>JARHVA010001904.1:0-1232500 GCA_037957365.1 Torreya grandis | reverse complement strand
ATTGATGATAAGGAAACATGATTGTCATAAAGAGGAATATGGGAATGGTCTCACAAAATGGTGAGAATGTGAGAAAATCCAAGGGTGTAGTAATAAATCTAATTCAAATGAATATTGCACACAATGGTGACTCATAAAATAGTGAGAGTGTATAATTAAGTCTAATATGGATGGATAAACTAAAGGACAAGTGGTTAATTTTGAAATAGCTAGGAGTCCCAAGATCTGCAAGGTTCATAATTAGTCGAAAAAGAAAAGAAAGTGTGGCTGATCTAACCCAAAATATCCCATGTATCTAAGTGCTACCTACATAGTCTGTGTGGACCCCAGTCTGATGTAGTTCTCTCAGAGATGGGAAGAAAAAGACTAATTTGGTATAGAAATAAAATGAAAAAAATGGCCCATCCCAAAAATTTTGATGGCTTCATATCTCACATGAAATTTCTTATCTAATTTTCATGATTTTATGATTTTTAGGGTTTTTTAAATTGTTAAAAATATTTTTGGAATTCTTCTAGTGTCTCAACTCAATGGAAAATTATGAGATACTAAACAGTCCAACTCACAAAATAGTGCTAGCATGGCTTTAAATAAGGATGTAATAATGTATCTTGTTTAAATGAATAATGCACACAATGGTGAGTCACAAAGTGGTGAGAGCATTTAGGATCAGAATGTGGCAATGTTTTTAGTCTATTGGCTTATTATTTTCTAATGTTTTTTGTGTTTTTGGAATAAATAATGAAAATTCAATATGAAAAAAGGTACATAGAACCACTTCGCTGAGGAGATGCACTTCCACAAGTAAGATTTCAAATGACAACTAAATTGGCTATAACTATCTATAATAGCTAAATTAGATGCATTGGGCACCTATTCATATGAAGGTAGTAAGAAATACCAAATAGTATAAAAATAGGAATAGAATAGTACATAGTGTTAAATAAGTCCTAAGGAACTATACAATTGGCAAAAACCATGTGATTACATACTTTGGTACACTTATCTATAAAATAAGTTATGGATATTGACCAAACTGAACTGTCTCATAGAATATTCTCTTAATGTGTGTCAAATGTTGGTGGATAATAATTAGGATCATAATTGGTGTTGGGTATAGAATTATATCAATCCAAGTAAAATTAGGATTTGTCTAGGTACATTATAATATAAATGGTCTAGGTTATAATGGCCCAAGGTTATAATGGTCTAGAGCAATGATCTAGGGTTTAAATGGTTTAGAGTTACAATAGGCTAGGGTTATAATGGTCTAGGATGAAATGGTATAGGGTGAAATGGTGCAGGGTACAATGGTCTAGGGTAAGATGGTAAAAGTTATAAGTATGATAGAGTGATAAGTAATTTCAGCACAAGGTGTCCCCAAATAAAGGATCTTTTAGATAATGGTTCAAAAAAGGTTATCAAGTGTAGAAACACTTGAGGTGTACAATGTTCATTGGTTCTAGGAGATATTTGAATATTGGAGTAGCCAATTGGTATGCCCATGAGACATAATTTTTTATAACCATGTATGGTCCCAACCAATTGGGTTGAAACTTGCCCTTCTTCTTGCATTCAACATTAGAGTTATGTTGATTCTCTTTTAAGACCAAGTCACCAACTTCAAACTCCTGAGGGAGAATGTCTTTGTTACATCTATAATGCAATCTATTTTGATATGATCTCAAGTTGTCCAAGGTATCCAAATTCTTTCCATCAATAAGTTAAATATCTTACAACCTAGAAACTCTATAGTCTTTATCATCAATAATGTGTTGTAAAGATACCTATAATGAAGGTATCTTGACGTTGACTAGGAAAATAGCCTTTGTGACAAACACTAGGTAATATGGAGTGTCTCCTTTAGGGGTATGGTGACTAGTACGATAGTCCTACAGGGTGGGAAATATTTACAAGCTTCAATTATGGCCAATCATTGAAAATATTCTCAAGGATTGTGACAATGGTTTTATTAAATGCCTCAACTTGATTGTTGCTTTATAGGTTATATGGTGAGGAATTATTATGTTTGATTTTGAATAGGGTACAAAGGGATTTAACATCCTTATTCACAAATGAACCACCATTATCATATATGATTTAAGATGGGATACCATATTGACAAATGATATGGTAATGGATAAACTTATAAATTTTCTTCCCGATTATGTAAGTGAGAGGAATTGCCTTAATTGACTTAGTAAAATGCTTTGTAGTAGTAAGAATATGTTTATAACCATCATAATATGTTGGGTTTATTTTATCGATGAGATTGAGACCCCATATATAAAATGGCCATGGTATAGTGATCAGTTGTAATGGCAATGAAGGTGAATGTATTAAATTACAATGTTGTGGGTAGGTAACACACTTATTCATGTAATTGCAAGCATTTATTTCCATCTTAGGCCAATAGTATCCTATTCTAAGGAGTTTCTTGTCTATGACTACACCATTGGTGTGGTCCCCACAAATTATTTTGTGGACTTCTTTAAGCACTAACATTGATTCCCTTGAAGATAAATAATGAAGAATCATTCCATAATAACCCCTACAATAAATTTTGTTTCCAAGGACATCCTTATTCACAAATGAACCACCATTATCATATATTATTTAGGATGGCATACCATATTGACAAATGATATGATAATGGATAAACTTATAAATTTTTTTCCCGATTATGTAAGTGAGAGGAATTGCCTCAATCGACTTAGTAAAATACTTTGTAGTAGTAAGAATATGTTTATAACCATCATAAGATGTTGGGTTTATTTTATTGATGAGATTGAGACCCCATGTATAAAATGGCCATGGTGTAGTGATCAGTTGTAATGGTAATGAAGGTGAATGTATTAAATTAAAATGTTGTGGGTAGGTAACACACTTCTTCATGTAATTGCAAGCATCTATTTCCATCTTAGGCCAATAGTATCCTATTCTAAGGAGTTTCTTGTCTATGACTACACCATTGGTGTGGTCCCCACAAATTATTTTATGGACTTCTTTAAGCACTAACATTGATTCTCTTGAAGATAAATAATGAAGAATCATTCCATAATAACCCCTATAATAAAGTTTGTTTCCAAGGAGGGTATAACAGGCTATGTGGTGAAGGAATATTTTTTTTCAATTATGTGAAAGTTCAAGAGGAAGAACTTGGTCATGAAAATAGTTATAAATTTCCTTGTACCAAGGAATTTTAGGAGGGATATTGGGACCAACAATAGTATAAACCCTCTTTAAATATGGTAATACATGATCAAGTTGTAGAAGGTTCTCGATGAAAAATTGATACTCTTTGACATCACTAACAATTTGTACCATGGACCCAATTATTGCCATTGCATTAGTTGATTGGTTATTGGCATGTAGTACTTATTCAAATTATAAGAACTTGAAATGTGACTTGAGATTGTCCAAAATGTTCTTATAGGGTAAATTTTTTTCATCTCTATTCTAATACTAGTTTGTGATCTGATTAATGATTAACTAGGACTCCCCATAAAACATTACTACTAGATATCCTATTGTATTACAAGATGAAGTCCTATAATAAGGGCTTCATACTCATCCATGTTGTTTATGTAGTTGAAGATGATATGAAATACCTTTAGGATGAGGTCCCCTTAAGGTGTAACCAGTAAAATGTTGGCTCCAGATCCATGTGAAGTGAATGAGCCATCAAAATATAATTTCTAGTGTTTAGGTTCATGATCCAGCTCCTCTATTGTCATGATATAGTCATCTAGAAAATCAAATTTGAGTGGTTGAGTATATACAATAGGATCTTCAACAATTTTATCGATGATGACTTGACCCTTAATAGCCTTTTGATTTTGGTACTCAACATCAATTTCACTCAAGATCATTACCCATTCATCCTTGTGGCTTGTAAGGATTGATTTAGATAATAAGTACTTGAGAGGGTCCACCTTAGTAATGACAATAGTTTTATTGTTCAACATGTAGCGTTGTAACTTTTGGAAATCAAACACCATTTCCAAACAAACTTTCTCCATGGGTATAAATTATGATCATATATTACAAGTGTTTGAATCAGTTAATAAACCATATGTTATTTACCTTGTTCATCATACTAGGTAAAGAGTGCCACTGGTGCATGTCTAATTGATAAGATATAAAGAAGTAATGGTTGGCCAGGTGTTGACAGTCTCAATACTAGTGGGTTGGCCAAGTATGTCTTGAGTTTTTCAAATGATTTATTACATTAAAAATACCATTGAAATGTAACATATTTCTTCAATAGGTGCATAAAAGGATGACACTTATCTACAAGTTATGATATAAACCTATGAATAGATTGGATTTTACCTTGTAGGCTGTGGAGATATTTTAGATTAGAATGTGGAGGCATTTACATGATGGCCTTGACCTTGAAAAGATCCACTTCAATCCCCCTCTATGATATAATGAATCCTATCAATTTACCCAAATTAACTCCAAATATGCACTTCTTAGGACTGCGATGAACCTTGTATTGGCATCTCTCAAAGATTCTTTGTAAAACATCAGGATGTCCATCATGGGTTCTTGATTCTGATAGGATGTCATCAACATAATCCTTAACTATATCATGAATCATGTCATGGAAGATGATAGTCATGACACATTAATAAGTGGCACCAACATTCTTCAAACCAAAAGGTAATACGTAGTAATAGAATGTTCCCCATGTTGTGGTGAACATAGTCTTGTGTTGGTCCTCAAGGGCTATCTTGATCTAATTATACCCAGAGAAGGCATCCATGGGAGACAACATTTTATACCCTGTAGTTGAGTCAATAATCATTTCAATGTTTGGTAGAGGGAAATCATCCTTAAGACACACTTTGTTAATATCTCAAAAATTAGTACAAATGCATATGCCCTATAGCTTTTTGATAACTAGGACTATATTGGATATCCATTCAAAATAGTCCAGTGGTCTTATGAAGTTAGCTCCCAATAATTTTTCTAGATCCTTATTCACTAATATAGAAATGTGTGGGTGCATCTTTTTCAATTTTTACTTGATTGGCTTAGAATATGGATGTACTACAAGTTGATTCATGATCAAGGTAGGGTCCAAGCCTAACATGTATAAGTAAGCCCATGAAAATATATCAATAAGGTCCCTTAGAATAGTGACAATGTAGTTATGCTCTTCATCGGTGAGGGATTCTCCTAAATAAACAATCTTGGGATCTTCATAGGTTCTAAGGTTCACTTCAATTGTACTCTTTACAAGGAGTGTAGAACCATCTTCTATAATGGTAGGCAATGTTTAATACTAATCATCTTATTCATCCATTCATTGTGAGTCCCAAAGTTCATCATAGTGAGAGTAATTTAAATATATCAATTCTAGTAATGTCCAATTGACAAATCTCTCTATAAAGTTAAGAGCAAGATGCTCAAAATATTTATGTTATTTAAAATTAATATTGGTACTAGCTATATATCTTGGATTTGGTGGACACTACACTTCATTTGGAGATGAATAAACTTCCCCATTAAAGAGTGCCTGAAATAGGTTTTCACTCAAGGGCTTATCTTTATCTTTACTATTTCCCTAACCAACCAGCACCTCAAAGAGGTTTTCACTTGAATATATCAATTTTTTTATCTTTTATATGACCAAAAAAATTTACCTACTCTCCAAAGTAGGCAACATGGTCTAATGATAAGTCGAAGCCTTGTTTGTGATCACCAAATGGCAATCCATCTCTAAGGCCCATGTACTCAATAATAGATTCTTCATTCTAAAACTCATATATAGGTATAATCTATTTTTTTGGTCACTATCAATAAGGTTAAGATGGTAAAGGGTAAGTGGATAAAGGAATGTGATAGTCATAATGGAATTGGAATCAAATAGGTCAGTATTAGCTAGCTCATTGTAGGCATTATAATGGGATGTTGTCTCATTTTTGAGAGTTTTTCATCATTCAATAAAGGTGAATCACTTTTAAAAGATATGAGTTCACCCATAGGTGGTATAAATCTGAGACCTTAGTTCATAGTAGGTTTGCTAGTAGATAGAGGTTCCAAAATACCTGGATCACATGGCCCTAGGCCTTTACCTACATAATCCAAACTATCCATAATTTAATTTGGGATAGGGTGTTTAGGATTCTAAAAATAATTCATGAGGCCATCAACATACAACCAATCTCCTTCAATAAAGGCCTCCTAATCTTGATTTGGTGAAGTGGCTGGTACAAATACCATTAGTTACTTCTGTGTGTTTTTATTCTGCCAAATCATGTTGGGCTTGTAAGGGATTTTAGAAGTTTTGGGTATGCCATAAGACTTGGGATATTTGGGTAATTTTCCAATATGAAAAACATCTTTAAGATGTTATGTGGAAATGTCAACATCCTCAATAGTAAGCTAGTTTATAAAGGATGTAGGAAATGGATTGTCCGAAGTGGAAGTAAGATCACTAGGGTTGATATAATTAGATTTAGGTGGTTCAAAAACTATTGATTTGTTCTTCTTGGCTACAAATTTAAAACCAGGGTAATAGTTATGATTTTTGTATTCAACCTTTAGGTATTTACAATATTGGTATGGATGTAGATCAGGATAAATAGTGACCTCAATTATTGAATGGGGGAACTTGAGGCATTGATGCTAGGTAGAAGGGATAAATTATAATTCATGGATCTAAGGATGACCATGAAATACATTATAAGGCAATTCAATTTCTATGACATGGTACAGGATATCATGGGTTACAGACATAATAATGATTGGTAATAAAATGGTCCCTAAAGACTCTCTTTTGGCATTAGCATATACTTTGATCATGATTATCTTATGCTACATGTCTTTGGTAGTATATCTTAACCATTGTATCAATTTTAGTGACGCTATTTTTAGCCCTGAACCATTATTTATAAGAAACCACTTGATCTTATGATGAGCAATAATGACCTTGATAAATATGAGGTTATTATGACTAGGACCAAGGGAAGACATATCTTGTTGATCGAAGGTAAGTTATTGGCTCAGAGATAGATGCTCCACAAGTGTTTGGAATTGGGTAGATTTAATGTCTTTGAGAAAAGTGGACTATTGGAGAAAGTCATTTATTATGGTCCTATGAACTTCTAACGTATGCAAAAGATCTAAGATATAAATTTATGCATAAGTTTTACTTAGTTGGTCCCGAATACTATATTGTTTCTCAATAGTAGGATGAAAGGGTTTGGCCTTGGATAGTATAGTGTTCAATTTAGGATTGGAAGTCATAGGGGTCAAATTTGGCTCAGTATTGGAAGAAGGAAAATATCATTGAAGGATAAATTGTGAACATCTAGTTACAATTGCATAATTTTGAGTCGATAGGGAATTATCACAATTAGAAGAATTAAAAGATATAGGGTTCATATTTGACTTAGTAGTGGAATAAGGCGAAGGGCCTTGAAGGGTAACTCATGAGCATGTAGTTTTGAGTGTAATTTCAAGTCAGCAAGGAGTCATACAATTAAAAAAATGGGGTAATGGTCTAGAAATAGTAAGCCATGGAAACCAAAGTGTAATAGAATTGCTTGAACTTAGTATAGTATTATTTGAAGTAGAGGGTGTCGACCCTAAAATAGATAGACCAATGCCTTAAGAAGAGTTGGATGCTTTATAGGTTTTGACATTAATGGTGATGATGTGATTACTATAAATACGCCCAACATTGTTATTATAATCATATGACATAGTGTTATAACCCAGTTCATTGGCTTGGGTATTTTGATCCTGATTATGTTTATGTTAGTTTGGTTTTTGACATTGTCCTTGGTTGTGATTATTCATTTATTATTGTTGATTATGTTTTGGAAATGTGCCTTTGTAAATGCCCATATCCTGATTGGTGTTCTGTGTTGCCTATTTTACCTCAATTTCTCCACTCTCAATCAAGTCCTTAATGAGATGCCTTAATTATATATACTGATAAATGACATGGCCAATGATATGATGAAAATTTAAAAACTCATCTTCTAAATACTATTCAGGTTTGGTTTGATCTCAAGGAAATGGATTTAATACATGCCACATAATCAAATTAGCTACCACTAACTTTTGGAATACTACCTCGATAGGTTCTCCCAACTTAATGAATGGTCTATATTTGTTGAATCCACTGTATAGAGGTGTCCTTTGGAAAGTAGTTGGTGGGTTGGGTTGTATATTTGGATCTCGAAGATATTGCACCATTTTCACATGCCATGTCTTTTTTACTCCATTACCCACCATTTCTTATTCTTATTAAAACCTTAGGTTTCTCTGTAGTAGTAGCTTGAATAGGTGGTTGAGTCAGATAAGATGTTTGACCTTGTGAATAGATTTTCATAAGGCCTTTGGTAATAAGTGATTTCTCAATTTTCACACCCTTCTTAATGATTTACTCAAATGTGTTAGTATAAGAGAGTCTCAGATTATGATATACTTCAGGGTGTAAGTTTTGTACAAAAATGTCAACTAGTTTCTTGTTTGGTAGATAATGTTGAAAGAGACCAACTAGTGCTCTCCACTGTTGTAGGTATGCTATGAAGCTTTCTCTATCTCTTTATCTTGATTTACATAAGTTAACCATTGTAAAATCATGCTCAATTTTATAAGATATATGGTTAACAAATTTTTATAATAGATCCTTCCAATCTATCACTAATCCTTTAGGTAATTTGAGGAGCTAATCAAATGCTTATCCAACCAAACTATGTTGAAATAAGTGGAGAAAATAAACACTATTGTAGGCTACCTCTTAGCGTAACACAAAGAAGGATTAAATGTGTTCTCTAGGATAACCCTTCCCTTTGTATTTATCCAACTTGGGTGACTCAAAATGAGGTTAAAAGGGTACCTGAAAAATGCTCAAGTCAAATGGATAAGGACATATCTCATCAAACTTTTATTTCTTGATTTGATTACCCATATCAAGCCTTGTGAATATTTATTTCATCAAATTCCACTCTTTAATGTTTGGTGTATTTATTGGTGGAATATAATTTTTTTGGGTATGAATGTACCCACTTGCATGGTCCTATTAGGGATATGAACCCTTTGCCCAGAATTTTGGTTTTTGTTTTTCCTTGGATATGAGTAGGTTTGACATTGTTGGTTAAAATGGTTTTTATGTTGATTCCTATATTTTTTAAACTAATTCCCAATAATCTATTATGGTGAATTATAAAAAATCTTCTATTTTTGGGGTAATTATTATCAGTTTAACAAAGGGTGTTGACATTGCTAGTTCGTAAGTGGAACTTGTTACATTTGAGAGGAACTCAGTAAAGTGTTTTATATAATACCCCCATCTTATGATTTTGATGGGTATTGAACAACATGTTATTGTGAATAGGCAATAATATACTAATGGTTAAATAAAGTATGCTCTATATCAAGTAGAAATTACTATGAAGTATCTATAGGTTATTCTATTTAGGAGAAGCCACAAGATTAGCATTAGATGTAGGATTGAATAGGGCTTGATTCATTTGATATAATATTTGTTCTTGTTCCCTAAAAGTGGTAATATTGATTATAGTCAAAGTAAATAAGCTATTAGGTTTGTGATGAGTTGATCAACATACCATTGACTAATTTTTTAGTTCCTAGTAGTAAGATCTTGATTAGTTGGGGAGTAGTACATAAGTGCTTATTTCCCTTTACTAGTAGAAGTAACATTGGATTTTGTAAAATGAGTAAGAGGTCATACTAGATATTTCTCCTCTACTTGAACAAGTGTATATAATTGATCCATTAAGAAATTAGTTATTAGTCTAGTTCCCAATTTTATCAACTTGAGGAGAGATTCATCTTTGTCCTCTATATGTTGTTGTTCAAAATAGCTATTTCGTTGAGGCTAATATACCCAAATTTTTAAAAAAATAGAGACCCTTGTGACTAATTTGAAACTTAACATTGAAATCTTGATATTCTGTACTTTATTAGAATTTAAAGATCATCCATACTCGATGAAATTAGGCCCAATTATTTATGGTTTTACTTTAACCTTGCCTAATGTTACTAACATTTGACCCTCATGTCTTAAGTTGTGGGTTTCATGGAGCTCTTAATAATGGATCATACTGGGATGTTCACGGTCTTATCCTCATTTAGGATTTTGGCTAACCTTTGGTCTGTAAGATCTCATTATTAGATTCATGTTATGAAACCCTCCTTTAGAAAACCCTAGCTTAGACCCTTGATATAAATTTAAATTTGGTAGGAACAAATTTGGAAGGAATATTTTAAATTTGCTTTAGACTTAATCCTATTTTTATGCTAAGGATTGAATAGGTTAACCATTCCATAAGACCTTAAACACTATCTTGACCTAGATGTGGTTTTAAGAAGAATTGCACATATATAATGAAATCTTAATCTATTAAGGTATAGGCATGCTTGCACTTAAAAAACATCCTTACCTAGGATAAATATTATAGCCATAGGTGATTATCTGAGGATTAGACACTTGAAAAAATCCTTAAACCTGGCTACCTTAGTTCCCAACCTTTGTTGAAAGCGTAAAAGATCCAAAAACACAAAAAACAAGAACTTGTTACAAAATCAAAAGCTTTTCAAGCAAAGGTGATTCTGGTAATCTCCACCAGGGATATGGATGTATGGTTGGTAGTGGAGCAAGGTTGTGAGTAGATCCAAATATATTTATGTTGGGGATATGGATGCCTGAATGGTAGCAGAGTAATGCCCAAGCCTCACCTAAATTAGAAGCATGGTTCTTAATGGATATTTAAACATTCTCCACATCAATGTTAATGATTAAAGGCATGAAACCTAGAAGTTGTCTCTTGAGTCCCATGGCAAAAAGTAAGTGGAATAAAAGCACACATACAATATGGCTATGTCTCAATGTTTGATCCTAATTATATATGTGCAAGGTTTATTTCCACCATGAACTGATCTTGATAATGGCATTGATCAAGTAGAATAAATGACCTAGTTATTTTTCTAAACTAGAGTCTCTGATTTCTAAGAATTTCTATGTTTCCCCTGAAAGTCACCATTTTTTGAGGTCAACATGCCCCCATTTCTAAAAAATAGGGACCCTTGTGATTACTTTGAAAATTAACATTGAAAGCTTGATATTTTGCACTTTATTAGAATTTGAAGATCATCCATGTCTAATAAAATTAGGCCCATTTATTCATGGTTTTAGTTTAACCTTGCCTAATGTTGCTAATGGTTGACCCTCATGTCTTAAGTTATAGGTTTTATGGATCTCTTAGCTATGGATCTATTTTGATAAATTTTGTCTATTTCAAGTCTAAGGAAAATAGAAAAGAATGATGGGGATAAGTGATTAGAATGAACCCAAATTGGTTTACACACCATATTTAGACATTATGAGAACTCCTCTTTGGTTGGGGAGGACTACCTACAAGTAAGAAAGCACTACCACAAGATGTTTGTTAGTAGTTAAATGAGTGGGCTGCCAAGCTACGTGCTTGTTCTAGGAAGTGTGAAACTTCCTTAGAGATGACAATCCACTTTGGAGAGATAAAAGAGTAATAAATAACTTAAAAAAAGGTAAAGAGAGAGTGAAAGAGAGATAATATTATCATTATTCACAACCTAAGTGTAGTAGAGAGTGTCAGGGTGCAGGTGGTGTACTTTGTTTATACTTTATAAGTTGTTTGGTTAGGTTTTGAAGAGGTTAGGGAATCCATAATCACCAATGTTGGTAGGGGAGTGACTGAATTGGTTATACTGCTGAGGTCAGTGGTGAAGGTGATTGATATCAATTATGCTATCGAGGTCAGTAGGGCCAATAACTACCTAGGGGCTTATAGAAGGATTTTTTAGGTCTAAGAAAGGGTTTTGATTAGGTTTGGGAGGTTGGGGAGAGTTATGAGAGAGAGAGAGTATGGTTTGGGTATATTTGGTGTCATGTCCCCTTTTTAGTGGACATTGACAGACTTGATGATTAGCCTATTATGCGACCTTCGTAGGCTGATAGAATGGATAGAGGGTCATGATGGAGCTTGGCTTGGCTTCGATTAACGGAATTCCTATAGTTGGCTTTCATTCAAGCTCTTTCGAACACATTTTTCCTGAGCTCCTATTATTTAGGGACTTCTGACATGTAGTAGAGCACCATTATTTTGGTATGGTCATGTGCAGAATCATTCCCTAATTCACCAGCTTCAGATGGTTCGAGGATTTGACATGTATTGAGGGAAATATTAATATTTGATTGATTTAATCAAATATTAATTATTTTGCCTATTTTTAATTAAGAAACCCTAATTCTAATTTAAGAAACCCTAATTAGGGCAAGCACATCTTTTTGAGGGTATAAGGATTTCTCATGGAGGCCATTATTGATTATTCAATGATTATTGATATTGATTATTGCTAAGAATTTTTTTGTGAAGATTGAGCCAAGGGTTCCAGGATTCCATTTGCATTGGAGAACGTCCACTCTTCAGTGTGTGCAATTCAGAGGCTGTGAAATATCAGCTGATCTATTGCTGATTTGAGAGATAGCTTCATACAGAAGTTATCACAGAGGTTTATAGATTTGAGAGGTAACTTCATATAGAAGTTGCCACAGAGCTTTCCAGGTATTTATTTTATTATGTTTTTGATTCAATAAGTTATACAGATAGAGATCTTCTGTATTAGAGTCATATATCTTGAGATTAGGGGTCCAACAAACAGGGTGTGTTATATTGTTAGCCGTACAAAGTCTGTATAGATCTGTACAGATTCACACAGAGACCGACATCAGCAGGTAGAGACCTATAGAGACCGACATCGGCTAACCTCTCACCGATGATGATAGGTTAACGACCCCAGTTGACTGATGATGGTAGTATAACTGATGTCAGCGACTGTGTTTTTGACACAGCAGGCCAAGACGTACTAGATCTAGATTTATTTCTCTGTTTGTGGAATACTCAGGCTATTAAGGCTGTATTTTCAATATTCTTTATATACTTCACAAAGGACCTCTATTTTAAGCATATGAGCAAATAAATAATAGATTATACTATGATTTACTTATCTATTTGAAGATATTTTGTACAAATACAGATAAGCAATTCAGAGCTTTTGTCTTTCAATAGTCCCTATTAGTTGGGGATATTTCAGTGGTATCAGAGATTTTTTTTTGGTATCCGAAGGGATATTACAGTGGTATTAGAGCCAAATTCCTACCATCCTATTAGGTAGACTAGAGCCAAATTCCTGCCATCTTGTTGGGTAGACCAGAGCCAAATTCTTGCCATCCTGTTGGGCAAACTAGAGCTAAATTTTGCCATCCCATTGGGTAGTTTGGGTAGTTTGGACATTGAATCAGTTAGTAAACTCATGATGACTTCATGTACTCAGAAACAGTGGGACAATGATATGAAGAAGCTGAAACAAAGTTTGAAGAGGATCAATGAATTTCTTTCAGACCCTACATTCGAAGACAAATCCACACGGTATATGACAGCAAATGAGGAGTGGGAGTTATTATCACCTCAAGTTTGAGAGAGGATATATTTTGATCAATTTGTTAAGCTGAGGAGAGAGCACTATAGATCACTTAGATAGGGCAATACCATGTCCCATGATCCTTATGAGATAGAAGATAGTGATGATGAGATAGTTTTAGCAGCAGCCTCTTCAGAGTTAGATGAGGATGAGTCTGATGCTTGCATCCAGAGTGTGGAGGTGTGCTTAGATGTTAGTACTCTGAGTGTTGATGATCTATTAGATATGGCAAAGATTGCAGAAGAGTCCTAGGATCTGATTATTGTAGATGACACATAGGAGGATGTAGTGGACAATTTTGAGGACTTAGTTTCCTCGATAGTCTCTTTCAGTATGGAGGAGTTGGACAGTGATGCTACAGTTGTTGATACTTTGTATGTTGATAAGAGCTTTGGAGTTGATTCATAGAGTATGGATGATATTACTCTAGAGATCAGTGATTTTGAGTCTACTCTTTTGGACCATGAATCAGAGGAGGATTGTAGGAGACAATCTAGCCAGCGCCATCATGTGTCTAGTCAGCTGAGAGTTAGTGATCAAGACATTGCTACCACTTACAAGCATTTTGATGCTGCTCGTCAGTTGTTAGCAATTTATGGATGGGGTTCTCCTACTAGCATTGAGTAGGGAGGTAGTTATTTGTCCTTGACAAAAATCCACTCTTTATGGGAGGCTATTCAGATTCTAAGATAGGATTATATGCAGTTGGTAGTCGACAGAGATTATCTTATGGAGTGGGGCAGCACAGCATATGATGCATTATTGGTCAAGGAAGATAAGGTGAGTGAGCTTACTTAGCAGCTCAAGGTGACTTATAAGATTCTTGAGAGTACGCAGTTGGTTTTCAAGGAGTCACAGTTTCATTTGGCTGAGGTGACCATGGAGTTAGAGCGACTTCAGTCTTTACCAGAGTTGGTACAGTCACAGGGTGCCCATGGTCAAAATTATTAGAGATAGTGGGGATGAGCATATATCTATCCTTGATGCTAGTATTGGTTCATTTATACTGATGTTACATTTAGTTGAGTTGGGTGCTACAGTTGAGCATAGTAGTCAGCCTAATATGGTGATAGGTGTTGTGATTGACAGTTTGACAATGCATGACTTAGAGCAGGAGTTGATGAGATATGTTGATCACCATAGAGGTACAGTGTGTGGATTCTCCACACCTAGTGTAGTCCCATTTTGTATTTGTTGTAGAGTTAGAGTGTGTCTTCCGCATAGCATGGTGGAATGTGTACATGATATTTGTAATCTTGGAGTTTGGTTGAGTTTTATTCACCAATTTGATTATCGGTTCCTCGTGGTCATACTTTAGAGGATATTACGGGAGCTTGTGTTGCTTATCATTAGTGTAGATCATGACTACATTTGGTATCTAGGTGGATCGACTGGTTCATTATTTCACGATTTCTTGCGGACAAGCAATTTTAGGAGGGGCAGATTGTCATGTCCCCTTTTTTAGTGGACATCGACAGATTTGATGATTAGCCTATTATGCGACCCTCGTAGGCTGAGAGGATGGATAGGGGGTCATGATGGAGATTGGCTTGGCTTCGATTAGTAGAATCCCTATAGTTGGCTTTCATTTGGGCTCTTTTAGACACATTTTGCTTGAGCTCTTATTATTTAGGGACTTCTGACATACAGTAGAGCACCCTTATGTTGGTATGGTCATGTGTGGAATCACTCCCTGAGTTCACCAGCTTTAGAACGGTTCGAGGATCCGACATGTATTGAGGGAGATATTAATATTTGATTGATTTAATCAAATATTAATTATTTGGTCTATTTTTAATTAAGAAACCCTAATTCTAATTTAATAATCCCTAATTAGGGCAAGCACATCTTTTTGAGGGTATAAGGGTTTCTCATGGAGGCCATTATTGATGATTCATTGATTATTGATATTGATTCTTGTTAAGAAATTCTTCTGTGAAGACTAAGCCAAGGGTTCCAGGATTCCATTTGCATTAAAGAACATCCACTCTTCATTGTGTGTGATTCAGAGGTTGTGAGAGATCAGCTGATCTATTGCCAAATTGAGAGATAACTTCATATAGAAGTTATCACAGGGGTTTACAGAGTTTGAGAGATAACTTCATACAAAAGCTATCACAAGGGCTTTCACAGGTATTTCTTTTATTTTGGTTTTTGATGCAATAAGTTATCCAATTATAGATCTTTTGTATTAGAGTCATAGTATCTTCAGATCAGGGGTCCAAGCATACAGGGTGTGCTATATTGGTAGCCGTACAAAGTCTGTACAGATCCGTGCAAATCCATACGCATCAGCAGAAAGATCAGACACCGACATCGAGCAGGCGGAGACTTACAAAGACCGACATCGGCTGACATATCACTGACATTGGCAGGTTAACGACCCCAGTCGACCGATAACAGTAGTATAATCTGACGTCAATGACTGTATTTTTGACATAGCAGGTCGAGACATACCAGATCCAAATTTATTTCCCAGTTTGCAGAATACTCAGCCTATTAAGGCCGTATTTTCAATATTCTTTATATACTTGATAGAGGACCTCTATTGTAAGCATATGAGCAAATAAATAAGAGATTATACTATGATTTATTTATCTATTTGAAGATATTTTGCACAAATATAGATAATCAATTCAGATCTTTTATTTTGGTATCTGAAGGGATATTACATTTGGTCTGAGGTTTTGTGTGTCAAGTCAAGGGAAAATAAGCAAGGAAGCTTTGTAACTCCCTCATAGGGGTTCAACCAAGATTATGTAAAGTTATAAATAGTAGATATGAAGTGATAGCAAAGTAAAAACTTAAAATACCTACATAATAGTGATGTACTTAGTTATAGGGGTCATTGAATGATAAGAGCCAGATTGATGGTCCCTATCAGGTAGTCTAAATTGATGGCTTGAATAGAGAGAACAAGTGGGTGTTGTTGATCCTTAAGAGCTTAGTTCCTGATAATGATTGACTTATGAAATATTATAGTTAGATAGGATGTTGAAAGTTGAATGCCAAGAGATTGAATGTAAGTAAGAATGAATTTTCCTGATTTCTACTGACCTAAACTTTAGATTAGAGTTTGGATTATATTATCGATGTTAGTGATCCTGTCAACATCGATCATGGGTTGACCAACACCGATGACCCTAAAATAGGAAAAATTTACTATTTTTGGCCTATTTTTTATTTCTCTTCATGTCAAGTATGGAATCCATTATAAAATGGTAAAAATAAGAGGTTAAGAAGAAGGTAGTTGATTAGGAATTTCATTTGGAAGTGAGAATAAGTCTTGGGTAGTTAGGATGAGGGGACCAGGTCTTGAGGTAACTCATCAAGTGAGAATTAGTCATAGGGAGAGGTGGCCAGGTAAGGTGGTAAAAGGAGTTTTTAATTAATTTAATTATTTTAAATTAATTAAATATGTGAGGGGTAAAAACATGGGTTAGGGAGGTTAATTATTATTATTATTAAAAAATGGGTTGAAAGGGGTTTCGACACATGGAGTTACATGTGTGTGTGATGTAATTTTGGTGTCTACATTTTCCCCTTTTTTCTTGTAATTTGTACTAACAAGTTTACAAGATAAAAATAGGATTTTGATGCTCCAAGTATTAGATGAGGTATCTACCCTCAAAATGGGAATCGACAGAGGAGAAACCAGAATTGGGTATCAGTTTGATAAAAGGGTAATTGGGTGAGTGGTGGAGAATTAAGTACTACTTTGTATGTGTATACTACTATGAGATATATCAATAAAAGTCAAGAATAAGCAAGGTTGAGGATGACTCAGATAGAAGAAACCAAAGCATAGCTTGTAAGTGATAGCTGATAGGTCAAAATAATCAAAGTTGTAGCTCCAATGGTCAACATGTCCCAAGTATCTAGGGTAGCAAGTGCTCCTAAGAAATATAAAAATGTTAAAGGTGATAATATGGGCTTGGTTACCATCTAAAACACCTAATATACATGTGTGTGCATAATATCCAACTATAGAAGAATAAGATAAGCGGGCAAGACAAGTAATGCAAGGTTGGTGTAAAAAGGGTCAATGAGCGAGGAGATATTCATGATCTCCAAGAAAAGTCATTATGGGTGAATATTTAAGTGATCTCCAATGGCATTTGTTGTGGTTGGGGAGATATATTTGATCTCCAATTGCCCCAGTGTATAGGTAAAGTTTAAAAACTTGGGGTTGTTTTATTGGGGAAAAAATTATTACAATGGTACTAACATTGATGATATTTCTAATATCGGTAATAAGTAGTGCTGATGTTAGCACAATAGGGCAACATTGCCAATGTCGATAGGTGTAAACACTAATGTCATAAAATTAGGTCAAGACTACTGATGTCAGTGGCTAACTAAACTTGATAAAAGGGTGTTTGGTGGCTAACCAAACTCATTTACAACTTTGTGATTGGAGAGAAAAAATAGAGCTTGTAGAGTGACTGAGATGGTAGAGCAAGGAGGGGACCCAACAGGAGGCACGCCACCACAAAATCTAGTTGTGCTAGCCAAGAGGAGACAAAGAGATGAGGTAAAAGTCTCTGCTAGTTGTTTTTGAAATTTGATTTGGGCATTTGTAATTTTTAGGGTAATTTAGAGGTAGCGGTGTAGAAAATGTTAGTAGAGGGGTAGAAATAGGGTAGGTTAGTTTTAGGATACATTGGGGGGAATTTAGGGTAGTTTTAGGTGAAATTTATAATTTTAGGTTTGGGTTATTTAACCCTAGGGCCGAACTAGTCATCAACATCAGTGAGGTCCACCAACATCAATTGATATGACACTAAGGTTGGTAGGTGCATGTTGATCTCAGCTGATACTCAAGCCTACAAAGCACTGATATCAGCATTAATGCTAACATTGGTGACTATAAAAAAACTAAAAACATAGGAGAAAGGGTCAAGTTGGATCCCTATTAGAAGTAGTCAACTAGCTTAATGGCCAAGCTAGCCTCAAAAGACCTTGTGTCGACTGAGTGTTACCTACATAGATTGATTTAGGGCCTCATGCCAATGTAGTTCTCCCAGAGCCTAGGAAAAAGTTCTAAGGTATGATTAAAAGTGTGTTAATGGAAATGGGTAAAAAAAAAGGTAGGTTGAGATAGGTCAAGAGGCCTAGGGTATAAAAAAGAGGACATAGGGTTGAGGGTCAAAGATATAGGTCATGAGGCCTAGAGTTATGATAGGCAATTGGGCTTAGGGTTGGGATAGAGAGGTAGTAAAGCATAGAGTAGATAGTTAGGTGGTTATATGGTCAAGATAACCTTAGAAGACCTCATTTCCATTAAGTGCTACCTACATAGCTTAGTTTAGGGCCTCAAACTAATGTAGTTCTCCTAAAGAGAAGGGAAAAAAGTGGTGATAGAGTATATTAGAAAGTACATGACTTGAGTTGTGTGTGTATGGATGTAGGCAAGGATGGAGCTGATATTATGAAATCATCTATCAAATATTTTAACATGTATGAGGAGAGATGTCACTCCTGTCAAGTGGGAGCACATGACAACTATGGGGTTAGGAGGAATGTGATGGTATTATTGAGTTGCCTGAGTTGTGTCCCTTATGATAGAATGGATTAAGAGGTGGGATCACACCACCAACACCTTCCATCTACTGACTAGAGAGTTGATAGTGACTCAAGAGGATGTCTATAAAATTTTACAACTATCATTCTAGGGTGAAGAACTCTCCACATGCTCGAGAGAGGAGCATGATATCCACATGGTGACCTTGTATGGTGAGCATGTCAATGAGGTGACCTACCATTTAGTGAGTTTTGTGTATGAGCCACTTTATATGGATGATGAGGATAAACATTGACTGATGATCTTGATGATGATCAAAATCATGGTGTATGCATTATTATATGTAGATGATGGTAGATTTTTGATTGCATTGATATGTGTGCTTGTATAGATGCTTGAGTAGTAGATTATTTTTTCTTGGGGTCCAGTATTTTTAGCATAGTTATACAAAGAGCTATGGGGTTTGAAACTATGATGGTTACATTATTGGTGTGTCATCCATCTACTACATTATTAGACATATGAGCACATCATGATGGCATAACCATTAGGGTTACCTACCATGATCCTGGCTAGATTTAAGGTTGGTTTTAGATGATGGAGAGAGGGAATGGCATAGACCTAAGTGGATGGCATAGTGTGTGATATTTCCTATTATAGGTTTATGATTAAGGGTTTGATCTCTATAGATATTTTGTGGAGACCCTACCTAACATACCTAATTTTCAGAGGATAGGCACAATAACTTGTTGGTTTGTAGAGATCACTATGGGTGAGGGGGAGATGAGTAGGTGAGTTAGATATGGTACCCATGACATAGTTCAAGAGGTAGTTTGGTCTAGTTCAAGATATTATATTTACCATCCTTTGATATAAGAGGGATTACATAGAGGTATCCATGCCATTACCCCAAGAGACAAATGGGCTAGATCTTGAGGAGCTACCAATAAGGCCAAGTGTTGGAGATCTAAGGTGAATAGTAGTGTATATAGCTTGGTGGGTAGGTTTACATCCTATGATGGAGGTTAGGAGGCCACCACTAGAATTAGAGGGGTTGGTGAGAGAGAGGGATGTAGTAATACAGGCTTGAGATGTAGTAGTGTAGGCTAGAGATATAACCCAAGCATAGGCATTAGCCTTACAAGGGTAGGTGGTGACATTATAGGGTCAAGTTGGGGCACTATAGGGCCAAGTTGTGGTATTACAAGGTCAGGTGACTATAGTGATAGTGGAGAGGGATAGTTGAGAGCATCTAGTCAGGTTTCTCTTTCTCCTCCACCACCATAGGGACTAGTACAGGTTGGGCCATCATTAGGTGTTATGGGACCTCCATAGACTGTATCTATATCAAGATATATGACTACACTAGATGAGATTGCCTACTATGATAGGGATATTAGAGAGTTTCCATATATTCAAAGATATTTAGAGTTCAGAGAGTAGGAGAGGTCTATGTCATGTGACATATCTTCTAGCTCACGTAGATGTTGACAGGTGGAGAGTGGTGATGACACTGCTTCCTCATGACCATGTGGAGAGCCTTGAGGACCCTACATGTCAAAGTTTACCATTTTTTATTATATATGTTATATGTATATCAGCCTACAAGCTAAAGATGTGAGATGTATATTTTGAGAGAGAGAGATGATATTATGATGATGTAGTTATGGACATGTATTCATCATATATATATATATATATATATATATATATATATATATGAGATGTTCATTTATTGTGATTTTGAGATGTATGTATTGTGATAGATGATGATAATATGGATGATTATTTTATGTTATGTTAATTTAATGTTAATTTTGATCATATTAGTTGAGTTAGACTAGCCTTTACCATATATGTGATGGTATGTGCATAGTTGGTTGGTTAGTTTCATCTTAGCACTTTTCCATATTTTGTGATGGTGTATGCTTAAAATGAATAAGTTGATTATTTTAGTTTATTTCAAAATAATTCTATATTTTTGATGGTGTATACATAAAATAAATTGAGTAGGTTTTGATAATGTTGGTATGACATTGTTTCATTATCTCAATAGAGAGATCGACATATGATGTGGATGGGAAAATAAAGAGGTAAAATGCTTGTGTACTATCAAAGACCATAATCAAAACATAAACATGCTCAAGAAAATGAGTCTCTTTCATGCCTTACATCGATGAACCATTATGATTTTTTTAGGAGCATCGTGTTTACCTTATGTTAAGTGAGCTTCACAGTCCCTTAAAAGAGTACGAGGGAAAAAAAGGGAAAAATGAGGGAAAAAATTTGGGTAGCATATCCTACAAAGTGGGGATGATATATCCTTTTTTTGGGTGACCCAAGAGCTACTATAGGCAATTCCATGACTTAAAGATTTTTTTTGTGTAAGTTGATCAATGCGTGAAGCCTATAATGGGATTTTGTTTGGGTGAAGGTCGTATAAAGCTGATCAATATGAGAATCCCTTTTTATTTCTATTTTTCTTTGAAAACAAAGCTTATCCATCCTTCAAAGGAGTGGTCTAAGCATTTATTTTTAAATTTAAATAGATTTCCTTCAAGGGAGTAGTTTATTGATAGTAGCAAAGGGAAGTTACGTAGTTGTCCTTTAAGGGAGCAGTCTACATTGAGAAGTATGACTTGAGACTTTATAACTTTGTCACATATCGCATTTTTTTGTTTTTTTTATTTCTTTTAGTAATGGACGAGACTATATAGGCTTAGGAGTTTTACACTTTGAGGGAAACATGATACCACTATGTAGGTTAACTAAGTGTATAGGAGTAAGGGTGAAGAGGAAGGGAAATGAATGTTATAGGGATGCTCAAGGGATGAGCTTAAGTTAAACATGAGGTAAAGTGACGCTTTTTTAATAAAAAAATGGTCATAGGTGTAAGGCATTTAAAGGTTTGGGTTCTGGCCTTCCTTCAAGAGAAGACAAGTGATAAGTTCTTGAGCCATACTTGTGAGTTATGATATAAGGTACAAGCCAATTAGGAGCAAATTTACCCCATTTGCTTTTCTCCATGATCGTCACATTTTGATTTTATTTTAAGATGAGATCTCCTATATTGAAATCTTTCTCTTTGAGGTTTGTTTATAAGTGTGTTTGATATGCTCTTGATAGATTTAGAGGTGGTTGAGAGCTATGAGACAATGCTCATCAAGCAATTCAAGTTGAGCTAAATGTTTTTGGCAAAATTCATCATTAGTAAGTATGTCTTGTAGAGAAATGCAAAGAGAAGGAATCTAGACTTAAGAGGCAAAACAACCTATATCCCATATACTAAGGAAAAAGGTGTAGCACTTGTAGGGGTTTAAATGCTAGTGTGGTAAGCCTATAAAGAAAAAGAATGTGTGTGTGCCAATCCTTGCTGGTATCATTGACTAACTTCATGAAAATTTTGGTCAATGTTTTGTTAGAAGATTCTATCTATCTATTTGCTTGTGGATAGTATGGTGATAAAAGGCTTAATTTGATTCCAAATGTATCAAAAAGACTTTGAATAATCTTATTTTTGAAATATTTTCTATTATTTATTATAATTTAATGAGGGACACCAAAAGAATAGATGATTTGATGGTTGATGAAGTCAATAATTTTGTCAGCTTTAGTGGAAATGAGAGGGATGGACTCAACCCACTTGGTGAAGTATTTAATGGTAGTAATAATAGAATGATGATAGAGGGAGGAATGAGGGTTAATCTCCTTGATTAGATCTAAGCCCCATTGGGAGAAGGGCCAAAAGTCTTTAGCAAATTATAATGCATGACTGGCAATGTGAAGGATATTAACATGTTATTGACACTTGATGAAATGCTGAATGTAATCAGCATATTCTTGATGGAATGTTGGCCAATAATAACCAAGTCAAAGGATATGCTTGGAAACTATGTGACCATTGAAATGCCCAGCACAAATACCATCATGGACCTCTTTAATGATGAAAAGAGTCTTAGTACTAGTGAGGCATCTAAGGAAAAGATCATCAAAACCTTACTTATAGAGAAGACCCCCAAGTATAGTGTAATAAGTGGCACATTTTATCAAGGCACGTCTCCCATTATTGGAGAGATTAGAAGAGATAATAGAGAAGGAAGATAATATGTGAGCTATTTATACCATAATTCATGTGTGTTGGTTGTTACATTTTTGACAAAGAGGATGTTAGTTGAGACATATGAGGGTAATGTTAAGTGATGCATGGTGACATAGATTCTCGAGGAAGAGGATGAAGAGGGTATGTGTGAAGTAAGTGAAGCCATCATGTCAATAAACTTGTTTGTAGATTAAGGAATAGTTTGTAAGAAATAAGAGTTTAGTGATCCCAATAGTGTATCTACATGATGTTTATACCACTGTAGTATTTCATTTTTACATAGGTAGGAACCATTAACCTGGTTAGCCACTAGCTAAGAATCACCAAAAAAGGTTATGGATTTGATACCCAAGAAGAGATCTATTTGAAGTCCTAGAATCAAAGCCTCATATTAGACCATATTATTAGTGCATTCAAAATCTAGTTTAAATGACAAAGGCATAGGCTCACCATCTAGAGGAATAAGAATGACCCCTTCACCCCCACTGTATTGACATCTAGATCCATCAAAGAACATCATCATTTGATAGGAGATGTCATTGATAGAAAGCATTGTGATGGATTCATCAGGGAATTTGAGGTTTAAAGGTTGATTTTTAGGTAAAGGGGTAATAGCTAATTGGTCAGTGATTGTTTTCCCTTTAATAGACTTTTGTTGAATTAATTATAAGTTAAATTTATCAAAAATCATGAACCACTGAGCTACATGTTAGTTATGATATGGTTTGGAATGCATGTATTTGAGGGGATCAGTATGGGTGACCACATAGGTTTTATGATTTAGGATATAATGGTTAAGCTTGGAGGTGAAAAATACTAATGCAAGGCAAAGCTTTTTAATATGGGTATATTGAGTCTTATAATCAATAAGTGTGTGGCTTATGTATTAAACCACCTACTCTCGATGTTGGTCATCTCGATGTGCAATCATAACACCTAGAGAATGGTCTATTATGGAGATGTATAGATAGAAAGTTTGATTTTCCTTAGGTGGAATAAGAACTAGTGGGTAAAGGAGGTATTATTTAAGGGCATCAAATTTTTCTTGTAAATCTATATTCCAATTAAAGGAGACATCCTTTTTGAGGATATGGTGAAAGGGTTGGCAATGATCTGACAACCAAGAAATGATATGGTGAATTGACTAAAGTTTACCTTGTAGGCTAAGGAGTTGTTTGATATTAGTAGGTGGAGGCATCTCTAGGATTTCTCTAACTTTAACAGGGTCAACCTTGATACCATGGAGAGAAATGATAAAACCTAATATCTTACTAGAAATAACACCAAAGACACATTTCCTAGGGTTCAGTCAAAAGTTATATTGGAGGAGATGAATAAATATAATTTTGAGAATTGTCAAGTGGTCTTGAAAAAGTTTAGACTTATTGAGTAATTCATTCACGTAATCTTCCATAATTTTGTGTAGGAGATCATGGAAAATGTAAGTCATAACACATTAGTAGGTTTCACCAACGTTCTTCAGGCCAAAAGGCATGACCTAATAATAGAAATTCCCCCATGGGGTAATAAAGGTTATCTTATGTTGATCCTCAGGAGTGATCAAGATTTGATTATATCTAGAGAACCCATCCATAAGTGATAGTATCTCATGGCTAGCTATTAGATCAACAAGTTTATCGATACTTGGTATTGGGAAGTCATCTTTTAGACAAATGAGGTTTAAATCATGATAGTCAATGCAAATATATATTCCCTTGATCACTTTCGTGATAGGAACAATATTGGAAATCCATTGTGGGTAGTCGATGGGTTGGATAAAGTTAACAAAAAGGAGGCATTGGATCTCTTCTTTGACAAGGAGAGAAATATGAGGATGCATCTTGTGAAGCTTTTGCATAACAAGTTTAACATCTTGATTGGTGACAATGATCCAAAACTCAGAAGTTATGGTTGATAAATATCTCAATAACATAGAAATAACACAGTAACAATGAATTCTCTAAGAAGAGATGTAGTATTACTCAAGATCGCAATACAAATATATGCTTATCTCTGGGAAGAGATGTCTGTCTTCACATTTCAGGTTACCTCTTCATTTATAAAAAATTTGAAAGCATAGGGAGGATGTGGAAGGTCACCAATATTGAGGGAGATGAAGTGGTATGACTTCCAATATTTAAAACAATACAAAATTTGAGGAATTACTATTTTTAGAAACTTACTATTTTTAGACTGCACTATTAAAATTGAAATTTGAGGCACTTCCATTGGGTTTTTATGGGACAAAATTCATCAAGAAGATCTCATGCCATTTCAAAATGTTCTTCTCATTCTTATCTTTCCAACAGTTCAAATGGTGAGTCAATTAGAGCTACGGTGCAAAAGTTATGGGTCCCAGAAGTTCCATCATCAATTGGGGTGGAACTGTCACCCGAATTATCGCCTAAATTATTGCCTGGATCAGACAATGTTATGGGTGATGATAGATGGGTCAATACCATGCATGTAATTATAATACCAATCAAAGTCTTTTTTATGGTTATTTATAAATGTGGCATAATCAACTTGCTTAGAGGAATCTAAATATTGGCCAATCTTGAGGATGTGAGGGTTATCATGAGAGGGCAAGTTAATGTCAATGGTTGATTCATTTAACATAATTTGTGTTTTGTATGGGAGTGATCATTGGATATAGGAATCATCCATACCCATATATGTGATAATTACATCATCATCTTGACATTAGATAGTGTTAATAGTGGGAGAGTCTTCATCAATTATTTTAGGATGAATAAGAAGAAGGGACCTTGTTTCCTTACCTTGGCGATAGGTGAGAGGCCCCAAATGGATGACATTTGTTTTAAAAAAAAATAGGAGGTATAGATACCTCTGATTTGGTAGGTGATGGTAGATAAGAAGGTGGAGAAGGAGAGACTAGTTCTTCAATAATGGGTACATGGGAAGTTTTAATGAGTTTAGTTGGTTTGTCATATCCCACACATGCCTCTTTTTAGCATTTTCAATGGTTTGGCTAGTGGGATATTCAATAGGTGTATGGACACCTTGTTCATAATGACCCAAACCAAATCCTTTATAGGAAAACCAATAGAGATAGGTGTGAGTGAATCTAGGGTTACTCAGGAAAGAGAAGTCATAGGGAAATGGTTGTGATAAAGATGATGGATTGCTAATAGTGGGAGCTTGATCAATTCCCCCATATGTGAAATTAGTTTTAAGGTTAGGGGGCCATAATGGATGAAAATCCCAATGTAGGGATCATAATTTGGGTTCATGTGAAGCCTTCCATACTCTTTTTGAGTATAAAACATGTCAATCATCAACAAATGATATTCATCAAGTGACAAACATTAAAAGGTCTCCTCCATGGGATCCTAAGAATTTCTGTTGCCGATATTTGTGTAACTGGGGGAGTGGAGCTTGTGGAAGATTAAAAAGTATCCTATGGGGAAGATGATGCTTTCAATGGAATAAGAACATCATTGGGACTATAAATCATGTTTCATGTTTTAAATGGAGGTGGGTCAGCAGGTATAACATGTACTTATCCATCATGTTCAAACTTGACATAGCAGTGTAAAGTTGAGGGCACACATGCCATAATACGTATCCAAAGTCATCCAAGTACAATGTTATATTGGAAATCTCCTTTCATAACATACAAGAGCTTAAGAATAGTGTGCGGACCTACATGGATATGTAAGATAATAGTGCCCACTGTAGTAGCTATGGTATTATTAAAGGAGTGGAGTATCACATCGATTTGAGACATATAATTGTCAGGAATGGCTAGCTGTTTGTAGGCATGGGTGGAAATAATATTAATACTAGCTCCCCCATTTATCATGAATCTCTTGAAATGATTTTGATCAATATATGTGATAATAAAAATGTTAAAATCTTGATCTTTAGGGTGTTGTAGTGGAATTTCTGAATTACTGAAAGAAATCAGGGAGATGGAGTTAAGGAAGTTGACCAAAGCTACAAGAGGTTGGGGATCATCTAATTGTACCTCAATCACTTAAAAGGCACTAATAAAATCTTGATGGTGTTGGGATGAGTTTTGAATTAACTCATATAAAGACATTTTCATAGGAGTTTGGTGAAGTTGTTTCACCATTGAGCTTTGAATAACGTTCGAAGATGTTGTTTTAGGAATACCCAAGATGGAAATCTTAGTATTAGGAGGAGGAGTGTCTTTGGGAAAGGGATGGACCCAATGAGTAATGACCTTTTCCTTAGCTTTATCTTTTTGGTTTTGTGATTGTGTGGCCACATTAACTGTGATGATCTAAAATGTAGGTGAAATAGGTGGTAAAGGAGTTATGACCACATCTTTGGGTTTCAATTTAGGTAGAATAGTAGGAGGCACTATGGATGTCAAAGGTGGAATAAAAATAAGGTTAATGGGAGTATCACTAAAGAGAGTGTCGATATAGAAGTGTTGTTGAATGACTATTGTGAGGGATTTACAACTCTTAGTATCGTGTGTAAGTGAATGATGATATAAACACAAGTGTGTATCATTAAACCAAGATGGATTCATTCCAAGAGGAATAGAAGGCTTAATGGGAGTAAAAATTATTATAGAATACTTCAAAAATTGATGTAGGAAAAATATATGAGAGCTTGCAAGTGGGCTCACACTTATTGTGCTAGTAGGAGTGGACACATTCTTGTGCTTCAATGTTGAAAAGGTAATTTTACATGGTGCTTTATTTGGTGATGACGGAGTTACATGTTTTGATATCACTTTATTAGTGTTATATTTTAAACATCTACCAGATGGAAAATGCAAGAGTGGAGGTAACTTAACCTTTTGTTTTACTTAGGTCAGTAATATTCTAACTAAAGTAGAGGGGTGTGGTCCCAAAATGGATGGTAAAGTTGAGGGATGAAGAAGGGATCGGTGAGATATAGGAAGCTTAACATTTTTTTATAATTTAGGTCATGAAACTCCAACTCATGGTTGAGGATTTAAATCTAATTTCACCTGTGGATGAATTAAATTAGAGACAAGATGTATGCCTAAGGGCTTGATCTACTTTAATGTGGCAAATTCTTTTGAGGGTGAGAGTTCTAACCTAGATGGCTAAACTTCAAGTAATTTTAGTGAAGAAGCTCTAGCTTTGTCAAAGACCTTGGGGTAAAGGGTAGTGAGAGGGTTGGAAGTGAAGGTTGAAATTAATTGTGTTGGATAAGGAGTTTTAAGCTGGTCCCAAAATGCCACATGATATAGCTTCATGGAGTCAAGAAATTCTAGACATTTCACCAAATGTGTGAAGGGTTTAGATGAAGTTGATGTAGGCATTAAATTTGTGTCTTTAGAAGACTGAGGTTTTTGGGAAGGTGGGAAATTATTGGTTTTTATTACTTTTGGTCAAAGATGAGAAAGAACCACAATGGGGTCCTCTTCAATAGAGATGGGAGAAGAGACCTAGTCTACCATAGATGACGAAGAGGTAGTTCCTCAAGAGGGTAAATCATAGGTATGATGGTTCCCTCAACATATGGGTGAGGCATAGGTAAAGTATGATCCTCCATAGGTAAAATAAGGGGTAAGAGTGGTATAATAGGAGTAGGCACAATAAGTCTCTCATCTATTATGGGAGTAGATAATATTGACTCCTCTAAGTGCAAAGGTGGAGTGGATGGGGTACTACTCTCTATAGGTGGAGGAGAGGTAGGCAAAGAAGGTTCCTCAAGAGGGTATAATGTAAGAATGATATTCCCTTCAACATGTAGTTGAGGAATAGGTAGGGTGTGGTCTTCAAGTGGTAAGAGGATAGGTAATATTAGTGAAAAAGGAATTGGCATTATAGGCTCCTCAACTGGTAAAGGAGGCTCTTCCTCTCGAGGGAGTGGAATAGGTGAAGTAGGATATTCTATCGAAGAAGGAAGAATGGGAAAAACCAATGCCACTATATGTGATGGAAGAGTCAATGAAATGGTATCTCCTATTGAGGGGAAGGTTGAACTAGAAGTAAAGGAAAGACCATATTAACCATATGGATATTATGATCACCTGAGTTAGTTGTGGTCTGAAAAATATTTTGATTCAATGAATGGTTAGGAAAAAGGTGTTTGAACACATCCATACTTTGATTAGGGGGTGCATTAGGATTATCCAAGACAAGATCACCCATATCAAGCATATCTTGAATAATGTTTTTGAATGTCTTACAATTATTTGAATTGTGGCCTTTGACTCAATGGTAACCACAAAACTCATCTTCCTTATACCAAGTTGGAATAGGATGGGAGGGGTCAAACTATATAAGAGGTTTGATCTAAGGAAGGGTTATGATACCTTATTGTAATAGTTTATCCAAGACAGATGTATATGACTCCCTAATGGGAGTGTATTATCTTTGTTCATACTATTGTTGGAATTGCTTGGTCAGATTTTGGGAAGTCAAAGAATTTGATTGGTTTATGGTTGTGGAAAAATCTGACTTAATGACCACCGTGTTGGTAGAGCCTTTAGATTTTTGGTTAGAGGGATAATTTTTAGAAGAAGAGGAGTCATTTGATTTGAAATTGGGATTCTTACTGTGTAACTTGACTTTGCCTTCATCTATAACACAAACCTCAATTTTCCATGCCATTGTAAAGGCTTCATCAAATGTGCAAAAAGTTTGTACCTATAGTGTGGAAGAGATGTGCTTAGCACATGCCCTTGAGAAGATATCAATTAGCAAAGGTTAGGTAAGGAGAAGGAGAGTTTATTGATCAAGCTTCTCCAACAAGTGACAAAATCTACAATAGACTCATCATCAAATTGTCTGATAGAATAAAGGTTTGTTATAAAAACCTTTTTAGAAATGTTAATAGAGAAATGGTCTAAGAATATTTGTGTGACTTTGGTAAATGAAAAAAGGGAATGTTGAGGTATAGAGCCATACCAATCCAAGGCAGCACCTGAAAGAGATAGAGGGAAAGTGTGAAGTAGTAATGCATCATCATGCCCTATTAAATAATAAGCATGTCTAAATTCTCATAAGTAATATTGTGGGCCCTCTTTACTCTAGAAATGAGTAAATTTAGGGAGTTTTCATTGGCTTAGATAAGGGAAAATAGGCATAAAAGGATGGATGGGTTCATTGCATATTTGATCATAAGATAACACATTCTTTAAACTAGAAACATATGTCTCTAGATTATACATCTTGTCCATCAGCATCTTAATGAGGTCTGGAGGGGGATTAGTTTGGGGGATACCTCCTCAATTAACCTAATAGGAAGTAGAGGGAGCATATGACATAGCTTGATAAGGTTGTGTTTAGGTAACATAAGGATAATGAGTCATAGGTTTGGGTGTGGAAAGAAAAGGGGTTTGTTCCATTGGGTTAGAGATTATGCTTTGGTTGGTTGTTATTATTGGCATGGTTAGGCTAGATGAAGGGTGAGTCATAACTCAAGTAATTATAGGCATGAGGGTAGATGGAATAGGTACCACTAAATTTTGAAATGGAGTAAGACTTGACTAAACTGGTTGTGGTTATGAAAGTAGGGAAGTTATGCCAGGGTTTAGGTGGGATTGGGTAGTTGGTGATGCTAAACTTTGGACACTGTTTATAGTTGGGTTACTCATTGAAGTGGTGGTTTGGGTAACCATGGGGAAAATAGTGGAGGAAAATGAAACTAAAGTTGTTTCCATTAGAGAGGTTGGCATACCATATATTGGGTCACCCAAAGAATTATGAGTTTGGCTCATAGCAAGGTAATGCTGAAGGGCTACCACATTGCGATCAAAAAATTTAGCAAAATATTGATCTCCCTTAGGCAAAATGAGAATTTGGCTAGGGCTTGGAGTATGCTCTATATCTGAAGTATGCTCCATGATAAAATCAAAAGTGAGAGGGGAAGGTGGAAGTGGTTTCCAGCTTACGTAATCAATAAGAATTTTGGCTTGAGCTCATGTCAATACCATTTAAGAGGAAGTATAAATAGTCTTATTACCTTGTATTAGTGACAAAATAGGGAAAAAACCAAGTTTAAGTGTGGGTAAGTGGGTTATTTCAACTTGATATTTTGAGAAAATGAAAATTGCACAGTCGCCAACATTGGTCACTTGACCGATGTCGATAGGAAAGTTTGCCGATATCAGTGGAGTAACTGATGTCAATTTGTAAAATTTGTCGATGCCGATAGAGTTAACTAATGTCGGTCACTATGATATTATGGGAGATGGAAAATCTATTATTTTATAAATCCAAAAGTTGAAACTAGGTAAAATAATGATGTAAGAGGTCTGTGTAAGAAGGAAAAACACTCAAAAAACTTGATATAACAGGTTATATAAAATGAGTATTAGAAATAGTATTGATTTTGTGAATCAATATGAAAACATCCTTACCAACTCCAAAATATAGAAGGCAATATAAAAGCAAAGAAATAACATTTATCCAAAAATATTAAGTCCTAGAGATTAATTTTTAGTCTCGTGTTGGCTTATGACTTAATTAGATAGTGAAAAGAGAATTTGGTTATCAAGGTACTAGAAAGCAATCTAGAGCTAGTTTCAGGGTAGTTTTAGTGCTCAAGAGGAAATATATGTTAGACTAGGTACATGGCTTATTATAAGAACTTGCTCTCTACACTTCATGGACCTAGAGCCGAGCCAGGGTGCTTATCCAAAATATACCTTATGTCTAGAGTTTATACTCTACCAAAGAATAGAGTGGGTTCTCCCCTTGGTGGTGAAATCTAAGTAGGATAGTTGGGTAGGGTAAGGTGATCCACCAGGTGATGAAATCCTAATGGGCCTTTTCTTAGGTGAGTTTATATTTTTTTGGTGTGAATGTGATTTGGTTATATAACATATGTTTACTATGATTTATTCAAAATTCTTGTAATTAACTAGGTGAGTTAATATGCAACAAGCAAACAATGAAGTACAATAAGTTTTAAACCCAAATCTGAAATGTTTATATTTGAATGCAAACAAAGGTGGAATAGGAGTAGAGAATTAAATTCACTATTCTAATGTGCATGCAATAAGTAAAGAAGAGATTATTTTTAACTAGTTAAAAATTATAATTTCTTTTAGAGGCAAAGAGAAAAGAAAGAAAATTTCAGTTTAATGCTTTTAAACAAAAAATGAAATGTTGAATTTTTTGTTTTAAGAGAGAAGAGAAGGAGAAATTTCAAGAAATGATTTTTTCACTATAATGCACCTATATGAATTCTTAAAATAAGAAATGAACCAAAGGAAAAATCTAGGGTCCCATAGGGCATGTCAGAAATGTTTCACTAAATTTTGTCTATTTCAAGTCTAAAGGAAAACAAAAAAGAATGACGAGGGTAAGTGATTAGAATGAACCTGGATTTATTTACATGTCATATCTAAACATTGTGAGCACTCCTTTTTGGGTGGGGAGGACTACCTGCAAGTAAGAAATCACTACCACAAGATGTTTGTTAGTAGTTATATGAGTGGGCTACCAAGTTACATGCTTGTTCTAAGAAGTGTGAAACTTCCTTAGAGATGACAATCCACTTTTGAGAAATAGAAGAGTAATAAATAACTAAAAAAGACGTAAAGAGATCTAAAAAGAGAGATAATATTACCATTATTTATAACTTGAGTGCAACAGAGAGTGTCAGGGTGTAGGTGGTGTACTTTGTTTGTATTTTGAAAGTTGTTTGGTTAGGTTTTGAAGAGGTTAGGGAATCCACAGTCACCAACGTTAGTAGGGGAGTGACAAATATTGGTTATAATATTGAGGTTGCTGGTGAAGGTGACTAATTTTAGTTATGTTGCCAAGGTTGATAGGGGCATTAACTACCTAGGGGATTACAAAAGTCTTTTCTGGGTCTAGGAAATGGTTTTGATCAGGTATGGGAGGTTGGGGAGAGTTATGAGAGAGAGTATGGTTTGGGTAGATCTGGTCTAAGGTTTGGCATGTCAGGTCAAGGAGAAACAAGTAAGGAGCCTTATAACACCCTCACAGGGGTTTGGTCAAGAGTATGTAAAGTAATGAATAACAGATATAAAGTGATAGTAAAGTAAAAACTTAAAAGACCTACATAACAAGTGATGTACTTAGTTGTAGGGGTCACTAAATGATAAGATCTAGATTGATAGTCCCTATCAGGTATTTTGAACTAATGGCCTGAATAGAGAGAACAAATAGGTGTTGTTGATCCTTAAGAGCTTAGTTCCTGATCATGATTGACTTAAGCAAGATGATAGTAAGCCAGGATGTCAAAAGTTGAATGTCAAGAGATTAAATGTAAGTAAGAATGAATTTTCTTGATTTATACTGACTTAAACTTCATGTTGGATTTTGGATTATATTTCCAACATCGGTGATCCCATCAATGTTGACCATGGGTTCATCAACATTGATGGCCCTAGAATAGGCAAAACTTATTATTTTTGGCCTATTTTCTATTGTTCTTCATGCCAAGTGTGGCACCCATTACAAAATGGTAAAAATAAGAGGTTAATAAGAAGGTAATTGATTAGGAATTTAGTTTGGAAATGATAATAAATCTTGGGTAGTTAGGATGAGGAAATTGGGTCTTGAGGTGACTCATCAAGTAAGAATTAGTCATAAGGTGAGGTGGCTAGGTAAGGTGGCAAAAGGGGTTTTAATTAAGTATTTTAAATTAATTAAATGTATGAGGGGTAAAAGCATGGGTTAGGAAGGTTAATTGTTATTATTAAAAAATGGACTGAAAGGGGTTTCAACACAAGGAGTTACATGTGTGTGACATAATTTTGGTGTCTACAAGATCATACTAGGATGTTCATGGTCTTATCCTCATTCAAGATTTTGGCTAACCTTTGGTCTGTAAGATCTCATAATTGGATTCATGTTTTGAAACCCTTCTTTATAAAACCCTAACTTAGACCCTTGATTCGAATTCAAATTTGGTGGGAGCAAATTTGGTAGGAATATTTTAAAATTTGCTTTAGACATAAGCCTAATTTTATGTTAAGGCTTGGTCATATTTTTTAGCATGATCGAACCTTAGCCCAAAATCATGTTTGGTCCCTTTATGCTTTCCCCCTTATTTTTGTCCCCTTTATTTTAACAATATCTAATGTTAATGTTTACAAGGTCCTTTATTTTCCTAGATTGGCCCCATTGTGTCACATGGTCTTCTTTTTAACAAACTTATCCTAAATTCTTAGTCCTAAGGCCCCATTCATGTTTATTAACATGAATGATACCTTAGTCTTAAAAATTTAACCTAAGTTCTTATGTCGACATGAGCCCTAACTTAAGTATCTTGACTTCATATAGGATTGATAGCTCTCACTTCATCATAGAGGATGAACAGATGGAGTGGAGATCCAATGGATCTAAAGATTTGATCCATTGGACTAATCCTGTGTGAGCCCCTAGATCATGATCAATGATCTACACTTAATTAGGACTAAAGATCAAATGATGCATGATCATCATTAAGGTTAAAGGGTCCCCCTTTTGTATCAAACATAGACTTAGCCTAAGTTTTACCCTAAGGTCTCATTTTATTTATTAATATAATGAAACCTTAAGGTAAAACTTATGCTACAGCTTCAATATTCTAAAAAATCCAATCATATACAAGTATCTAGGATCATGATGAAAAACCTATGACTACTTGTATAAACTAATATGATGGAGTTTACATGGCATTGAAATGGTAAAGGCCTAAGAAACCCTATGAGGATGATAAGGGTCACCATCTTGAGAACCTAGATCTAGATCGGTGTTCCTCGAACCTTCCATCAGGTCAAATAATGTCAAAATCTCAAGAGTCCTATGGACGCACCACATGGCACTCTCATGTTTAATCTTAGTGTTAAAAGTGCCCCATATATTAATACTTAGACTTAACCTAATTTTTTATCTTAAGGTTTATTATATTTTCATAACATAATGTAACCTTAGGCTAAAACCTTAGGTTATTATTATAGTATTCAAAGAGACCCATTTTATTATGTTTTAAAGACTTAGGCCTTTAACTTAGTCTAATTTTCATATGCATTGATCCATGGGCTAACTCAATCCTCTTCATGATTGTAAGTACCAATGGTATGCATGTACTCAGATCATAATCAATGGTCGGGGTTTGATCGGGACCAAATGATCAGATAGAGCATGTTTAATCCATGAGCTATGGACCTATAAACTCTATGAGCCTAAATTTGGTATTCTTGTGAATGTCATTTGATGCCTGTGAGGCTATCGTTGATGTCTAAAATGCCATCAAATTTAATCTCATCGATTATTTTGCTTAGACATAAGGATATGCTTCAAAATTTTGCTAAAAGCTTATTACTTGTGTTACAATTTAATGGGCCCCCCTCCCTTTTTGGGAAATAAAATTACTTAGGGTCTTTGAAATTTAATGATAAAATGATCTTGTGGTCTAAATTTTTTTAAACATATACTTAATCTAAGTTTTAATCCTAAGGTTCTAATTTTATTTATTAACACAATAAACCTTAGGCTGAAAACTTGAATTATGTTTTAATTTAACAAGAAGTCTTTATTCCTTAAAACTTAGCTTAAAGTTTTAACCTAAAGTTTTATCATGTTTATCAACATGATAAAACCATATGTTAACACCTTACATTAAGTCCACTTATTATTTAGGTCCCCTTTAAGTGTATTATAAGATTTAGCTTAAATATGTTAGCCTAAAGTTTACATCATGTTTATCAACATGACATAATCTTTAGCCTAAGTCCCTTTAGATGTGTTCTAAAACTTAACATAAATATTTTATCCAAAAGTTTATGTCACATTTATTAACATGAAATAAACTTTAGTATAAAGTATTTAGCCCAAATTATTTATTATATCTCAATGCTAATTAAAATTCATGTTCCTTGCAGGATCAATGGCTCTCTCTTCATTGTGGAGGAAGATCAAACAGAGTGAAAAGATTTGATGAATCCAAAGCCTTTGATCTATTAGACCAATGATAGGCATCTACTCAAATCATGATCAAAAGTCCATGCTTACTCATGAAAGGTGATTAGATGACATGAAATTATTAAGGAATATTCAATGAAACCCTTAGAGCCCAAAGGATTGACACATGGTGAGTGTGCAATCACTAACAGATTATAGAGCTTAGAAGACCCACAAAAGTGCCAAGTGGCACAACTATGGGGACCAACACAAAGGTAACCAATAGTGATCAAGCCACAGAATCATGATCAATGGTCCGTATTGATCCATAAACAAGGATCTAATGGTACAAAGGAAAAGAGGGATTTTTTAAAAATAATGGCTAGTTACTTTAAGGCATTTATAAAAAATGTAGTGAAAGTTACTAAATAGACACCATGTAGGTGCCACACAAGCACAATATGACAAAATCAAATATTTGGTGGGCATGAAAAGGAAAAATTATAAAGGTAAGGGTCTAAATCAATATGAGGAACAAATTTGCCAAAGTTTGAGATACCATCACCATTAAAGCCATAGAAATCCCTACTCTCCATACAAAAGGCCTTGATTTGAACTCTAATCAATCACAGTCAAGCTAGAAAGAGTCCAATTGTTATCTAAGTAAGAAAAAACTAATCCAATGGATACTTGAGGGCCATAATTGAGCAATTTACAAGTTTCACAATCATGGCAGCTTGAATGAAATAAAAAAAAGATGACACAAAGTTATACTTGACTTCAGATAATGAGGGAAGGGTCTTTAAGGATACTAAATTTGATGATGTGGTATTAAACACTAGAAACAAGAACTGGTCTGAGATTTTTTGTAATTTTGATGAGATACAATCTATCACAAGGGAGGAGTAGAAGAATGTTATGATCCTCCATAAATACAATGACCTAGTCTTTATCCAAATGACTAGTCTCCACTATATTGTTGCAAAACTTGAGGTATTACACTGCATCGATGTTATTACCCCCATTTTTATTGATTGTGAAGTTGAGAAAGATTGGATAGTTCATGAATGTACTTTTATAAAGGTTCATATATTTCCCCCTTCACAGTTAAAATCTACTACAAGCTAAGTAAGCCCCAGATAGACTTGCCCATAATCAAAACATGGACTAAAAAGAATGACTTGAACACTGTCTTTGCCTCATGGCTACTTACTAGAACCCTTGAAATCCAAAACCCTATCAGGAAGATCCAAATTACCTTATATAGGGAAGGGATTAGAATAATCATGACCTTGATGAGTAGGTTATTTGGAGCCCCTTCCACCACATATGTTAATAAGATCTGGGTGCCCTATGTATACTTCATGGTAGAGAAGGGACTCACACCCCACATTAGTGAGATGATTAATGTTTGTTTGAAATAACAGTGCATAGCCATTAAGAAGAAAACTAGCAACAACTTTTTCATGATCTCCTATCTCATATATGACCTCTTGGTCACCACCAAGATCCCTGACATAAAGAACTAGTCATCTAATGGGAGACATTATTTCCCATCACTATTTCAAGCTACACATATTTAAGTATAGACACAACATATATTTCATTTTTGATTGTGTATATCTAGCTTTGGTAGAAGCTATTACAAGGATCCTCATGGGCAAGGTCATCCCTCTAGTTAATAAGTATGTAGAGTTAATGGGGGACATTTGGTTATATATGGATTAAATAGTGATAAGAATAGAAGGGACCTTGGTTCAAACCCTTAAACTACCATTCCATGTGCCAACCAAATTGGCAAAATAAGAGATTGCATACAAAATCTTCAATGTTATAGATGGTGTGTAAAAGTAGAAAAGGAAGGGCCTCCTTTACCCTTTTCCTTTGACCATCAGCAAAATTATACTATAGAATTGGGAGCATGTGAATGTTATCGCCAAACATAAATACTCCTTCAACTTAAAATTGGATGATCTAAGGAAATGGGACCTTTATAATAGGGTCACTAAATATTTGAAATCAATAATAATGAGATGTCCCTATGAACACAAGCTTGGTGTTCATGACATGATGTACAACAGGGCCACCAATTTTATAGAGGTGTTAGCCAAGTTAAAGAAGCATAATGTTAATCTTAAGGCTAGGCTAACTAGAGATGATAAGCCACATGAAGAGATATAGTATATGGGTCCCATAAAATAACACTTGTTTCTTGGACCCCTTTTAAGCCCCCTCTAGAGTAACCACTACAACAACCCCAAGCACAAGTGGCATAAGGACTTGGGAAAGAGAAATTTGAGGAGAGACCTGGTGAAGGGCCATCAACCTCAGCTCAGCCTGATCGACCAGAGTCCCTAATAAAGTTTATTGGCATGATTGCATTGGCTCCTAATGAGATAGTGGAATATTCACTTAAGGTACTTGCTGGGGTATATGGATCAAATGAATAAGAACAAGTTAAGGAACTATATGCCCAAGTTGAGGAAGCAAGACAATAAAATGGGAAGGAAATTGAAATGGACATGGTTCTAGTTGCACCCCTCAAAAGGAAGGTTGAGTTGTCATTAGTCTTGGTTAAAAAGAAGCCAAAGTTAACATTCAGTCATCTTTTAAGTGAGGTTAACCTATTTAGTGATGATAATCCCATCCATGGGATAATCATCCCTGAATGGTTTATTTATGGGAAGATGTAAAAGATTCTAACATTGAAGCATTCATGGATCATGACCCAAACAGTTAACACCATTGTCCATGATGAGGTCAAGCCATGGATAGTGGCTTTAATGAAGGAAGAAGAGGAAAGGAGGATGACCACCATAGTAGGGTCAAGCAACATTCAAATAGAAACCCCTAGATCCTTAAGTAGCACATAAATGGAGGTCCTAGAACCTCCAAAGATCACATAGTCAACAGTAAATGTGAAATTCAATCTAGAGACAACATGCCTAAAGAGGGTAACAATAAATAAGATCCTGATTAGGAGTGAGGATTTCACCTTTCAAAGAGTTTAACCTTTTATGGGATTAACTCCAGTAGGAGGTCAGGGACTCGGTGAGTACCCAATTCATGAAGACATAGTTAGACTAGTTGATGCCCATTTAGCCCAACTAAAATTAGGTATAAAAGGCCTATATCAAAAAATAGAAAACTTTTAGATGTAAAAGGAGAATCTAGAGACATAGGTTATTTTGTCAGTTCCTAAAGAAATGATGAAGATGTTTTAAGCATCCTTCTATGACATGTTTATATCCTTGAAATAAATGAAGACAAGGTAAATTCCATTAGCTCACTAGAATGAAGTAGCTAAGGGTTTATTATCCTAATGACAAAGTTCAAGAGACAAAATGAAAGAGTTAATCAACATACTAGTAGAGGGCCATATTCTTGGGTTCAGGATCATTAACTTGGACCACCTAAATTCAATTATGGGAATAATTGTGGAAAAAATCCATAGTTTGAGTGTATGGTTAAAATACTTGGAGAGGATCCTAAGGGATGATGAAGAGTTGATAGGTAGGATTGAATAACTTTTGGGCACCATGATTACTAATCCTACCACACTTAGCTCCCTGGGCATCGTTGGAGATGATGAGTATAAGCATAGGGTCACCTTGGTTATGAAGGAGGTCAACAACAAGAGTTAGGGCCAATCTAGGAATAACAATAATAGGGTCATGGGCATGATATTGACTACAAAGGATAAAATTACTGAAGTGAGGAGTATCAAAGAAGCAATGGCCAAGAATGATAGAGATTATGATGACTTGGTAGACCAAGAGGATGAGTACCTCTTAGACCTAGTTTTCAACTTAAAGTTGGTCGATGAGCAGTATCACAAAGTCATGAAGATCCTTCAAGAGTAATGGGGGAGCTCTTTAGTGTAGGGCCCACCAGCTAACTAATAATATTCAACTTTGTAAGAAACTTTGTAATATTCAAAAGTAGAATATTCTTTTTATAAAGGCATATGATAGTTTGTTATGACATTTGCCTATAGGTCATCCCACTTTGGAAAAAGGAATGTATTCTAGAAATTTTGTTAAAAGGATAGTCATCCTTACCTTTGTATATTTATAATCTCATGACTAACTGGTATAGTACCTAAGTCCCCTATAAAAGGAAGTATTACCATTGTGTAAAGGGAGAGAGTTTTTAGAGAAAAAACTATTTTGTATACATAGAGAAATTAATACAATCAAGGAATACTGAGAAACTTTTCCAAATTTGTTTGTGTCAATTGTTATATGGCTTCTCTCTCATTTATTTATTTGGATGTCTAAATTTTAATGGTTTTCATTAATTCTTGATATGCATATGTGAATGTAGATCTATTAACTTATGTTTGTGCTAGGTTAATTGAGATAACTTAGGTTCATTTCATCTCCCTTACTTCCCTTGTAGATGTGCTAATGTAATTGGCTTGTGAAGTAAATCTTTAAATTGAATCTAGGTTCTTATTTGCATTGTTATATCCTTTCCTTAGACAATTTCTTAGTACATGGTAAGATCTCTACTAAAGCTATTTCATGTCATGTATTGGTTTAAATGTATGTCTAGATGAAATCTAAACTTTGTCATAATATTTGGACTAAAAATCAGAACATCTTCTTTCTACCCTACCCTTCCTTTTACTCCTTTTTTAACAAATCACTCTAGCTTAAAATTCACTGTAAATATTCATTTAGATTAATCTTTAGCTTAGAAATTGATCACAAATTCACTGATAATAGTATAGATATATTGTATTTCACTAAGTTAGGCCATGGTGGATCCCAACCACCAATCAATATAAATATTATGGAACATTTTATTGCTCTGCCCCTATTTCACCACAGGTAACAAGATTACTACAACCTACTACTCATGCTTTTAATTCCTTGAATTCTAAAATAAGAAGTGTTATTTAAACCTAAGAGGACCTGTGATACATCTAGAGGCATCAAAATGTATTCATATCCTATCATATTTGGGACATCATCAAACATGATGTATTATTATTCTCCATAATAATATGCTTTTCCTCATAACTAGGGTAATAAGATACCCCACAATGAGTATACCTTTGCATGTTTGAAGATAATTTTCTATGTTTTTAAAATGTTTTGAGTTTTTATTTACAAATGTCAAAAGGTGTTTTTGGAATCTTTGATCAAACAAATACAAGGTGAATTTGGATAAATAATTAGAAAGGAATGGATTGATGCCACATAATTAGAATAAAAAAATATGGAGAATACTCAACCCTGGTTTGTTGAAATTTGAATCTAGAAGAGGGTAGAACAACCTTGGAGCTTAGGGTGTAGGCTAACACAATAAAACCTAAGTTCAAATTATGTTAATATCATAAAAATATGAGCATGACTATGGTAGGTCATGATCAAAAAAATTAGAATAATACTTTTAGATCAAGAAAATTATGATGCGAACTAATAAAATTAAGATGTGAACTATCATAAGAACTCTTAAATATAAAACCCAAAATAAATGGGTAGCACAATGGTGCACTATAGAAAATAAATATGATTGGTTAAAGAATTTAGAGCATGAGCAAAAATAAGATAATCTAATTTCAAACAAGAATATAATGGGAAGTGTTTAGATAAAATCCTTCAAACCAAATAGAAAATTCCACCCAAGTTACTCAAACCAAGCACAAAAGGTAAACCACCCAAGCCCAAATTATAGGCAAGACTCCAATGTATACCAATCATGTTTTGGATGAGAACTTAGAAAGGTAAAAAATCAAATTTTGGATAAAGTAATTTATATTTTCAAGTGATGAATAATCTAGACTCAAATGAACAACATAACAATGCTTTTTATAAATACAAACACAAATGATTTGATTCATATTTTAACATGGCTAAAATATTTTGGATTAATTTGACTAGTGTAATGCCTCTTTTTTCAAAATATGGTGTATAACATGTTTTTGGTTTTGGACTTGTTTTGGTATACACAAAAATAGTTTTTAGACTCAAAAATAATGTAAGCAAATAAGAACAAGAAAAACACCAAAGTGTATGTCCTATCCTAGAAACTAACAAGGTTGATTTATACTCTTAGACTCTGTCGATATACTCCTTGAGAGGAAATAATTTTTTAATATAATAATTTTAGATTCACATGAAACATTGGGGTTTTAAGGCCCCTCTTATCACAAGATTTCGTACAGTGACATGGAGCTTTAGGATACTCATTCTACACTAATAGTACTACATGACAAATGGAGTTTATCTAAAAACTATAAGTTTTGATCAATCTAAATAGTACTATATGTGTGATTAACACTAGGGTGAAACACATCATTTGGATCCAAGCTAATAGACTTATTGTAAAAAGGCCTTATCCTTTTTACAACTAATACATCCATCAATTACTCAATATAGTGCGATGTTCAGATTAGGCCATTAATCTGAGGGTAGCAATTGCTAATAGAGTTAGTTTTAACCACTCAAAACTAACATCCCAATAATTCACTAGATTAATTTTTATACCCCACCATGAAATGGGGTTGAAGTGATGCTAGGAGATGAATTCCTAGGTCAATGCTTCTCTAAAGAACTTATGGGGAGGTGATGAAATCCTGTCCACAAGTTAAGATGTAAGAAATAAAAATAGAGAAGGACTTGAAAGGTCATTTTGGGATCACCCAAGTCACTTGGATCTTGGGGAGTTCCTTTGTGACATTTTTTTAATGCTTGAAATAAGCAAAAAAATTAATAATCAAAGCGCTTTTGGTCACCCATGTTCCCTAAAGGGGACAGGGGAAGAGCAAAGTGCTAAGTTTGGTTTGCAAAAATAATAATCAATTCAAAGAACTTTGAAACTAATTTAACCAAAAAATAAATGATTAAAATGAGAATACTCTTAAGAGTCCTAATCTACCATCATTCTTAATTTTATTCCCAAATTCAAATGTGATTTAATCTTGTCTTTATTTTTGTAAAAAGTAAACTAGTGAAGTGTCTTAATCCTACAAAATAGAGTGCTAGTATTCAAGTAAGGGTGTGAGATGTCAAAATAAAATTGAAGCTTTATTTTTAAACTCTATATATTTTTTAAAAGGGTGATCTATCCATTTTTCAAAGTGATATCACCATTCCATAGGATGACCTCATTGTTTACAGAGTGATCCCACCATTCCATAGGGTGATATCATCATTCTACAGAGTGATCCCAATATAATTTTCAGTATAGGATTATCTCATTGATGATTAGATGACCCCATAGTTCCATACGTTTATATCACTAATCTACAATTTAATCTCATTTATATGTAAAAAACACTCAAAGAATTAAAAAATACAATAGTCAATCTCACCATTTGTGCTCGTGACCTCATTGTTGCTCAGGATGATCTCATCATTTCACAAGAAAATCTTGTTGATGTTTAATATGACCTCATTATTTATAGGGAAACCTCACCATTTGGTATAGAATACATAAAAACATGAAAATTAGAAGAAAATAAGAGAAAAATGACCTCAAAAGAGGGTATGAATGTACAATTAGAAGCATAAAATTGTATGTGAGATGTGTGGTCCCATCGAGAATGCCAAAATGTAGAATAAGATTATAAAGTAATTTATTTAATGTGTTAGTAAATAAAACCCATAATAAGAATAGAGAACCTAACATGATAATCATATGCCCTCTAAAGGTGGTGTTAATGAATTCAAAAAACTAACTAAGAAAGCACAACAATCAATACCTTCCCATAGTGGCTTTCCTTCAAAAATAGTTAATTAACATGCTTATGCCCAGATTTGGTGCTCTAATTCTTTGACAATATGGTGTATCATGTGCCTCCATCATCTCTTGGTTCACAAATGGATTTGGTTCCTTGATTTTTAATTTAGGGGAATGAGTGAAGCTTCTCTAGAACTATTTCTACATAATAACTTTACACAACTGAATCTTATTTGAAACTATTTTTGCATGATAACATTACACAATTCAAGCTTGAAATTTATGTCCATGGCTCACTTATTTATATATTTTAAAGAATGTTGAGAATAAATCATGACTGTTTATCTTGAGATCAAGATGTGTGGTCAAGGATTTATTCAATTTTAGAGGACAAAGTCATAAATATTTTGGAACAAGTGAGCATTAATGAGGCATGGGTAGGCTTAACCCTAATATTTATATCCATTAATGCCTAGTGCTTGACACCCCTTTATTGATGTCATGGGTGATGTCATGGGTAAAATATTTCCAATTATGATTTTTTAATATTTGATATTTAATAATTTTTTATGGATTTTCCATTTAAGCTCCTAATTTTGTTTTTATTTGTTTAATGGCTTTTCTTAGTGATTTTATAATTATTGGAAATTGGTCACACATTTAATCAAAATGTTCAGAAGTGTAATTTTATTGAGTTTTAATTTGACTAGAGTTGAATCAAAAGAAGATGTCATTTACATGCAGGGTAATACCCCAGTTAGGGTATTGTAGATGTGAATTGACAGATGCACATGATGTGTGTGGTTGGATTAGAAGATTTTAGTGGTCCTAGATGTAATTTTGTTTGGTCTCAATTTGAATCAAAGTTAATTACAAAAATATAATGATTTTTTAAAATGTATTTCCCCAATCATATATCAATGAACAATAATTAACACTTTCATGTGATGTGTACGAATGATATAAAGAGTTTTAGTAATTTTGATCCAGATTGTGTGTTGTTGTAGAATGTCATTATGAAATGTCATTAAAATTTGAAATTTTATCATAACAATGATAAGAATTATATGTATACATTAACATGTTAGTATAATAGTTTTTTATCATTTTCATGACTCCATGCCCAATGGACTTCGTTAGGGAACTAGTTTTTTGCTTAGTAGGCAAGTAAATTTGTAGAGCTCGCCAAGAATGTTGACGTTTTCAGTCACCATTGTCTCTATCATTGAGTATGTTAATTTCATAAGGTATTTCATCATAATTTTCATCCTTTATTAATTCCAATATTCTTATTGAATTCACATTGAGATTTTCCCTTAGTCTAAGAGATTAATTACAAAAATTAAGCATTTATTGTTCCCTCTTAATATGTTTTTAGACTTTTTTGAAAAATTTAAGGTATTTTTGAAAAAAATAAGGTTTATTTTTTTTTAATATCTCTCATGCATGTATGTTATAGATATTCTTATTTAAGTTTAAGTCTTCATAACCACTTCTTGGTTGACCATCTCAAGCTATTAAAACATGACAAGGCATGGGTGAATGAAATTAAAGGAAAAATTGTAAATCAAAGAAATATGACACATATTTTAAGGTGAGGGATAAGTTTCAAGCCTTAAATCAAGTATTTTAATATTTTATTCATAAATATATAACATTTTTGAAGATCTTTTGGTACTCCAACTCATATGCAAGGATGTAGAGGTGGTTTTCATGAATTTTCAAAGTTAAAAGATTGGATTATTATTGGTTTCCAGGTGGAAAAATTATTATTAAAGGATTTATAAAATTAATGGATGTTTATTAAATATTTTATAGTGGTTTTGAACTCAAAATATGCTTGAATTATGTTAAGATAACTCAAATCTCTCTCAAATATGATTTTAAAGCTTAAAATTGCCCCAAAACCAACGTGATAACTTAGTGGAGATGTTGCATGGATAATAATGGTTGATAGGAGGGTTGAATAAGGTGGTGTAATCACATATAATTTAGTTTATTACCATAAATATGGTTGTATATTTATGAACAATTTTTAAGAAGAAAGATTGCTCCAAAACCTTTCAAAACCCTATCTAGAGAACATGAACTTTGAAAATTTGATCTTTTGAAGTGTTTTTATATAAAGCATTATGAATTATTTTTATAATATATAAATTATATAAACATACCTTATACCAAGTTAAAATCATTAACATATGTTTTATATATGTACAATGAACCTAGACGACAAGCATGCTTGAGAAATGAGCACCTATAGGACTACAAAATTAAAAGTACATTTTTGGAGTGTTTTTTTAGTTGAACACACACATTAAATGATTGGAAGATGTATAGGGTATAAATAAAGTAATTTAAAAAAATAATGAGCTCCTGATACTATGTATATCTCAAAATATAAAAAATTTACCAAATTGGCATGTTTGCTACCTAGGTGAACCTAGAAATGCAAAAATGAGCATAACTTGAGTTCTATTAATCTAGATCCTATAAAATTTGAAATGAAGGCAGAATAAAATATTAATTTTTTTTTGAGTTATAATGTATGTAATATAATTTATGATATATAAAATTTAAAATTATGGGCTCATTCATGTAAAAATGTTAAAAACTACTTCTCTAAAAGCCCAAAAGTGCAAGAACTCAAGTTTATTGATCAAAATACATTGAAACTTTGTATGTACATGTTAAAAGGTTATATAAATTATATGATTTTTTTTAAAACCTTTTAAACCCATTCATGAAGGAATTGAATAAAAGAGATCTCTCTCTTAAGAGTTTCTCAAGCATTAATGGAGCTCACACCTACAAGTTTGAACTAAGTCATCATCAAGAGCCATGAAGTACATTATGAGAGACCTCAAAATAGATGATATCAGGTATGATTTTCATTATTTAACATCTAATTAATTTTTTTTAGGTCTTGAATCATGCTTGTAGAATTTTTAATGAAAAATAAGAATGTGAACATGGTCAAAAAGTCATCAAATGAGGAGCTAAAGTTGTGAATAATCAATGCACCATCATAATTTACATGTAAAATAAGACCTCAAAAACTTCAATAAGATCACCTCTTCCCTCTACACCAAAATCAAGGAGAATAATTCAAATCAAATAATGACTTCTCAAAGTGGAGTTTCATTGTGCAAGATTGTAGGAGTTGGTTGAAGATAAAGTTGAGTTTCATCATGTAACTTGATATTCAAAATCCTCAAGTCTCCAACAAGGACATACACACCCCCCTCAAAACTTTGAGACTTAAAATTAAGTAATGATACATTGGATAAGGAAGAATATGTCAATTTAAAGTTAACTTCAGCTATGTTTTAGTTTTAACCCTTAATGAGGAAGAAGATGTCAATTGAAAGTCAGCTTCAGCTATATTTCAGTTTTAAGCATTAATAAAGGCATTGATGACAAATTTTCATGCCTTTTCCCTCACTAAAGAATCCTTTCACTATATATACTTGTTTTTTTCAAGTAATTTGAGATACGTATAGCTAGTTGTGGCTCAGCCTTGCTAGATTTTAGACTTATAAACACCTTCTTGAGTAATAAAGAAAGTAATTTTACCTTCTCATATGTTATTTATTATGTGTAATTGAAGAATTGCTGATGTAATATTGTGACAATTACAGCTTATCCCTAATTTATGTCCAAGTTTTTGCATGTGTAATTTGTAATTTGTCTTTAAGAGTTTATGCAATTCATAGTTGTGATGAATGTTATTTGAGATTACCAAGACAAATGACCACCCTTCTAACTATTTTTATAAGTTGAATCCATTCTAAAAAAAGTTATGGCCAAGATTCATTGGTGAGTTATGAGTTGTGTATATGTGAGTGCTCTTTGATCTCATTCTATGTGTGTCCAAGCAAGTTGAGGTATTCAATTTTGGTGCATCATCCCATAGTTAGTCATAGAAATAGGAATCTCTCTCTCTTTTCTTTGTCAAAAAGTAGTTTAGGTGAGGATCAAGGTGATTCATCAAGGGAACCAACCCTCTCTAGAGTTTTACTTCTATTGTAGGACACCAACAACCTTTAAGTGATCCCATTATGTCAATTGGGTGAAGAATCTTGAAGACCTTACTCAAGGGTGCAAGCTCAATTTGATGACAATATGGATGTAAATTAAAAAAAAAATGACTAAGAAGGTAAAAATGAACTTGATAATCTTTAAAGATGCTAAAAATGTTATTTTTATAATATGTTGTTTAGATGATGATTTTTAGCCTATTAACAAAGTTGACTAGGTCGATTGGGTATGAAAACATGTATGTAAAGAAGCAAATTGAGATGAGATGGTCAATCCAGTTACCTATTGTTGAAGATAACCTTCATAGAAAAATATAGATTTGATCATAGTAATTGTGTGTTAAACCTATGCATAGAATGTTAGACTGTATTGATAGATTTAATCCAGTAATTAAAAATGAATATATATAATAAATGATAATAAATGAAGCTGTGAAGTAAAACTTACAAGGGTTATTTTCATGTCAGGTTCACCAAAATGTATACAAGGGAAATTGAAGTCAATTTATATATCAATCCTAGCTTGGAGAAGATAAATCACACTAGCCCTTCCACTTGTTAGTACTTTTAGATATCAAGGTCATGACCAATATGGATCCACTAGACCTAACTAAGGGTTCTCTTACCAATAATATCATTAGAGAGGGTTCCAAATCCTCTAGTCAATCAATACGATGCAATAACCCTAGCTAGGTCCTATGTTTTATTATGAAATTAAATGACAAAGTAAAAGTAAATCTAGCCTAAGTTCACCAAAGAATGTGGCATAAAATGGGGGTAATAAACAATAAATTAAACATGCATAAAAAAACTCTAATTAAGTTTATATATATATATATATATTTATATATATATATATATATAAAACCTTGATCAATAGAGAGAAATACATACAAAAGCCATTACTTATGCTAATTTTATCTACTAAAATAGAAGAGTAAGAGTTAGAGATACCTACCTTGAAGATGAAATTGTTGAGGATCAATCTCTTCTTTAGCCAATGGTGCTTTGCAATATGTTGTTATGGTTTGTAAGGATTAATAATATAGGCCAAATCTAGACTATATGACTTCTTATAAGCATCCAAGACTTTTCCACAAGACAAGATTATGATCTCCAAGTGTAAAACCTATGTAATGACTCCTCAAGTAGAATGGTGGTAGAGCAGATTGTAAAGAAGTGCAAATCAATGATTAACTCTATCTCTCTCTAAAATGGATAAAAGGATGTGTTTATACATCTAGATATGACCCTAAACTATTCTAAAGTTTTAGCTAATAGATTCAAACCAATCAACCCTATTATTTAATAAATAAAGTAGTTAGGTCCCAGGCTAGGTTGGTTAAGACTGACCTAATCCCGTAACATGCTTTACATTTTAAATATAGGGTTAGTCCAGACCTAGTTTGTTTGATAAATAACAAAAAGTAGTTTTGATTTAGGTAGGGGACATTTGAGGTGGTGAATTTCTTGGAGGAGTGTGTAAGAGAGGTGCCAAAGCTTAAGGAAGTGTATAAGATAGGTGTGTGTTAGTTTCAAGTGGTGTTATAGGTAACAAAAATCTTGAAAATCACCAATGGTCTACCCACCCATTTTATTATTTACCCTTTAAGGTGTGCACTTAAAAATATTGAGACTCAATGGGTTCCTATAAGAGAAAAAGCATTAGTAATTGATAAAGTTTAAAAATATTATATGTGTATAGTTTGAGCTAATTCGGCCATTTCCTTAATTCTCAATAATCTCTTATAGGTGTATTTTTGGCTAAACCTAAAATCTCACATTATAAGTGTGTTTTTTCCATTTATCACACTTGTGCCACTCACCCTCTCATTACATTCCATGGATGCATTTTTATTAATCCCAACATTTATTTATTGAGTGTGCATTATCCCTTGTGACTCTACTACACTGATTACTCTATTTTTAGATGCATGATGGAAGATTCATCTAGATTCCTTCTTTTTTGAAGGACTAACTATGCTTCATGGAATTTATGCATGGAATTTTTGACCACTAGATGAGACCTTTTACCATTTATATATGGATAAGATATTTCTCTAACTAATCTAGTTCATCTCAATGACTGGCTCCATCCATATGACTATGTTTATGGTCACTTATTGATCTATGTTTCCATGGATCTACACCACCATTTAGATCACACACAGTGTCACTGTATTTTTTGTAGAGTTATTCATGATCTTTTCAGATGACTCTTCTTATGAGATTGTAATTTCCACTCCTTTTATTCTTATAATGATGGTACATTCATGTCATATATTGCTCTTTTGGTTATCAAGCCACCCCTTTAGGAAGAGTTCCTACCAGACCTGAGATGTACTTTTATAGACTCTACTTATTTTTTAGTACATTAAGATGCTCTCCTCGTTATAGATTCACCATACATGTATATTTAAAAGGATTCATTTATCTTCATTGATGGGAGTGCCTCTACTAGGTTATTTGGCACTTTTAATTTTTTGAAGATCATCGTTGATCCATCTCTACTTGTAGATCTGCATTCTTTAGTTGTGAGGGTTTTTGAGTCATGACCTTCACTTCATATGGAAATTAATTTAGTGAATGGTACATACCCTTCTTTTGACATGTTTACTTCAGTGGCATTACCATCAGTTCTTGTGCATAAGCTTGATAAATGTATGCCATATTTTAATTTTGGACCAATTTCAAAGATATTCATACTACTACCTTTGTTTTCCTTTGTGGAGTGGGAAAATTTTTAGTACACATCTTATTTCCTTATTTTAAATGGTAGAAACATTGTTCAATGCATATGGACCTCCTTTAATCTTCAGGTAGAGGCCCACATTGTCGACACTCTTCATGCTCATCTTCAAGGGGCCTTTTATCCCTCTTCTTCTTCTCTCTCCATTTCTTGGGGGGGGTTTCTCTCTTTTTAGGGGGGGGGAGTTTTTTTCTTACAAGTTTCATCCCTTTCTCAAGTTTATGAGAGTTGATTAGTATATGGGTACCTCATCAAACCATGTTATCAAGTCCCATTTCTTCTACCTACCTAAGCTACATTTAAGGGGGGTATTAGTGTAGGATATTATTTTCCTTTTATTTAGTTATTTGTATTATTCCTACACACATGGATTATTTTTAAACTTGTGTAGTTAGCTTACTTAGGTGTACTTAGTCATAGGGAGTTACTCTTGACCACCATTATTGTTGGGGATAAACCAACAATGTTGATTACTATATGAAATCAATTAAATGTGGAATTAAAATAGAATGATAAGTAACTAGAATCAGAAATAGCAAAGAATAAGAGATACAAGAAACCACCCTAAAAACTTGTATTAAACTCTTTACAGAAGGAATACAATTGAAGAAACTTATTTTCTTCCACACCTCTCTTAGATGTACAGATCTCTTTCTAGATCTCTTTCCCTCAAGAGCTCTCTCTCTCAAATACAATCAATTCCAACAACCTAGAATGATACACATATACAAACTTGTACTATTCAACACTCTACATTAAAATAAGCTATGAAGATCTAATCCTATATATAATAATAGGAAACATGAGCATACAACTATAGCCATCAGATGCACCTCCTAATCAAGGGCTCTAAATAGTCTTACTTAAAATAGAGATGCAGACTTAAGACTATCACTTAATTCTAACATGAAAACATTCTATTCTATCCACAAAAATATCATTCTGGATGCACAAGTGACCAATGTCGGTCCCTACCTGTCTGCACCTAATCGACATTGGCCAAACATAACCAACACCGGCATCTCCCAGTCAACTCCTGATCGACGTCAGTTGCTCCTGATCGATGCCGGCGACTGTGTAATTCCTGTAACTTGCAAACTCACTCATTTGGTGAAGCTTTTAGCTCCACACCTTAACAATCTCCCACTTGGAGATAAATAGCTGCACCAGTACCTGTACAACAACATCTTCTAGCTCCTCCATCTTCAAACTCAATCATGAAGACCTACAAAAGTTGAATGAAGATTCAACTTCTCCTTTGTTACTGGCTTGGTTAACATATCAGTAGGGTTCTTATCTATATGGATCTTCTCTAGCTTCAACTCACCATCCTCCAATACATGTCTAATGAAGTGGTACCTAAGTTGTATATGCTTTGTTCTTGAATGAAAGGCTGAATTCTTAGCCAAATGAATTGCACTCTGACTATCACTGTATAATCTGCAACTCTCTTACTCCTTTCCAAGATCTTCCATGAACCATGTCATCCATATCATCTCTTTGCTAGCCTCTGTGACTGTAATATATTCTTCTTTTGTAGTTGACAAGGCAACAACCTTATGTAACTTTGATATCTAGCTAACCACCGTTCCACCAATAGTGAAAACATATCTTGTGGTGCTTCTCCTGCCATCCAAATCACCTGCCATATCTGAATCTACATAACCATGTAGATAAGTATCTGAACCTCCATAGCACAAATGCCTACTACTAATCCCTCTCAGATATCTAAGGATCCACTAAACTGCTTTCCAGTGTTCCTTCCTTGGATTGGCCATATACTTACAACTCCCACTGCTTGGGCAATATCCGGTCTAGTACAAACCATTGCATACATTAAACTCCCTACTAAGGAAGCATATCAAACTCTACTCATGTACTCTACCTCATCATGTGAATTAGGACACTGTTCTTTACTCAACTTAAAATGTCCAGCCATATGTGTACTTATCAGTTTTGCATCCTACATATTGAACTATTTCAACACCTTGTTCACATAATCCTCTTAAGACAAAATCAACCTATGATTTTTCTTGTCTCTCTTAATGCTCATGCCAAGGATTTTCTTTTCTGCTCCCAAATCCTTCATGGCAAATGTGTGAGCTAATTTCACCTTAAGCTCAGAGATATCCTGCATGTGTGATCCTGCAACCAACATATCATCTACATACAACAATAGAATAATATATCTACCATTATCCAATCTCTTAAAATACACACAATGGTTAGATTGACACCTATTGTAGCCATGCTCAGTCATCAACCTGTCAAATCTTAGATACCATTGTCTAGGAGCTTGCTTGAGGCCATACAAGCTTTTCTTCAATCTGCACACTAACTTCTCCTTACCTTTGACCTCAAATCCTTCCGGCTGTTCCATATATATTTCTTCATCCAAATCTCCATGAAGAAACACTATCTTAACATCAAGCTGCTCAAGATGCAAATCCTCAATAGCAACTAAAGACAATACAGTCCGTATAGAAGTCATTTTAACAACAGGAGAAAAAATCTCACCAAAATCAATACCTAGTTTTTGTGCAAATCCTTTCACTACCAACCTGGCCTTATATCTCATTTGTCCATTATCACCTTCCTTCAATTTGTAGATCCATCTGTTCTTTAGTGTCTTCTTTCCTACTGGCAACTCAACCAAATCCCATGTTTGGTTCTCTCTCAAGGAATCAATTCTTGGATTCCACATGTATTGCTTCATCAAAACTATCTGGTTCTCCACCATCAATAAGCAATAAATAGAATAATGAAGGGGAATATCAAATTGGAGGTTTACTTACCCTCTCTGACCTCTTGATGGGCATCTAAGACTCATTCACAACATGCTGTCTGCCCAAATTCTCTGACAGTGACCAACCTCGGTCACTTTCAGGCCTGTAACTGGCCGACATCAGTTTTACCTGACCAACGTTGGCTCCTGCCTGACCAACGTCAGTCATTGTATGACCGATATCGGTTCCTATATTACCAAATTTGGTTCCTGACTGACCGATGTTGGTCTCTGTGTTTTCTTGTATGTGATTAATTTTTCCTGTGAGCTCATTTTGGACTGTCACCTCATCCAATTCTCCATTGCTCTGCCCAGATTGATTCAGCTTCTTGAGCTGATCACTATACATCACTTTTTCATTGAAAACAACATCATGGATCCTAATTATCTTGTTAGTTCCTGGATTCCAAAACCTAAATCTGAAATCATCAGAGCCATAGCCAATAAATGTGCACCTCATAGACTTAGCATCCAGCTTCTTTCTATTTTCCTTATCAACATGCACAAAGGCTTCACAACCAAAAACTTTGAGAAATGAGAGATATACCTTTTTCCCTATCAATGCCTCTTCTGGAATTCCACCATCCAGCGCTGTAGAGGGTCCTCTGTTAATCAGGTACACTGCAGTATCCACAGCTTTTGCCCAAAACTCTAAGGGCAAACTAGCATGCAATCTCATACACCTTGCATGCTCCATTACTATTATGTTCATCCTTTCAGCAACTCAATTTTGCTGAGGTGTCCTTGGAACCATCCTTTGCCTGCGTATTCCATTCATATAACAGTAACTTTTGAACTTATAGATGCAGAACTCACCACCATTGTCATATCTCAGGCACTTCAATCTTCTGCCTGTTTCATTCTCAACGATAGCTTTCTAAATCTTAAACATGTCAAAAACATCAGATTTCTTCTTAATACAATAGATCCATACCTTTATTGTAGCATCATCTATGAAAGAAACATATTACTGTGATCCTCCAATAGAAGTAACCTGAGCTGGTCCCCACACGTCTGTGTGAACAAGCTGCAACTTGTGCCTCTTCTTTGTTGACCCAATCTTGAGAAAACTTACCCTCTTCTATTTTCCAAAGACACAATGCTCACAAAAATCCAGATCTATGATTTTCAAATCTAAAAGCTTACCTTTTGACTTAAGAATGGACATTCCCTTCTCACTCATGTGGCCGAGCCTAGAGTGCCACAACTTTGCATCCACTACTGAAGTAGATAATACAAAAGGAGAATTATTAGCAACACAATTACATAAATAGAGATTACCTACTCTTTTACCTTTGGCCAGTACAAGTGCACCCTTGGTCACCTTCCAAGATTTAGTTGTGAGAGTTACTGTACAACCCTCATCCCCTAACTCTCCTACAGAAATCAAATTCCTCTTCAAGCTGGGAACATGCATGACATCTCTCAACACCCATGTGTTGCCATTCTACATTTTTAGCTGCACTTTTCCTTTGCCAACAAATTTACAAGGCTCATCATCCCCTAAATAAACTATTCTAAAATCTCCATGGACATAGTCACTAAAATATTCTCTATTAGGGGTCGCATGGAAAGATGCACCAGAATCTAAAACCCAATATTCTATATTATTATGCAAAGAGAATATAAGAGCATCTTGTGCAATACCTGCAACTTTTGCTTTATCTTTACCTTCATGCTGATTGTCTTCTTTAGGCTTTGACCAACAATCTTTGCTTATGTGCCCTATCTTTCCACAATTCCAGCATTGTGGCTTCCTGCCATTTCTGGATTTGGATCTACCTCTCATCTTTGACTTAGACCTTGATCTCCCTTTCTTGCCCTTCTCTTTTTTCCTTCCCCTACTCTCAAAACTTAAATCGTTCCCTGATGTTTCCTCTGTGCTTTTCCTGCAAATTTCTTCATTCAAGATTACACTAACAACATCCTCTACTTTTAAAATATTTGAAGCAGATGCAGTATTACTAACTACCATTACCAAGCTATGCTAGCTTTCAGGCAAAGAACATAATATTAAAAGAGCCTTAATTTCATCGTCAAACACTATTTTGACTGAATTTAATTGATTTACAATTCCATGGAAATCATTCAGATGATTAGATACAGATCCACCTTCCTGCATTTGCAAATTAAATAATTGCTTCATAAGATATACCTTATTTGAAGCTGAGGGTTTTTCACATAAATTTGCTAAAGTAGTCATTAACTCTACCGTAGACTTTGCCTATGATAAATTAGATATCACAGTAGATTCCAGACTCAATCTTATAGATCTAAGAGCCTTTCTATCAAGAACTTCCCATTCTTCATCATCCATGTCTTTGGGCTTCTTTGAAACCCCACCTAACGGTAAGTATAGATCTTTCTGATACAGATAATCCTCTATCTGCATTCTCCAATGTGATAATTCTTGCCATTAAACTTCTCCATTCTCAGTTTACTTTCTTCTGCCATTGCTTTCTCCCACTCAAATAGAAATCCCTGTGAGTAACCTGTAATCAATACACACTAACCAGATCTGAAACACCTGTTAGTCAACCTGAGCTCTGATACCACTTGTTGGGGATCAACCAACAATGTTGATTACTATATGAAAGCAATTAAATGCAAAATTAAACCAAAATGATAAGTAACTAGAATCAGAAATAGCAAAGAATAAGAGCTACAAGAAACCACCCTGAAAACTTGTATTAAACTCTTTACAGAAGGAATACAATTGAAGAAACTTCTTTTCTTCCACACCTCTCTCAGATGTATAGATCTCTTTCTAGATCTCTTTCCCTCAAGAGCTCTCTCTCTCAATTACAATCAATTCCAACAACCTGGAATGATACACATATACAAACTTGTACTGTTCAACACTCTACATTACAATAAGCTATGAAGATCTAATCCTATATATAATAATAGGAAACATGAGCATACAACTACAGACATCAGATGCACCTCCTAATCAAGGGCTCTAAATAGTCTTACTTAAAATAGAGATGCAGACTTAAGACTATCACTTAATCTTAACATGCAAACATTCTGTTCTATCCATGGAAATATCATTCTGGACACACAAGTGACCAACGTCGGTCCATGCCTGTCTGCACCTGACCGATGTCGACCGAACATAACCGATGCCAGCATCTCCCATTCGACTCCTGACTGATGCCGGCGATTGTGTAATTCCTGCAACTTGCAAACTCGGTCATTTGGTGAAGCTTTTAGCTCCACACCTTAACAATTATTAGCTAGTGGGAGTTGTTCTTTGAGTATATATTCTAGGTATGGGAGTTACATTTCATTTTTGGGTCTTTGACCACTTTTCATGGAGGAGTTACATATGCAGCCTCTTATTTTTACATCTCTATTTTTTGAGATATTCATGAAGTGTGTTGGATGATCTTTTGATTACTTATTTTGTATTATTCTCATTTATTTGACTTTAATTGACTTACAACTATGTTTTGCACTTTATTGACTAGTTTTTGAATTGAATTGATACATTAACTTAATCTATATCTTAGCATAATCCCTGATAGATTCAAATGCATTTTGGGGCATATGTCATGCATATGTACATATTTTATAAGAACATGAGTTACAATTTTTCATATTTAGAAAAAAGAGAGATATACATGCATAACATTTTATATCATGTTGGCACTGATTATATTAGATTATGGATCATGGACATTAGTCATGTACATACACACTATTACTTTTTTCTATTATGGCATTGATAGTAACTTGAGTTGAGCACTTTGAATCTATAAGTCTGTATGTAATGGTTGATTCATTAATTTGAGTAATATGGTTGGTGTTAAATGATGTTCAAAAACCCAAGGATTGATTTTGGATCCTAATATGTGACATCATTTTTTTATATTGAGGTTAAATATTATTTAAACGAGTAATGCAGTTGAGTTTTAGATACACTCAATGACCTACGCTTTACTACCTTTTCAATAAGGGTTGGGGAATTTTTATTCCTAATCCATGGCCTTACCTCAATACCTAATTAGATCATGATCAACCCCAACTTCTCCAAATGCTTCAACAAGGAAGCATAATTCTCCAATGCTTCAACAAGGAAGAATCATCGACATGTCATGGGGAAAAATGGTTCACCCACTCATAGATGTATGCTTTCTTAGATCTTTCAATTTCATTTTAGATTTCATTTCACATATGGACATTTATTGTTATATGTTCATTGTAGGTTTTATTGGAGAAAGTTTCACGTTTAGACCATCTTCAAAAATATAAATTTTATTTTACACTCTCATGTACATTTCTTTATCCTTTTACTTTAGCATTATATTTCATTTCAATACTAAAATAAAATGGGAAATTTATAGACATTAAAATTTGGTATTATGCATTTTCCAATGTCAGTCTTGTCTTAAATTCACCTTACATGATTTTTACATACACATATGTCTCTTACACACCCTTCTCTCAGATCCACATGATTTTCATGTGTTTGACCTTCCTAATTTGTTATCATCCACTTATAATAATTTCTTAGTTTGTGTCTAATCTACTCAAAATCATCTTTATGGGTTGGCCCATACATTTCACATGTTGGTGGTGTGAGAAAGTACCTAAAGAGTCACATATAAATACATAATAAGTCTCCTTCTATTCCATATGTAGTAAACATATATCAATCACAAGAAATCACTTGAATATTCAAAGGGGTTTTCATATTATTTCTAATTCAACAATCACTCAAAAGGATAAAGTTCTAGCCAAGTCTGAATCACCTCAATCCAAGTCAAAGTTTCCATTTACCAAGTGTTAAAATCTATATCATAGGTTACATTCATTAAAGGATAATTATTTCACACATACACCTAAAAAAGAGAGTTATATGTGATTTGACTTCTCTCTTTAGATTATTGGATATTTAGGCAATGCTCAACCATTCAACATGGAGTGGTTTGGATTAACTTAAAACCCTATTATTCTAATTTTACAAGTCTAAACCTAGTATTAAAAGTGGACCTAGGTTTTAAAATAAAAGGGATATGTTTTTGGATACTTTACACAAAAATATACCTTGATTTCACACATAAAGATGAAATACAATCAGACATAATGACTTAGAACAAAATAGAGAGGCACAATATTCTCAAATAAATTTGAAAATTTTTAGACACCAACGTCTATCAATAACATCTAGATATTGACAATTTAATGTAGGTGCATCCATATTCATAATTCCTAATCTAAGATACTCTTGATCTAATTTACAACCCTTTTTGTCACCTACATTCATTCTCAGACTCACATAGTACATAAACATGTTGATTATCTTATTTATTTAGGTCATATATTTTTATAGAAAGTGTGATTCTTCAAATTGGATTATGCCTTTCACTTTCATATTAGTTTTTATTATTATACTTTATAAAATATTAATTAGTTTGAATTCTATCTTATTATATCACATAATAAAAAATAAGGTAAAATAGGAGGAAAATAAATAACAAGATGGTTCAAAATATTAGAATCCATCCTAGCCATGATTAAATAAGAACTGAATCATAACTCATGTAGGAGAGAATCAAGAAGAGGAGAACTAAACAAATAAACAATATGTTAAAAATTATTCACTCAATTTTTGATATATCAAATACAAAGGAAGATGAGAGAATATATAGAAAATTCACACATTTGGTTCTCTTGTCCTATTAGCCACATTAAAAGTAGTATCTAATTATGGTGGCATAAGTGAGGTAAGCATTAAATGCATACTTAGACATGTGCACACACTAACTAGCCTTGTTAAAAATTTAAATACCTAAGTTGACTTAATTAAAGGTAAGCAATTAATATTTTCACCAAAAACCCCCCTTATGTGAAACTTATAGACGTCTATAATAAAAAGTAATAGTATTAAAATCCCTAAAAAATAAGTATTGATAACTAAGCCTAATGATTTCCTATCTATAAATATAAATAAAATATAGTGTGATGTTGAGTGTCCATATGGACATCAAACCATCTTATCAAATATGTAGGTGTCAAGTTTTTATAACTACCAAGTCAAACTAAAAATTATTGCTCTATATGAGGTTAATACAGAAGAAACATTGATCTCAAAAAAATGGGCAGTAAGGACCCAAAGAAACATTGAACACCCATCCCTTTTATTATTGAATTGGTTGGAAGATTCTTAAAAAAATGGATGTCTCTCATGAGATGATGGCAAAGAGTTGAAGAAGATGATGCTCTAGAATAGTGGTGAGCTTCATAAGACTACAAAGTGGGTTGATCCATAATCATATGATATTGTGCATAATGGAAGTGAACACCTAGTAAAAAACACAAGATATTCATATAGGTGGTATGAATCCAATAATCAAAACACTAAAATATTGTGTTAAATTTGAAACCTTAAAAAATGGTTGTCCATAGGTAATTTTGAATCTTGTCAGATATTGGGGACACCTGATGTCACTCACAACATTGAGGTGGTCATAATATCAAATACGTGGTCAAAAATACATAATATTACACTAAATAATGACATTGAAGATATGAGACATAGTACAATCCTCAAATGGGTTCTAGAAAACAAAATACTTAATAAAATACCCATGTACATGTAAGGAAACCAAACTCATTATTGTGCTAAAATAAATAAAGAACACATGCCCACAAATGTGCTTATTTATATAAAATAAATATAATCTCTCTTATTAAGTGCAATGAGGCACATATAAATGGTCCTTAGATGTCTCTAAAATAATGGCACAAATAGTGATGCTAGATTAAACTAACTAGTGACTACTCAAGATGGTAAAGAAACTTACAACAATATTAAAAAGTTGTGAATGACTAGCCCAAAATCCACTAATTTAAACAAATAAATTAATTGATGCTATCTATATCAAAATTCATAGGGAACACCCATCATGTCAAAATGTTTAAAAATATAGTGAAATAAGGAAATGTGTACAGAAGTAGCCCAAAATCCACTACTTGAACATGTTAAAAATAGAAAAATAGTCTTTATAGAAATGTGTCATGTGAAAGGAGATAAAAAATACTTAATAGGGTTTCAACTATGAGGCCATGTTAGGTAACCTTCATAAGGTGAGGAAAAACAATGCCATTTTCAAATTCAATGACTACATGGTTGCATAGAATGTAGAAAACAACATGCATTTTTTTAATAAAATGGCTTGAAAAATGAAGTTTGTATACAGAGGATATAACTCGTAAAATATTTGTAGGAGAGAGAGAAAACTACAAAAATAACATTGTTAGAGGGGTCTGACTACCTATTAGACCAAACCCCACCCTCCAGTCTTTGACAATGAGATAAAAAAGGTATAAAATTTTTGTTCCATAATATGCTTGAAGTGGCATAAAAATAATCCACTTGAAGAATAAAATTCCATTCTCCAAATGCAACAAAAGTTCCCTCCATGACCAAAAAAACTCATTCCCCCCCTTAATAAATTATCTCCATTTGATAAAAAGGGCCCTTAGTTGGATTTGAACACTTTAACTCTCTCAAGTAGAAGTTCTTGAGAAAATGTTGTATGCCATTAAGCCATACTATGTCTTTAAGCATATAGATAAAGAAATTTCTTTTTTAATTTTATAAAATAGTTAAAAATTGAAAATAACTAAATAAAACATTTTTTTTAAGAGAGAGGACATGACAATGGAGAATATATTAGAGATAATTCTCAAAGATCCGTATGAAGAGTTCTGCCAATGAGTGTTGAGGTCATTAGAGTGAGATGGGTGGTTTAATTGGGGTAATGATAGATCCTAGAATCTATTAGAAGAGCCATGAAAGCAAGGAGGATGTCTGATAGTTCATGTGGTCATTTGAATATTCGTGGGAGTGTATAAATCAATAGCATAGGTTTTTAGAGGGAGGAAAACAAGGCAAGTGTATACCATGGCAAAGGTGGTAGGATGATAATGATAGAAGAAAACCATGAAGGTAGAGTTTGTGAGAATAATAATGCACACTTCCAATGCTTCAATTATAGTCTTATAATGCCAAACCAAATGTCAATGCCAACACAGAAGTTGGTGCACAAATTTCAATGATGGTCCTACAGTGGAGTAGTTGAGAGTTGAGGTGAGAGAAGGTTAATTGTTGGATTAGATTTGATTCTATGAAGTAATCCATTGATGTGAAAGGGATATATCAAGGGACCCACAAAAAATAATACATCTAAAAACTAATAGTATGTCACAAAAGCCAAGGGATTTATGATTTGAAATTTTTAAAAAATAATGAAACCCCACAAAATATCTAAAAAAACACAAAAATATTGTAAATCGTAGAAAAAGTGGCACTAGTGTCTATATGTTATAGATCATGCCTAGGTAAGATTATAAACCTTAAAAAATAAGTCAAAAGGTCTACCAAAAAATCTTATAGTGCTTACAATTGACTCTTATGTTTTTGGGCCTTCTAAACACAATGGTGGTATTTTTTTTCTTTGGGATGCTCCAAAAAATGGTTCCTATAAAATACACCTAAAACCTTATCCTATTATATAGAGTTAGTCTACAATGCCTCTAATACCATATTAGAATCTGGTCTACCCATAATCAAATAAGAACCAAATCATAGCTCATGTAGGAGAGAAGGGGAGAACTAAAATAAGAAATAATATATTACATATTGTTCATATAATATTTAGTATATCAAATATAAATTAGGAGAAGATAATATATATCAAAGTCACATATTTTCTTCTCTTATCTTATTGACCACATTAAAGGGGCTTGTAATTATGGTGGCACGTGTGAGGTAGGTAAGCATTAAATGTATATGCATATATGTGCACACGCTAAGTATCCTTAGTATAAAAGTTAACTAAGGATGAAAAACTAATATTTGTACCAAAAAGGAAGCCATAATTGATGAACTACACCCCCATTGGGGTGGGGATGAGGTGATAAACTTGATAGTATACCACCACCTCCTCCTTCTATGGGGTTGGTGGCACATGTGTATTATTGTCTCATTACTTGATTTTTTTTTATGTTTTATTGATGTCACCCTTGATGTAATTCTATACTAGTGGTTTTTCAGGCTTGGGCCATGACATTGGTTCTTTCCCAAGTTTTTTCCCCTGGTTTGCTTATGTTGTGATTTTACTTGTTGTGTGTTTTCATACCACCCAATTTTTGATCAAGAATGTATTATGTTTTTTATACTAATAGGAATATATTTCAAGCTTCAATATATAAAAAAAACTGATCCTTGCTATGAATTAGATGTGTTAAAATTTTGTAATTGATAATATTTGAAACTGTCATATTTTTATTTACCAATAAATTTTAAACAAAATTTGACATTTGTAAATTGACACTTGGAAAAACTTTGGGACAATTCCTATTTTCATACTTTTTAATTTTCAAGGGCACCCACTCATTAAAAATAAGAGTTGTAGCCCCTGCATGGGACCTTATATATCTCAATGATAGGCTACCATGGACAAATTTTTAATTGTATTCTATACAATATCAACACATATAAAGAAGAATTTATAAACTAAAGAAGTGTATACATTTATTATTAGCAATAGATTGAAACATCATGATTGAGGAAAAATAAAAATTGGTTTGCACACTTGTTGGTAGTGAGTTGAGATTTAATTTATTTTTTATGAACATGTTTATATAGGGTTTATTTATACAAAGAAATATTATTTGAAAATTAGATTAATTTTATTCATAATCATGAGAGGTACATATATAAGTTTGATTTCCTAAACCTGATGAGCTAGTTCTCATCTTCTACAAACACTCACTTAATCTTAATCCTTGTTTTCTCTCATCTATCCTAATCTAGAGGTGAGTTGTTACCCCAAATCATGTACCCACACATAAAAACTATTAATATTAGACTATTACTACTTATCTATTAATACAACATTTAATAATGTTTTACTAACCTAGGTAAATATTTAACATTCCCCCCTTAGTATAAACATAGTTCAAAGGGGGAAAATGGTATTTCAAAAGAACTATGAAATTTATGAGTTTGAGACTATATATACCTAAATATGGTCATAGGTACTTGACAATGTTAATTCTTGACATATATTAAACCACCTAATTTGTGCCCAAATGCATGACTGTTATTTACCATTCCTTTAATTCATTTATCTATATGTGGGTTTGACTCTTTGTTCACCATCACTACTACATAAAAATTTATAAGTTAATGCTCAAACCTTTGTTACATCACTCTCATAATACATCCAAATTCTGATAACTATCCATGGTAACTGTCCATTATCACATGCCTATCCACTCATAGTGGCCTCATCCTATGCCAATTAATAGTTAGTTTCCAAATTTTAAAATATTTATTTGGATATTTTTACATGTTTTATAAGGTTGACTAAAGTAATTTTTTAGGGGGTTTCACTATATAAGTAAATCAAAACCTCATTTCAAAGGGACTTGATTCCTAGCTTGGCATTATCTATTGAGCACTTACACATTATTGCACATTAAGAATTTTTTTTTATTCTTCCCAAAGTTAAGATCATCCATAAGGAGCAGTCATAAGACAATTTTGAAGTATTCAAAATCAAGTCAAGTATCAAATCCAAATTTTTATTTTCATTCACATAGTCAAGGAGAAAAATTGCACAATCACTTTAGGTAATAAAACTACATGTGGCTTGATTCCTAGTTTTGAGTATTTAAATACATAAGAAATGGTCAATCATGAAGGGATTATTAGGGTTAGTTTATCCCATTTCACCCCCCTTCTCTTTTATGAATTTTTTTAACTCTCATAATACCCCTAAGGTTTTTAAAACATAGAAAAGGAAAACAAAGAACTTTACATGACATAAATAGAATCAAAATATCTCACCATGCTCAATAGACACAAGGGTAGAAGGTGGAATAGTCATTATTCATCACAGGCAATGCAGACAAGTTTGTTATCAACAGACATGGCTAGCCTATGTTGTTTTCTATGGAGCATGGTCCTGTTTAGGAATATTCTCATATTATTCCTCTTATCATAAATAGTCACAATCCTATTTTATGTTGATTTTCATTGTCAGACATTAAAAAAGTCAATCAAAAACATAGACCTGAGCTAAGCTATTTTATTTCTAATGTTTTCCAAATATATCATGTTTCTATATTTATCAATTTGAAATCATAATTATTGATAATTTTATAATAATTTAAAATTTAATATCTATTTTCACAAACATTAAATTGTTAAATAAATAGGGCAATACATATTGGTGAACCTATAAATTTTTAAGCATTATTTTTACAATTTTTATCTTAAGATTTTAAATTATTTTCTTATTTTTATACACAAAAATATTTTCTTTTCATTTATTTTTCAATGTCATTTTTTTTTCTTTTTTTTAAACTGTATATCCTAAAAGTCATAGGCTCCATCGTTCTAGGAAAAGTGGTCTTCATATTTATCTTAGCCATGGTGTGAGGGCTATTATTCTAATACTCAATCCATTATACAACACTATATATGGATTTTAATTTTTATATAGCTCATATTATATCAAAAATGAATAGGGTTTTGTTTATCCAACCATAAGAATCCTTTGATCCATTTGTCTTTATAGTGCATTGGTAAGTGGTTAGTCCTAGGAAGTTACTCTCAATTTACCCTAGAGATGGGATCACATAAATATAGATAGTGAAATCTTTTATAGTTAGTGTTGTTGAGCATGGTCATTGATGTTAGGTTGTCATTGATGTCAAAGAGAGCATGAGATATTAATGCATTAATGACAAAGAAGTTGTGTTTGTTAGCTTGAAGAATATATGACATATTTGTAGGTCTATAAGGATAAAGAAGAGGCTATGAGGCATACATAGATTTATTAGTGAAGTTATAGTATGTAACTTTATCATTTTTAAAGAGAAACATGCATCTTCTAGATTAAGAGAATCCAAACTATCATTGCATGTCATGTAGATATGAATAAACTAACAAGTTTGTGCATTTATTTTAGGTACTTAGAAATTTAACTAAAATAAAAGGATTTCATGGAGATGTTGTCTCTAGTACCAAGAAGGTAACCTAAAGATCTATACTCTTGAAGTGTTTTCTAGCTCAAGTTATAAACCCTCAAATTTTATCTTGGAGACTGTGATGGGCCAAAGATCATCAAGTTTAACTATGTTGAAGTCTGGGGTCAAATTGTCAAGATAGATTTAATGGTGAGAATTTATTTAGATATAAGATCAATGATGAGAACTTAATCTAAATGAATAATGATCTAACAACATGTGAGTGATTATACAAGTGAATATTGATGGAGCATATTGAGTCAATAAGTCAACACCACATGCAAAGCTACCAAGTGGTGGAAGCATGTTAACTAAAAGGTAAGGGTGCATAGAAGGCATACAAAGTTACCAAGTGACATGGTCACAGAAGAGAGGATCTTAGATCAATGATGAGAATTACAAGATAAATACTAGGCTAATCTAAGGAGATTGATGATGTGTATTTGGTCAAAGTTTCTAAGGAACACGAGATGCACTCAAACTGTTTGAAGTTTAACATTTGCTTAGTGACCATTGGAATTTGAATTTTCAAATTAATGAGGAAAACTAATGCATAGTTTTTTATCTATATATTTTGATTTAGAATGAATTTTTTGATGTAGTAAAAATAAAAAATTTAGAATACTTTAAGGTGCATCTAGAGAATCTAGTTAAAAGGTCTGAATGTTTGTACATTCAAAGTTATGGAGCTTCAAAGTTGAATATTTTTATTCATTCATGATGCTACTATGTATAAAATATTATTTATTCAATTGTGCTTTATCAGAAGAGTGTTTTGGTGAGATTATTCATTTGAATATGTCTTAGAGGTCATATAGAGTGGACCCATGTATTTGAAAGTGTTCTTATGTTATTATTTTTCTCGATAAAGTGATATAAGAGTAATAGGTCATCATGAGACCTATAAGAGATTTTAAGGCCTAATTGAAAGGCATAGTTACCTAAGTGTGACCCATAGATGCTATGGTTGATCTGTGAGAATGGTATTGAGCTATGTGTTATCTTGGTATATGTCTTAAGGGTTAATTCAAATATTATAGCTGACCTAAAAGTTGATATGTATGAAAAATCTATAAATAGTGGAGACCAAGGCAATGGTTTCTAGACTTGATGCAAATGTGTTGAGAGAGAAGAAGATAGAGTTGAATGAAAGATATTAAATGGAGTATGCTCAATGGATGGACTAAAGTATTGAACAAATTGAGGATGAGCGAAGAAGACTAAAAAGATCCAAAAGGGGTGTTTAGATGCATTAATTGTATGAGAAAGTTTGACTATGTGTGAAGATTATGAAAGAGAGTTGTTATACATTCTTTCTCCAATCAGATTGAATATGATCAAAGTTCTAGATTTTTTGATTTCATAAGGTGTTGTGTCAATTCTCAACATCTAGAACAAGTGGGTGCCTAGTCATACTTAGGGGTGGGTGGTCCTTGTGAAGTGGGTAATTCAATAAAAGGTCTTATATTTGTGATCATTTTATAGGACAAGTAGTCCATGTATTTGTAGGCTTAAGATTGGGTTTTATTCCTCAAGAGGGTTTCCCATGTAGATCTTATGTTATGTGTGTGATATTACATCATCTTGATTATTCATTATTATGAACATCTTGTATGATTTAAGAATGCTTGTGGTCATTGATTAAGAGTTTGAAAGGATTACAATTGAATTTTGAAATATATTACATCATTGATTCACCCCCCTCTTAATGATTGTACCTTTAATAATTGGTATCATAGCAGGACCTTCATTACAAGTTTAACCACTTGAAGGTGATTCAAGGTACATTATGGTAGGTCAATAGATGTAGGGTTTATCTACAAAGAAAGAACCATTGTTTAATGGGTCAAACTATGCTTTCTGAAATATAAGGATGAAGACATACATCATGTTTCTAAGGTTTGATATTTGGAAATCTATCATAGATGGTTATACTACACTAACTAATCCTCCAATTAGTGATACTAAAAAAACTTAAGTGAGAATAATTCTAAAGCTATGAATGCCATAATTTGTTATTTATCCGAGGTTGAGTTCACCAAAGTGATCCACTACAAATCTGCCAAGGAAATTTAGGTCAAACTATAAATTATCTATGAAGGAGACTCAAAAGTAAAATTGGCTAAGTTTCAGACCTACCAAAGGTAATCTAAAGGTCTCAAAATGAAGGAAGAAAATATTGTAGCATCCTATCTTCTAAGGGTTGATGAGGTAGTAAACATGATCAGAGGTCTTGGAGAGGTAATTGATGAAGCTATTATAGTATAGAACATATTGAGGACTCTTACACTCAAGTTTGATTTAAAGGTTTTAGCTATAGAATAAATTCATGATCTCACTCAAATGAATATGGATGAACTGCATGGCATCCTTACTACCTATAAGATGAGAGTTTATGAGGATAGACATCCTAATAAGGAAGTAGCCTTCAAGGTGATCAAGGAGACAAAATATAAGAAGAATAAGTTAATTCTTAAAGATTTTGATCTTTATGAAGATCAACTTGAAGATATTATTGCAATAAAATTGAACATAGGATCAAGTAAGTATGAAGGAAAACTTCCTATCAAATGTTTTTCATGTGGTAAAGTTTATCATTTTACAACTAGATGTCTAATTAGAGATAATTTTGAATTCAAAGAAGCACATAAGGAATCTCATGAGGATAAACACAAGAAATCTGAGGGTCTTATCAAGTATAAAAATTTATTCAATAATAAAAATGGAAAGAAGGAATCATAGAAAGGTAGTAAGAGCCTTTACCATGAAGAAGACAATAACTCATCTATAGAAGAAGAAGTAAACACATCTAATAATGATGATTCTTTTCATAATGAGGACATAGAGACATTAGTCATGGATTTTAGTGATGATGAAGGTGAATGTTCTTTAAGAAGAGATTTATTTGGTAGAGATAGGTGAGAGGAAGAAGATGATAAAGTCACTCTTGAATATGAATATCTATATATTATAGAAGAAATGAAGATAGTACAAGGAAAGAACAAGAAACAAGATTCCTTGATCAAATATTATGAGGAGTAGATTAGAATTTTTGAAGAAAAGTCAAGTAATTAAGTCAAGGAGCATGATGAGATCACACAATAGCTTGAAAATCAGGTTTTTACTCTTAATGAAGAATTAAAGAGTAAAGATGAAGAGTGTATCATGTATCAATTAGAGATAGAGTCTTTGTAGATAAAACTAAATCATGTTATGAGCAAAGATACAATTAATGATTTAGATAATAAGGATGAATTGATTAATGTTCCTTAAGATATAAAGATTGAGAATAAAAAGAACAAAGAGATGATGCCAAAAATCAAGAACTATGAAGAGTAATTCAATGTGTTTGAGGAAAGAATGAATGAAGACACCAAAGAGCATGAAGATATAGTCAAGCATCTTAGTTGTCAATTAGAAATCCTATCTACAATCCTAAAAGCTAAAGTAGATGAGTATTCAAGGTATGTGATTGAAAAAAGTCATTAAAATCTGAGTTAGACAAGACATCTTGTAAAGTAAAGTCATTTATGAAGTTTGAAAAGAGCTCAAATGATCTTGATAATATTCTAAGTAGTCAAAATCATGTAAGTGATATAACTGGTCTTGGATACAAAGAAGAATAAAAGTATGTAACTCAAGACAAGATAAAGGATGATATGAACAAGGAAAATCAAAATTTTAATATAAATCATTAGTCAAGGAATGAAGGTATTAGTAGAATAAAGACAAATCAGATCAAATAACCAAATGCTATGAGGTATGTAAATTTCAATAGTTATTGTTACTCTTACAGTTAGTTTGGTCATAGGTAGAAAGATTATAAAATATATTCAAGGAATGAATTTGCATGGAATTATGAGTAGGACAATGGTAATCATGAAAAACATCATCACTCAAGACAGTCAACAGATTCACAAGGAAAGAATGACATCTTTTGCTACAAGTGTCAAGGATTTAGTTATATTGTAAAGTTTTGTAATATCTTTATCAGGGGACCAAATGATCAGGTACATAATCATGAAAATTTAAGATCACAAGATATATAAAATTTTATAAACCTCATTTGTTTCAAATGTCATGAGAGAGGTCACATACCAAGGTTATACAAAGATGATTAGTATTCTACTTTAAAAATTATCAATCCTATCATAAAGAGGAGTCATTGTGAATGGAGGCCTAAGCAGGTAAATGAAAAACATGATAAAAATGGATTATTTTCCATGAAAAAATAGGGAAAATGTTAAAGTATCAAGGAATAATCCTTATCTACCCAAATGGACAAGGAAATCAATCAGGATCATGAGATAAAAGAAAATACTAAGGTTGAGAACTCATTCAAAGTCAAACTGAAGATGAGTAAGAACTACAAGTCAAGTAAGAGTATGGAGATATGGGAGTCTCCTAATTTTTGATATCTTTATTCCCTCTATGACAAGTGGGTATCTCTACCTATGCTTCTTAGGAGACATCCTTAATGTGTGGAAGCAAATGTGTGTGCTCTAGGTAATGATCAAAGTGGCAATCGATACATAGCTTGAAGGAAAAAAGTAAGCAAGAGATTATGAAAGATAAGCTTATATATGAAAGTCTTTGAGAAGGTTAAATAATTTTAGATGTTGGTTAAATAGGTTGATCAGTCAAGACAAGAATAATTAATTACAAGACAAAAATATCATTTGAAGATATGTTTAGTTAAGGGGGAGCTAACTCAGTTAGCTTGTGTGGCTTGAAGAAGATGTGAATATTGTGAGGGGGAGCATATGTGAAGATGATTTAGTCATGATATAAGCATGAAGATGTCTGCTATAATTGTGAATTCAAGAAGATTGATATGATGACTTGATCAAACCAAGTCATGTATTTTGATAAGGTGTTGAATTTTCATGCATAAGCAAAGAGATATTGTGAGTTTTACAGGTAGACAAGTCCAAGAATTAGAAAATCCCAAGTTCATATTGGTGTATATATAAGAATAGATGACATGAGATGGATCTTGATGATTAAGGGGGAGCTTTCAAAGCTCTATGAGTAGTTTGTTAGGTCTAAATATCAAAAAAGTCTAAGTTCATATTGGTGCATGTCAAAGGGGGAGCAATTGATTCATATGCTTAAAATTATGTAAGTATCATGATAATCTTAATATTATTTGAATACATACATAATATTGAGTAATGTTTGTTTTCATGTTGAGAGTAATGTTTGTTTTCATGTTGAGTGTAGACACTGAAATCGTGTCTACCCCTTGGTCCTTTCTCCCCCTCTTAGTCCCCTTTGGTCCACTTAACCACTCCTAACCCATGTCTTGTTAATTTGAAATAATTAGCTATTTTAAATTAACAAAACTCCTTTTCTCTTTCTCCTTGCCACCTCACTACCCTTGGATACCCTTCTTTGGATTCCCTTCATTCCCCACATGGCCAATATTAATGCCTAGACCCCCATTCCAACTTCTCTCCTTTAACCTCTTGCATCCATTTAGCCACCTTCGACCGTTTCTTCCTCAAACTCGCTGACCCGGCAATTGGGAAAATGGATGAAAGGCTATTTTTAGCCTTTTTCCTGCCTTCCAACCGCTGACATCGGTCAACTGTCGATCGACATCAGTGATATTGCCAGCGTCGATATCCTTCATAATGGTTTTCTACATCTGTTATCCCCCCTTCGCCTCTCTCTCGCACCTGACTCTTGAATCCTTCAATCTGTCAATCTTTGGCTCCTCTCTCTTCCACTGCTAACTCTTTGGCTGCAGGTACACATCAAGCAACACTCTCCAGGGACTCTGCATCAATTTTCTACATCAACAATAGGGACTTTGCCTTCTTCAATAGCATAAGCAATAGTACCATCAGCACTCCTTCAGCCAATCACAGGTAAGTATTTTGTTTGTACTTTCATTGTGTTTTCTAGTTATTTGCTTCTAGTATTATGAGCTAGATTCAGCGCTCCCTATCACCAGACCAGACCAAACCTAAATCCTTATATCCCTGTCCCCCTGTTGGTCTCTTCTATCCCTCTGTCCCTTTTTGACATTCTATCCATTGTCCCAGACCTCTGCACATACTCCCAGACCATTAACCAAAACCAGACTCTCAGACCCAGACCCCCAAACCATTCAACCAAACCCAAAACTCTTTCTGAGACCCATCCACAGACCAAAACTTGTCCAGACCTTGTCCACAGACTACTACCCCGACCGACGCCGGTCACTGCCCAAACCGACGTCGGTAGACTAATCGACGTCGGTAGACCATCAACAACTGACACCGGTACGACCACCGACACTGGCAACTGTGACTAGGCTGACAACATCATTCAGGTAAGCATTTGCTTCCATTTCCTTTCCAGTCTTTATCATTGCAGTCTTTTATTATTCTACTATTTATCAGACATCCTTTTATTAATCAGTGGGTTGACATCCCTCAAGCTTTTGCTTTTGGGATCAAGCTTTCACTTGGCAGCCCACCATCTCCTCATCTAACGCCTTCTTTGTCTTAGTCTCTTTCTCTTGCAGGTGTCATCCTCCACAACCAAAGAGGAGTTCTCGCGACATCTGGATAAATAGTGTGCACGACTTCATCCAGGTACATCAAGCCTTAGACCATTTCTTTTAGTTTCTTATTCTCTCTTTGAATGTAGAAAGCAAATCTAGCGTAGAAACATTATGGCACGCCCGGTGGGACCCTTAGGGCCTTCCTTGGGTTCCTTTCCTTCTTTTTTCATTTAGGTGCATTAGGTTTCTCCCTCTTCACCTCTTTCTTCTCTTCTAAATGACATCATAAGTAGGACTAAAAAGAACTTTTCTTTCTTTTCTTGCACTTCTAGACTAGTCAAAAATCATATTCTTCAACCCTTTCTCAACTTGTTTTCATTCCAACTTCACATTTCAACTTGGGCTTAAAACACTTTGCATTCATTTCTGCTTGCTTGCATTTCTTAGACCACACTTAGTAATTAATAATCGCATATTGAATTAATCATAGTCCACTTGATGTTACACAACCAAACCACTTGCACTAAATCAAACATCAAACTTACCTGAGACAAGGCCCGACTGGGATTTCATCACCCAGCGGATACCTTACCCCTCCCTGGCAATCTCACTTGGATTTCATCACCAAGGGGAAAGCCCACTCCATTCTCTGGCGGAGGATAATCTCTAGGGAAGGTATATTTTGGCTAAGCGAGACCAGCTTATCACTAGACTCGTGAAGTGAGGGGAGCTTGCTCCTTAACACCAGGCCATGTACCGAACCTAACCCAGACTTCTTGAGCACCTAAACAAACCTGAAACCATCCATAGACTACCTCTTCTAGGACCCATTCTTCAAGCCAATCTTCCCAAACATCACTTTAAGGCATAAGCCACATGAGCTTAATGATTTATTTTTATAGATTTAATGCTTAGGCTCTGCTTGTGTTCTTCATCTTTTCTGTTCTCATTTGCTTGTTTGAGCTAGTGAGGATGCTCTTCTTCCTTTTTTCCAAAAACTCTCAAATCTTTTGGGTTTCTGGAAACCACAGTCACCAGCATCGGCTTTACCACCGACGTCGGCAACCTTTCCTCACTAGCATCGGTTATCTGACCGACGTCGGCCATTTGTTCTCACCGACACCAGTTTTTCAACCAACGTCGGTCACTGTCACAGTCCTTTTTTTCAAAACAACAGCCTAAAACCCAACCCTTTTTCTGCCAAAACCACATTCTGAGTTTCTAAAACTGAAAAATCATAGTTTCTGAAACTTGACCCTGTTTGCCTTGAATGGTTTTGACACGCAGTCAAACCAAGGCTCTTCTTGACCAAGCGAGACATCAACCGCTTCCGTCTTCCCCATCCATAACTAGTCCTATAATGGAGTTCCACTCAGAGACTGAAAGAACTCCAACCCAACCAACCCCAACTCAGACCCCCATTGTCCTTGAAGGGGACCAAGATTTTGAAAGATTCTTGGACCTCAATGTCAAAGCCCTCCAAAACTATCTCACAAGAAACCAAATGTGGGACTTTTCAAGTGCAGCGGTAATGACATCGACGTCATCTGCTACCCAACCCATCATGACTCAGCCTATTGTCTCGACTAGTCACTCGACCATGGCCAATACGCAAAGTTTGGCCTCCTCATCTATTTTTGAACCTACCTCCATTGGGGTGTCATTACCCCCTCAACCGCACACAATTCAACCAAGTTCTACACCATACCAGAACTTGGTTGTCTTGACCTCACCCACTCTTGCACCTATACACGCGGGAGTGACAACCTATCCTTTTACCAGTGCCACCACTCAACCACCTCTGGCGGTATCTAGTCAACTTGTGTCCTCCAACTTCATGGCACGAGCCCCTTTGACCACGACATCTATCCCTATGACGCACTACCCATATGTTGTGCCTACACAAGCACAACCAAGTACGTCATATACCTCTTCGACCACCTTCCAGGTACCCTAAAACCTAGGGGGTGCCCCACCTGTCAATCCATCAGTAGGCGTCATCAAAATGTTGATGAACAAAATGTCCAGTCTCGAGACCTCTATCTCTGGTTCAAGCAATGCTCTGTCATATGAGCAAATTTGTAATGAACCCATTCATCCTTCTGTGCCCATCTGACCATACCCCAACTAGTGGGAACTCCCTAAATTTACTCGCTTCCAGAGTAAGGAAGACCTGCAACAACATCTTCGGGCATTCAGACATGCCTGTTACCTTATTGCCCATGACGATGCATTACTTTTATGCATGTTCCCCATGTAACTTTGTGGCCCCGCCCTTGACTGGTATAGCTCTCTTACCAGACATTCTATCTTTTCATTCGCTAAACTCACCCAATTATTTCTTGACCATTTTTCTATCAACATCACCAAACAAGTTTCAATCACAAAACTCTATTCCATCAGGCAATTTGATGACGAATCAATAGTCAATTTTCTCGCCCATTGGGGAATCCTGGTTAACTAGCTCTCCTTCTCCTTGCCTCAACCTGAGCTCATCGAGCTCTTTTCTCGAGCATGTGCCAGCCACATCTCTTCTACCTTGCGGATCTAGACATTTCGAACTTTCAACAAAACTTTCACCATGGCAAGAAAGCTTGAACTTTGTGCCATCGATGAAAATAAGGTCAAATTGCGTAATAACAACGCAAAATCTAATGACCCTTCTTCGTCCAAACATTCTTCTGCCCAGCCCCAGTCTAAGGGGTCAGAAAACACTATCATCTTTAGACCATCATCTTCAACAATAACCAACTGACCTCAATTTTCAACATCAAACTACATCAATAAATACTTCTAATGTCGAGCCATACAATGTCAATTCGATCCAATTGGAGAGTCATATGCCTCTGTCTTGGATAAACTCGTCAAGCAGGGGGTCCTCAATCTCCCTTCAATCCGACCACTTCAATTCGACCCCTCAACACCTATCCCTGTATGGTACAGGGAGAACCACTTTTGCAACTATCACCGTGTCAAAGGCCATGACACGGACAACTGTCAAACCTTCAAAAACATCATCCAGCACATGCTAGATAGGGGTGATCTCATCTTGGACAACTCGAATGCCCCACCCAACCAAAACCTTGACATCTTCAAGCAACTCTTTCCTAATCACCCGCCTACTCAAAACAATGTCCAGACCATGACCAATGACCCTCAAGACCATGACATACACACGATTGACACTATCTTTTCTCTTGTCTCTGACCAACCTCCTTCACAGGTGGAAGACCCTTCTTCCCCTATTCCTCTTCCACATGGTGAAGAACTTTCTTCTCCTATTAGTCCTCCATCGACCTCTCTCAAATTGGAGGATGCTTTGATGGCACCCACACCGGCTGCCTCCCTCTCATCCTTTTTGTCATCAATGGGGGATCATACATCCCCCACGCCTAGACCACACATCGAGACCATGACCATTCCTATGCTCTATCCAACTGTAGAGCCGCTCTCCCCTATTTCTTCTCCACCAAGAGAAGAACTAGTCTCTTCACCCATTTCGACCGAGGAAGACCCAGTCATGATTTCCTCTTATCCTTTGCTTGAGATTGCTACATCTCACTCACCTCCATCCACATCTGAACCCAAACTCGTATCTAACCTCACCTCACACAATAGTGGCCCTCGCCCCAAACCAAAGAAGGCCACTAAATCACACCGGAGGACTCTTCCCCCACCTTCATCATTACCTTCAATCTTGGGCCTACATCCGTCCACTCTAATAGGAGTGCTTCCCACTCCCATACTTCATAGAGGCAAGTCACCTCCATTACTCTCTCAACCCATCAGACATATATCTCTTCCAATCCATCGACCAATGCCTCCTAAACCAAAGTCATCAACCCCTACTGCAATAAAACATCCAGACCCGTTAGCAGGTTCTTATGCCTTGCTATTATGGCAATTGTTACAGTCCTCTTGCATCAATCTCCTGCCTTTTAAACCATATCAATCTCTCAAACCAAAACCCACTTGGCTTGACGACACTCAGATTTGTGCGTATCATCACACGCTTGGGCACGACACTGAGCATTGTTGTGCCCTCAAGGTTTTCATTCGCCAATGTCTGGGGAATGGCACCCTTCTTCTCGACCACATTATCCTAAAACCTTCAACACCACCCCACTCATCAACTCTCAGATCAAGGCCATCTTGGTTCAACAACTCTAAATTTTGCCACTATCATCAAAAACCGGGACATGACACTGAGCGTTGTTGCGCTCTTAAAGCTGTCACTCGACAACAACGGAGAAAGGATTCCCTTCTCATCAAGGATCCTCTTGACCACCCCTTCGACAAATCATCAACACCGACCCATGCTTCTCAAATCTCATCACTTAAGTCAGGGCCTCCATGCCAGATTATGGTCCCTTTGCTGCCTTTAACCCCCTTATTCGACATCAATATGGTCAATCTGGCCACTAAGCCTCAACCGACCTTGACCAATCTATTAAACATTCTCCCTAGCTGCTGGGGGAATTCAAATTTCAACCTATCTTTGACCAAATATTCAACCCAACCTCGACCAAACATTCAAACCAACCTCGACCAAACATTCAACCCGACCTTGACCAAATATTCAACCCAACCTCAACCAAACATTCAACCTGTCTTTGACCAAATGTTCAGATCGACCTCAATCAAACCTTGATCAAATATCAACCAACTTCTTTAGCATCGACCCCAAACTTTGACCAAACATTGACCAACTCCTTCAACATCAATCAACATGTGACCAATTTAGAATGAAGCAAATGGGGCAAGTTTTCTCCCAATTGACTCGGACCTTGCATCAGAACACAATCATGGGTCAGGGCGTTGTCAGAACTTGAGCCCCTTTATGTCTTACATCTTTGACCAGTCCACTATTAGTCAAGTAATTATTTATTTGACATTTAACTTGAGCTTGATCCCTTGAGCACTCCCTGTCATTGTCATTCCTATCTCCTTCAACCCTCAATCCTAACCCTTTTATCAAGCATGAACGCTTCGTCTTAATAAAAGGGAAACCCTCTAAACCTCTTTAGTCAAGTCCGTGACCAAAAGTCTAGTCAACAAATCAATAAAATAATAATAATAATAATAAAAATCAATCAAAATGGGATGCATATTCCAAGGTCATAAAACTATAAATGTAGATTGCTCCCTCGAAGGACAGCTGCATCATCATTACTGTATTCACTAGACTGCTCCCTTGAAGGATAGCTAGGCCAAAGTCATATCAAAAACACCAAAAGTAGAATATAGACCACTCCCTCGAAGGATGGCTATTCTTAAATTTTGCTACATACACAACACTATCTCAGAAGCTTCCCGCATCGATTAGCTTCACAACATGACCGCAAAGTAAGATAATATCCCATCGCAGGCTTCCCACATCGATCAGTCTGCCTTCAAAAAAAAACTGACTGACAAACTTTAGAGTCATGGACTTGTCTATAGTCATTCTCGGGGTCACCTATAAAAGGGGCAAAGTTGTTCCTACCAAAAAGGGTTACCCCTTCCATCTCATATCAAACCTATCACCCCTACATACTCAAGGGACTTCGAGCTCACTTAACTTCAAGTGATTCGCCTACTTCTCTAGCACAACACTGGTCCACGATGCAATGCATGAATGGGGCTTTTGTTCTAACAACCCCTATCCATGCTCTCATTTTGGTCCTTGTCAATGAAAGAGCAATTCGCCTTTCACTTTTGACACATCTTGGTCATGCATCCAACCAAATCATTATCTATCCAACCAAACCCAAATCAAAAACCAATCAAACATTTTCAGACTACCGACATGACCTAGTCCATTTCACATAGTTTCTATGGACAATGATACACATGGAAACTATCGACCACACAATTTATGTTAAGCATAAACCAATACTTGTTGAAGAATAAATAGACCTCAATTCATTTTTAGCATACATCCATCACGACTATGGAAAATTGCTAGGGATGAAAGACCCCTCGAACAATGTTGCAGAATACACCATTACACAATATGGAAAAGGCTGCAACATCATCTTCTCCTTCATCATTTCATCATGACCAAGACCAATCTATCGACCACTTTGACCACTTGTCTACCACTCGGACCCTTTTTCAAACTACATTGGTCTGAGGCCCTATGACCTGGGCTATGTAGGCAGCACTCAGATGATACGACATCATCTGGGGTTAACTCGACCACCCTCATTTGTTCGTCTCTCTGATGGACAAACCTTCTTTCCTCCTTTTGACCATGACCTTGCCCTCGACCAAGACCAATTCCATCCCTTTGACCCTTCCTCCCTTTTAGGCAGAACTACATTGGCCTGAGGCCCTATGACCGGGGCTATGTAGGCAGCACTCAGATCACATAACGTCTTCTAAGGTTAGCTCGGCCACATCCTTTCGTCCATTCATCCACCTCAACCAATGACCATTGGATATCATGCCTATCTCCTCCGACTTTGACCACTTCCAAAGCGACGTTGCATTGGTTGTTTTTACATGTATGCTACCTCACGAATGGTTAGCAAAATTGTGCGTAGACTATTTTTGACCCTCACAAGTATAGGATTGCAAGCCGGTTGATCCCCACTACTTGTGACTTTTTCGTGTTTCTAGGAGCACTTCCTGAGCCTAGGATACCTGGAACATGACAACCCATTGGAGCTATAGCTTCGATTGAATAACCCGATCAGCTATGACTAAATGTTGGGGCCCAGTTATTTCAATTTTGGCACTCCTCGACCCTTGACCTGCGACAATTTGACCTGACCATCTCATAAAGTGGTATACGTGCAATCATGACTTTTGTAGCGTTCACACTCCATCTTCACCATCTTTGTTCACTCTTTGTCAAATCAACACCCGATTCTAGGTTCCCTTTCCTTGACTCCTGCTTTGAGGAGGAATACCTCATCCATAATCGAGACAACCAACCCTCTTTTTTTTGTCTTGCAGTTCACTTGAACAACCAACAAGATGAAATCAACCTTATCCTACACCTGGGGCAACCAACTCCTATTTTTGTCTTACAGTTCATCTAAAACAACCAACAAGACAAAAAGGGACAAATGTAGACACCGAAATCATGTCTACCCCTTGGTCCTTTCTCCCCCTCTTAGTCCCCTTTGGTCCACTTAACCACTCCTAACCCATGTCTTGTTAATTTGAAATAATTAGCTATTTTAAATTAACAAAACTCCTTTTCTCTTTCCCCTTGCCACCTCACTACCCTTGGATACCCTTCTTTGGATTCCCTTCATTCCCCACATGGCCAATATTAATGCCTAGACCCCCATTCCAACTTCTCCCCTTTAACCTCTCGCGTCCATTTAGCCACCTTCGACCATTTCTTCCTCGGACTCGCTGACCCGGCAGTTGGGAAAATGGACGAAAGGCTATTTTTAGCCTTTTTCCTGCCTTCCAACCGCCGACGTCGGTCAACTGTCGACCGACGTCAGCGATATTGCCGGCATCGACATCCTTCATAACAGTTTTTTGCATCCGTTATCGCCCCTTCGCCTCTCTCTCGCACCCGACTCTTGAATCCTTCAATCCGTCAATCTTTGGCTCCTCTCTCTTCCACTGCTAACTCTTTGGCTGCAAGTACACATCAAGCAACACTCTCTAGGGACTCTGCATCAGTTTTCTACATCAACAATAGGGACTTTGCCTTCGTCAATAGCATAAGCAACAGCACCATCAGCACTCCTTCAGCCAGTCATAGGTAAGTATTTTGTTTGTACTTTCATTGTGTTTTCTAGTTATTTGCTTCTAGTATTATGAGCTAGATTCAGTGCTCCCTATCACCAGACCAGACCAGACCTGAATCCTTATATCCCTGTCCCCCTGTTGGTATCTTCTATCCCTCTGTCCCTTTTTGACATTCTGTCCATTGTCCCAGACCTCTGCACATACTCCCAGACCATTAACCAAAACCAGACTCTCAGACCCAGACCCCCAGACCATTCAACCAAACCCAAAACTCTGTCTTAGACCCATCCACAGACCAAAACTCATCTAAACCTCATCCACAGACTACTGCCCTGACCGACGCCAGTCACTGCCCAAACCGACGTCAGCAGACTAACCAACGTCGGCAGACCATCAACAATCGATGCCGATAGGACCACCGACGCCGGTGACTGTGACCAGGCTGGCAACATCATTCAGGTAAGCATTTGCTTCCATTTCCTTTCCAGTCTTTATCATTGCAGTCTTTTATTATTTTTCTATTTATTAGACATCCTTTTATTAATCAGTGGGTTGACATCCCTTAAACTTTTGCTTTTGGGATCAATATTTCGCTTGGCAGCCCACCATCTCCTCATCTAACGCCTTCTTTGTCTTAGTCTCTTTCTCTTGCAGGTGTCATCCTCCACAACCAAAGAGGAGTTCTCATGACGTCTGGATAAACGGTGCGCATGACTTCATCCAGGTACATCAAGCCTTAGACCATTTCTTTTAGTTTCTTATTCTCTCTTTGAATGTAGAAAACAAATCTAGCGTAGAAACATTGAGGAAGATACCTTTTGTCATTAATGTCAAAGGGAGAGAAATATTAGAATGAAGAAGTCCAAATAAGTAAGAAGTCATTATGAGGAAATTTTACCATCAATTACAAAGGGTAAGATTTTTGAGCATGGTCATTGATGTTCGATTGTAATTTATGTCAAAGAGAGCATGAGATACTAGTGCATTAATGACAAATAAGTTATGTTTGTTAGTTTGGAGAATATATGACATATTTGTAGGTCTGTAAGGACAAAGAAGAGGCTATGAGGCATCCATAAATGTATTGGTGAAGTTATGGTATGTCATTTGATCATTTGGAAAGAGAAACAACCTCTTATATATTAAGAGAGAATAGACAATCACTACACGTCATGAAAATATGAATGAACCAACAAGTTTATGTATTTATTTTAGGTATTTACAAAGTCAACTGAGGTCAAAAGATTTCACGGATATGTTCTCTATAGTACCAAAAAGGTACCTTGAATATTTGGACTCTTGAAGTGTTTTATAGCTTAAGTTATAAACCTTAAAAGTTGCTCTTAAAGACTATGATGGGCCAGAGATCATCAAGTTTTACTACATTGAAGTCTGGGGTCAAATTGTCAAGACAGATCTAATAGTGAATGTTTATTCGAATCTAAAATCAATGGTGAGCACTTAATATGACTGGATAATTATCTAATAGCACATGAGTAATCATACATATGGATATTGATGGAGCATATTAAGTCAATAATTCAACACTACACATGGAGTTTCCAAGTGGTGCAAGAACGTTAACTGAAAGGTACAAGGTGTGCAAAAGGCATGCAGAGCTACCAAGTGGCATGATCATGGAAGAGAGGATCTTAGATCAAAAGTGAGCATTGCAAGATAAAGACTAGGCTAATCTAATAAGATTAATTATATGTATTTGGTCAATTTTTTTAGGGAGCACGAGATGAGGTCAAAGTGTTCAATGTTTAACATTTACTCAGTGACCATTGGAATTTGAATTTTCAAATTAATGAGGGAAAAATAGTGCATAAGTTTTGAGCTATATCTTTTGATCTAAAATTAATTTATTAATGTAATAAAAATAAAATTTGTAGAAGAATTCAAGGTGCATCCATATAATCTAGTTAGAAGATTTGAATGTTTTTACAATCAAAGTTATGGATCTTCAAAGTTGACTATCTATTCATTCTTGGCGCTACTATGTAAAAAATATTGTTTATTCAATTGTGCTTTAGCAAAAGAGTGTTTTGGCAGGAGTATTCATTTGAATATGTTTTAGAGGTCATATAGAGTGGACCCATGTATTTGAAAGTGATTCTATGTTATTATTTTACTTAATGAAGTGATAAAAGAGTAATAGGTCGTAATGAGACCTAAAAGGATTTTAAGGCCTAATTGAAAGGCATAGTTGCTTAAGTGTGAACCATAGATGCTATGGTCGACCTATGAGGATGGTATTGAGCTATGTGTTAGTTTGTTATATTTATTAAGGGTTAAGTATTATGGCTGACCTAGAAGTTGATATGTATGAAGAATCTATAAATAGTGGAGACCAAGGCAATGGTTCCAGACTTGATGTAAATGTGTTAAGAGATCAGAAGATAGATATGAAGGAAATAGATCAGAGGGAGTGTGCTCAATGGATGTATTGAAGTACAAAATAGATTAAGGATGATAAAATAAGAATAGAAAGATCCAAAAGGGGTGTCTGGATGCATTTCTTGTATGATAAAGTTTGAGTATGTGTGAAGAGTGTGAAAGAAAGTTATACATTTTTCTCCAATCAGATTGAATGCAATCAAAGTTTTGGAGTTGTTGATTTCATAAGGTGTTGTGTGGGTGCTCAATGTTGGGTGAATATTTTTTCATCAACTGACTGACAAAAAAATGGGTACATCAACCATAGTACAAGGATATTTATGTGGTAAAATGGGTGTGGTGACCATAGAATATTGAGATAAATCTCTCCTCTCAGCAAGGGGAGGTTCCCTATAAACTATAGTATACTAATATAAGTTGAAAATAGACTCAGGGGTGAAATTATACCATCCATCTCTCTTTTTTTAGAGATGATGTTCACAGAACAAAGGAGAATTTTGGTGTAATTACTGAATTCACTTCTTTTCTTTCAAAAATGATATTCAACAAACAATAGGATTCCTTCCTGGGTAGTAACTGGATCCACAAAAAACCCATGAAAGCACAAAGTCTTTGTTACGCCCCTAACCTATCACATGTATGAGGATAGTATTAGCCGACTTATGGCTTACTTATCCCTCTTTGACATTATATTTTTGCCAACTTGTGGCTGACTTGTGGCTTTCTTTAGATTATTAGGTCGGCCTATGGTGTAACCATGGCCTAGTTAGACTATATGTAGGAGGTAATGGGTAATCATTTATCATCATATTGTGAATTCTGCTCTAATTGAAGCTTGTGGAGGTTGCCCCCTTGAAGTGGCTTATCTATTATCATATATTTGGATATATTTCAGTCATATTTGGATATAATTCTGCTGTTATACTTAATTCTTGAAGTAAATTCATTACAAGTGGTATCAGAACTGCGATTTGGGCAATCTTGTGGGTGAAACACTAATTTTGTGATATATAAAAAATAGTTGCAAATTTATTTGAAATGTTTTTACTGGAGGTGATAAATCATCACATTAAGCTTCCATTAAAATTTCAAATCATTTTGATCTGTTTTTCAAAAGTTATCGCTATTTTATGTTGTTTCATAAAATTGCTCTATTGTGCGCAATTCAAAGAATTTTTATGAGTTGTTTACATTTTTGGAAAGCTTAGAAAAATTTGGCTATGGTTTTTTCTTTGTATATTTTGAATTGAGGCTAAAATAATTCCAAAATCGCTTAGTCAAAGTTGGGTCAAAAGTGTCAATAAGGGTCGACATCGTAAAACCCTTTTATGGCAGGTCCACAAACTCGGGGCCAAGGAAAGGGTGATGAAACTCCAGGAAAAAATCCTAACAAAGATAATATGGAGTCAGAAGGGGGGTTTAATAGACCCTTTGTACCAGGGTTTTTTGACAGAGATCACAAAGTGAGCCAACTTGACTCTAGTATGAAAGGCATTCAGAGTGAGGTGCAAGACATACAATCTATTATGCAATCCATACAAGATATTTTGGGAGATATCATGATGGCTTTGAACATTAATTAGTCAAATCATCAAGCTAACTCTATTTCACAAACCCACCAGGGTGGTTCTCCTAACCAATCTACTTCAAATCCAACTCCATGGCCACAAAGGAACCTATTACCAAAGGTGGATATGCGAAAATTTGATGGAAAAGATCCACTTAATCAGCTCAACCAAATGGAGAGTTTTTTTGACCTACATCAGATTCCAAGTGGACAGAAGGTTACCATGGTATCCTTGTATCTTAAACCTGATCAATTCATTTGGTATCGATGGTTGTGTGCTCAAAATAAAAAGATGACTCTCAATGTCACCTGGTCAATTTTTATAGAGGAGCTACAATTACACTATGGCAATAGTGTGACAGATAATTACTTCAGCCAACTGGCAAAATTGTGACAAACTAGCTCCATCAAGGATTATATTCATCATTTTTAGAACCTATCCTTACGTGTGGAGACAATTTCTGACGCAAACTTGAATGACCTATTTTTGGGTGGACTCAAGGACCACATTCAACATGAGGTACGCATGTTTAATCCACTTAATATTTCTAAATCTATTATCCTAGCACGTAGAGCTGAGGAAAAATTCATAGCCAACAAGAAATAGCCATTCACTCACTTCAAAGAACGTAGCATATCATCATCAACATTTCCTCCACCTATTAGATTGACCCCTCAACAAATTGAAGAAAAGTGTGTAAAAGGATTATGTTTTGGTTGTGATAGCAAGTGGAGTAAAGGACATAGATGTGCTGAGAAGAAGTTATTCTACATTGAGGGATCAAATGAAGATGAAGAAGCAAATGATGCCTCCAATGATGATGAGGAAGATATAGAGGAGGTACCTGAAGATTCCTAACCTACAATCTCTTGTCATGCACTTGCAGGTATTAGCACTCCACAAACTCTTAAGGTGGTGGGTTTACTCAAGAAATAGAAGGTGACAGTGTTGATTGATTCAGGGAGCACACGTAACTTTATAAACCATAAGTTGGCCACTCAATTGAACTGTTTCATCTACCCAGCACCAAAATTTCAGGTCATGATTACAGATGGTGGCATAATTAATTGTTCAGGAAAATGCCATAGTATTAAGCTTACTATGGGTGGGTACAATCTTGACTCTCTTATGTTTTCTATTCCCATGGGTAACACAGACATTGTTTTGGGAGTCCAATGGCTCACAACCTTAGGTACCATTGAGATGAACTTCCAAGAACTATTCATGCGCTTTCATTCTGAAGGTAAGAAAATTGAACTACATGGATTACATGTAAAATCTCCACAATTGGTTAGTTCACATCAGATGACCAAGATGCTAAAAAAGGGGGCAGAGGGAATCATTACATGATTATGCTCTATAGAAGTTCAACCCCCAAAGGTATCTACACATCCTGATCTACAAATAATTCTTGAAGACCACTCATCTATTTTTGGGGCCATGCCAAAAGGACTACCACCAAAAAGAGAACATGATCATGCCATTCAAATAATTCTAGGTAGTCAACCACCAAATATCAGACCATATAGATATCCATATGCACAAAAGAGTGAAATTGAAAAGATGGTCCATGAGATGCTAGAGGCAAGGATCATCAAGCATAGCCAAAGTGCATATTCATCACCAGTGGTCATGGTGCGGAAGAAGGATGACACATGGAGGATGTACCCCGATTATAGGGAACTCAACAAGTACACCATCAAAGATAAGTTTCCTATTCTAGTAATTGATGATTTACTTGATGAGTTGCATGGTGCTAATTATTTCACAAAATTTTATCTTCGCTCGGGGTACCATCAAATTAGAATCAAGGATGAAGATGTTCATAAAATTGCTTTTAAAACACATGAGGGCCATTATGAGTTTTTGGTAATGCCCTTTGGTCTTACAAATGCACCATCTAATTTTCAGAGCTTGATGAACACTATTTTTAGGCCTTTTTTAAGGAATTTTGTGATAGTTTTCTTTGATGACATATTGATTTATAGTCAGACATGGGAAGCACATCTGCAACATGTGAAACAAGTATTGATAATTTTGGAGAAACACCAACTTTATGCGAAGCCATCTAAATGTGCTTTTGGAGTATAGGAGGTAGATTACCTTGGTCACATTGTTTCCCATGAAGGGGTCAAAGTTGATCCTCAGAAGATCAAAATGATAATGGAATGGCCCATGCCAAAAACTCTCAAAAACCTTCGAGGTTTTCTTGGAATAATAGGCTACTATAGAAGATTTGTGAAAGGTTATGGTAGCATAGCAGCTCCACTCACTGCATTGCTAAAGAAGGATGCTTTCCATTGGAATGATGATGCCACCAAATCATTTGAGAAACTACAAGTAGCTAAGTGCACCACTCCAGTTTTGGCTACTCCAGACTTCTCACAAACATTCATTGTTGAATGTGATGCTTCTGGGTCTGGATTGGGGGCAGTACTAATGTAGGAAGGAATACCCATTGCATTTGAAAGTTGTCAATTCAAAGGTAAGAATCTACAAAAACCTATCTATGAGAAAGAAATGATGGCTATTCTTCATGAAGTTTAACAATGGAGGCCTTATCTGATGGGTAGACATTTTAAAGTGAAAACGGATCATGATAGTCTCAAATACTTTTTAGAGCAAAGATTATCATCTGAGGAACAACAAAAATGGGTAACCAAAATGTTGGGTTATGATTTTGAAATCATCTACAATAAGGGTAAAGATAATGTAGTAGCAGATGCACTATCTAGATGGGATGCATCCACAGAAGCATTACTTGGTGCAATGTCCATATTGCAAGCAGATTGGGTGGATGAAGCTAGGTTAGAATGGGAGCAAGACAAGGATACACAGGTTCTGATTCATAATCTCCAACAAGGTAATTTATCCTTTGACAAATTTGAATGGAAAGGTAATGTCCTATGGTATAAGGGTGGGTTATACTTGTGCAAAACTTCAGAGCTTAAGCATAAGATTATTGTAGAGTTGCATGCATCTCCACTTGGGGGACACTCAGGGTTCTTGAAAACTTATCATAGAATTAAGAAAGAATTATTTTTGGAAGGACTCAAGGGAGATGTACAAAATTTTGTGGAAGAATGCATGATATGCCAACAGAATAAAGGTGAAATAGTTAAGACCCCAGGTTTGTTACAACCATTAGCAATTCCTAGTCAAAGGTGGGAGGAGGTTTCCCTGGATTTCATCACTAGGTTGCCTTGTTCTGAAGGTAATAATGTTATTTTGGTCATTGTGGATAGGCTTACAAAATATGCCCATTTTTGTGCTCTCTCACACCCATTTTCAGCAAGTATAGTCGTGGCTATTTTTATGGAAGCAGTTCTCAAATTACATGGAACCCCAAAAATAATTGTAAGTGATCATGATCCTATTTTCACTAGTAATTTCTAGACTAAACTATTTTCTTGTTTGGGTACTTAGCTAGCTCATAGCTCATCTTACCACCCCTAATCTGATGGACAAACTAAAGTGGTTAACAAATATTTAGAGGGGTATATCCATTGTTTTTTATTAGATAAACAAGAACATTGGGTTAAATGGCTACCACTTGTAGAATGGTGGTATAACACATCTTTCCATACCTCTTCTAAAATGTCTCCATTTCTAGCACTATATGGTTACCATCCACCTTCCATCACTTCTTCATTAAAGGTGCACACCAAGGTTCGAGATGTGGAAGAGCACATTCAACATCAACAAGAGGTTTTGGCTAGTTTGAGAGAGAATGTGGCCTTGGCACAAAATAGGATGAAGCAACAAGCAGATCAACACTGGAGTGAGCAAAATTTTGAGGTGAGTGACTAGGTATTTGTTCGTTTGCAACCTTACAAGTAGATGTCCTTAAAGCAATAGAAAAAGGACAACAAACTTGCTCCAAAGTATTATGGCCCTTATCAGGTTCTACAAAAAATTGGAAGTGTGGCTTACAAGCTCGAGTTACCTCATTCATCTCACATACACCCAGTATTTCATGTTTCATGTTTGAAGAAGGTCATTAGACAAAAAGTTTTTGCCCAGACAGAGCTCCCAGAACTAGATGAAGAAGGACGAGTCATTTTGCAACTAGAGAAGATCCTCCAAACATGTACTAAGAGGTTGAGAACCAGAGAGATTAAGGAATATTTGATCAAGTGGAAAAACCAAAGCAGTGAAGATGCAACTTGGGAAGGTGAAGAATTTATGCAACAACATCCATAGTTGTTCAATGTTGAGGACAACATTGGTTTTAAGGGGAAGGGCATGCTACGCCCCTAACCTATCACATGTATGAGGATAGTATTAGCCGACTTGTGGCTTACTTATCCCTCTTTGACATTATATTATGGCTGACTTGTGGCTTTCTTTAGATTAGTAGGTTGGCCTATGGAGTAACCATGGCCTAGTTAGACTATATATAGGAGGTAGTGGGTAATCATTTATCATCATATTGTGAATTCTTCTCTTATTAAAGCTTGTGGAGGTTGCCCCCTCGAAGTGGCTTATCTATTATCATATATTTGGATATATTTCAGTCATATTTAGATATAATTTTGTTGTTATACTTAATTCTTGAAGATTACAGTCTTTCATTATTTCTCCTATTGATTAGGACAAAGTAACACAATGGTTTGAAGTGAAGCACAAAGTCTCCACTGAAAACTACAACAGAGTGAAGGATTATGAAGGATAAGGGGAGTTCAAATTCTCTCTAGTATCCTTTACACAAAACATAGACTAAAGACAATTATGGTAACACAAAGTCTCCCATAATTAGCTTCAAGACATCTTCCAGCTTATTTCCACTTGTTCTACTTATTTGATCAAATGGACAAGACTGTATTTAGGAAAAAGACATAAGAATGATTTCCTAGATAACACAAGCTATTTCAACACAAAGTCTGAAAGGTCACTTGATTTCTCATTCACTTGATTAAATATGATCAACAGTCTGAGCTCAAATTCTTAGGAATGCCTTTCAATTTGGGTAGAGCTTTGCTTCTAATAATATAGAGATCTCTTTTATTCAAAATGAGATATTACAATATATAGCATCCAAAGAAAGACTCGGGTGCTTGTTTTCATGAAATGGCCCATGCTGCATTGAATGTTGTGAAGGGGCCATGCTGGAACAGGCTATCAACCTTAACTTTGGCATTTTAAATCATTTCAAATGTCTCCTCCTAATCATGGTTTCCCTAGTCTTCTTTATGATGCTTACATGGCTATCCATTCACCTTTACTCAATGAATAAAAATAGGCTATGCCATTGAATGTTTGTGCTCGCTGAGGTCCACCTAGTGGATTGCTTCGCCTAATGGAATAACTCTTTTATAGATATTTCTAGATTTTTTATAGTCTTTCCCTCTTTCCTTGCTACATTTTATCTCTTCTTGGTGATCTGAGCTCTTGAGGCTATTTTCTCACTTTCAGTTGGCTCCTTCAGCTCCTTTCTTGGCTAGTTGCTGAGTTTGTTCTCAAGTCTGTGCTCTTTTGAAAATCAATGGTTATTCCATTACCTTAAATTTGATGTCCATGGGGATGTCATCAGTCAATTGAACCACTTTGAACCTTGAACCTTGAACTCTTTCAGTTCAATGGTTCAATGGTTCAATAGTTCAGTGATTTAATGTTTTATAAAGGGACACATTCACTTAGTTTTATTTTATGCACTCGAGACATCGTTGAACCAATTATTTGAACCATTTGGTTGAACCTCTTTTTTTAATCTTTTTCTTGAACCATTTGCTCAAAGCTTCTACTCAAACTTTGAACTCTTTAAACCTTTGAACTCATTTAACTCTTTAGAGGTGGGGTTCAATGTTTCAATGGTTCAATCTAATTCTTTAAATCCTACTATTGAATGATTTTGATTGAACCTCAGTGTTGAACCATCTTCAAAACACTTAGAAAATGCCTTTAGTGTTTTGATATTTTTCCTTGCCAAAGTCTGCCTTTTGAACCTGTGATTTCCTTAGCTGAAAAGGCTTATGTGATTGAATAACTTAACTGCTTAGAGCATTTTTTGAGAAATAAAGAGAGAGTTTTAGTTTGTAGGACCAAAATGGTTGACATATTGTCTATAAAAAAAAGTAACATATTTTGGGAACAACAACTGGCTCCAGTTGGAGAACTTCTATCAATTGAAATTTGAAGCAATCGAAGGGAGTAGAATCTAGACTCTAAGTGCCTTCATCTATGCCATTGGGATATGGAGTGATGCCACCCAAAAAGAAAGGCACCAAAAACAAATGAACAAAACAAAACAAAAAAATACTATACAAATGTATAATTGGACTTATCTAATACTTCAAGGATTAAAGTGATTTAGATGCTGCCCACTGTGAGGCAGTGTAAATAGTGTTTCATCTTGATATTTTAGCAAGAAACTATTTTCACCATTTAATCAATGAATGGAAAATGGACCTCTCCATAAGGAATCTAATTTTCCATGCATTCCTTTTGGTTCTCTCTTCTTGTCCCACAATAAGACTTGATCTCTAATCTAAAAATCACAAATCCTTGCTTTTTAGTTGAAGAGATTCTTTACCAGACTTTGATGTGCAGCAATACGATCTACCACCATAGTTTGTTGCTCATTTAGTTCAGTCAAGCACATGATCCTCTTGTCGATGGAACTTTCAAAATTTGAATCTTCTACTACCTTTGCCAACTTCAATGCTGGTAATTCCAAGGTGATTGGTATCTCTACATTTAAACCATATAAAAGTTAGAATGGTGACATACCTATTGCCCATTTAGGTGTAATCTTGTCTATCCATAAAGCATCAAGCAATGCTTTATGCTAGGTTTTCTGATTGTTATCTATCAGCTTCCTAATAATGGTCACCAGGTTCTTGTTGCTTGATTCTGCTTGACCATTTTCTTACAGATAATAGTCAGAAGAGTGGGAGAGGATAATCCCATAATAGTAGCAGAATTGGGTAACCTCATGAGAAGAGAAATAGGCTACATTGTCTATCACAATCTTAGTTGGGACTCCAAAATGAGAAATGATATTTTCTTTGAATAAATTACATACCACTTCTGAAGTAGCATGCTTGACTAGAATGGCTTCCACCCACTTGGTAAAATAGTCTGTGGCTGTGAAGACATAGTCATGTCCAGCACTTGAGGATGGGTTTACAATGCCAATGAAATAAATTCCCCATTTCTAAAAATTCTCTTCAATCACCACAAGCTTGAGAGCTAATGCGGCCAACTTGGGTTTTCCAATGAACTATTGACACAACTCGCATCTATGCACCCAAGTGTATGAATCTTGAAATAGAGTAGGCCAATAGTACCTAGCTTGTAGAATCTTATGGGCAGTCATGGGTCCATAAAAATGTCCACAAACCAAATTGTGGAAGGACTCCAAAAATTTTCTCTGTTGCACTTTATCCATGCAATGAAAAAATATCCCATCAAGGCTCCTCTTGTGCAAACCATTGTCCCACAGGACAAAGTTAGCAACTTTCAACTTAACAATCCTTTTTTCTTTATGAGACAGGTGGGTAGGACACTCACCATAGGTAAGGAAATGAGCAATATTGGAATACCACTCATTCATAGTGGTGACAAAGAGAACTATAGGCATGCTTTTGACCTCTATTTCTTCATGCCCTACTTCTTCTTACATATTATCAATAATTAATTGGTAGAGACCTCTTCCCCACACAAGCTTTGTAGGTTTGATAACAAGATCAAACTCCTAGATTTTAGCAATCTAATTACTCCTTTTAGTTCCAAACTCTTGTTGAGTTAGAATGGACTTTACTGTTGTATTAGGAACCAGAGCAATAGTGTGTGAGTTCAGGATGTAAAAATGGAAGTGTTTTATCACCTTAACTACATCATAAGCATGCTTTTCCATGTTTGAATACTTCATCTCATGAGCTTTGAGAGGACAACTCATGAAAGATATGGGGGACTCCACACCTTCTTTGTTCTACTAAACCAAAATAGTTGAAAGTGTGTGTTCATAAGCATAGCTATATATTATGAAGTCTTTGGTATAATCTGGACAAACCAAGGTTGGGGCATGGGTGATAGCTTCCTTGATATCTTGAGATGTTGACTTACCTTCTTGGGTCTAGCTGAAAATAGCTTTACCTTTCATTATGTTGAAAATTTGGCGAGTCTTTTCTACAAATTCAAGAATGAACCGTCATAGAAAATTCACCTTTCCAAAGAAAGAATGGACTATAGTCTCACTGGTAGGAAGAGCAAGCTCTTAGATGGATTTGACTCTTTCTGTGTCAATATTTATACCTTCTTAGGACATAGTGTGATCGAGAAGTTTACCTTCTGTAATCCCAAAAATTGACTTCTTGGGATTAAGAGAAATACCATTTTTCCAACATCACTCCAGCACTTATTGTAGATGATGCACATGATCAGGATGATGTTTAAAAAAGACTATCAAGTCATCAAGGTATACCATAACAAATTTTCCTATTTCATTTCTGAAAGCAAGATCCATCACTCTTTTGGCATGATCAAGCCAAAAGGCATTCTACGATATGCAAAGGTGCCCCAAGGTGTAGTGAAATCAGTCTTATGTTGGTCTGCTTCACCATCTTCCACTTGATTATATCCCAAAAAACCATCTAACATTAATAACATCTCTGTGCTAGTCACTGTTTGCAGCAGTTGATCCATGATGGGCAGGGGATAGTTGTCTTTTAAAGATGACTGATTCAGATTTCTAAAATCAACACACAAGAAAATTTCTCCATTCTTCTTTCTCACAGGGACTATTTTCACAATCTAGGTGGAATGATGGATTGGGAAAATAATTCTTGAATTCAGCATTTTTTAGATCTCAAAAAGAATAGTACCTACTAGCCTGGGGTTGTACTACCTTTGTTTCTGCTTGTGAGGCAATGACCCAACCTTGAGAGGAATTTCATGCCAAATTTATTCAAGCCTAAGAGATTTTAGATCATCATAAGAGTACACCAAAACATCAATGTAATGGTGAAGCAGAGTAATGAATTTGAGTTTTTCATCAAGAGTGCAACAATTCTTAATGTTGACCATTTTGGGATTATCTTCTGTACTCAAATTTATTTGATCAAAATCCTTAGAGGATCTTGACTCCATTTGTGGCTTCTTGATACACTTATCATGATTATTGAATAAATTCTCAAGAGAAACTAATCCTTTGATAATTATATTCCCTTTGAGCTGAAGGAACTTTTTGCTAGTTTTTAAATTTGTTTCGGCAGCTGATTACCACGACGGAGATTCTCTACCTTCAAAATAAAGCTCCTCAAAGCTATCTATCTATTCCAAAAAAGTAATTATTTTTTTGTCACCATTAAATACCTGCCAATGGTCAAGATTATCAGGTACACTTGGTCAAAACACCAACTTAATGGTGTACTTGTGCTCTTTGAAATATTGGTGAGGAACCATGAGAGTTATAGAGATGACCAAGGAATCTGCTCGATAGTTGAATTCTATGGGCACCACAGAAATAATAAAAGCATAAAAAATTTCAAGGTATTCCCACACCAAATTGTGATAATGTTACAATATTTTGTTCTTGGTTTGATACAGGCTCCTCACCTGACAAACCACTAGCTCAGCATCTCCTTAGGCATGAAGAAGTTTGATGCATTTAGCTTGAGCAGCCTTCAATCCATGTAGCAAAGATTCATACTCGGTGGTGTTGTTGGTGTTGCTGAACTAGAACTTGTATGAGTAGAGAAAAATATCTCCTTGAGGAGATATCAAAACAACTCTGGCTCTAGAACTGGTAGAAAAATTGCTACCATCAAATTCAATAATCTAGACATCATTAGGATCTGATCTTCTTTCAATTTTTTCTTCATTAGGAAGGGAAGATCCTTTTTTATCTAAATTATGCTCCACCAATTCTTCTGACGTCTTGTCTAAATTTTTTGTATTGTCACCTAGTAAACTTTCATCTAATGAAATAAAAACATCTTCAGTAGATAGAAAGTAGTTACCCATTCCTAAAGATTCAAATAGAATTTGAGATTTAGGGGTTGATGTTTGGGTGACAATGTATTTCAACTCCTTCTCAGGAAGTAGGATTTGCATGATACCCTTGATAGGGATCCTCGCCTCAGACAGGTCCATGCTCAATTCTCCACCAACATCCTTGCAAAAATTTTGCCCAAGCAGAATGCCATAAGAAGCTAGAACGTTAGCCACCAAGACTGTCATTTTAATCCTCTTATCTGAGAAGGCCGTGAATGTAAATTGGGCATCTTGATTTGTCCCAGAAGTGGCACTTATTTTTTTATATGGAGAAACATCTCCAAAAGGTTTTAGTTAGAGTGAGACTAAGAGATTCTACCACCTTGGTAGGCATCACATTGTCAGAGGCACCAGAATCTATAATGCAGTTGTTCAACTTATGACCATTTATCAGCAGGGAAACATATAAAGGTTTTGTCTTCCTAGGAGGAGTAATGACAAGATTATTTTAGGTGGATGTGTTCTTTGGTGGATCATGAGCTACCTTTGAAACATCTTATCCTGTAGGGATGGTTTTGTTCTTGATGCAATCAACTAGCCTATCCAATTGCTCAGTGTTGGCTTGTAAGTATTCAAACTCAGACATTTGAATCTTGGTCTTCTTAGTATGATCAATTATATCAAATGAATGAAATGAACTAGAAATAGAGGAAGGAAGTCCATAATTTTGGGTTTTACTGGGTGTGGTACTGGTCTACGAAATTGAAGCACGAGGTGCAGAGTTGTTTGAGGTACTTACTTTTTTATTTATCAACGGGTCCTTTGATTGGAAAGGTAGTGAAGTCCCCCATTTAGTAATTTAAATTGCTATTCAAGATTCTTCCCCTATTTTTTCCTTATCATTTTGTTGATTTGACTGATTTTGAGATCTAGTAAATATAGCGTATGATCCATCAAATACTTCTCCTTTACTTTTAACTTCATCTTGGTAATTCAGGAAACCAATGTTGGAGTCGCCAGCTAATTATTCTTCACCTTATACAAAGAGATCAATTTCATCTTCTTAGTCTAACTCAGGTTGGAAAGAGGAATCATGTTTAGCTTCATGATAACCAACTATTGAGTTAGTTGGTGCTACTTTAATGGCAAGCTTCCCTATGGGGGAGGAAGACGATTTGGTTGCCCTTGAATCCTAGTAGCATTACCTTGGTATGATTGGTTGGGAAACATCCTCCTTGGTATATCTTGATAAGAAGGAGGAGAAAACATCCTTTGTGCCATTTGATTTTTTAGAGCTAGCAATTCATTTGCTAGCTTTTGCACCATAGGATCAGTGGTGCCTGTAGAATTTTTTTTAGAAGATGAAGAATATTTATTTTTATTAGGATCTCTTCTTATCTTTCCTACCAAGATAAGATCATCTTCAACCTCAGTAGCCAAAATTTGAGCTAAAACAAGATCTATGTGGCCAACCCACCTCAACAGGAAACTCATTTTAGGAAGCTGAGAATTGATGAAGAAGCATTTAAGATTCTTAGGTGTCAGTTGAGCAATTCTAGGAATCTTGTTCCTTAGATTATTGAATTTAGCAATGAAGTCTCACATAGGTTCATGAGGCTCCTTCTTCATTTGCATAAGCCGAGCTAACAGGGCATGTGCATCTTTTGCAATTTTGACCTAGACTCAAACTTGGCCTTCAAAGTGTTCTAGTCAGTCACTATTTGTGCTTATAGATGATAAAATCAATCTGCAATAGTGCCTTGCAATGTTTCCACAAACAGTATAACTGCAATGTCTTCATATTCAATGCCTATCACACCATAGGCTATGTAAAAGGCTATAATATGTTCATCAAGATGAACCTTCCCATTACCATAGAACTTATAAAAATTCTTTCTTAAATTACAGGGTAGTTCTTGTAAAGGTGGGGTTATATTCAGAGGACCAAAAGTATTACCCCAGGGGCCTTGAGCTGCCATGATATGGCTATTAAAAAGAGGGATAATAAATTATCAAGGGATATGTACAGACAAAGCTCTTCTAGCAAAGAAAAGAGAAGCTTTGCCTAGTATTGGAGACCTGACATTTGTAGGAGGAAAACTCCTAGTTTGCTAAAGGTGAGATGGTGGAGGAAAAAGATCAAAATTACTCAGCTACACCAACTCAAATACAGGGTCAACAATACCTTGAGCTCTCTAGCTTTGCATATATGGTGGATCTACTAGAGTATGAAATGGAAATGGAAAAGAATTGGAAATGCTTCAATTTGAAGCTTGAGGCTTCAAATTGCACGTTCTTTCCTAGCAGAGTCACCAAAAACTATTGGGTGAATATTTTGTCATCAACTAATTGACAAAAAAATGGGTACATCAACCATAGCACAAGGATATTTATGTGGCAAAATAGGTGTGGTGACCATAGTAGATTGAGATAAATCTCTCCTCTCAGTAAGGGGAAGTTCCCTATAAACTATAGTATACTAGTATAAGCTAAAAATAGACTAAGGGGTGAAATCATACCATCCATCTCTCTTTTTTCAGAGATGATGTTCATAAAACAAATGAGAATTTTGTTGTAATTACTGAAGGCACTTCTCTTCTTTTAGAAATGATATTTAGTAAACAATAGGATTCCTTCCTAGGTAGTAACTAGATCCACAAGAAACCCACAAAAGCACAAAGTCTTTCATTGTTTCTCCTACTGATTAGGACAAAGTAACATAGCAGTTTTGAGTGTAGCACAAAGTCTCCATCGAAAACTACAATAGAGTGAAATATTATGAAGGATAAGGGGAGCTCAAAGTCTCTCCAGTATCCTTTACACAAAACACAGACTAAAGGCAATTATGGTAGCACAAAGTCTCCCATAATTGGCTTCAGGACATCTTCCAACTTATTTCCACTTGTTCTACTTATTTGATCAAATGGACAAGATTGTATTTAGGAAAAAGACATAAGAATAATTTCCTAGATAACACAAGCTATTTCAACACAAAGTTTGAAAGGTCACTTGCTTTCTCATTCACTTGATTAAATATGATTAACAGTCTAAGTTTAAAGTCTCAAGAATGCCTTTCAATTTGGGTAGAGCTTCGCTTCTAATAACAAAGAGATCTCCTCTATTCAAAATGAGAGATTACAATATATAGCATCCAAAGAAAGACTTGGGTGCTTGTTTTCATGAAATGGCCCATACTGCATTGAATGATATGAAGGGGCCATGCTAGAACAGGTTATCGGCCTTAACTTTGGCATTCTAAATCATTTAAAATGTCTCCTCCTAAGCATGGGTTTCCTGGTCTTCTTTATGATGCTTACACGGCTGTCCATTCACCTTTACTCAATGAAGAAAAATAGGCCGTGCCATTGAATGTTTGTGCTCTCTGAGGTCCACCTGGTGGACTGCTTCACCTACTAGAATAACTCTTCTACATATATTTTTGGATTTTTTGTAGTCATTCCCTCTTTCCTTGCTACATTTTATCTCTTCTTGGTGATCTGAGCTCTCAGGGCTATCTTCTCACTTTTAGCTGGCTCTTTCGACTCCTTTTTTGGCTAGTCGCTGAGTTTTTTCTCAGGTCTGTGCTCTTTTGAAAATCAATGGTTATTCCATCACCTTGAATTTGACATCCATGGGGACGTCATTAGTCACTTGAACCACCTTGAAGCTTGAACCTTGAACTCTTTCAGTTTAATGGTTCAATGGTTCGGTGATTTAATGTTTTGTAAAGGGCCACATTCACTTAGTTTTCTTTTGTGCACTCAATGCATCGTTGAACCAATTCTTTGAACCATTTGGTTGAACCTCTTTTTGGAATCTTCTGCTTGAACCATTCGCTCAAAGCTTCTGCTCAAACTTTAAACTCTTTGAACCTTTGAAATCATTGAACGTTTGAACTCTTTAGAGATGAGGTTTAATGGTTTAATGGTTCATTCTAATTCTTTGAACCCCACCGTTGAATTATTTTAATTAAACCTCGACATTGAACCATCCTCAAAACACTTAGGAAATGCCTTTAGTGTTTTGAGATTTTTCCTTTCAAAGCCCACCTTTTAAACCTGTAATTTCCTTAGCTGAAAAGGCTTATGCGATTGAATAACTTAACTGCTCAGAGATTTTTTTGAGAAATAAAGAGATCATTTTGGTCTGTAGGACCAAAATGGTTGACATGTTGTCCACAAAAACAAGTGACAAATTTTGGGAACAACACTCAACATATAGGACAAGTGGGTGCTTGTTCATACCTAGGGGTGGGTGATCCTTGTGAAGTGGGTGCTTCACTAAAAGGTCTCATATTTGTGATCATCTTATAGGATAAGTAGTCAATGTGTTTGCAGGATTGAGAGTGGATTTTATTCCCCAAGAAGATTTCCCATGTATATCTTGTATTATGTGTGTGATCTTGCATCATCTTGATTATTCATTTTTTAAAACATCTTGTATGTTTTATGAATGCTTGTGGTCATTGATTAAGAGTTTGAAAGGATTAAATTTTAATTTTGAAATATTTACACCACTGATTCACCCCCCTCAACAATTGTACCTCTAAAAAGTGCCCAGTGGATCATGTTCACTATTTATTTTTGGGAATATATGAGATCTTACAAATCAAACATATTATGTCTAGTTACACCTCTAATAAATTTGTAAATTCAAAGTTCAAAATCAAATCATGACTATATTTTGTGTCCTTCCTCAACCCCCTCCACCTCCCACACATCCTCTTGAGGGTATTTATATGAGTTTTCAATTTAAAAAAAACCTAAGGTTTGTGGTTGTGAAGCCTTACAAGATCAAATAATTAATATGAGAGCATCTATAGAAGAGTTATAAAATTAAAATCAATATTTTAGTTTAAGGATCACATCACTTGAAAATAAGACCACATATACAAATAATCTAAAGCATTCAATTTTTAATTATATATCAACATTTCCATCCAAATATTTTGTGACTCAAAAGAATTCAATTCAAGATTGGAATACAAAACAAGATATATCTACAACTAATGATTCAAAAAGTGTACATAAGCCAAATAAAAGTTCAAGTGATATTCTAAGGGAAAATATTTTAAAAAAATTGATCATATTACCTCCTATGCATCCTCTAAAGAGATAAAAATACTATTGTGAATATCATAGAATGCATGGACATCATACAGATAGTTGTTGAGCTTTGAAGAAAAAAATAATAATCATTAATAGTGGTTATCCTATACTAGATAAATCAACTAAGAAACCTTCTCTCACCATGTTTGCATCTCCTAAGGAACAATTGCAAAAAGAAAAAATCCAAATTCAGAATAAGAAAGGTTATAAAAGGAATATTTATAATAAGAAAGGTTACAAAATGAAAAATTAGAATAAGAAAATTTACACAAGTTACATCAAAGTAAATCACATCAAGATAAATTACTAAAAGATCAATTACCAAAAATGAAGTTAAAAAAACAAACACAATATAAGCAATAAGGCTTCTTTATGAAAGGTTTTTTCATGCAAGAATTTCAAAATTAATGTGTTCCTAAAAAAACTAATGGTAAAAATATGGTTTCTAAGGATTTAAACACTATATCTACTTCATACATAGAGGAATAAATATAATGGCAATACTAAAAAATGTATGATTATATCTCTGAGTCAAGAAGTCAAAGAAGAAACCATTTATCTTCCTAGTATTCAAGTACTAATACCTTATTCTTCTCCAATTTAGAATGAGATTCAAGATGTTGATAATGATGTACTTAAGAGCAAAAAAAATCTAATAAGAAAATTATAATATATGGTGTAGTTAGTTTTACATAAATAGATATAAAATATGATTAGAGTAGTTTTAGTCACTCAAAGTTGGTCATGAATACTTGATAATGTCAATTTTATCCTACTTTCACTTTAATTGACTTTAGCACTTAATTTTGACCTATGTCACCATGTCACTTTATCCTAAGTACCTATACTGAGATTTACCTTTCTAATTTTATATCTTACACCTATAAAAATGTTATTAATAACTAAAACCCCTTGTAAGCATTTATACAAACATCCTAGATCTAAAAAATTACAATATACCCTTCAAAATAGGATCAATCGATATGGATCAATAGTGGCAGTCGATATTGACCCTATGAGTCAATCCTAAGCTTCACCTTAGTAATGGTTACTTTTCAAACTTATAACCTCCCTTATAGCTTGGTCCGTATTTTTAGGATAGGTATCATGAGGTTTTCCCCTTTTGTATTGATATAAAGGCACATATATGTAACATATTCTATCACTTGGTAATTTCAATATTGAGGATAAATTACATTATTTCACACTAAAAAAATATTCCCTATTATTTCCAAATATGATTCTAATCATTTAAATTAGACCTTATCCAAGATTAAGAGCTTATTATATCTAATTCAAAGTAAATTATTATCAAGTATTCAATCCATTTATAGATTCATGTATGTATCAAAAGGATAAAAATAACACAAAGCACTCTAAGTGGGAAAACTAAGCGGGATTAATTTCTCTCATCATATTATTGAATACATAGGTTGTGATCAATCATTGTGGGGATGATTGGGGTAATCACATCCCATTACACTCCCCATTTATCTTTGAAATTTTTTAGATATTACAATCCCTATTAGGGTGTCAACTTTGAATAAGTTATTTATAGATCTATGCACATTATAAGGTCAATTTTACACACACACACACACACACACACACACACACACACACACACACACACACACACACACACACACACACACACACACACACACACACACACACATGTTTCAAGTAGTCATATAAGAATGTGCCCTAATTTATATTATTTTTTATAGAATGCATAATCGTACAGTAGAAGATAGTAGTGTTAGTTGATCATGCCCCCTTCCTAATGATATTGACCGTGAGTAGTTATAGTTACAATTCTTATGGAACTTGAAGAATCAATCATATTTGATCACTTTTATTTGTTTTTCATCCATGCATAGTTATGTTATGGATATAATATAGATAAGTATTTTGTGTTGTTCATAGTTAACCTATTTTCATTCATTCAAGTTTTTTTGATTTCAATACTTTACTTTCATTCTTATAGTTGCCAATTATTTTACAAATTTCCCTACAATTCTAATCAATTTATCTTGATTATATTTAATCACCAAGTCAATTTCAAATTTTGATAAAATATATTGGTGAACTTGCATTTTATTCAAGCATTGATTCAAAAAAAATCCAAGGGTTTAGATAATCTCCTAAACATCTAAAATTAAAAGAATTTTATTTCAACCTTAGGTCTAATATCTAACACTAACATAATTTAATTTAACCTCAAATTTAAAAGCTAACACTGAAAGCACTTTATTTTGATCTTAGACTTTTAGGGAGTTTACTAATCTCCATACACAATTTTTTTCCTAGGATCTAAATTTAAATTTTTTTCACTTTATTTTCAATTTTTAAAGAATCTATTGCTATATTAGGTTAATATTTTTTTCTTAAATATTTCTTTATTTTCATTATATGTTGTATTCCCCTAATAAGTAAAATCATTAACACTCATGCAATAAAATAAAACAAATCAAATACTAAGATGTAAAAAACATTAATGCAACATTTTATAAATTAAAATATGACACGGGAATAAGAGTACTCATACATTCAAAATGATACAAGGCTCACTATACACCTTCTTGATGGGCTTATTATGACCATAGGAAATGATAAGGCATATGAGTTTGATCCTACTAAGAATAATATATTTGAACATATTGATGTGAAATAATTTGGTTAGTACCTTGATACTCACCCAAATGAAATTGACTCTTTGATATTCATAGCTCACCAAGAATAAAATAAAGATGATCATGATAACACATATGAAGAGAAAAATTATTATTTTGGTAATATTGATCAACCTCTTATAAATCCTACCATAGTTTTTGTTACCTATATTGTTTATATTGTTATTACAACTACACTTTTGGGTTTGGTGGTAACACAAGTCTTCCAATAGATATACATGCCCATGCCTCACCCAATGAATCATACAAGACCTTTGATAGTTAATATAATGTATGTCACCTACTTTACCTACTACAATATCCCTTGAGAAAATTATTTTAGTTTTGCATGCTAAGGTGTTGTTGTTAAAACAAGGTATACCAAAATATAGCCAATTGATAGATTCACAATCCTTGTTTAATAATCAATTAACACTTGATATTTCATCAAATCCTTTACCTACATGATTTGTAGACCCTAAGCTTCTACTATACAAAGGTAAAGGAGATCTAAAACAATGTTTTCATGTGGCATGTTTGGATTATGCTTTCATTGATAAGTTTCTAATTAAGTTGTATCCAAAAAGCTTAAAGTATTACACCTTGCATTGCTTTTATGATTTACATATTCAATCAATAAAATTATTAAATCTCTTAGTAGATCAATTTCTAAATAAATTTTTTATCAACATTGATGAAAATTTTTATTATGCACAAATTTCTAATCTTAATTAAGGAACTAGCAAGCCTATAGATGATTATGTACTTTGTTATAATACCATGCTTTTAAAAATGACTAACACCTTGGAAAATAATGAATTATAAGATATCTTCAAATAAATATTACTTCCACCTTTGCATGAATTAATTATTTTCAATAATTTCAGATTGTTTGAGGAACTTTATCATACAATAAGAGAAAGAAAAGCCAAAATTATTGATTTTCACAAGATCAAATATGCACTTGTATCTACTTCCAATTCCACAAAAAAAATTTAAATTAAATAATTTTACAAATCTAAGCCAATAGATACTAAAGATGGTGTAAAATCATAGTTAATGTTATATCTCTAACTTCCAACAAGATTATTTTATCAAAACAATCAAGAAGGTAATTTTATAGATTACCACAACCACCTCATAAATTAGTAAAAAAAATTCTTGAGTGTAATATTATTACTCTACCTCCACCATTAGAGGTTGATATGAGTAGACCTCAAATTAATCATTTGATGACAAGGCATTTGTGATTACCATATATGAAATGGTCACTCTACAAACAAATTTTTCAAGTTCAAACACCTTATTCGATATCTTATTTATAATAATTTCATTGAGTTATGAACTTATACAAAGGAAACTAAGCCTCAACAAAATGAGAATGTTGAATTAAATATTTTTAATGACCCATTTCTAAACCATGATATAAACAAGGATTATTCAGCATTGTGTCATACTTATAATGCATACTCACCTCATGATTCATTTAATCATTCATTATATGGAATTATTGGTACACATGTTCAAACTACTCAACCACATCCTATGATCACCTTTGATGATAGTGAAATAGAGGATGGTGATTCTTATTTTCATGATTTATGTATATGAGCATATATTGATCAACAACCCATTCATAAATTCCTACTTGATAATGGATCAAGTTAGAATGCATGTATAATGACATTACTTCATTCATTTATTTATACATATCATGACATTCAAGCTGTTAGGTTGTGGATCTAAAAGCTTCACTGATGCAAACATGGAGAAGGCCATTGGAGGGGTTGCTGAAGGTTGCTGAGCGTCAGAGCAACCGGCGTTGGTCTGATCAGCCGACATCGGTAGGATAGTGAAGAGAAGCAACCGACATCAATCAGAGATCGATCGACGTCGGTCACCTCCAGGCAGACAGGGACCGACGTCGATCACCTGTGTGGTTCGACTGCGAGTCTATTACGGGTAGTTAGCTAATGAACCAAGTGTTTGCATGATTAGAGCTATTTTTAGACTGAGAGCTGCGGATCTAATTATTGCAATTAGATGTCTAATTATTGTTTGGATGAGATCTATATAATAGACTCATGGTTGTATTAGAAAGGTGTTCTAGTTTGAGTTGAGCAAAGTTTGTTCCTTCTGTGTGTGAGGTGAGCAAGGGTGTTCCTCCTAGTTCCACAGCAGTACCAAGGTGGGTGTTGGTTTTGGAGAGTCAGCAAGATTCTTCAGGGGTGTAGGATCTTGGTCAGCAGGTGTGCATGGCCTATATAGGAGATCTACATGGTAAGTAAGATCGTTGATCTGCAGGTGTATGTGTGTGCAAGGTCAAGGTTCACAGGTGTGCAGAACCAAGTTGATTTGCAGGTGTGTAAGATCAGATAGGACAGCAACACAATAGGGAGCAAAATCAGGCAGGATCTACTTGGAGTACAGGTGTGTACTCAGATAGAGCAGAGAGGAAGGCAAGGGAGTTCCTTCCATAAGTATGGTTTGTTGAGGTGCAGGTTATTGCAAGTTCATGGGAGATCTACTTGAAGTACGTTGAGTACTTGTGGAGTGCGTGGAGCACTTGTGGTGTGCGTGGAGCATGGGAGGTGAACACCAACTCTGTATTTGAGTTGTGTGTTGGGACCTAAGAGAGAGCTTTGAGGAAAGAAGTACTGTTCACTTGAGATGTGGGAAGCCTCTGAAGAGGTGGTGGAGAAGAAGTGGCACCTTCTTTATTGTATTCTTTTCTTCAAGAGTTTTAATACAAGTTGTGTATTGTCTCTCATATCATGTGTTATTTTTGAATTCTAGTTACTTGTGATTCTAGTTAATTTCCGCATATTAAGTTGCTTGGTTTGGTAATCAACTGTATGCTTTCGGTGTTTCGTATCCTGACAAGTGGTATCAGAGCAAGGTTGTTGGCTCATAGCTTGATACCACTGATAAGTGGTATCAGAGTTAAGGTTGCAGGAAGTAGGTTTTGTGTTTGGTTACAGGTCACTCTTAAGGGTTTCTGATCGAGTGGGAGTAGAGCAATGGCAGATCAAAGTAAGCTAAGAATGGAGGAGTTGAAAAGCACAGGTGGTCACCAACAGTCATATGGAAAGAAAGAGCAGGGAAAAGAATATTGTTGGTTGGTAGCAGATCAGCATGAAGGAACTGAAGAAGCAAATGTAGCAGGTGTTGTTGCACATGATGCTTTGGGAGGTTTCTTGGATAAAGTTGAATCTTGGATAAAAGATTTGGTTGCCTCTTTCCATGCAGCCCCAGGTAGAGGAGCTGGTGAGCCTTGCCAAAGAATTGGCAAAGGGGAAGTGAAGCTGAAATTACAGGCGGCCAACACACAGGTGTTGATGAAGGTCATGCAGGTCCCAGGTTTGGAGATATGGCTAATTTCTTCAAAAATATTGGGTGATGAGAGATGCACAAGAACTCTCATAGCGGATGCACTTGAATTAGCTGGTGGTAAGAAAATAGGTACTCTTTATCTACTTGTTTATATTACTGATTCTTTTTCTGTTACAGAGATGTGGCTTCATAGGCTTGGTCACATGAGCAGGAAGGAGATGCATGTTCTTAAGCGGAAGACAGATATATTTGACAAGCTTAAGAACTGGAAAGCCTTGGTGTACTTGGAGGAGATGGCAGATAGAGACCAGTGGATGGTGATGGATACTTCTAAGTAGAGCATTTTAGACATGGGTTTTGATTCAAAGGAGCTTGCGGGTAAAAAGTCATCACTCACAGGTGAACATAGGTATCGACGTCGGTTAGGAGGAACCGGCATCGAATAGATAGATGCTGATGTCGGTCATGTGTAGACCGAAGCCGGTGATGTCAGGCAGAGTAAGACCAATGTCAATCACGAGGACCGACGTCAGCAGTAGGTAAGACTGATGTCGGTCAGGAGGACCGACATCGGCAATAGGGACACCGATGTCTACAGGGTCAGTAGTCAGGGACAAACGCATGGGAACCAACGTTGGTCGGATGCAGGCTGTGGAGTGACTGAGGTCAATCACTGTAATAGATTTTGGGTGGACAGAACGTTGTTAAGGAGTCTCAAACACCCATATGGAGGACTGAAGACGTAAGTAGGCCCTCAAATTCGTTGTTCCTCTTCTTTATACATGTTGCTGATTGTAGAGCAGGAAGGATCCAGGAAACAGGTGAGAGCATGGCATGGAGATATTACAGAACCAAGCAGAGATTTGGTAGGGTTGCCAGTGGGAAGAAAGCACAGAGACGAATGGATACCTTAGTTGAAGAATAGAGTGAATGGATACGTGAGACAGAAGACTAGGTATATGGTCTTGAGGAGCTGCAGGACAGTGGTACAGGTTTTGACAGGTGGAGGACGAAGCATGGCTTCAGTCAATGTCAGGTAACTACTGTGGTTTGTCTTACCAGGTGGATGATGAGTTACGACATCATTCTGCTACTATATGTGGATGGTATATTTGCTAGCAGGATTGTACATACAGGGTTTTGCTGAGCTAAGGGTAAGGTTAGTTCAGTGGCATGTCATGAGGAGTTTGGAGCAGCAAAATTCTTTGACATGGGAGACCTGGAGATCACAGGTTGATTTTGTCTCTAGTGGGAGCTGATGTGAATCAGGTGTTGGCGAGGTTCAGGATGTAGAGCTAGAGCACACTAAGGGCTGGACAGGTACAGTGTTTGAAATCACATGAGGTCTGGTATAGACCTGAGTATTCCCATGCAGTGGGAGCTGTTAGAGAGTTAGGAGCCAATTCAGGGAAGTGGGTTCTTAGGTATTTGAGAGGGACCAACAGCAGGTATACATGCAGGGTCAGGACTTCACTACATGTGTTGTAGGTTTGGATGTGGCAGGGTACTCAGATGATAGGAGGTACATCATAGGTTGTGTGGTGGGTTGTCTTCAGGATTGATCTTGAAGAGGGATACAAACCAAGAAATAGATTAGACAGAGTACAGGTATAGGTACAGTGCAGCTGTTTATCTCCAAGTGGGAGATTGTTAGGTTGTGGAGCTAAAAGCTTCACTGATGTAGACATGGAGAAGGCCATTGGAGGGGTTGCTGAAGGTTGATGAGCGTCAGAGCAACCGGCGTCGATCTGATCAGCCGACGTCGGCAGGATAGTGAAGAGAAGCAACCGACATCAGTCAGGGATCGGCTAACATCGGTCACCTCCAGGAAGACAGGGACTGACATCGATCGCCTGTGTGGTTCGACTGTGAGTCTATTACGGGCAGTTAGCTAACGAACCAAGTGTTTGCATGATTAGAGCTATTTTTAGACTGAGAGCTGCGGATCTAATTATTGCAATTAGATGTCTAATTATTGTTTGGATGAGATCTATATAATAGACTCATGGTTGTATTAGAAAGGTGTTCTAGTTTGAGTTGAGAAAAGTTTGTTCCTTCTGTGTGTGAGGTGAGCAAGGGTGTTCCTCCTAGTTCCACAGCAGTACCAAGGTGGGTGTTGGTTTTGGAGAGTCAGCAAGATTCTTCAGGGGTGTAGGATCTTGGTCAGCAGGTGTGCATGGCCTATATAGGAGATCTACATGGTAAGTAAGATCATTGATCTACAGGTGTATGTGTGTGCAAGGTCAAGGTTCACAGGTGTGTAGAACTAAGTTGATTTGCAGGTGTGCAAGATCAGATAGGACAGCAACACAATAGGGAGCAAAATCAGGCAGGATCTACTTGGAGTACAGGTGTGTACTCGGATAGAGCAGAGAGGAAGGCAAGGGAGTTCCTTCCATAAGTATGGTCTGTTGAGGTGCAGGTTATTACAGGTTCATGGGAGATCTACTTAAAGTACGTTGAGTACTTATGGAGTGTATGGAGCACTTGTGGTGTGCATGGAGCATGGGAGGTGAACACCAACTCTGTATTTGAGTTGTGTGTTGGGACCTAAGAGAGAGCTTTGAGGAAAGAAGTACTGTTCACTTGAGGTGTGGGAAGCCTCTGAAGAGGTGGTGGAGAAGAAGTGGCATCTTCTTTATTGTATTCTTTTCTTCAAGAGTTTTAATACAAGTTGTGTATTGTCTCTCATATCATGTGTTATTTCTGAATTCTAGTTACTTGTGATTCTGGTTAATTTCTGCATATTAAGTTGCTTGGTTTGGTAATCAACTGTATGCTTTCGGTGTTTCGTATCCTGACACAAGCAACATTTATAAGTGTCACGACATTCAATGGAAAATAACAAACTAAATTGGGATACATGTGCTACATCTTTAAGTGGGTCATGCTATATTATCTTCTCATTTATAATTATACCATAGAATGGGGTTTTTGATATGATATTAGGACTCCCTTGGTTAAAAAATCTCTATATTTTACCTTCTATGGTACATAGATGCCTAAATTACATTCATTTCAATCAAGTTGTCATAATTTCAAGGATCATATATGAGTATCCTCTAAAATCTATGGTACCTCCTCCTTCCCATACACCACCATAGTTCATTGATACATTGAATCAATAAAAAATCACATTTACAATTTTTGAACATATGCAAAAACTTTCAATTTAGGAAAAAAAAGTGCCAAACTCTCAAAATCAACCAAGGTAAAAACAAGTATATTGTAAAAATGTGTCAAGTTTAGACAAAAAATCATCACATGCAACATATTATAAATTGGTGATACATGTAGATCAATGTGTTTCAAAAAAATCAAAAATTTTGTCACTATCTTCTACTACTACTCATCAAATTTCAAACCTTTATACATCTCCTATAGCTACTCATCTCATATAAGATACATCAATAGTGATCTAAATAGTTTCATTATAGCACTTAATGCATTTTATTATTCTAATTCATACACATCTAACACTTTTTGTCCAAAAAATTTAATCCTTACATAGCTTATTATAGATTCTTATTATGGATCTTATCTTGATGGGATCATTGGTTAGCATGTTGTAATTTCAAATATTCAAAAAAATCAAATAATCATAAAAATTAAAAAAATGGTTGTATATAGATTCTCAATTTATTCAAATTATTTGTATACTTCTTGTAATGTGATCAATTTGATAGAATTATTCTAGCCCTTGGATCTTTATGATTTTTTGACCTCTTGGATCTTTTTCATTTTTTTAGATCTGAACAATCAAACACAATGATCTATATTGCCAACATTTTCCATTACCCTTATTTTTTTCATTATTTGAACACAATAAGCTACATGTTTTCCATAAAATATAATATCATCCAATAGCAAAAAAAACTAATTTCCAATAATATCATGAGTTGGTTGATCCTATCATGTACTAGTTTTTCAAATCCAAATTAGAAACTAAGCAACCAAAGCCTTAATACATCCAATTTTTCACTTAGTTCTGGTATATGAAATAGTACTTATTTAGGAAAAATGTTTTTTGGTATGTTATTTTGTTTATAGATGTGTGGCATATACTTTTAAAAGTGTACATGTGATGAAATAAGGATGTACAATCATTACTCCACATGTTCATTCTATTTTCCACATGGTTTTTATTTACATTCAAATATATAGTGGGGACATCTTGCTCATACATGGTTATGCCATCATATTTAGTGTATATTTTTGTGCCCTAACACACACACACCTCATTTTAAAATTTTAAACAAGGACCCATCAGTGTTGTAAGTCTTTATTTGGCATCTTTTAAACCTTAAAAGTCTATAATATGAATTCATTCATTCAAAAGTCTAAGGATATTTTTAAAAGAATAAATTTATGGAAGTTTAAATTATGAAAATCAAAACATGAATTATTATTTCAAATATTTTGAACCTTGGATTTGCATAAGTTCTTTTTTAAAATGGGTGCTTTGATTTATGGACTAATAAATCTATTATTCTTCATCCTAGTGTTCCCATTATTTTACAATCGTAAAACTATTGGCCAAACTTGTTAAATCATCAATGATCAAGCCTTATCTTTATTACATGGGATTAGGAAAGATGGAATTGCTACATTATTTAGATCCTTTGGCTTTCACATAGTTTCTAAGTCTTGAAAATAACTAGCTTTTAGACATTGATGGGTGGTGACTTGTTTTAACATAGATCCTTCAAATTTCAAATAAAATTACAAGTATCTCAAGTTTATGAGCTCTAAAACACTCCACGTGGTGTATTTTCATGAACCCAAGAATATGGAGGATTTAAAAAATGTCAATCAGTTAAAATCCCTAAGTTCCTAAATTCTAATGGTCCCTAACTACCACAATCTAATGATTATAAGCTTTTAAAGTTTTGAGTGTTTTCCACTTGGCATATTATCATTAACTAGAACCTTAGAAGGATTAACATAGTCTAATGGTCTCGAGCTCTCATAGTCTAATGGATCTGATATTTTAAAACCTACATAAGTGAAACTTGGCACTTTTTCATTCAAATACAAATCTAGGGGTATAAAAGTAAAGTCAATGGCTCAATAGCCCTGTGGCCCTGAGTCTTTGGACCTTCAAGGGATCTAAGAACATGTCATGTGTCTAAATTTCATTCACCCAGAGCCTTATGGGACATACATTGTTCAAATACTATAAACAACTACATATCCAACCTCTTAAGTTCTTGTAGGTCCAATATTAATCCATGTGGCTCAATCGTGTTAACTCATGGCCCTAAAACATGCAAAGTAGAATTTAAAATCTAAATGGCCCAGCTAAGAGAGGATCAGACAAGTGGCATATTTTGGGGGGATACATGGATAGAGTATACATAAATAAGCTTGATAACAAATTAAAATTGTTGGTAAATGAGGAAGGGATAACTATATCAAACTGGGTGACTAGACATATAAAATTCACAAATTATTACTATTTGGCAAGTAAATTAAACCTACCAAAGTTGACTAACACATTCAAATTGAAATAGAAACTAAATAAAAGTACCGTTAGTCACATTGATGACACATAAATGTATTCAAAGCTCATATTTTTTAGCAATATATATAATCCATATGAGGAATAGTCATTTTACCATTACTCTCTTGATCAAACATTGTAACATCAATCCTTTGAGCATCCAAAAATCCTTAATTTTCCTAGTAAGCTTGTAAGAGTGACCCAAGAAATTTATAAAAGGAATTAAAAACATCTAGACACATAGAATGGCTTGCTCTTCAAAATAGGTGCATCCTCATTCCCTTTTTGATGTATTCATTCATGAGTGGACCCTAATACATGGATATTGTGTTTGATAAAAGTGTCCTCAACTTCAAATTACTTCATTACTCAATGATTTAGGACATAATGGAAGTTTTGGTTCCTTAATATTCATAAGATTAGATATATCTATATGATAAGTAGTACATTGATGTCATGTTACCGTTTAAAGCATTGTGTCTACACCAAGCAGTGGCAAAACCAGAGGTAATGCCTTGCATAAACCTACTTATAAATTTATTTCTTAATGGAACATTTTATAGGGATTGGTTTAAAATAAAAAAAGATAAAAGTATAGCTACATACATTTTTGGTAGAGCATTTGAGATATACCTCAGATTTTCATTCCTTGAGACTGCATATAACCAAATCTCAGCCAAGGTTTGGCTCGAGCACAACACTATGGATGGAAAGATGAAACAATGGTTGGTTAAAGTATAGAGAATGAATACCAAGGGAGGGATTTTATCCAACTATATTTTCAAATTTAAACCAAGAATTAGGATATCTATATCTCTCCTAAATTAGTTATATTATTTTATAAGCACATCACATGTATAGGTTGAGTGGGTCTCATTTTTAGACATTCTCTTAACTTTTGACAAGATAGTTTCCCTAGGAGAGGTCATATGTGTTATATTAAAGAAACAAATGTTCCATCTTGATCAAAGTCTAGCTGATGGCACTTTTTACATGATATCCTACTTACTAGATGCATTATTAGTCATAGTTCATAAGACCCACTAGTAAATATGACAGCCTTCAACAGAGTACTTAGGGAACAAAATATACAAAGATTAATCTTTCATGTTTATATATAGATTCAAGAATTAAATTAAAAGGATATGTGATGAAATATATCCTTGGGTGTATCAAGAAATTTGTGGCACCCAGATTACCCTGATGTCATAGTCATCAAAATAAAAGGCACAAAAGTATATCCATTACTATTATCACATCACATTCTAGATAAAATTATAGAGTATGAAATAACCTACTAAATATATAACATTGATGAGGAGTTAGGCCAGAAACATTTGTCCTATTATTTAAGACCCCTATGAATATTGTCCAACTTTAATATGTGATTAGGCCACATTTTAACCAAGTTGCCAAGACTAAGACTTATTACAAGTTTAAGCTAGCATTATTCAGGGAATGGGATCCTAAGAAGATAAGATCATACCTCCAATAGTTTAAAGGTAATAATAACGTGAAAATTTCATATGGTCACCAAAAATATGATCATAATGATGTTTTTATGAATGTATTAGATGACGTTGAGGTATGGACAAAGATGAAAAATAAACCAATGTTTATGATATGGGATTAAGGCCTTCAATATAATCCTAAATTTATATAAAAACATGCATAAATGGAATCAAAGCATCAATGGCCTTCATCCCAATCACAAGATTCAAGAATTCAAGAATAACCTATCTCTCTCCTATAGAGGAATAAATAGGTTTTTAAGAAGAAGGATCAAGTAAACAAAAAGAATCGAGCCCTCAAATAAGGAATAAAAAATTAAAAGATATCCTTAGTCCTTGACTAATACTACTTTGGTTTTGGGAATATATAAAACAAAGGAGAAATATACAATTCCTCTAGATAGATAAAAGAAGAGAAATTTTGTTATGATTCCTCTATCACCTCTCACAATAGCCACTCATCTTAGTCTCCTTAAATTTTTACAATCTTATTTATTATATGTTTAGGCATCTTTGGTAAGTTCACCTCCATATACAACCATTAGTGAGGAAAAATATATTTAAATACTCCCTACCATGCCAACTCCTACTCCATTCCTTCCACCATAGTTGTTCTACCAACCTTTCCTTCACCATCACCTATAGTAGTGCTTTCTACCACTGTAGTTACTTCAATTATTTCACCATCTCATCCACATTCTACTCCCCTATTATCACTTACCAAAGGAAGCATAAAAATCTTCCCACCTCTTCCAAGGGCAAGCAATTAGAAGAAAGGCCATCACTTGGTCTTCTAACCATGGAAGAATCCCTTGATGAAGAGTAAACAAAGGAAGAGGAGCCTAAAAAGGTAATATATTTAGTTTAGTACTCAAATGATGAAGAGGAAGAGGATGTAGAGATAATAAATAGTTTAGAACCTGAGATAAGTGAGGAGGCACCCCTAGATGATGAAGAGGTTGAATTGGAAAATGTTAAATCCATGAGTTTTGGAGGTCAACAAGAATAATAAACCCTAGCCAACACTTTGGATCAACAAATCCTCATAGAAGAAAAAAGAGAAAACATTAATGCGGTAGTTTCTTCCTTTATTTCAACTAGTTGTAGTACAAAAGTTTTAGCTACAAATTTGCCTCCAATTATTATTATATTAGTTCCATTGATTCATCTATTCTTTCATATTCCAAGAAAATAAATACTCCTAAGAAGGTAGTCCATTTTGATAATTTTGTCATTATTTCTATTTTTAATCCTAAAATGACACCAATTACAAATAAATAGTCAACCTAGCTAGAGATAATAATGCCTCAGACTTCACTCCTAAAATTAGCCATTATGACTATAGAGAGGACCCCAGGTTTAACTAAGTATGTGGATAAATTAAATCCAATAAAGGAGCCTTCTCCATGTGAAATAATTTTTCATCGGCCTCTATAGTTCCCAATTCAAATAAGTGCATCAATGACATCACCAATAATAACACCCACTCCTATGGCTCCTCCACCATCCACATCTGAAGATCCAAATACACCAAAAGAAGAAGGGAAACTTATTATTCCCTAATGGGTGAAAGAGATGTAAAATATGAGGTATGACGCACAAAATTTGGTTGTTATATGATTACATGTAGTCTCTACCCAATTTGATAAGAAGAGTGGAACCATATAGGGGGTAAGGAAGAGGAAAGTGGTGAACCTCAATACCAGGGAGCAAATGGAATTTGAAAAAAATGGAAAATTTGTTTCCCTTATCAAAAAAGGCTAAGAGGGATCCTAATGATCCCAATGAACACGTATATGCCTCTTTAGACATAATTAGTGAGGCTATGAAGGAGACGTATAAGATCAACGAGGTAGAGTAAAGATTATTATAGAGGTAAACTATTCATTCCCCTCTATAAATTTTTGAGAGTGTGCAAAGTGAAGCCACAAGGCTATATGATATTTTGAATAGCATCTGGGTTTCTAGGGTAAAAATCCAAATGGAGAGAAATAAGGTGCTTATGTTATTGCACCAGTTTGAATAATTGGAAAATAGACTAAATTTATTAATTCATTATTCCAAGAGCACTACTTTCAATCAATTGAATTTGGTGTCTAGTCAAGATGCAACTTGGGCTCTAAACTATGTTATTAATAAAAGAGATGTTTCCCTTGCATGACACAATCAAGTGAAGGCCTTGTCAATAAATTTTGTCAATCATGAGAACCAAGCTTTGGGTATTTTGAATGACATGAGGGTAACCTATTTGATCACTCCTATAGATGAATAGGTCAATTGGTCAAATTTTGATATCTTACTTAAAATAATAAAAAATTTTGAGGAAGTGGAGGGTACAAATTATAAAACCAATGATGAATTTTTTATGAAAGATAGAGTAATTAAGGAAAAAACCTTAAGAGCTAAGTTTAAAATTTTAAAAATGGAACATTCAAAGTTGATGGCTAAAACCATCAAGATTTTCAAGCCTTCTTTACTCGATTTTGCCATTATTAATAAGGATTTTGATGTGGCTCATGCTTTATTTGAAGAATTGAAGGGTAAGGATATGGTTTTTGGGTAAAAAATAAGTACACAAATATCTATCAGTGTTTCTAAATCAACATAGGGTTCCCAATTTCTAGGATTTGTAGTCATACAGACTCCCATAGGCCAAATTTTGATCCCACAAAGAACAACAGTCAATATTCTAGTTTCTTCAGCTATTACTCGACCATCTTCTTTAGATAGCATTGCCACATCAACACTGTGATAAACATAAATATATTTTCATGTTCCAATTAAGTTGGAATGCTAGTTCCTAACTTATTTACATTGCATGTATATATTGTATTTATAGTTGGAGAATCTATTTTGAGTAATCAATGTTGTACATGCATGTTCTGTATGAGATTAGCATATTGTGTTATTTTGGAATATGTAATTTTAGACTACACTTAAGAGATGAGGCTCTACCCATACCAAGATTGTAAATACTTGTATTTTCCTTTTCCAAATAGAGGATAATTTTGGCTATTGAGATTAATAGGAAATTCTAACAAGTTATACTAATGTGATCTTGGAATGCAAATCTTGAATCTTCTCCAATTCTATGGACTATATAAGAAGTGTTGTCATTTTAGTGTCTTAGTTATTTGATTGTGTATGGGTTATCTTTCTAATAAAATTATTCAATTTAAGTTACAATTGATATGAATGTCTTTTACATTCTAATTATAATCCACATTCATAGATGTGCAATAGTAATCTAATGGACATGGTAACCTTTGATTTTGCATTTTTAATTTTATTATGTTTTGGTTCCCTTTGACTCCTTACTATGTTTGATTTTTGGTGTGCTACAACAACTTGTATAAAATATTAATCTTATGATTTCTTATCCTACCTTAGTTCAAGTGTTGGTATTGAAATGTTTTCATCTTATGTGGTCCATTGGACTCTTTTTTGCCCTTCTTGTCCCTATTTTTTAATTTATTTTAGAATTACTTCCCACCTTATTTAAAACTATCATCCTTCCACCCATTTCAAGTAGATCTAGGTTCACCCACATTCGACCCATTTATGGTTATATATATATATATATAGCTCACTTCTATTCCACAATATTTGTTATAAAATCAAATACCCTACAACTCATGCCCTAGAGTGATATCTTTCACCAATTGTAAACCATTAGAGGTTACCTTGTAAGATTTATGGACCCACATCAACACATAATTTATATTATCACATGTTGTGGATTGTTTATATTCTTTCCATTTATTTGAATTTTGAGCCCATTAGTTTCATCCATTTACTCTATTTTTTGTAGGTTTCAAAATTCAAAAAAATAAAAAAATATTCAAATATGTCAAAACTAGAAAAACATATAAAATAATATAAAAAATTAAAAATTAATACCCAAGTATGATTAAACATCTAATTTACATCATTATCATATGTTATTTATCTCATGATTGGTAGATTCCATAATTTTTTTATATCACATATGCATTTCACTAGTATTTATGAGTGTTATACAAGACATAGATTTCACATGCACTAAAATGTTGGACTTGCCTCTCCTCAATATCCATCCTCAAATGGGGGAATTTTATCCAAAGATTACAGTATTGATAGGTTTTTACAATATATAACTCCCATACGGTCAAGTTATATACTCTTTACAAATGTTTGTCTATCATATGTATCTTACATTATGTATACAAATTTGTTATTTTCTATGATATGATCACATTGCATATACATGATGTAGACTATCTTTCTAGTTCTATGCTTCATTTATGTTATTAATTTTACATAGTATATTAGACTTTTTCTTGTATATTGTACATGGCCTTTATTAGAGTTAATTTTATTTTGACTAATTGATTTTTACTGTGTATAATTTAACACTTTTCTAATGAAGTTGTATTTTTTCTCTTATTAAGATATACTTTTATTACGTTTATTATATGTAGATCATATTACGAAATATTTTATGTTATCTTTACTTAAACCAAATATTTGGTGTTATATTTTGTGCTTTTTGCATCTTATCATGCATCACCTGTCATATCTTTTTTTGTTGGTATTTGTTTCAGAGCTGATTGACCACCTTTTTTGAAATGGATTCTCAGGAGACTTTAAATGATCACACCTCCTTCTTTGAAATATTTTTGGAAACACCTATTTTATTCTTATTTTCCCAAATCATTGTATATTTTAATTCCTCTCAAATGAAGTTGTCATTAAGAGGAAGTATTATTTAATGTCAACTCTATTATTTGTTTAGTTGTTCTCCTCTTTTGTAATCCCAAATAAAGCTTAATGGGGAGTGTTGGAGATTAATATCTATTTTGGGTATATTAATTATACTATAGCTATGTTTTTTTATTATATGAATTTATAATTTATATATTCCATATTTATGAGGTGTCACACCTCTTTTGTCTAAAATATGTGAATTATAAATTCATATAATAAGAAATGCATAACTTATTTAATATACCCAAAATAAAGATTAATCTCGAACAAAAGCATCATCTCTAAGAAACTTTATAAGAATAATGTTCATCAATTTCATACAAGTGTACTCCATTTTTATTTTTAATCTTTTCAAACTCAAGTTAAATTTCAATTTTCAATTTCACATATGGACATTAACTATGTTTACACCATTGCAAGATTTTCCATGGAACACATTGTGTGATTTGAGTTTTCCACCAAAGGTAAAGGAGTTTTTCACACTCATGTGTATCCTTATTTTTACTTTAATAATTCCCTTTATAGACTAGGGGGAAAATTTAATCACTCAAATTTGGTCATGAGTACTTGATAGTGTCAATTGTAGACTACTTTCACTTTAATTCACTTGAAAACTTTATTTGGAACTATTTCACCACCTCACTCTATCATAAGTACTTATCAAAACCTTGTCCTTTCTAAATTACTATCTTAAGACTACAAAAATGTTATTAATCACAAAAAATCCCTCTAAGCATTTTTACAAGCATCATAGATCCCAAAATGCACATGTTAACCTTCAAGACAAGATCAACCCATATGGGTCAATAGTGGCAATCAGTCTTGACCCCTATGGTTTGATCTTGACCTTCACCTTGGTAGTAGTAAATTTTCAAATTTAGATCCTCCTTTACATATTACACACTAAAGGAACATCTAAGTCACCTATTATATCACTTATAAATTTCAATATTGAGGCATACTTACACTATTACACACTAATCAAAGCTTCCTTATTCTTTCCAAATCTGATTCTAATCATTTGAAGTAGTCCTTAGACATGTCAAGATCCTATTCTATCCTAGTCAAATCAAATAATTATCAAGTATTAAATCTATATATAAATTCATATGTGTAGCAAAAGGAGCATAATTTCATAAAGTACTATAAGTGGGAGAACTACATGGGCTTGATTTCCCTCTTTGGAGTATTGGATATGTAGGCATCAATTAATCATCATGGGGGAAATTGGGGTTAGATCATCCCATTACACTCTCCCTTTATCTTTACATATTTTTATCTATTTAAAGACCTATTATGGTTTTAACTTTTAATAAGTTATTTTTAAGTCATTTATACACACCCAAAGGTCAATTTTCAGTACACAAGAATAATTCAAGTAGATACAGATGTTTGTGCCATGATTTCCTTATTTTTTATAAAGGATAAAATAGACCAATAGAGGATACTAGTGATAGTAAATCTTGTCCCCTCCACAATGTTCCTAACTCTAAGAAATTATAGCTACAATTCCTATGAAACTTATAGAATCAATCAAAGTTGATGAATTCTAGCGATTTGTTAGTTGTGCAAAGTCAAGTTATAGATAGAATAAAAATAAGTATTTTGTGTTGTTCATATTTAAATTCTTTTTTAATCATTGAATAGTTATCAATTCAACACTTTAATTTAATTATATTAGTTATGATTTTTTTTTATAACTTTTAATACATTTCTAAAAAAAAATTAATTAGATTTGATCATCAAATTAATTATAAATTTTGATAAAATAGTGGAATATGACAATTTCAAAACCAAGAAGATGATTTTGATAATCTCTGGGATTAGTAAAATAGTAATGAAAATAAAATCAATAAAATTAACGATTTTCCAAAAAATTATATAGTGAATTATTCAAAAAATTATGGACATAAGCAGTGGTATATGATGCAGAGGACTATGTAAACAAACTCATTCTTCATTCCTTGGATCTAATCCTCATTTCTCAATCTCAAATTTTTAGGCTCTTTTTTCAGTTTTTGAGCTCTCATATTTCAAGGTTATTCAAATTTTCACTAATATTACTAATTTATTCATACATTAAATTTATCTATATCACCTCTTTGCCAGTGGTATCTGTCTTAAAACCCTTCATAGGATTTATACTCATCTCTATCCATACATTATTTAACTTCTACCATCAACATTCACTCACTATCTTCCAAAGGTTATTAGTCCACTCAAGGCTCAAATCCTCCAAATATTTATTTAGACTTTATGATTGAAATTTTCTTTGTATATGACCTCTCTTAGACATAACATACCTAACTCAACCTATTTGAGCCCCTGATTCACTCTCAAACACTTCCTTGCACTACTCAAGCTCTCAACCAAGTTCAACTCCTTGTAGCCTTTTTTTCCATAAAGCTCATAGGTTTGAATAAAATAAATTGGTTAAAAAGGATATAAAAATATATTTTGATAAAATTATCCATAATTCAACTCTCTATAAAGTTTCTTAAACCAATTCTCAATATTAACCACTGATCTCAAAACCACTCCCATCCTATTAGGTCTCCTAGGCCTAATGCAAGGCCTAAAACCTCAAATACTACATGCCCATACCATAACAGTAAAAAACCTCATGAATACTATTATTCATGTCAAAATACATATGATTTCAAAGGTTCATCATATTTTAAGTGTTAATTCAAAACATATGGGAGTTTTCATTTCAAAACCCTAACTAATGGACTGTGCAAGCCTATGCATGGCTGAGAGGGGTAAAAATGAAATATATTTATTTTGGAATAACTTAAATTAATTATAATAACTTTATAAGGTATTTAATAACAAGTTTCACCTATAAAAATAGTTATTTATCCTTTATCAACCCTCTTATGGCTTATAACATGCAAAACATAGAATTTCAAGTCCACTTGTAAGACTATGTAATAGTTCAAGTGATCTTTTTTCACTTCAATGAAGTTAAAAAACCCCAAATGGGTTATTATAAAATAAGTTTCACCTTCCATTCATAATATTACTTAAATAACTCATCAACCACTCTAATTCTCAAATTTTCATTCCCTCCTTGACATTCTAACTATGCAAAACAAGGTTTTGAGATCTTTTTCATTTCAAATGGAATCCTAAGTTTATTTAAGAGTATGATGGTGATTTACACATCATGAATAGTATCCCAAAATTTTTAAATACTCTATATCATATTATTTTCTCACAACCACATGTATGACCATATTATATAAACACCTTTATTTTCTTAAGTTTGACTAACAAAATAAGATTATTCTTTCAAGTTGACAATGTATTGAGGGTTTGTCATTATATATTGCATTCAAGCCTGACTATATATCATTTCAACTTGAATAATATTACCTTTACAAAAATATCAATAATAATCATGATCTTCCTTGTAAAGATTCCATAAGAAATAATAACACACAACTTGCTTTGATTGTCTCAGTAATATAACAGGGTTCTAAGATTGAGGATTATTTTCTTGGGTTCCTTGTTCTTAACCAAAATAGATAAGCATATTAAGGTTTGGATTATTCTTACACGACTTCAATATTAATACAAAATTCTCATTATTATGCTAATAAGATATAAAAGGGCTCAAGATCTCTTTTCTTTATTGACTGTAACCATACAATCTCTCATTTAAACCTGAAACAAACATAAAAGATGCTCTATTCATAGCCTCAAGGGATTTTAAAGACATTAAAATAACATTTAGTATAAATTTAATAGTATATAAATCACATGAAATAACTCTTTCTCATTAACATGCATCACCAGTATTCACATGTACAGTCCATTATTCTGCCCTCTCCTTCATAGACATTACTAGTTCATTAATTCTTGCTCCATTTATTATTGTATTCTTTGGATCTCTCATTATTACCTCATATTATACTCTCATTTTTACCATAATCTCACTTATTTCATGCATTTTATTTTCTAATTATGATCTCATACAAACAAACTCATATTTTTTGCACCAACCTCACATTGGATTTTGGTGGCTACAAATAAGAACTTTCCACCACCTTATTTTATAACATGATATTTACATTTAGTAACCTTATATGACACTTTAAGACCATATAAGATCCTTCCTACCCATTTCACATCTCATTAGACTCATATGATCTCTTTTTTCTTAAGTCTTACAATTCAAATTTCAAATCATAATTTTTGGAGGGAAAACCCCCAATGCCCTTTTTAGACCATCTAATGACCTATTAAGACCCTAAGGACCTCAAATGGGCCTCTTATCATGAATTTGAGTATTCAACACCAAAAATTTGATTTGATGACTAAATTCTCCTACATTAGTATACCTCAACTTGCTCACGAAAAGTGATCATTCCCTTAATTGATATAGGACCTACATGGAACCATCCCCTTGATGAACTCATGGGTTAGTATAAAATTAATCCAATGTACATAGCCTCTTGGATTACTCATCCATTTTATTCTTATATTCTGACACATATTCATATGCGCTTACAAAGAACTTTATTCTATCCCTTGCTTATATTTCACTTAGCCCTTGCCTTTTGATTTTTTTATCCTAATTCAACATCTATGACATATTTTGAAATAATTCTAATGAACATATTTTTTGGCATTCTACTAGATCATTATTTCATATCGACTATCTACACTTACTTTGGCTTCCATTTGAGCTTTCATGATCACATACTCTTACTTCTAATATTACATGAGCATAAATTAATTCTTGTCTATTGGGGGCATGAAAATTATTATCTCCACATGTGATATTAAGCTATTTTTTTATGATTTTTATATATAGTGAGGGCATATTTCTTATTTCTACTTCCCTGATATTGCCATGATATTACATCTAGTGCACATTATACCTTAATGTGTGTTTCTTATTTTTATAATCCTTCCCATTCTTATATTTTTGAAGCCTTGTTATTTTCACAAATTCAAATATGGAAAAAAACTAAAAAAAAATCAGAATTTTCAAAAACATGAAAAAAAATTCAAATATGTCAAAAATGCAAAAACACGGATAATTTTATCTAAAATTAGAAATCAAGATCTAAGCATGACATGAATTACTAGTTTACTTCTTTACAGATGTTATTTATCACATATTTTATTAGATAACTTAATATTTTTCAAACACATATTAATTTTAAAAGGTACATGAGTGTGATGTAGGACATAAATATCATACATGGATTTTTAGATGCTAGATTCTCTTTACCCAGTGGAAACTTATTCTACATGTTGCATTATCATGGGTTATATCTATCTATGACCTCAAATGCCATGTCAAACTACATATATTATAAGTGTCATTATAATTACTTATATTTTACATTGTGATATATGAATATGCTCCTTTATTATGATGTGACATTGATACATATGAATAATGTAGAGTAGTTTTGACTTATTCTAGGCTCCATTGATGTTACTTTATTATAGTGTATGTTATACATTTCTTGATTATTGTGTGTGGTCCTTAGCCTATGTGTGTAACAATTTATTTTGTAACATTTGAATATGTCCATTTCTTATGGACTTTGGCCTTGTGTATGCAATATTTTCTTGTGCAACATTTAAACATATCAAATTACTCGTGACCCTTGCCCTTATGTGTGCAATATTTTTTGTGTGACATTTGAACATGTACATTATTTTTTTCCCTTGGTCATATGTGTGTGATGTTTACTCATATGCATTACATTTGAACATGTTCCTATATGTGGCCCTTAGCCTTATGTGTGACATTTGTGTTGTGTTTGTTGTGTTTATTGAGATTCATTAGTGGTGCCATGATCTGACGGAATTGTCCAAGATCCAACTGATAGAATCGAACACATGAACTAAAAATGCAAAGAAAATAGAAGCAAAACTCCATTATTGAGACTAAAATAAAAAAAGAGCAGAATTATAATAATATTACATTCATAACTCATTAAAAATAGCTTAGATGAGAGGCATATTTATAGGTACAATGGAGGCATAGAACCAATACGTTTGGCAATGTGAACACATGACTTTTTCCAAATGGTTTGTGTGTTCCATATGTCAATATTTATAGGTAAGGAGATCTTTACCCACCAATTTGACTACAATTTTCCCATGTGCATGTGTACCTTAATTACCTCATTTATGACACCTAAGTGACCTCAAAATAACACCTAAGCAAGAGAAACACAAGTGTAGGAATAATCCATAATAATAAATATAAGGAAAATAAAATCCTACACTAACACCCCCCTTAAGCGTAGCTTAGGTGGGCAAAAAAAATTGGGTCTCAACAATATAGCCTAACGAGGTACCCAAGTACAATGAAACTCTCATAAAGTAGAGGAAAAGGAGAAAACCCATTTGAAAAAAACTCCCCCCCAAAAAAAAGAGAGAAAAGAAGAATAAGACTAGAAGGCCCCCTAAAGATGATGATAATGTAGCTCGTACCCTAAGAAGAGCATGCAAGTGAATATACTTACTCTCAGTGAAGGGTTTAGTAAAGATATCAACTATCTACTCCATAGTCTAACAAAATTTGAGATCAATGACCTATCCATGAATGAGCTCCCGAATGAAGTGCATTTGAATCTCGATGTGTTTGGTCCATTGATGTTGGACTGGATTCTTGTATATTTGAATGGTGCATTAGTTATCACAAAAGATGATTATGGATCACTTAAAGTATATTTCAAACTCAGTAAGAATCCCTTGAAGCCAAATAGCTTTAGTAGCAGCATTGATAGCCCCTTTGTATTTAACCTCAGTAGATGATAAAGCAATAACATTCTAATTCTTGTTAGACCAAATAATTAGTCTTGAACCAAGTAAGAAACTATATCCTGAAGTGGACTTATGATGTTGAATATAACCATCGCAATCTAAATCTGTGTATCTAATCAAATCAATATCAATGCCTGCTCCATAATGAATCCAAAAACTATGAATACCCTGAATGTAGTAGAGAATCCATTTGAATGATTTTTAATGCCGCTCATGTGGTGTTTGCATAAACCTAGAGACCATGCCCACTGCACATGAAATATCAGGTCTAGTGTGAGTTAGATAGATGACACTACCAACTAGTTATCGATATAAGGTAGCATCAACCAATGGAGAAGAACACTCAACCTTAAGTTTAACTCTAGAAAGAAAGGGAGTCAGAGCTAGATTACAACCATCCATGTGAAATCATGAAATAAAATCAAGAACATATTTATATTATGCAATGGTAATCCTTGATTTAGACTATGAAATATCAATACCAAGGAAATAATGTAACAAACCCAAGTCAGTCATGGAGAAGTATCATGCAGAGCAATTTTCACTATTGTAATAGAGGATGAATAACTCCCTATGATCAATAGGTCATCCACATATAGAACCAAAATAAAGAGTGAATTTTCTTGCTATAAGATGTAGACATTTAGATCAGAATTACATCTAGTGAACCCAACTATGAGAAGAAATGAATCCATCTTGGCATACCAAGCTCGAGGGGCCTATTTGAGGCCATAGATAGATTTTTGAAGTTTACACACTAAGGAAGAATCTTCCACAAAACCTTGCGGTTGTTCCATATATATCTCCTCCTTAAGATCACCATAAAGAAAGGCACTCTTCACATCCATTTGATGAACATCCCAATTATAAAATGCAACAATGGAAAGAGTGAGTTGAATAGAGTTCATTTTAGTGACTGGAGAAAATATTTTAATATAGTCTATGCCAAGAACTTTTGAAAATCCTTTTTCTACCAATCATGATTTGAACTTATCCATTTACCCATCTACTACAAATTGTGTTTGATAGATCCACCTATATTGAACAAGTTTCCTTCCCTTAGGAAATGATACTAGATCCCAAGTGCGGTTCCTAATTAAGTAACTATACTCTTCATGCATAGTTGCATCCCACTCAGGAATGCCAGATGACTCATGAAATGATTATGGATCAAAAGTAAAAGTAATGAAAACATGTAGAACACCTTAAAATAGTGAATGAGTCTATCTAACATCTAATGGATTCCCAACCCAATCACCTACACTCTGTAGAGTCTATCTAGCCAAAAGAGGACCTAAAATCAGAGAATCAAGGGGAGATTATTCAACTTCAAAATTTTGAATATGAATGAAATGAGGTGAATCTATATCACTATCCTCATCATCTAAACTAGAAGAAGAATCTTCATCAATAGGTATCTGATTTGGATGATCCAATTTATCTAAACTGTCATCATATCCTAGAGAGTCCAAAGCAGAGGGAGAAGTGTTGTGTGTGGATTCTAATGGACCCTCTTGAAACTATACACTCTTCTAAATCAACAACTCATGTGTGGTAGGATGAATAATCCTATATCCCTTAACACCTTTTGCATACCCAACAAATATGCAAGTCCTACTCTGACATTCTATGGCCTTACATTTCTTCTTAGGAATGCGGACCATATATAGAGATCCAAATAATCTAAAGTGATTAACTTTAGGTTTTTGATTCCTCAAAGATTCAAAAGGAGTGATCCCTCTCAATTCTTTATTAGGAACATTATTTTGGATATAACAAACACAATTAATGGCTTTTACCCAATATAGTGGTGTAAGTGATTTAGAGTGTATCATATAGTTTGCCATTTCCTCAAAGATATATTCTTACATTCTAGAACACCTTTTTGTTGAGGACTATATGGAATTGTTCATTGTAGATCAATCCCTTATAAAGTATAGAGCTTCTCAAAGTGATGATTAACATACTAACCACCATTATCAATGCACAAAATTCTAATGGTTTTCCCTGACTATTTCTCAACAAGAGCCTTGAAATCCTTAAAATGGTTAAAGACCTTAGAATCTTATTGAATAAAATACACCCAAGTATACCTAGAGAAGTCATATATGAAGGTAATCATATACCTATCCTTATTGAATGAAGGCTTTGGAAATGGTCTAGAAACATCACTATGAATTAGCTCCAAGATTTTAGTAGCTCTCCATGATTTGTCTTTGTCATATTTCTCTTCAAGATGTTTACCAAGCATGAAACATTCACAAAAACCATAAAAAAATTAACATAAGGCAACCCTATTACCATATATTGTTGACTAAGTTGTTCCAAGTAGTGATAGGTTAGATGGCCAAATCACTCATTCCATAGTTTGCTCACTCCATCAAAATGAGTGAGTAATACAGTAGAAGGGTAATCAAGAGAAAAATTTGATAAGGTATACAACCTTTATTAGTGATTTACTTTCCTAATAGCCACTATATTATTAATATGTAACTCCTTAATGACAACATAATCTAGAGTAAATACAACTTTCTTGCCTAATCCAATGTGAGTGATTTGATAAATAGATAGGAGATTAGTTGAAAATGATGGAATACATAAGACATTTTCAAATGTTCCATCATTAAATTAAATAACCTCTCTCACAAACTTCAACATAATTATCATCACCTAATAGAATAGATGGAATAGAACATGTCTCTAGTGATTGGAACAAGTCTCGTGAAGAAGCCATGTGATGTGAGGCATCAGAATCAATCACCCATGTGGATGGCTGAGATGTTAGTACAACAAGGGCCTTACCCTTACCTTTTTCCTTACTACTTTCTTTTGCCTTATAAGACTCCTATCTTGATGAGGTTTATTTGATTGTATCAGGTACATTGATGTTTTTCTCAAGCATCTTTGGTAAATGATCAATTTATTTTTCATACATTTTGTTTCATCATGCCTAGTTCTCTTAAAATAGGCACATGTGATCCTCTCTTTCTTGGATTTCCCACCTGAAGAGGAGGCATCATATGATAATTTTGGATTAGTATCTAATTTTTGACCCTTTCATTACTCTTAGTCTTTCTTATTTTATTTCTTCTCCTTATTTATTGAAGTCATCAGTTTGTCATGACTCAACAAAGCATGTGATTTGGAAGACTTCAATACACCCATTTGGATGAGTTTATCTTTCTCCCTAGTTAATTCTTTGGCAAAATAATCTAAGGATGGCATACTCCATGTAGGTCCTACGGCACGTTTCAAAGCATGAAAGGTAGAGACAATGAGTAGTCAGGACCTAACTTGGAAAGAATAGAGAGGATCAATTTTTCATCCTTTTTCTCTATACCACACAATTTTAATTGCAACCTAAGTGATTTAAGTTTGGTGAAAATTTTTTCTGTAGTGTCAAAATTGTCTGGACTCAAACTAATGAGCTCATTCTCTAGCTCATGGCCCCTCATTACATCTTGCTTCCTAAAGAGTTATTCCAAAGTGTTCCAAATCTCATGTGGTGATTTAGAAGATTCAATGTGAAAGAGTAAGTCAGGAGAAATAGACAAACATAAAAGACCATATGCTTCATCACACCTATTATACCACTTAATTTTATCTGCACCAAGTTTTGGTTTAGTTCCATATTCATGGTTATCTTGTGTAAACCTCTACTTCTTAGAAAAAATTACACTTTAGATTTCCAGTCATGATAATTAAATAGAGTGAGAAGTGGAACCAAATTGTGATCCATAATGCAGTGCAAGTAGCAAATAAATGAGCAATAGAGAAGGCAAGGCACTCCACAACCCCCCCTAAAACTATTATAAATAACCCCCCAATTACAAAGGTTTGGCACTTTATGTTTTAATGCGTATACAATCAACACTTTTGTGCACATATAATTGGTACTTTATGTTTTAGTAAGTATACAATTATCACTTTAGTGTATATACAATGGGCACCAATTTTTTTCAATAATAAATCCCATCAAATCTTAAGATATCATACATGGCCAAAGACAACTGTAAACATGAGTATAGAGTTTATTCTTGAGGATTCAACTCATATACCAAGGATAGATGATGCATACACTACAAATAAAATACTACACAGTAGATCTAGACTTAAATACAATGAATTGTAAGTGTAGATCCACATAATAAACCACAAAGATATAACTAATGTTGTCAAATTATATGATTTGGTGTAGTATTCACCATCACACAACACACACATCAACAAGGTGACTATCTAAGGTTGTTGAATGTGTACTATAGTGTAGTATTTACTATCACACAATACACACAACAACAAAGTGGATGTTATAGAAATGAGTGAAATCTTTGCATTAAAGGCACAAACAACAATGCATGCTCATAAAAAATGGATGTCAGACTCAGTTGAGAATGCATCCAAAAATGATCAATATGTGCAATGATTACATAAGTTATAGTGAAAGATCACAAAAAATAGACATCGTGCTCAACTAAAAAAATGTCCATAAGGAGAACAAGAGTGTTAAATTATGAGTTAAGCAAAGGAGAATAAATTTTGTTTTTCTTGTGAGGGGGTTTAATCACCTGCCAAAACCAGACCTCACCCTTTATCTTCATGAAATAAAGTGTTAAAAAACAATGATAAATAACTCCTTAAAATATGATTTCTCACAACAATACCATTTTTTCATAGTTGCCAAAATAATAGTCATTTTTAATCAAAAAAATGGATTTACAAAAACAATAACTTGTAAATCTTGCCTCGTTATCAAAAAATGATTTAGTCTTTTGTTCAACCAACTTGAATCCTCCTTTTAGATCCACAAAGGTTACTTATATATCCAATACAATTGAAATAATTACAAATATTGATGAAGTTCACCAATTAGAGAAGAAAGGACTATAGATGATACACACAAATCTATAGGTTTCTTTTTTACAATCTTAGTTAGAATACAAAATCAAAAAACTACTCAATATTTCAAGAAATTAACAACAAAACAATGTTCATTACCAAAAATGAGCTTTGATAGCATGAAAAATTTATCCAAGATCTAACTGATAAAATCAAACACATGAATTGCAAATGCAAAGCAAATAGAAGTAAAACTCTATTGTTGAGACTAAAATCAAAATAGAGAAAAATTATAATAATATTGCATTCATAACTCATTAAAAAATATCTTAGATTAGAGGTGTATGTATAGGTACAATGGAGGCATAGAGCCAAGACATTTGGCAATGTGAACACAAGACGTTTGCCAAATGGTTTGTGTGTTCCATATGTCAATATTGGTGGGTAAGGGTATCTTTACCCACCAATTTAACTACAATTTTTCCATGTGCATGTGCACCTTAATGAACTCATTTATGACACGTAAGTGACCTCAAAATAACACCTAAGCAAGCTAAATACAAGTTTAGGAATAATCCATAATAATAAATACAAGGAAAATAATATTCTACACTAACATGATCTATATCATGCATTTTCACTATATAGTCTACTTCAGATATGGTTACATTACTTCATGTCTCATTACTATATATATCTATACATGACACTTGTATTTCTCACATTTGATATGTCACATACATCCTTCAATGATGATTACATTACTATGATGACATACTCTCTACATTTGACATAATTCTACATGATTATATTTTTATCACATGATACAATTAACTCTTCTTTTGAGATAAGTTACTTGTAGGCTACATTCATCATCTCAAAATGGGGGCATTATAGTGGACTTGTCTTAGAGATCCAAGCCTCCATGAATAGTAAAATTAGATTTTATGATATAACATAAGTTTTAAAAGATTTAAATCAATTTCAAAATCAAATTCTATGACATAGTACAAGTTTTCAAAGATTTAAAATCAGATTCTATGACAAAATTTAAGGTTCAAATGTTTAATTTTTTAAATATTCAAAGATTTAAAGTAATTTATAAATCAATTATATGACAAATATTTTATAGAGACTTGAGTACATATTCAGACACACAATAATTCATATGCAAGGGCATATGGAAAAATAATTACAAGATAAAAAATTACATGTTTCAAAGATAATCACAATTGAGCATTTAGTTATATGAAATTCTATATCATTTGGCATAGATTCAGGGGGTATGATACTTTTTCATGCACATATATACTATTTTCAAAACCAAAAGGCATGATACTAATTCATGCACATATCAAATACAATATAGTTTAAAATTTTAAAATAAATGGTTATTATTTCACTTCAAATATATTGACACTGAAGTCATGATAGGGAAATATATATTATTCATTCTCTTTCAATCATCCAAGTATAATATAGATCCATTTACAGTGGTGTGATTCATTTTGTTGCAAGTAATACATGATTTATTATAGTGACACTCAATGGCCTTGACATTACTCCTAATGATCCCATTGTGTGGTTCCATCTTCTTTTATAGGTGATGTACATTTGAGTCTAGGGATACTCAATATCCTTGGCATCACTTATAGTGAACCCTTAATGGTTTCACCTTTATTGGATTAGTACATTGGGTAATTTTTACCATTCAAAATAGCAATAGCATACATATTTCCAACTCAAAAGGATTGATTAGTTATTCAAAATTAGGACATGGTAACTCTAAATTCGCTAATGGTTCAATCTCTACAAGTATTTTGATAATGGGGTACATTTTTATAATTTTTCACCATGTTTTAAAAGTTACATATAATTATGGATTCATATATATACATGTGTACTCATTTTTTCTCTTTTCAATTTTCAAATTTTAGAGTTTTATATTTTTCAAAATTCAATTATGAACAATGATCACTTCATGTACTATTGCAGGGTTTGTTATTGAGTGTCCTGAATAATTGAAGTTTCCAATAAAATTAAAAGTGTTTTACACACACTCAAGTTTTTATTTCTCCTTTACTCTATCAATTTAATTACTATAATAAATGGGGGGATTATATACATAATATAGTCACATGTACTTGATAATGTTAATTCTAAACATATCTTAAACCACCTAACATCACTTGTATTCATCATTCCTTCAATCCATTTATCTATATGTGGCCTTGACCCTCTATTTATCATCACTACCACACATAACTTTCCAAGTTAAATCTCAAACCTTTTTTACATCACTCTCAAAGTACATCCAATTTAGGATAGTTGTCCTTTATTCTTTAGGACAAGGGCTTGCTAGGTAGAGAGGTCAACTATCATGGACATATCCACCTAAATTAACCTCACCCATGCTAATTAATGAATATTTACAAATTTATAAACATTTTTTTTGGTCTTAATACACAATATTAAAGTTCTACTAAAACAAATTATCAAAAGATTTCACTATATAAACAAATCAAAACCTCATTTTAAATGGAATTGATTCCTAGCTTTGCATTATCTATTGAACACTTATACATAATTGAACATTGATAAAATATTCCTATTCTTCAAAAATTTAAGATCATTAATAAGGATTAATCACAAGCCAAGTTTTAATCATTTCAAATCAATTCAATATCTATCATTGTTAAGCATCAAAACCCAATTTATAGTTGCCTACATATGGTCAAGGATCATAATTTAAAAATAACTCTAGGTGGAATAAATGCATGTGACTTGATTCCCTCTTTAGATTATCTATATATTTATGTAACTATTAATCATCAAGGGGCTATTGGGGTCAACTCATCCTATTACACTCCTCTTTGTTTAGGTTTCTAGTTCTCACAAAACCCATAGAGTTTCTAAAGCAAAGAGAAGTAATATAAAGATATTTGCATGGAATAAATAGAATCTAAATATCTCAACTTGCTTAGCATACACATAATCAAAATATAGAATAATCATTTCTCACCATAGTAAACAAAAGTAAATATGTGGTCAATAGACATGGCTAGTTTATGTTGTTATCCAAGGAATCTGGTCTAACCTAGGAATATTCTCATATTTTTCCCTTGATCCTAAACAATCATAGTCTTGTTTGATTTTTATTTTCACTATCAGACATCATAAATAATCAATTATAAATATAAATGAAATTTATTTTATTTTATTTTTAGTGTTTTCCAAAAATAGCATGTTTATATATTTAGCAAGTTGTAATCATAATTATTGATAGTTGTATATCTTTAACATTATGATCCTTTCAATTTTTATAAATATTCACACAAATAATAAATTATTAAATCAAAAATAGGGTAAAATAGATATGAACAACATTGGATCAAAATATATCATCAATCCAATATGTATATTATGAATTGGTACATACTTTGAGTTCATATTGATTACAACTATAATGGGAATGACCTAACATACACTCTTATTAAATATAATAACACAAACATATCTATGATTATATAATTAAATGTGGATATGGATAAACTGTTATAAAAAACTATGAATGGAAATGCATAATTCATAATGAGATCCTTCAAGCTAAGCCATACTAACCTTTACAACAAGAAAGTAGGGACATGCACTCTATTCACTAAAAGTGTGGCTTGGACCTCCATGTCTCTCCAGTTATGCTCCTATGGTTGGTTGGGCCTCACTGAGCAGGTATATATCAACTAGTGGGATTGAGTCTTCACTATGCCTTCAATGGGTGCTAACCACCTCACTAAACATTACATAAGCATTCATTACACTTGATCATTTCAAATTGATCATAACAACAATAAGGTGAACACTACATTGAACATCATCCAAGGCTTTATTATTATTATTATTATTATTATTATTATTATTATTATTTCTAAGTTGTCTATAGCCAGAGTATATCATCACTACCACTGATGATTATAAATATTCAACTATAGCATCTTTTGGGCCCTTAATTTTTACACTACAACAAACTACCAATATCTAAGTTAGCGGTAAACTCAAGTTCATGATGGACCTCCTTCCTCCATTTTCCTTTTGCTTTCTTTCAATTTGGATCAATCAATAAAATGGATCTTGATACTCAATGGTTTTAATATTATGTTTACATATATATATATATATATATATATATATATATATATATATATATATATATATATATATATATATATATATATATATATATATATATATATATATATATATATATATATATATATATTTAAACTTCCCCCTCACAAGTAAAAACACTTGTACAGGTGTCATGTATACTTGACAATGCACCCATGTAAAAATAACCTTTTGGCTTGTTTATTTTCATAAAAAATATAAGGTTTTAGGTAAAATTTATTTTCCATAATGATTTAAATGTTATTTTACAAAATGTGAAATTTTTTTCCCAAAAACCAACTCCCATTTTTAAAGTTACAAAGTTAATTCCATTTTCCCAAGTAAAGTTAAAATATTTTTAATTTTTCAATAGTTTTGAACCTATTTATGAAACTAATGGCCTAATACTAATAAAATAGAAATTAATATATGTGCCTTATATATATATATATATATATATATATATATATATGTATGTATGTATGTATGTATGTATGTATGTATGTATGTATGTATGTATATATATAGTAAAAGTTTATGAAGCTTTCATATAAACACCATTATTGTTGATGGAAGTTCTTTTATTGGATGCTTCTTACTTCATCTTTTTATAAGTTTGAATCACCTTATTTGCTACTAGAAAATTCCTTTAACCATCAATCAATAAAATAAATTTCTCACCTTCTAAGTACCACCATGTTAGTGTGTTTGTGTTTTGACACAAAAATAATCATGTGACTTTACACAATAATTCAATCATAGTATCATATAAAATATGAGTAATTTATATGAATTGTAGCTATAGAGCTCCTATTTATCTTCATATAAAAAAAGAGGGCCTCAATCCCATATTGGTTTTGAAATATGTTAGAGGTAAAAACCATTGAGAGGGGGGTGAATCAGTGGTGGTAAACAATCTAATTCAATTTTCAAACCTTTAAAACACTTTAAGTATTGAATACAACCATTCATGAAGTATTTAAGATGTTTATAGAAATGAACAAATAGATAATGAAATATTACACACACAACACAAGAACTATGTGGGAAACTCTCTTAGGTAATAAAACCCACTCTCAGGCTTGCAAACATATGGACTACTTATCCTATAAGAAGTATACAAAAATGAGACTTTAATGAAACACCTATTCCACAAGGAGCACCTTCCCTTACAATGGTCAATCTCTTTTGACCGAAATTTAATGAAATACCTATTACACAAGGAACACTTACCTCGAGGATGGTTAGTTCCTTCTGACTAGACTTTAGTGAAACACTTGTTCCACAAGGAGCACTTGCCCCTAGGATGGTCAAGTCCTTCTGACCTAAATGTTAAGCACCCTCCTAACACCTATGATATAAACATCTCCACCTTTGAACTGATGTCTTCAATACCTGATGATGGACCTTTGATTTTATAACCCTTGTAAAACACCCTCTCTATCTAATATAAGCCTCTCACATAGGCATTCCATAATCACTCTTCCTCTTCACTCAAACTACCCTCATATACACATTCAAACCTATAAATATTTCTTTTATTTGCTTCTCTTCCAAATATTTAAACCTATAATATCACTATATTTGACATCAAAAATATAACTTATAGGTCATACACATAGTCATCAACCTTTTATGCTCTAAAACCCATCCATTAGGCACACACCCTTTCTTATTTCCTTTGCTCTTCAACTCTTACACATGCCTTTCTTTCACAAGTCTTCAAACCTATAAGAGCACTATTTTTGACATCATAAATATAACCTATAGGTCATATACATAGTCATCAACCTACTTTGTTCTTCAATCTATCCACTAGGCACCCTTACTCTTCTTTGCCTCTCAACTCTATACTCTTCCTCCACTTAGAGCCCCTTATGTCAAGTTTAGAAATCATCACCTTTGATTTCACCTTTTATAGAGCCTTCATGATTATTATCTTCTAGGTCAGCCATAATACTTTCCTTAACCTTTAATACATCTTACATAACTCAATACCATTCCTATAGGTTAGCCACAACAATTATGGGTCACACTTAAGTAGCTACACCTTTCAATTAGGCCTTAGTAGCCCTTATAGGTCTCATGGAGACCTATTCACACATTTATAACTTCATTGAGAAATTTATAAACACAAGACCACTTCCAAATTCATAGGTCCACTCCATATGACCTCTCAGACATCCTCAAATAATTATAGTCATCATTACACACATCTGTGTATGCTCAATCTACTCAAACAATAGCTGTGTACACAAGAACACCATGAAAAAATAAATATTTAACTTATAATTATTTTTTCATATTGAATATTGATTTTTTAAACCTCAAAAATCTATACAAATTATCTTTATGGAATCTACAACACTCTTCAATAGTTCAGTCCCCTTGAAACATCAAAACAATTCAAATATCCTTCTCAAGTCACTTATAGAACATGGTCAAACACATAGTTAAATTTGGAGCTTAATAACTTTGATTGTAAAAACATTCAAACCTTATAACCAAATTCATTATATTTTCCTTGAAGTCCTCTATAACTTTTATTTTTAATGCATCAAAAAAATTATTTTGGATTAATAGTTATAAATAAAAAACTAAGCATTAGTTTTCCTTCATTAATTTGAATATTCAAATTCTAACAGTCACTGTTAAATGTCAAACACTTCGTCAACATATTTTTCCATATCATATCTTGAAATAATATGCATCGTCAATCTTCCTCAAAAGTAGCATGATCTTTAATTATGCTAAACATCTATCAGTTTGACCTCATCTTATGCTCCCTAGCAATTTTGACCAAATATGCATAGTCAATCTCCTCAAAAGTAGCTTAGTATTTACCTTTGATTACTATTAAACATCAATCACTTATCAACATCTTGATGTTTCTTGACAATTTGGAACAAACATGCTCCGTTGATCTCCTAAAATCAACCAAGTATTTATCTTGCAATACTCACCATTAGATCTTCATCATAACTCCCATGATTATGATACTTGGTACCCTCACTTGCCTTATAAACACTTTTTTTTAGTCCATGCACTTGTGACACTTGGTAGTCCCCCATGCTTTTTTAACTTTTTTACATGTCTTGCACCATTGATCTTCATAAGTATGAACCACTGCTCACCATTCATTTTCTATTAGATTAGTGATCTTGTGACACTTGTCACCAATGTGTGTAACCTTTGACGTGTTCACTTCATATGCACCATTTATATCAATATTTATGATTAAGTGCTTACCATTTTATCTTCTAAACAAATAACCTCAGACTTCAACATGATTAAACTTGATGTTCTCTAGCCCATCACAGTCTACTAGAGTAACTTTGAAGCTTTATAACTTGAGCTAGAAAACACTTCAAGATTCCAAATCTTCAAGGTGCCTTCTTCGCACTATATACAATATCTCCATGAAAAACTTTGACCTTAGTTGGATTTATGAGTACCTATATTAAATACACAAACTTTCTAGTTCATTCATATTTGCATAATGTGTAGTGACAGTCTGGCTAATCATAAAAACTTAGTGAACTTCTATCTGAGAGGCCAAATTTACACCAATATATATTTAGCTACATTCAACGTAATAACCATAAATTTTAACCATATGGTCTCCTCACATAGAGGAATCCATCTATTTATCAATCTTCTCTTGGAGCCTTCACACGTGTGAAATATAACATCATCAAAATGCCTACTTAAATTTTTATATCATAGAACTAATTATGTTAAGATGAAAATAATGAATAACTAGATGAATAACATGCACTTAAACAAGTTCTCTAATCATCCTTGGCCTCTAATAAGACCCCTCACACATGCTCAATACTTTAAACCCATCCCTAGTCATGCCAAAATAGAAGATCAACCAAGCCTACTTTAAGCATACTAGGACAAGCTCAATACACACTTTGTCATTGAAACTTAGAATATAAATACATTTAATCCACTCACCTATAAACCTCCATGAAATCATTGATAAGTCTCCAACAATCTCCTTCTTTTTCATTTATGTTAACACCCATCATACAACTCACCTTCCTTCTCTCTCTTCAAGCACTCTCACAATAGGAACCTTCTCCCCATTTAATACATTGATAAAGTGGGAACAAACTAATATTTAGGACTTGAAAAGACCATCAACATGAGAGGATAACCTTATAAATATGATACAAACTTCCCCTTACCTTAAACCTACCTCTTTACCTTGATAACTTCCTCTTGCTACTTGCCAACACTCTCTTCAACCAAGCACTACAACCAATAAAGAATGAACATAAAAAATGCTAAAATCTGATGGAACTCTCCAAGAAACATCTAAAAGGGACTCCCCCTAAGATATATAATATATTCCACCTCTTGATCATCTTCAAATCTCCACACATCATGAAGAACCACCACATAGGCTTACTATCCTTCTCTCTCAAGACACCTCAAGGACCACCAACAAGAATTCATGTCACTCAAAAAATATGAAAAATTATATAAACCAAAATAATAACTTACATTTAAACACTCATACCATTATCTTTTGGATAAATTAATCAAAAAGCACTCTTCTTCACACTAGGCCTATCTAGTCTCCTTATAGCCCTACCTGGTACTTGCAAAGACCACAAATTTTAGTAGACACACCTTCAAGACCTAAAAATTCATATCTAGAGAACTCTCATATTCATCCTTAGGCATACCAATTTTAATCACCTAAATTATCTTCTATAACATATTTATTTCACAAACCTATTAGCCAATTAGGCCTCCATCTTGACAAAATCATGAATAATTTAAAAACCACAAACCTTCAGGTCTCTATGAAGATTGCTTTGATAACCCATTTTTCCCGTTAAACCTATTAATAAGTATTATACCTTAACTCATAAGGTAATACACTTTTATAACATAGCCCAAAACTCTAGAATCTTAAAATAAACAAGGTCAACAAACCTTCTTCTGGTCAAAGCCCACCTCTAAAACTTATTACACATGTGGAGACAACCATAAGACACTTCTAGACCAATATTTGAGCATTCACACCTTTTTTAACCTTGACTTAATATACCATGGCTTTGATTTACAACAAGAAAGATAAACTCAAGAGTACACAAAAATGTCCAAAAGGCACAAACAGGATCATCAAGACACAAACCCACTTAAAACACATCAGAAAGAAGTGCATTGACATTTCTATGCACCAAAATCTTCTTGACATTCCATCAGTCTCATTATTCCACCTAAAGGCACCCATTATGATCCTAAAAACATTATATACACATCAAAAACGCCTTATGATATCACCTTGACCTCATCAAATCACTTCTCCCATCTTCACACACCAACTCCAATTAGAAACACTCATCTCTTTCCTTCTAGGACCTTCTAAAGAACACCACAACAACACTTGCTTCTCTAATAAAAGGAGTCTCTTGAGAAGTAGAGACAGAGACCTCCTCTACACCAAAATTCTCTAATACAAGTGAATCTAGGAGTGGCCCACATATCCTTAGTAACCACTAGAATCATTTTATATCTATAAGACTTATTGTTCTTATTCTTGATCGCTGAAGTATCTTCTTTGAATTTTATAACATCACCTTCAAACCTTGAAAACATATGAACCAAGATTGAAACATGCTCACACACAACAGGTTTCTCATTATAATTCAAATACACCTTAGAAATAACATCAACCAAAACCTTGGTCTTCTCCGAGTTTGGTTTGTTCATTCACAACATGAGCAGATAATGAGAGATCTTGGCATTCTCAAACTTTTATAGCATTAGCCACCATATAAAATATATTACTTGTACTTGCAAACTCATCATGACTCACACTTACCACCTTTTGTTTCCATGAGTTAACTTGTCTTCTTTCTTACACTCTAGGAGTTTGATTAAACCTATTCTATATTATAGGCCTTTGTTTACATAATCTAGAAATGTGACTTCTTTGTTAATAGTTGAATCACACTATACCTTTTGAAAGAATCTTATCATACCTTTCCTTATTAGAACAAAATCTTTCAATATTTCCATTCTTTTGACAATTGAAATAAACTAATCCTTTTGAAGAAGACTCACCTTGCCTTACCTTATTTGGATAATACTTAGCAAACTGTCCCTCATCAAGATAGTTGAAGCACTTAAATTTGTTCACACCTTTTGACTAATGACCCCCATCATAGTTCCATGAAAACTCATTTCTAACAAGTCTTCTAAACTCTCTATCCCTATGACCAAATTGATTACATGTGTAATAGTAACCATTGAAACTTGAATACCTCATGGAATTTGATTATTTTATCTTATTTATCTTCAATCTATTTGTTCCATCATTTCTAGACTAATTGATGACCTTTAAGGGATGAACCACCTTATTCTCATTGACTTTCATGTTAACTTTAGAAGCAACTTTGGGCTCTTCATTAAAACCTAATCAAGATCTTTCACTAGCAAATGTTTGAATCTTTATGAGATTATCTAGATCATTAGAACTTTTATCAAACTTGAAAAATTATTTCACCTTGATTTTATACTTCTCTAAATCATCTTTCAAAGACACAATCTCATAAACATACCTTGAACATTCTTCTTCTTTAGCAATTAGAATTGCAGACATAGATTCTAACTTCAAATTAAGAAATGTGACTGTACCTTCATGCTCTCTAGAGTCTTCAACCAATCTTTACTCAAAGATACTAAATTACTCTTCATAACCCTTAAGTTTAGATTTCATCTTCATACTTACCTTATTTTTTATCTTTAGTTCATCATGAGCTTGACTCAATTCATTTTCATATTTCGATATAATCTCTTCATCATCTTCATCACTCCAATCAAGTTCTCCTTGATTTGAACAACTTATTTCCTTATCCATGAAGAGGGTGTTATCTTCAACATGACCATAATATTCATGATCATACTCTGATTCACTATATTCACTCTCATCTGATGAGCTTCAATCTTTATTGGTGTATAGACTCTTCTTGTTCTTGAAGGACTTCTTCTTATTGTCATACTTTATGAATCCTTTCTTCCTTTTATCAAAATTGTATATCTTCTTGTCTTCATCTTAGCCATAACCATTCTCTTCACCATCATTATTCTTATGGTTATGAGGGCACTTATTAGAAAAATTTCCTACCTCTCCATAAATGAAGCATTTTAAGGTTAGTTTACCCTTATACTTGTTTGACCATGTTTTTAATTTCCTTATAAACAAAACAATTAGTATTATATATCAGATACATCATTTTTGTTGAGTTTCTTACCTTGTAAATTCTTCTTTAGCTTTGTTTATAGCTTGAATACTACTTCATTATTTGGTGGTATATCATCATTTAATCTCATCTCATAGGAAGTAAAAGCAGTAAGGATTCCATGCAATTCATCCATCTTAAACTAAGTAAGATCATGACTTTAGTCTACAACAGACACTTTTGAATCAAACTTGAGAGAGACAGACCTTAATACCTTTTGAACTATAGTATCTTATTTAATCTTCTCTCCAAGACATTTAATGATGTTCACAATCTCATCAATTCTCTATAGAAAGGATGTCATAGAATCTTCTTCCTTCATCTCAAGACTCTCAAACTATCTTCAGTGAGTCTGCAACTTTACCAACTTAACCTTTGAATATCTTTCATAAATATTATTTAATTTATCCCATATTTCCTTGGAAACTATGAAATATATTACCTTGGTGTATTCAGTCTCTAAAAGACCACAAGTGATAGCATTGATTGCCTTAAAATTGTTCTCAAACAACTTCTTATTTGTAGCACTATATGGAGGAATAGTAGATGTAAAATATCCATCCACAATATATTTCTAAGTGTCAAACCCTAGGTACATGATGTAGGTCCTCATCCTCATACTCTAAAAAGCATAATTGCATCCATTAAACATTGGTACTTGCTTAGTGGAAAAACCTCCTTACATTTGATGGCTACCCATATTATACCTTAGATATCCTTCAAGTTGTCAAGCCTTTATGAAAGGACTTGATATGATACCAATTTTTAGAGGTATAAACCACTAAGAGGAGGGTTAAATCAGTGGTGGAAAATAATATAATTCAATTTCAAAACCCTTTAAACACTTTAAGCATTTAAAATGTTTGTAGTAATAAATAAATATATAATTCAATATTACACACACAATACAAGATCTATGTGGGAAACCCTATTTAGGAATAAAATCCACTCTCAAGCCTACAAACACATGGGCTACTTGTCTTATAATAAGTATGCAAACATGAGATATTAGTGAAACACTTGTTCCACAAAGATCACCTGCCCCTAAGATGGTCAAGTATTTCTAACTAGAATTTAATTACACACCTATTATATAAGGAGAAACTACCCCTAATATGATCAAATCCTTTTGACTAGACTTTAGTGAAACACCTATTCCACAAGGAGCACCTACTCCTAGAATGGTCAAGTCCTTCTGACCTAGATGTTGAACACCCTTCTCATACCTATGATATATACATCTCCACCTTTGAACTGATGTATTCAACACTTGATTATGGACCTATAATTTTATAACCCATATAAAACACCATCTCTATCTCATACAAGCCTCTCATATAGGCATGCCATAATCTCTCTTCCTCTTCACTCAAACTGCCCTCATATACACACTCAAACCTAAAAATCCTTCTTCTATTTGCTTCTCTCCTCAATATTCAAAACTAAAAGAGAAATATATTTGACATTATAAATATAACCTATAGGTCACATAGACATTCATCAACCTACTCTACTCTACAACACATCCACTAGGCACACACCCTTTCTTCTATCCTTCACTCTTCAACTCTTACACATGCCTCACTTTCACAAGTATTCAAACTTATAAGAGGACTATTTATAACATAATAAATATGAAATATAGGTCATACGCATAATCATCAACCTACTCTATTATTCAATTCATCCTCTAAGCACCCTTACTCTCCTTTGCCTCTCAACTCTATACTCTTCCTCCACATAGAGCTCCTTCTCTCAAGTCTAGAAATCATCACCTTTGATTTCACTTTTTATAGAGCCTTCATGAATATTATATTTTAGGTCAAAAATAATGCTTGACTTAACCCTTAATATATCTTAAATAACTCAATACTATTCTCATAGATTGGCCATAGAAACTATGGGTCACACTTAAGCAACTATGTCTTTCAATTAGGCCTTAGTAGCCCTTATAAGTCTCATGGAGACTTATTCACCCATTCAGAACTTCATCGAGAAAATTAAAAACATAGGAGAACTTCCAAATGCATAGGTCCACTTCACATGACCTCTTAGACATCCTCAAATGATTAAAATCATCATTACACACCTCTATGTATGCTCAATCTACTCAAACAATACCCTTATACACAATAACACTATGAATGAATAAATAGTAAAATTCTAAGATTTTTTTCATATTGAATATGGATTATTCAAATATATAAAATACATAAATATTATCCTAATGGCATCTACAACACTCTCTAATATCTCAGTCCCCTTGAAACATCTAAATACCATTAGAACAACTCAAATATCCTTCTCGGGTCACTTATAGAACATGGTCAAATACATAGTCAAATTTTGAGATTAATAACTTTGGATTTATAAATAGTCAGACCTTATAGATAGATTAAATATATGTGCCTTGAATTTGTTTACAACTTTTCTTTTTACTTCATCAATAAATTTGTCTTAGATCAAAATTTATAGCTTAATAACTAAGCACTAGTTTTCCTTCATTGATTTGAATATTCAAATTCCAACGATCACTGTTAAACATTAAACACTTTGTCAACATCTTGTGCCCTCTCATATATTAAACTAATATGCATCATTTATACCCCTGTAAAGTATCCTAATATTTAACTATGCTAGATATCTATCAATTGGACCTCATCCCATGTTCCCTGGTAATTTTGACCAAATATGCATCATCAATCTCCTCAGAAGTAGCTTGATCTTTACCTTGGCTTGCTGTTAAATATCAAACATTATTAATCATCTCACTACTTCCTAAAATTTTTGAACAAATGCACTTTGTTGATCTACCGGGATTATCTAAGTCTTTATCTTGCAATGCTCACCATTAGATCTTAATCAAGGCTCCCATGATTATGACACTTGGCACCCTCACGTACCTTCTAAATGCTTTGTTATTAGTCCATACACTTGTGCCACTTGGAAATCCCATATTATTTATTGACTCTTTGAGTTGTCTTGTACCATTTATCTTCATAAGTATGAACTGCCACTCATTGTTGATCTTCTGTCAGATTAGCAATCTTGTGACACTTGTCAGCAATGCGTGTAACCTTTGACATGTTGAATTCATATGCACCATTGATATCAATATGTATGATTAAGAACTCACCATTGGATCTTATAGACTAATGACCTTAGACTTCAACATGATTAAACTTGATGGTCTTTGTCCCATCATAGTCTATTAGATCAACTTTAAAGCTTTATAACTTGAGCTAGAAAACACTTCAAGAGTCCAAATCTTCAGGGTACCTTATTGACACTATAGACAATATCTCCATGAAAAAATTAACTTATTTGTATTTATGAGTACCTAAATTAAATGCACAAAATTTTTGGTTCATTCATATTTACATGATGTGTAGTGATGGTATGGCTAAGGATAGAAACTTAGTGAACTTATATCTGAGAGGCCAAATTTTCACCCACATGTCTTTATCTAGGCTCAACCTCATGACCTAAAATTTAAACCATATGATATCCTCACATAGGGGAATCCATACATAAATCAATATACTCCTGAAACCTTCACACATGTGAAATATAATTCCATCAATATGCCTACTCAAATTTTTCTATCATAGAACCAACTATGCCAAGATGAACATAATGAAGAACCAGATGAATACCATGCACTTTCACAAACTCTCCAATAATACTTGATATATGATAGGAACCATCACACATGATCAATACTTCAGACCCATCCCTAATCATGCCAAAACTGAAGATCAACCAAGCCTACTTCAAGCATATTAGGACAAGAACATTACACACTTTGTCATTGACACTTAGACTATCAAAACACTTCATCCACTCACCTGGAAACCTCCATGATATCACTAAAAAGTATCTAACAAAAGATATGGGAGGTATCTTCTAGAATTTTCTCATGAGATTTTTCAATAATAAAATAAAAATGGCTTTATCGTTTATCATATCTTCACTCTCACAGGCCATCATAAGATTGGCTCTAATAATCATAAAACTTGATCACTCAATACTCTTACTTTTTTCTCTCACACGAAAACATAAATAATTTTATCCTACTCTAACACACAAATAAACCAATTAATGGTACCTAAGTTTATCAACATAGATTAAAAAATGAAGATTTACATCAAATTTGGAAATAAGATTAATGATATGGTTGTCCTTAAAAAATCACTCAATGGTCTTACTTCTTTCTCTCACACAAAAACATAAATAATTTTATCCTACTCTAACACACAAATAATCCAATTGATGGCACCTAATTTTATCAACATAGATTAAAAAATGAGGATTTACATCAAATTTGGAAATAAGAGTAATGATATGGTTCTCCTAATATCTAACTTTGATACCAATATTGAAAAAATAGAAACTATATTGATTGTATTCATCATTTTTAAAGGTACATATATAAGATTGATCTCATAAAATAGAGGAATCAACTCTCATCTTCTAAACATAGTCACTTAATCCTAATCTCTATTCTATCTCGTGTATCCAAATATAGAGATGATGTTTTACCACAACTCATCTACACACATAATAACTACTAATATTAGACTATGGCTGATTATTATTTTAATATAACTTTAAACTATGTTTTACTAACCTAGGTAAATCTCCAACAACATCATGACATTTTACTTCTTTCAAATTAAAGAACGTGTTGAAATCCATGGTGACTTTTTAATATATTTGATGAGATAATTAGAGGATACAAAATATTACAATATTAAAAATGTCCTAGCTTTTTCTTAAAGGATTAATGAGGAGTTTTATTTCCTTATAAGTAATTAAATTCTAGAGAAAATGTTTTAATCGATTCCCATTCCCATTCATAATATTTTATTCAATTATGATTTAATTTATAAATTTTATACAATGATTTGAATAGTAAGGGATATTTAAAACTATGAATACCATTTTTCAAGTTGATGTGAAGCATTTTGACTGGACAAAATTTTTACTTGTAGGCTTGCTTCAATTGTTCTGGGCAAACTAGGTAATTCCTAACTAACCATATTCTATGTTGGCAATGTAAATGTGTTTGATTACATTCTTATAGATAAGTTATGCATTGTTCCCTCTTTTAGGCCTATAGAAACTATGTAGTATTAATAAAAAATTATAAGTATTACAAACATGTTCAAATATAAATCTTATCAAACAAATGAAAATACAACTTTGATATAATGATTTGTAAATTAATGATACTATTAAAATTTGATGGCAGATAGTTTTTATTCATAAAATAGAATTGATGTAGATGCATGTATGAAAAAAATGTTAATGAACTCTTTAAAAAATTAATTTCATACTACACTCTCAAAAAAATCATTTATCTCTACCACTACAATATCTTTGCACATCATTTGTTTCTTTAGTAAATTATGCAACCTTGTGGTTGTAAAGTTTTCCATTTCTAGGTCATATAGAAGATGAAAATATCCCTTGAATATTTACCTCAATAACTTCATAGGTAAATAATTGATGCAGGAGCATCTAAGGGTTCTTATAATATTGTATCAACCAAAAACATAATGCATTATGTTTTTTGGGGTTTTTGGTTTATGGTATTATTAGTGTGAGCTTATTGAACTCTTTGAATGATATTGCTAAAGTATTGCTTTATCATGGGAAAAGTGTGGAGATATTTTATCTAATTCTATTAATCTACATGGAATGTTAAGTTATAGACATTAATTGGTAATGGTTCTTAAATTACATTAATCATTAGATGATTAAATTTTTTGAGGTCATATCACCTTACACTTAAAACCTCTACACCAAATGTTAGTTCATTTGGATTCACCATGGAAATATACCATCTAATTATGTTAGAACATTTAGAAGGATGTTTATCCTTTTATGTTAATACTAAAATTTAAAAATAAGGTGAAATGGTATTTCATGACATATGCAACTTACACATTGAATTTCAGATCATTTGTAGCTAAATCAATAATGTGTTGTCTATTTTTGTCAGTCTTCATCATTTATCTAGTCTATGACACTTGGCAAGATGGTTATTTACTTTAAATAAGAATTGGATATAAAATATTATTGATATGATATAAAATGTGTTTTAAAATATGTGTTTCAAATTTTAGATCAATTGGATAAACAATAGTAAATTTATGATAGTTATGGTAACTGTTATTCAACTTGAAAATGTCACCTGAGTACCCAGGCGTTGTTACTAAAATTTTGGCATAATTGCAAAACCTAAAAGATTTCAAATTATTTCACATTATGTGGAGGTTATGTAACTTGAAGATACATAAAATTAATTTTTGTATGTTAATAGGAATGTGGGATTGAAAGAAAATAAAGTTTTGGGAGAGAAACATGAGCTATGAAAAAGCAAAACAAAGAGTTGCATTAGTTCAAGAGGAACTATATGAAAGTATATAGTTATTTCATGTAATGTAATAATCATGTACATACATGTACGAGAGTATATGTATTTTTTTAGTTGTGATGTTTTAATATGAATGCAATGAAGATGTGTTAAGTGAGTCAAGTCTAAGTAATTGTTGAAAGTGTGAAAATGAATGAATGTCTGGCCCGAGAAACACAAAGATAAAGGTAGACCTTAATTGGTTTCCTTCTCCTATGTTTGTATCAATTGGTATCATAGAAATATTTTTTTCCTTGTGGGTTATGTGTGAAACTCCTATATGATTTGGTTTCAAGTTTTGAAAGAGAAGTCTATTGAGTGTGCTACAAGTTGTGGTAGAGAAGTTTGCATAAGTTTGTTACAAGTATGAGAGAAGTCCTTCAAGTTGAGAGGAAGTTTGAAAGGATCTATTTTTATTACATTTAAAGTTTTAAAATATAATAATGATAATTTTGGTGAGATATAGCACACAAGAGAAGAGCACAAGAGGTTGATGACTTGACAAAGATGTTGAATGAATTGTAAGAAAGACTGGATATGATGGAGATGACTGCACAAAGTGGAGATGTTACATTTATGAGTGTAGATGATGAATAATAGATAATGGTGGGGTTTATTTCCCTAAAATTTAGATCAGATTATTTTTAAATATGCCAAGTAAGTGGAGGAAAATATTATAACATAAATAAAGTACCAATATATGTCATGGTGAAGGAAAGAGGTAAGTTATGTGTTATATTAATTTTTTTTATGGAAAAGATATCCTGAAGGAGCTCATGAAGTGGATAGTTTAACTAGAAATGTGTTTTGAATATGAGACTAATGTATAACCCATGAGGGTAAAGGATACATGTATTATATTATGTGTAATTAATACTATATATCAAAAATATATCCAAGAGATGAGACAAGGAAAAGGTAAGAAGAAGGTAAGTGGTTGTGAGAAAATGGTTCCAATTTATTGGGTCATTTTGTACACTCAAAATTTCTTATAGAAAGGTTGAATAAGCTTTGTGTGATTATCCTTGAGAGATATGAGAAGAATAATATTTCCATGAAAGGCAACAAGAGAGTTAATTTTCCATGTTATTAGTTCAAGTCTAATCTGAGAGGTATTAAGGAGAAGTATGTGTATGCAAACAAAAAGGTCACCTTGAAAAAAAAAAAAAAAGAGGGTGAGTTTTCCATGTGATAATCCCAAGTGTATTATGGAAAATAACAAGGTGAAAAATATATGTGAACAACCCATTGAAGAATAAGTATTCATGCAAGAGGATATGGAGATGAAAGTAGTTCAAGTGGAAGAAGGAGACCATTGTTTGGTGATGGGAATGAGTTTTTAGTATCCCTTGAGTGGGAAGAATTAGAATCATCCTTGGTTAATGAAGGAAATGCTTTTGTATTTTCCATTTTTGATAGTATAAAGTTTGATTACAACTGAGGAAATATACATGTTTATTTGAAGGAAATAATAGATGTGAATGAAGAAGGCAACAGTTGTAGGTTCAAATGAAGGAAATAATGGAGGTGGAATAAGTGCAATATAATGTATGAGGAGAGTATGGTTTTAGACCATCCATTTAAATGATAATTAATCATAAATAAGGATGTGGAGAGAACAACCATTGGGGTTGTTAAAAATGGGCCTTTGGGAGTCTATCATGAGGGATAAATATATGATAAGATTATGAGCAGTAGAGAAGACTTGGACATCATGTCCTTTTTATGTGAATAAGAGATATAAAAATTCATTATGAGAAATATTTATTACCTTAATATGTTTTTTCAATGTGAATTACAACAAAGGATATGGATATAGATATGGTGGACATGTTTCTACTAAGACGACTAAAATATGAAAGTAGTGTTTCACATGTGAAATCAAACCAAATATATGTTGGATGAGAGAATATTATGAGTCAAGGGTGAATTATACTCATATGTAAAAATAGAATGTAAGATTATTTTCATATGATATGAAGATGAAATAAAGGGAAAGCAATTATTTTAGAGCTGATATAAAGAGGATGAAAAGTGAAGAAGAATTGTCATAAGAACAATAGTAGAATGATAGAGGCTTTGATAAGCCTAAGCTTGATGAGAATAAAGATGAAAGTGTGAATGTGGAGGGATCACTAATAAGGAATGTTAAGTCTCATGTTTGTAAACTGATTTATGACTATAGCTAGTGTGAAAATGTATAAATGAAGAGAATAGAGGTATTCAAATAGGCCTTCCAAGGTGAAGAGAGTGAGCTTATTGAGCTCATAATATGTAAGGAAGAGCTAATAATTTGTATGATAATGATATTGTGTGGAGAATAATATGATGTTTCAGTAGAGGTGGTTAAATTATTTGACATAAAAGTGAGGATAACAAGAGATGAGAAGGTGAAGACTATACTAGAGGTAGTATTAGAGGTTGTTGGTGATCATTTGGATGCCCTAATGTATGCTTATTTTTTTGTGATACTATTATTAGATAAGGATATATAATCCATGGGAAAGGAGATAAAAATAGTGAAAAGTAATGTAAATAATAATCCAACATTAGGTTGGAAGTGAGTAGCCAAAGCCAATAAGGGTTTAAGAGGATGCGATTAGTTTTTAGTGAGTTTAAGCCCACAAGTTAGAGTAATATGCAATAAAAAGCATTTTGGTGAAGGTGGTTAGATGAAGGTGGGGTTCATCCCATAAGAAGATAGAGAGTATAAAATATGAGCCTTTGGTATAGGAGGATAACGTATGGTGGGTCTAACCCGACAAAAAGAGTGATGTGAGATAATAAAAAGAGGGAAAGAAAGAGTAGAGAAAAGAAAAATAAGAGAAAAGGTAAGATGATAATTAAATTGAAACCATAATGAAAGATATATAAATGAAATAACAAACATAACAATTATATAAAGTACTTGGTGTGTTATAAGAGAACATCATGGACATTATAATTCATGGTCAAAAGAGTGGTTTTACCAATTATTCTAACTATGTGAGTGGGAGCTTACATTTTATAAACCTCGAGTGTCTAATCCAAGATAATACAAGGGTTCTTACAATCTTGCATCAACCAAAAATAGAGTGTGGTGTTTTTTTTTGTGTTTTTTGGTTGTTTTCTTTTTGGTCTGAGCTTGTTAACCTCTTTGAATGATGTTGCTAAATTATTCCTTTTTCATGGGAAAAGTGTGGAGATATTTTGTTTGCTTATATCAGTCTACATGGACTGTTAAGTCACATAATTTTGTAGGTAATGTTTATTCAAATTATTTAATAATTATATAATTAAATTTGGTGATGTCATAACACATTACATTTACAATATCTATAGCAAATTTTAGCTCATTTTGAGTCACCATGAAAATGTACCATTTGATTTTTCATAACACTTAAAAGGATGTTTCTCCTTCTTAGGTAGGAGTTGGATTTCCAAATTTTTTGTGATGGTATTGAATGACATTTTAAACATACATGCCAAAATTTAGATCACTTTATCTAAAATAATAATGTACCATCTATTTTTATCAGCCTACATCATTTGCCTAGTCTATGACACTTAACAAGAGGGTTCTTTACCTGTGGTAACTTGAAGTAAGAATTAGATGGCCAAATCTAGTGAGATGATATAAAATATAGTTTAAAATATGTGTTTTAAGATAAAATAGATTTAAAAAATGGTAAATTTATGATATTTTTGGTAACTATTGTTTGGCTTGAAAGCATAGCCTGAGTACCCAGGAGTCATTATTGATAGTTTGGCATTTAATTTCAAAACCTAAAATATGCCAAATTATTTTACATTATTGAAAGGGAATGAAAGTTTAATAGACACAACATGAAGCTTGGTATTTCAATAGGAATATGGGATTGAAAGAAAATAATTTTTTAGGTGAGAAGAATGAGTTGTGAAGGAGAAAAACTCTCAAGGAGCAAAATAAAGAGTTGTATTAGTTTAGAAGGAACTATATGAGATGCAATAAGTATTTAATGTAATGTAATAATCATGTAGGAATGTGTGATAGTGTTTATATATTTTAGAGTGTGAATTTATTTTGTTGTGATATTGTAATATGAGTGCAATGAAGATGTGTTAAGTGTTTCAATTCTAAATAAGTGTTGAAAGTGTGACCATGAGTGAATTCCTAGCCTGAGCAATATAGAGATAAGGGTATTCCTTAATTTGACCCCCTCTCTATTACTTGCACCAATGAACTCAAACAAGGAATGAGGGTTATAAATGTTTTGTACAAGAGATGTTTTTGGTAGGTTTACTAGTAGAGACTTGTTTAGTTTTTTTATGAACAATTCAATGTAATCAATAAAGTTAGATATAAATCTTAGCTCAATATTGTGATAAAATTGTAACCTTGATAATCTTGGCCTCCATATAGATATTTTCATCAAAAAATAATATTCAATTCTTATTGCGCACATGCAATTTTTAGGTAACAAATGATTTAAACAATCAACCTACTATATATATAAGCAAGGTTTTTTCACTAGTTGGCCTTGTTATTAAAAGTGGAGTTATTATACCACCACAAGAGGATAACCATTCCCACATCTAATACATCTCACCAAAAATTATTTAGAGCAATTATATCATGTTTATTTTACATCAAAAATCCATTTAATAAAATATCTATCTTATTTGTGCAATTCCTCCTCTCTTTTATTTTCTTGTTCTTTTTTACTTTTTATTTTTTGGGTAAAGGTTATTTTTAATCCACTTAGACAAATAAAACATTAGAGATTCAAGTTTTTAATCTTAAAACTAATGAATTTAATATGTCTAACCTATTGCATTCAAATTTGGACTATATGAAATAGGTAGGTGGCCTAAACTCTTTGATACTTCCAAGGGTTCCATGTAATTCATAGTTTGTGTTTTAGAGAAGATAAATCCCATAACACTAGTAGTCCAATTTATAATTTATATTTTGGTATTGAGATTTTCTTTGTGGAAATATACTCATATAATTTTTTATTATAAGTAGATGCTTTTGGAATCAAAGATATGAATCATATAACACTTTTATAGATCCATAGATATGCTTATATAGTTTACCTAGGGCATTTGAAATATTAAAATTTCATGTTTAATGTGTTCATTTTGGATTTGGAAACTAAAATGATTCATTCAACTTTAACCCTTCTCTATTAATTTATAAAATATAAGGAAAATCTAGATTGAATATTAGGTAGACTAGGGTTTACTTATCCTATTTGTAGTAACTTAAATTTGGTCATGAATACTTGATCATGTTTATTTTATCCCTTTTTACCATTAATTGACATAGTCACTTAATTGACACTTACTTTACCAAATTGGCCTATCCTTAGAATAAAATAAGACCTTATTTCACTACAAGGCCCTCTATTGTCACCTAAAAAAATGATATTATTATTGAAAATACCTTCACACTGCAGTGATTTAGACCCAAAAACTAGTACCTTTATTGAAGGGATAAGAATGATTGACATTTTTGTCATGTCTGTTGATCTTGTCCGTATGTGTAAACAACCAAATTTTTAAAAAGTAAAGCATCCATAGGGTCATCCTAAATATTTGTAAAAATACTCAATGGGTCTTTTTCCCTCCTCAATCACAATAAAATTATAATCAATTCATTAATTTAGATAATTTTTTAAAGCTTATCAATCCTATCACAAGCATTGACTTATTCTAGTGCACATGGGATAAAGTTTCATATTCTTCCCAAATCAGTTTCCAAACACTTCAAGTAGTTATGATCCAAGTCTAAATTTAATTTTACACAACCCTAGCCAATGCATGATCAAGTATTCAATCCATTATAGATGTATTCATATACTCAAAGGAGTAAAATTACACAAAGCACTTAGGTGGGATAAATATATGGAGGTTGTATACACAATATTTTCAAATTTTATCAAATATTAATGCTTTACATCTTGTAGGAACCCATCGAGTCTCAATTTCTTTGAGTGCATGCCCTAAAGGGTACACATCGAAAGGGGTGGGAAGACCATTGGTGCTTTGTAGGATTTTTATCCCTTATTGACACATTATTACCAACCCAACCATATCCTAAAACCATTCCCTAAGCTATTATCCTCACTTGCATACTCCTCCAGTCTTTTTCCTCTTTTCATCCCTCTTTTCCTCACCTTAGTACATTTTTATTAGTCAGCTATATTGGGTTAGTTAGGTTGACCCTATACAGTTTAAGGATATTTTCACTTAGGAATTAGGTTAGCCTTTGGCCGACCTAGTTTGACACTTATTGAATAATTGACCAGAATTATATAGGATCAACTAGGTCGACCCTATTGATTGACATTTCTAGAAGGGTTTAGGGAAATATCCGTCTATAAATACAATATCATTTCATCATTATTTCAATATGAAATCAATATTTATTATTCACTCATGCTTTTTTACCATCTGCTCTTCCACCATTCTACTTGAGGAGTCTTATCTTAGGGTTTATACTTGGATAATATAGTATTGTGGATAAGTCTTGAATGTTTTAGCCTTTCTTAGTGATCCTTACAAACTAAATCAACCTCTTGTGAATCCCCTTTCACCAAGGGATAGATTTAATCTCAACGATTTTATATTCATGTAAATATTCTCTAACTTTACTCCTCTCTTTAGTAGATAGAAGTAGCATAAGTATTGGCTTCAAATAATATTACTCTTCATATTCCATGTATTAAGGTCTTAATCATACTTATCTTAATTAAGATTATCTTATACATGTTTTGATTATTTACTAACCCCTCATGTTGTGCCATAATATTTGGTGAGAACTAGATTACATTTACATTACTTTTTATTAGATTAAGTGAAATATCAAAACCTAGGACCCCCTTAGGGTTATTACATGATTGTGTTAGATTGGAGGGTTTAGAACCCTCTTTAGCGTAGTCTTTGTGATAATTGATCCCCTAATTAGGTTTAATAGATCCCCATATTAGTCATGCTCTCACTTAATAAATGTATTCCCAAATAGAAGTGTGGGTATGCTCTATCTTCTCTGAGCTAGGATTGATTTATAAACATGTTGCATTTTTGATTGCATACATTTTGGTGAACCTGACATGAACTAACTCTTGAAGGATTTGTTCACTTATTTATTATTTATCATTTATCATTATTTTTATCATATATTTGACATAATGGGTTGACATCATCAACCCAACTCTAACTCATGTGTACAAGTTTAACACACAGTCATATCTATGTGATTTTATTCTTTCTATGTAGGTTTTTTAAGTACAGACTACTAGATCAACTCAATCGACCCAAAATAGTTTTATAGATTTTTAGACTTTCAATTCAAACTACTAGATCAACCCAGTCAACCCTGTACATTTTTAGGCATCATGTTTAACATACTAGGTCGACCCAATCAACCCAATACATTTTAAGCACTCAATAATAGGCTTATACAAAGCTAGATTAACCTAATCGACCTTGTTAGTAAAATTTTTAGGTATTTATCAAGGTTAGTTGATATAAATCTAAATTTTTTGCATCTTTAGAATCACCAAGGTTCCCTTTTATCCTTTCTCTCTTACCTTACAATTGTTTTCATAGTTTGCAGTGTTTAAAATTGCCCTTATACAGTCAACTAAATCAACCCTGTCAACCTAGTTCTGTATTATGTGTGATGTCTAGATAACTACATTGACTCTATCAACATTCTTCATTATTAGACCTTGTTTTTTAGTATAGAGGTGACATTGGCAACCCTGTTCTATATTTTATACATATACTATCGACTGTATCGACACTGTACCTTATTTCAAAGTTAGAATTAACTTGTATATGCTAGTAATTAGTCTCACACTTTCATTTCTTGTTGCTTACATGCTTAAAATAGAACACATAGTCTAATTAGGTGGTTTTTAATTCACAATTTATTTTTACTATTTTTAATTTTATGCACACATGACTAAATCATAAAATCTTTAAGAAGCACTTTAACAATTGTTTACCTAAGGCTAACCTACTTGGATTTCATCACCAAGGGAGAAGCTGACTCAATTTTTTGGCCAAGTATAAACATGTGGTTAATTTTATATTCTAGATAATCACCTGACACCCTTATCTCTATGGTGTGTGAAGTGAGGGGGTAGGCCCCAATACCAAGTCTGTACCATTACCAATACATATCCCTTTTAGTACAAACTTATTGAAACTATCCTTAGATTGATTTATAGTTCCTTGTTTATATCCAACTTCTCATCATATTTAAAATCATATTCTAATAATCTAAATAAAATTTAGGTTGACCAACTAGTTAGCTTTTACTTTTCAAAATTGATTGCTTGCTCTTTGCTCAATTATGTGTTGTATTGTAAAAAATTGCATTAACCAACATTGGTGTAAGGTTTTGTGTTGTGTGACTCAATTGGGTTAACCTCATTGATCTAATTGATTAATTTTTTCCTTTTAGTTCTTAACTTTCTAAGTACTTGAAAAATTATGTTTAGTAAGCAGTCATTTCAATTGACATAGTCTATCATAGACTTTTTTATTTTTCTTATCTATTGTACTAGGTCAACCCAATTGACCTTATATACTTTTCTATCCTTTGTTTACTATGATAGGTTGACCTAGTCAACCCTATACTATTTACAGGCCCTATTTGATGTGTTATGTTGACCTAGTTGACCCTGTACTATTTTCTTCCTACTCTATTTGCTGATCCAGTTCACTATATTTCATTGTTAGCATTTTGTTTATTTCTTTCCATTCATAATAAAGTCTCCTAATAGAATCTTTTTGGATAGCTTGAATCCATTTATATACTATATGGGATGTTCATTTCTTCCTCTCTTTTCTTCCTAATATCACCATCACTCTTGGGGCATCTCTTCCCCTCCATCTATGACTTATCACATGGTGCAAATCTCACCTCAAGATGAAGTTGATGGGACTGATCCTTTTTGTACTTATTAAGATACCTCTCATCTACAAAATTTTCAAACTAATGTGGGATCAATTGACATGAATTTAATCAATAATCTCACTCATAATCCATATTCTAATAACCCTCCCCCTAACACCAATTCAGGGAGTGCTCCTACTAACACCAACCCACCTCTTGATATTGTTATCCCCTTAACCATTAGTGTGTCTAGGGATATGTGTGGCTGACTTAGGCTTACATGCCTCTTTTATTTACTTGTTACATTTCTCTATGTTCTTAGATAGGTCAGCCTATGGAATAACCTTGGCTAAGTAGACTATATATAAGAGGTAGTGGTTAGTCTTTAAGCATCATGTGTGAAGTATTCTACTAATAGTGCATTACTGTGGAGGTTTCCCCCTTGAAGTGGATTTACTATATTATCTAGTATTCTACTTTGATATCAATTATCATTGTGTAATCTCTCATATTTTCTTATTCTATGAAATATAAAATCATTCTATGTGAATATCTAAGTAATTTCATTACAAGTGGTATTAGAGCTTCGATTTGGGAAAGTTTTTTACAACATTTTTTTTTAGATCTGGTGAGGTGTGGCTTCTGGGAGTAGTGAAAGTGAAAAAACATAACTTGCAATATAGGAAGAATTAATTTTTTTCATCAATGCATTATTTCTCAAAACGCTTTTTTGAAAAAAAATATTAAAAAAAAAGTCTATTAATTTTTTTTCCTTTTGCACACTTGCAGTCATTGGATTCATCTTGGTAAGATGATTACAATGGTTTATTCTATTGGTACACTTTTTTTTAGGGGGGGGTCAAAACCCTCCTAGGGTTTGTTTATGGTAGGCCATTCAAATCAAGGAAGAAGAGGGGCACCAGAAACTCCTAAGACTCCTACTGATGACATGGAATTTGGAACTTCAGATTCAATGATTTCTTAGCTTCAAGAGGACATAACAAACTTAGTGAGGCATGATGACTTTGTTGTAGTCCAAGATGATGTTTTAGGGATGCACAAAGAGATTAATGGAGTTCATAATGAATTGTATCATATCACTACATAATTGGTTTCCCTTACATCTCACTTTTAGCCTAACAATCCTCCATTTCAGCATTCAAATCCTCCTCTCAATAACTCCCATACTGGTATGAAACTGATGTTGCCAAAAGTGGACATGCGTAAGTTCTATGGTAAGGATCCTCTCACCTAGATTAACCAAATTAAGAGTTTATTTGAGCTGCATCAAACCCCTAGTTCTCAGAAGGTGATGGTGGTGTCCTTGTATATGGAACCTAAGCAATTCATTTAGTATCACTGGTTATGTTCTCAAAAGAAAAATAATGGTGCTTTTATTATATGGACTATTTTTACTAAGGAGTTGACAAATCATTATTATAATAATTTCTCTGAGAACTATTTGAGCCAATTAGCCAAGCTATGGTAAATATGACCTGTGAAGGATTATATTCATCAATTTTAGAAACTCTCTTTAAGGGTGGAAAATATCACCCAGAGAAATTTGACATATATATTTTTAGGTGGCCTCAAAGATAGCTTAAAATATGAAGTTTGAATTTTTATCCCATAATCTACATCAAAAGCTATCCTTAAGGTACATGTGATAGAAGAAAAAGAGATGGTCAAAAGGAAAACTTTCACTACTGATCATGATCACAACTTTCCAGCACCATCATTTCCATAGCCCACTAGATTAGCACAATGATAAATTGAGGAGAAGTGAGCCAAAGGGTTGTGTTATGGTTGTGACAAAAAATGGAGCAAAGACCATCGTTGTGTTGAGAAGAAGCTATTTTACATTGAAGGTGCCAATGATGATGAAGAGGATGTACAAGTACATGATGTAGATGCAAAAGTTATTGAGGAATAATTTGAAGACTATCAACCTACTATTTCATGCCATGCTAGTTAGGTATTAGTACTCCCCAAACTCTTAAGGTGATGGGTTTCCTTAAGAAACAGAAGGTCACTATCTTGATTGATTTTGGGAGCACACATAACTTCATCCATAGTAAGTTGGTTGCTTATTTGAAATATTTTATTTATCTAGATCCAAAATTTTAGGTTATGATTGCAGATGGTGGTACTATCAACCATTAAAAAAAATGTCATAGTATTAAGTTGGCCATGGGAGACTACTTATTGGATTCTCCTATGTTTGCTATTATGATGGGTGGAGCTGATATTGTTTTGGGAGTCCAGTAGCTCACCACTTTAGGCACTATTGAGATAAATTTTCAATAATTATTCATGTGTTTTCATTCAGAATAAAAGACATTTGAGCTAAGAGAATTAAAATCTAAATATTCCCAACTTGTTAGTTGCCATCAAATGATAAAGATTATTTATAAGGTGCTGAGGGATTTGTAGCCTACTTGTTTTCTATGGAAGTACAACCAACTCATCTATCTCCACCTCTTGATCTATAACAAATAATTGATGCTCATTCTATTGTTTTTGGAGACATGCCAAAAGGACTTCTACCTAATTTCACACATGATCATGCTATCACACTTATTCTTGGTAGTACACCACCCAACATTAGGCCATACAGCTATCCCTATGCCTAAAAAAGTGAAATTGAAAATATGGTACAAGAGATGTTGGATGTATGAATCATTCACCATAGCCAAAGTGAATACTCATCACTAGTTGTCATGGTGAGAAAGAAAGATGACACTTGGAGGATGTGCCCTGACTATAGAGAACTCAACAAGTACACTATCAAAGATAAGTTTCCAATTTCTATCATTGATGATTTTCTAGATGAATTGAATGGTGCTCTTTATTTTATCAAGTTAGATCTGCATTCTAGGTATCATCAAATTAGGATCCATGATGAAGACATACCCAAAACTACTTTCAGTTCTCATGAGGTCCATTATGAGTTTTTGGTTATGCATTTTGGCCTAAAAAATACACCATCTACTTTTTAGAGTTTGATGAATACTATTTTTAATCCATTTTTAAGGAAATTTGTTTTAGTATTCTTTGATGATATCCTCATTTATATTAAAAATTGGGCAAACCATTTGCAACATGTGAAATATGTACTCTCCATTTTAGAGAAAAATCAATTATATGCCAAACCTTCCAAATTTACTTTTGGGGTTGGTGAGGTTGAATATTTAGGTCATTTGGTATCTTATGAAGGAGTGAAAGTGGATCCTAAAAAAATGCAAGCAATGGTAGACTGGCCAATTCCTAAGACACTCAAACAACTTCATGTATTTTTGGGACGTATTGGTTATTACCATAGATTTGTCAAAAATTATGGTAGTATTACAGCCCCACTTACCTCTTTGGACTGATACATCTACTTGGGCATTTAAACAATTGAAAATGGCTATGTGCACTACTCTAGTATTGGCCACTCTTAATTTTTTTAAGACTTTTGTGGTTGAATGTGATGCATCTAGGTATGGTATGGGTGTTGTACTCATGCAAGAAGGCAAACCACTGGCATTTGAAATTCATCGACTCAAGGGTAAAAATTAGTACAAGCCCATCTATGAGAAAGAAACGATGCCCATTTTCCATGCAGTCAAACAATGGAGACCTTATTTGATGGATCATCACTTTCAAGTAAAAACTAATCATGATAGTTTTAAATATTTTATAGAAAAAAGGTTGTCATCTTGTTGGCTAATAGATTTTTCCTTATCTAAAAATGTTTTATTTTGACTCCATGCACTTCTTCTTTCAAGAACAAATAAGTTAAACAACAAATGGGTGAATTATTAAGACTAGTTCCCCTCTGAATTAATGTATAACTCCCTTTAAGATTTTTAATGAACTCAAATATTTAGATACACTTTTATAACATCCACACATCATCATGTTATGAATGTGAGATTTTATAACAGCGATGGATAATAGAATACATAGATTCTATTTTCAATAACAATCAAATAGATATATATATATATATATATATATATATATATATATATATATATATATATATATATATATATATTGTTGAACCAGTAAAAGATAAAACACATATAATGAATTGTATAATGGAAGAGTAATTACTATATGAAAGAAGATTCACATAGAAAACCTAATTTCAAATACTCAAACAGACAAATCTAAGTATACAGCAATTGATTCTCCTTTTCATTCACAAATGAAAAATGTTTCATATAAACATCACATATATTGTCAACAATAGTGATCCAGTTCTAAAACTTCTTAACTCCTTTTCCTTTATATATCCATCTTTTTCAAATATATATAGTTTCCCTCTTTAATCAATCTTTCAAACTAAACTAGAGTTAAAGTAACTCTGACCCATACGGGATTTAGTTTTTTACAAATTCTCTTAAAGATCAAGTTTTGAATATAAAAGTAACTGAATAACTGAATAAAAGAAACTATGCAAGTAAAATCATTGCTGAAGTGACAGATTAGGATCTCTAGATTTATTATGTTCGGTTGGATAGACACGTTGAGCTTTCCACTCCTAAAATGCTGTAATAAACTCCTAAATTTTTGAGAGATTGGGAATACTGACGTGTTTTATTCTTGACTTCCAAATGTTTTCTTCCCTCCAAATTTTTCCCATCTTCTCTATGTGATCTGAGAGTGGGTCGATGTAATGACAAAGAAGTGACTCTACCTTTGAAATATGAGAGAAATTTTTAGTTAATAAATTGTCACTTTATTTAATGATTTTTATCTTTTCCTTAAAGGATTGAATCATAATATTGATGTCCTTTTCTAGTTTTCCATCATATTTTATGTATTTGACATCAATACTCTGTAGATCATGCTGTAATGAATGAATGAATTCAGTTATTTCTTTGATCATTTTTGTGATTTCAATTCACCCTTGTCGGGATACTGAATTCCTCCATTCAATGTTTTTCTTATTTACATAAAATGCATCTTCATTCAGTCCAGTCAAATTATTTTCTGACAAAAACTTAGTTATTCCATACTTTTGTACCTCATCAATCTGGTTCATCACACTAATCCATTTTCCTTCATCTTTTATGTACAAAGTGTTTTGAGTCTTCAAATCTTCAACAATAATTGTGGTTAAATCATATACATTATTCAATTTATGAATGTATTTCGTACCTTTCAGGATGATGCCATCCAACCAATTATCAAATACCCTAGTAACCATTTTACTTTTGTGTATTTGGTCCAACATCCTTTGATTGATAGGCAATTTTGGGTCAAACGATAGGGGCAATTGGGCAATTGGTTATGGATCTTGACTATGAATGGCATCAATGTACTATGCCATTGACCGTATAGTCTATTTTAACTCCCTTTTATCTTTTTCATCCTTCCAAATTCTACTAACTATCCTTTTAGTGGATGCTTTGAGGTGATGCACATCTACGAAACGTGATGCAGTCATAAGATCTATCTTTTCAATTGTAAAATCTTGAACTGTAGGATCTTGAAATTCCTCATTGGTTATTGGTTGGGCTATTTTTGCATTCTAATTCCCTGTATTAGGGTCAACATCTACCCTAGATGTTGTTTTTAACTTTTCAAATTTAGGATTTTTACCTAAACACTTACTCTCCATATCCTCCAAGGGAAAAGAAAATGGTACTATTTGCCCTTTATTATTGATTGAGTTTTCTAACCACTTGGGTGCAAAGGCTGAGACTTCTTTATTAGGATTTGGTTGGTCAGAAGGTACATTTGAAATAATCATTAGTTCAATAGAATCAGAAGGAATCATTGTCTATTGATCTGCACTAACCTCTTCCCCCATTAGTGAATCAGATTTTCTATCACCTTTGGCTTCTCCTGAATCTTCTTCAAAATTCAAATCCAATTTTTTTTTTTTTTATAAATTTGACTCTTTCTCTTACTTTGGGTCCTTGATCTGGTGGTATGAGGAGGTAGAGTATTTATAAGGGCCTTCTCAGATTCTTTGATGATAGGATCCCTTCCAATTTTTGCTCTATAAATACCTACATCATAGATAGTAATTAGTTGATTAGTGGAGCTTATTGGGGATGGTGATTCAATTATTGATATACATTATTAGGAAGCTATGTTTTGATCTCCCCGCATTTTTTTCTCTCTCAACCATTTCTCAATTTTCCTTATCACTGGGAGGGTCTTAACCTTAATTCTATCTTCTTCATTTTTATCCTAGTTAATTTCTAGAATAGGTGATTATTTTATCTATTTAAATTATGGATCAGTCACCTATTCTTCATTATCAAAGATTCTAGAAATGTCCATATTCACATTAAGAGTAATTATTTGTCTTAGGGAGAACCTAGACCATAGTCTTCTTCTAACCTTAAATTCATCTGAACAATCCTCCCAATAATCCTCTAATTGACAAATAGGTGAAAACCATGTTCCAAGATCCAAGTTATCTCTGGTAAAACCTTTACTATTAAATTAGGATCTGACTGTGAAGTACTAAAAATTGAATTTTTTAAGATCCAATTATAAATTCAAAGTGCATGAATAACATCCAAGTTTGATAGGAAAAGATATACCAGACTTCTTTTTCATTAGGAATTTTTTATCTACATGTGTTAATTATTTGTAGACTTTTATTAACACAAATTAGTCAAAAACTTACCTAGGTAACCTTAAAGGTTCACTATCAAAACCCCCAAATCTGATATAAGTGAACTTGGAAAATTAAATGAAGAAATTACCATAAATATTGATTAGTTTCATAGCTTCATTAGACAACCTTTTATTGACGTTATTTGATAATTTAGAAGTCATTTTCCGAGTAAAAATAATATTAACCCTCCTATAATCCTCATAGCAATTATGAATTTGTAACTATGAGTAATAATCATAAATTTTGTTGTCTTTAACCAAGGGTGCATGAGGTAATCCTACCCATTGTCTTGTAGATGCTAGGCAATAGAAGAGGTATGAAGACATATAAAACTCTTTATTTTCTAAATAATTATTTAAACTTAGATGCAAATATTTACCTGCAATATCTACCCAATCCAAATATTTCTCTCCTTGGAGGATCACCTACATGAAAAAGTACATCTAGTCTTCCCAATAATATGCATGAGCATTGCCCTTTAGCCTATAGTAATACTATAATATCTTGTACTTATGGAACATGTGATTTCTTGTTAATGGTCTAGGAAGTCTTGAACCCCTTTTTGGAATTTCAAAAGCCAATTCCTTACAATCACGCTCATGTAAATTTCTTTTTTTAATGAAAAATAACCATAGGAAGAAGTAATACTGAGGTCAAAATATGGTTCCTTGGGAGGAATTCTCATCATAGACATTAGGGTTTATCTATTGATATGCAGTAAAACATTACCATTTGTAGTCCTGATGCACCTATTTTGAGGTTCATATATATTCATGCATTCAAGAACTAATTCAAGGCATTGTATAGCCATGGGAAAGGCCACAATTTCAACCAAACCACTTTCTACTATCTTCTACATCATAGGATTTAACACAGGATTTATAGCCCTTTCTTTAAAATCTTCCAAGTCATATTAGACCAGAGAGGTGTCCCCAATTTTAGGAGGACAACATATGAGACCAAGACCATGCTCATAATTGAGACATGCAGATTTCATGGCTATAGGTTGGAGGATATAATGAAAATAAAAAGTTTTGAGCTTCTTAAATAATGTTGTAAATTCAAAAGAATTCTTATTTCCAACCAAGTAATGGAAATAGTTTATAGTAAGAGTAAAACTCACCAAAAATTAATCTTAAATCACTATAAATTTGAGCAACAAATATCTTATACCACCTGTGTTGTTCTCCTTTATATCATCTAGTATTCTTGTTTGCTAAATATGAATTGTTCTCTCTTGATACAGATATTAACCAGATCAAATAATTAAACTAAAACAATACATGCTAAGCATGCTTGATAAGACACGCACTCTGACATATGCATTAATGATAAGAATTTTTTTACACATGAATTTGATGAGTAATGATTATCTATAACCTCATGAAAATTCAAAAAAATTTGCTTTATAATGTGTTTTAGATATATTCTCCTCTAACTCACCCACTAGTTTTAACTTAGAGAAAGCCTCGGGGTGAGATGAGAGTATAATCATTGAACCATTAAACTTTTGAAAATGTGGTTCAACTTCAGGGTTCAATGATATGAGATGAACTACACAGACTGACCAATAGTCATATGATCTTTCTAGAAACTTTGAAATTTGAAACATTCAACCATTGAAATTTTGAACTCCACTATGTAGGTTTAAACATTAGGTTCAAGTGGTAGGTTCAAATGGTAGGTTCAACAATACATTAAATTATACAAGGGAATTGAGTGAACACGACTCTTTACAAAACATTGAGTATTGGACTTTTGAACCATTAAACTTTTGAACTTTGAAAAAGGGTTCAAGTTCAACAGAAAGGTTCAAAGTCATAATTGAAATACACAAAGGGACAAAGAGTTCACTTTGAGAAACTTTGAACCATTGAACTTATTGAACCATTGAACTTATTGAACTCTTGAACTCTGAGAAAGGTTCAATGTTCAAAGGTTCAATTATTTTAAAAATTCACACATAAAAGGCAATAAGCGGGTGAACTTCTTTTATAGAAAAATTAATGAAATATTGAATAACGGTGACTTAAAAGGTAACATTAGCTCTGACTGGGGAATAAATTTTATGACAAAATGTAGAGAACTCAAAAACTCTAGTTATGTATAAATTGAGACACAAAGATAGAAGAAAAGGAGAAAGTCAAACCAAAAAAAGGGAAAGGAAAACACAAAATGCGACAACAAAGGAAAGGCTGTGTATGAAATAGGAGACACATGTTTCACAGTTGATACAACTTCAGATCATGTTCATTATAGGACAGGCGTAAAATAGCTCCATCTAGATATTTCATTTTAAAATAATTAGGACCAAGTACCTGATGAATATTTAAATGTCCTTTCCAAAGTGAATCAAATTTGGCATGTGCTCCTTTAGGTTCTCTCCTTCTATCCCATAGAAATACTTCATCTCCTTCCATGAACTTTCTAGGTCTAGTTTTCTGATCAAAAATATTTTTAACCTTGGTTTGATGAGTAGTAATTCAATCAACCAGTTCATTCCTCTCCTCCTCAATTTTAGTTAAGTACATAACTCTTTTCTCTAAAGAATCTTGAAAGTATTGATCTTCAATAACATTTTGTAATTTAGATATAGATAATTCTAGAGGTAATTATTAGTGTAGGTTTTTATTTTTCCCTATTATTTAATTAGGGAAATTATATTTTTGTGCTACATAGAGTTTTCCTACATTCATGGGATAGGCTAGCTTATGTGGAGATGTGTGTCATAGATGTGTCATAGGTGTCATAAGAATATCATAAGTAACTCCCTTGATGGGAGTTACTTCTCTATTCTTAGCACCTTGTCACCACCTTTCATGGAGGAGTTACAGTCTATTCTTGGGGTGCCTTGGCCACCTTTTGTGGAGGAGTTACTTACGTGCTCTCCTATATGTAATCTTCACTTTGGCCATCTCATGTTAATCAGATATTGGGTTTTCTCCTATTTTGTCTTGTGCAATTTATCTTCTTGTATAATTTCAAATGGCTTTAGCATCTATGTGATGTGCACTAGCTTCATCTCATGTGATCACGTCTCCATTGCATTCGCATTATCCAGATTCTAGCAATAACTTTGATATGGTATCAGAGCCACTCTGATAATCATGTGTCTGGTTATGCTATTAGTTTATTTTGAAATTCTTACTTTGATTTCTTAGTAGTTTTTTTGCTTAACTCCATTGCATTTGAGAGATTTGGTAGAGTTTCTTGAAAAATCATGCAAATCCATATGGAAACTTGTTAAAAAAAATTACTTCTGAGTTAGAATTTGCCAAGACATCTTATAGATCTGTTGTGGCTTTAGAAAAGGCAGTGTAATTCTTTTGTTTTGGTCATTCTACATAAAAAGATAGATATTTGCTCATCTAGAACATGAAAGTTTTGTGCCTCATATGCTTCAGCTTGGCCAAAAACTATTTGATCTAATCCAACGTATCACCAAAATTCTCCTTGCAGTCCTTGAGAAATGCATTCCCTATTTGTTGAGGTTGACTTTGATGGCAACCTTGACAAGCAAGTGTTGGTTGTGCATACCTTACAAAAAGTGAGCGTAGGAAGACAATGACACCAAGCAAACATTGGGGTTGCCAGTCATGGCCTGGGCTTCGTCGTGATGTTGTTTGGGAGGGGGAAGGCACCGGTGCTGCTACCACATTGGTAGTGATGGATGACTCACCTTCCAGCTTGCAGCCAACCTTACTGTCCTTGATGTCAGACTCAGCTGACCTTGCCGCCTTTCAGACCCTTTTTGGTTTCCAATGGCCATTTGGTGGGCCCACCCTCTCTCCCTGATTCATTTGGTAAATCTGATTTTAAAATTATTCTGATCTAAATCAATCATTTGAATGTTTGAATTAAAATCAAATTTGAAATTAGCATTAAAAAAAAGGTAATTTAGAGTTTTTTTTTTAAAAACCTTGTATCTTCAACCCACAAAGACGAAGGGTGAGGCCCGGGTTGGCAGGAGGCCAATTCCCCCTCAAAAAGACCTCCTTTGGATTCCAAGCTCCGTGCTAAATATAAAAAGTGGTTGGAAGGCCAATTTCTCTCTCAAAACATACATTTTTTTAATGTTTTAGTGTTTTTTTTGCAAAAACACTAGTTTACAGGAAAATTGAACCTTTAATATCTTGCAAATGGTAGCTCAAATTTGGATGCCATTTTTTGCAAAAATGTTTGTAATTAAATTCTCCATAGTGTAGGCTTGTTATTTGTCAAAATGTTCTAGTTTATAGAGTGCCTAAAATTTGGGTCTCCTAGGACGCATTTTCGGCTGAGTCCGACGTCCTATTTGCTTATAGTCTTGCACTGATTGCTCTAAGATGCATTCTCAGCTGAGCTTGACATCTTTTGAGCGTGCACTTGCATATTTTGGGGGCTCAATATTTTTGGGGGGTGTGATTGCTTTTCACAACTTACAAATCTTTGCTTTCATTCTCCTTTTTGCATAATTTCACAACTTGCAATCAACACAACTTCACCTAAATTCAGCTTAAAATGGATTCTTTTCAACTTAAACCCCTAACACCCTTCAACTATCATGAATGGAAGGTTAAAATGTCAATCATTCTTAGAAGCAAAGGGTTGTATAGGATCACCATGGGTACTGAAGTAGAACCCAACACTGATGCTAAAAAGGTTAAGTGGTACAACCATAGTGATGAAGCCTATGGATTACTGAGCTTTTCTATGTATCCAAAAATTCTCTTCCATTTAGAAACCTCCAAGAATCCCAAAGACATATGGGTCACCTTAGAACTCTTATTTGGGAAGCTTGATGAGATGAGAGGTCATGAGCTCAAAAATGAACTCATAAGTCTAAGTCCTAGCAACTTTGACACCCTACAGGACTTCTTCACTAAGTTTAAGGCCCTTAGATTACAATTTAAAGAATTTGGGATAGAGAAGAAATATGATCAACTCATTCTTTCTATTCTCTCAAAGTTAGGTCCAAGCTATTCAGTCTTTGTCTCCACTTTCTATGCCATAAAAAGTGCCCTTGGCACTACATAGAAAATGTCTTCTTTGGATTTATTCATTACCGACTTGACTAGAGATCAAGATAAGCTAATTAAAATGGGCACAATAAATTTTACTCAACCCCAAGCTTTGATAGCTGAAAATGGTAAGGATAAGACTTCAACAAAGGAGAAGAAGAAAAATAAAAATGACTAGGAGAAGAAGAAAGAAAACAACAATCCTGCCAAAAACAACATTGAGTCTTCATCCTCCAATGCTAAACCTAAGAAGGAGAAGGTTAAGTGAGCCTATTGTAAAAAGACAGGGCATGATGAACACAAATGCATGAAGAAACAAATAGATCACCTAACTCATCTTCTAGAGAAGCACAACATAGGTGTTCTTGAGTCCATCAAGTAGAACTCATCTACCCAAGATTCTACCAAGGCAAAAGGCAAGGGTAAGGACAAAGAAAAGGGCAAGGCCCTTGTAGCTATTATAGCATCTACATCATCATGGGTCATTGATTCGAGTGCTTCTCACCACATGGGCTCTTCACTAGTTGATTTTTCATCTTTAGAGCCTTGTAGCATGACTTCAATTAGTTTGGGTGATGACACATCAGTTTCTATTGCAGGGAGAGGGTTAGTTGAAATGGAAGGAGGAACATTCAATAATTTTCTAAGTGTTCCTTCTCTTTCAACCAATCTCCTATCAGTGTACCAAATCACTCACATTGGTCAAGGCATGAGAGTTGAGTTTTCACCAGATTCAGTGGCTATCAGGGAGTTGCATATTGATACTATAGTGGCAGTGGGTAGGGCAGATCACCAAGCAAGGTTATACACCTTCTCACATTTTGCATCAGATTCTTCTCCAATAGCATTGTTGACTCATTCAGATGAAGTTAGAAAATTGTGGCATGAGTGGTTTGGCCAACTTAACTACCACTACCTTAAGTAACTTTGCAAAAATGACATGGTCATTGGCTTGCCTCGTGTCTAATTCTCAAAAGGAATTTGCGAGGGGTGCTCCCTTGGGAAGCATCCTAAAATAAAATTTGATAAAGGCAAAGCTTGGAGGGCTTCACAACCTTTGGAGTTAGTCCACAGTGATGTATTGGGACCCTTTCCCAAACCATCTTTTACAAGGGGCAAGTACATCCTCACTTTCATTGATGATTTCTCTAGGTACACTTGGATATATTTTCTCAAACAAAAGTCTGAAGTGTTTGAAAATTTTCTAGACTTCAAGGCTCTTGTTGAGAAATAGAGTGAGAAATCCATCAAGGTTCTTCGAACTAATAATGGAGGGGAGTATGTCAGCAATAGGTTTGAGTAGTTTTGCACCATAGAGGGGATTGATTTACAGTGCACAATCACTTACAGTCCTTCATAGAATGGGGTTACAGAATGCAAAAATAGGTTCTTAAAAGAGATGGGTAGCTGTATGATTCACTCCAAATCCTTAGCACCACAATATTGGGCTGAAGCCATCAATTGTGCTTGCTACATTCAAAATAGGGTTCCTCATAAAGATTTGAAAGGAATAACACCCTTTGAAGCTTGGCATAAAAGGAAACCTAATGTTGAGCACCTCAAGGTTTTTAGATCCCTAGCCATGGCCCGCATTCCAAAGAAGAAATGCAAAGCTATGGAATGATAGTCCAAGCCTTGCGTCTTTGTAAGATATCCGAATGGTATTAAGGGATATCACCTTCTAGATCTAGTCACTCATGATTTGTTCATCGAGAGAAGTGTCCATTTTTAGGAGAGTCTTAGAGACTCCAAACTTGACACTTCTTCTCCCTCATCAGATCTACTTCATGATGATTCCTCATTAGATTCAAATCAGCCATAGCAGGTTATTGAGCTAGAGACATCTTCTTCTTCTTCAAGTTCAGATAACAAGGACAGTGATGTAGGGTCATCCACCTCTAGTCAGTTAGAGGATGAGGAGTTAGCACTTGACTCACCCACTTTCGGGCCACTTTGGGCTAGATAGACACTTGAGAGTGTTGGCACTTGGGAAAGAGGTCCCGTAGATGATAAACATACTAGGGGGGATTTTCAGAGAGATCCACATGCCTTCTTTGCTTTAGTTTCAAATCCACACATTTTTTGAGAGGCATCAAGGGTACCTGAGTGGGATAATGATATAGAGGAAGAATATTCTTCCTTATCAAAAATCACACTTGGGATTTGACTTCACTTCCTAAGGGAAGAAAGATGGTTCGATGTAGGTGGATATATCAGACCAAGTTTGCAGTAGATGGGTAAGTACAAGGCATGATTGGTCACCAAGGGTTTCTCACAGGTGGCAAGCATTGACTACTCAAAGACCTTTACACCCATTGCAAAGATGACTTTTATCTGACTCACCTTGGCTATTATCACAACACATGGTTGGGATGTGAATTAGATGGATGTGAAGAGTGCCTTTCTTCATAGAGACCTAGAGGAGGAGATCTACATGGAGAAGCCACCAGGATTTGTTCATGATTCTTCCTTAGTATGTAGACTTAATAAATCTATCTATGGCCTCAAACAGGCCCCTCAAGCTTGGTATGCCAAGATGGATTCCTTCCTTCTCATAGAGGGTTTCACTAGGTGTCATTTTGATGCTAATGTCTACTTCTTATGGCAGGATGATTCATTCCTAATTTTGGTTCTATATGTTGATGACCTTTTGATCACCGAGAGTTTTTCATCAACTATTGCAGCGGTGAAGGCATCTATCCAAGATAGATTTGACATGATATACTTGTGTTTGTTGCACTACTTCCTTGGCATCAAGATCTCACAGTCAGATTCAAGGATTTTTCTTGCACAGCCTAAGTATGCTCTTGATTTATTGGCTTGATTTCACATGGCTAATTGCAAGCCATCTCTGACTCCCTTTCTATCAGGAGTCAAGCTTGAGGCTGACTTTTCTTCATCATTGGTTGATGCCACTCAGTATTGACAACTTGTTGGTAGTCTCATCTACTTGACTCACACCAGGCCTAAAATATCATATACAGTGGGACTTGTCTCTAGATTCATGCAAGAACCTCATGAGCTGCATTGAAAACTAGCTAAGAGGATCTTACATTACATATAGGGTTCAAATAGATACGAGATTCATTAAAAATTTGGCATAGAGGTTGACTTGGTTGGATATACAGATTCAGACTGGGTTGGCGATTCACAAACTCACAAGTCCACTTTTGGTTACAGTTTCTCTCTAGGTTTTGGTCCTATCAGTTGGTCTAGCAAGAAGCAAAATGTTATTGCTATATCATCCATAGAGGTAGAGTATAGGGGAGCTGTTAATGTAGCTACTAAGGCTATTTGGCTTTAGGGGATCCTTTTTAAGTTTGGCATTCCTATCAAGCAGCCCACCATTATTTATTATGACAACCAGAGTACCATTCAAATTTGCAAGAATCCAGTTCAGCACCAGTAGACCAAGCACATAGAGATTCACATGCATTTCATTTGGGAGCTCATTCATAGTCAGGTCATTAACTTGATATTTTGCCAGTCTTCAGAGTAGGTTGTATACATCTTCACCAAACCTTTCACCGAGAGCAAGTTCATTCATCTACGAGCTCTTCTTGGGGTGCGGTCTACATCTGCAGCAGTATCATCTTCAGGGGGACCTTCTAACCTCTTCACTTCTTTTATGTCTCTCTTTTAAGGGGGAGTTTTTTCCTACGATTTTTCTCCTTTTCTCTATATTATGAGAGATTACATTTGTGCATGGGTACCTCATCAGGCCTAATTGCTAGGACCCATTTTATATTTCCACACTACCCACCTAAGATGCGCTTATGGGGGGTATTAGTGTAGGTTTTTATTTTTACCTATTATTTAATTAGGGAAATTATATTTTTGTGCTACATGGAGTTTTCCTACATTCCTGGGATAGGTTAGCTTATGTGGAGATGTATGTCATAGATATGTCATAGGTGTCATAAGAATGTCATAAGTAACTCCCTTGATGGGAGTTACTTCTCTATTCTTAACACCTTGTCACCACCTTTCATGGAGGAGTTATAGTCTATTCTTGGGGTGCCTTGGCCACCTTTTGTGGAAGAGTTACTTACGTGCTCTCCTATATGTATTCTTCACTTTGGCCATCTCATGTTAATCAGATATTAGGTTTTCTCCTATTTTGTCTTGTGCAATTTATGTTCTTGTATAATTTCAAATTGCTTTAGCATCTATGTGATGTGCACTAGCTTCATCTCATGTGATCACGTCTCCATTGCATTCACATTATTTAGATTCTGGCAACAACTTTGATAGTAATGATAACTGTGTTCCTATCCCATAAAACATCTCAAAAGGTGTCATTCCTATTGCTCTTTTCAGGGTTACCCTATCAACCCAAAGTTCTTCATATAGTTTCTTTTGCTAATCTTTGGGGTTATCACTCACCAATTTCTTCATGATGGATATCAAATTTTTATTACTGGACTCTACTTGTCCATTCCTATGAGGGTAATAATCTGATGAGTGAGAAAGAGAGACACTATGTTTATAGCAAAATGAAGTAAGTTCCATTGAATAAATATTAGTAGCATTATCTACCACAATATTTTGAGAAACACCAAAATGTACCAGTATATTTTCTTTGAGAAAATTACATACTACTTCTGAGGTGGTTCTCTTCACAGGGGTTACTTCAACCTATTTCATAAAATAATCAGTTACTGTTAAAATGTGCATATGACCAGCACTTGAAGGAGGTGAAAGAGGCCCAATGAAGTCTAATCCCCATTTTTTGAAAGGTTCTTCAATAATGACAAGCCTATGAAGTAATGTTGCAAGTTATGATCTTCTTAAAAACAATTTGCATTTTTCACAGTTAGCCACCCATTTATATGCACCTTTGAACACACCTAGCCAATAATAACAATTTATAAGGATTTTGAAGGCTGTGATCAAAGAAGATAAATGTCCACCACAGGCTTCATTATGAAAAACTTCCAACAATTTAGATTGTTGTTCCTTATCTACACACCTCAGAAAGGTTCCATCTAACCCCTTTTTGTATAGGACATCACCCCAAATCACATATTATGCTGATTTTAACTTCAGATTTTTTTTTCTTTTGAGGATAAGTGTTGGGATAGTCTCCATAAGTAAGATAGTGTACCACGTTTAGGAACCATGAATCTTGTAAGTTCACCAATAGAATAGTAGGAAGTTCTTCTTCTTTTTCTTCTTTACTTCTAGCTATCAATTTACACAAACCTTGACCTTTAAATAATTTGGTTGGCTTAATCTCTAGGTCATATTCTTGAATTTTAGCAATCCATGTTGCTCTATTATTCATCCCAACCTCTTGTTGAGTCAGAATGCTTTTCACAGCTGAACTAGGAACAAATATAACTGAATAAGAATGAAGTATATAATATCTAAATTGTTTAATAACCTTTACTATAGCAAAAGCTTGTTTCTCAACCAAAGAATATTTAAGTTCATTATTCTTAAGAAAAACACTCATAAAGGCTATTGGGGCTTATGCATTTACTTTATTTTTATGTAACAAGACATCAGACATGGTATGTTCTGAAGCATAATAGTAAATAACAAAATCTTTTTGGAAATCGGTATCTACCAAAGTAGGTGTTTATGCAATCACCTCTTTAATATCTTCAAATGATTTCTTAGCAGATTCATTCCATTTGAATGCTTATTTTTCACTCATCATTCCCACAATATGTTTTGTAATCTCAACAAAATCAGGAATGAGCCTTCTGAGAAAATTAATCTAGCCAAAGAAAGACTTAACTCCAATCCTATTAGAAGGAATCCTTAGTTGTTGTATTGCTCTAACTCTTTTTGGGTCAATTTTGATTCCACTTTTTGAAACTAGGTGTTCTAATAACTTCCCTTCTTTAACATAAAAAACCAACTTCTTAGGGTTAAGAGATATCCCATGACTCTGGCATCTTTATAAAATGGTCTCTAGATCCTTCAAATGATCCTCTCTCTTTTTAGAGAAAATAGTCAAATCATCAAGATAAATGACAATAATTCTATCTTTCAAATCTTTAAAGGATGAATCCATCACACGTTGAAAAGTTACACCAGCATTAATCAAACTAAAGGGCATACGATTATAAGCAAAAGTTCCTTGAGGTGTAGTGAAAGTAGTTTTATGTTGGTTAGTTGTAGCCATAGTTATTTGATTATAACCTGAGAACCCATCTAACATGGACATCATGTATGACCCAACAACAGTTTACAAGATGTGATCCATCATAGGTAAGGGATAATTATCTTTTAAAATGGCTTGGTTTAAATTCTTGAAGTTAACACATATTATTATTTCTCCATTCTTTTTTCATACTAGAACAATGTTTGCCACCCAGGTGGAGTGATGAATTGGATAAATAATCATGGCCTTCAACATCTTGTTAATCTCCTTAACGATAGCCTCAACAAATTTTGGGTTGTAATTTCTCAGCTTCTGTCTAAATGGAATTACATTTGCTTTCAAAGAAATATGATGTTAAAACTATCCATGTCTAAAATCTTTAAGATCATCATAGCACCAAACAAAGACATCCTTATACTTAATCAATAGATTAATTAATTCATTTTTCTCTTCTAGTGAACAACACCTACTAATGGAGATCTATTTAGGGTCAGTCTCACTTCCAATATTGATTTTATCATAATCTTCTATTTTGTTAAGATTTTAGACAAGTTTGCCTTTAGTATATACATCTTGTCTAGTAAATAACTATTATAGGAGACCAATCCTTTAGGGATTTTGTTTCTTTTTAATTAAATTACATCATCTTTTGGATTGATCCCTAGATCAGGACTGAATTCTTTACATTCTATTTTAGAACCTTCAAAATAAGTCCCTAGGAACATATCAACATTCTCCAAAAAAAATTTGATCTATTTATTACTTTCAAAAACTTTCCAATTTTTAGCATTATTTGGGACATTAGGACGATAAACTAGTTCTATTCTATATGAATCTCTTTTAAAATTAGGGTGTGGGAGAAGAAGAGAAGCTGATACTGCTAGAGAATCTGCTCGAGTGTTCTGGTCTCTAAGAATTGCTTCAATACAAAAGGCATCAAAACATTCTATCCCATCCCATACTTTGTCTCTGTAATGTCTTAATCTGTCATTTTTAACTGAAAAAATGAGTTTCACTTGTTTGATAATTAATTCAGTATCTCTTCTTACCTTGATTATTTTTACACCCTTTCCTTTAGCTTCATTTAATCCAAGCAATAAAGCTTCATATTATGCAGTGTTATCAGTGTTTTTTAATTCTAGTGTGAAAGAGTAAAGAAAAGTTTCACCTTCATGTGAGATCAACACAATTCCTGCTTCTGAACCAGTGGTAGCACAACTGCCATCAAATTCCATAATCCATAGATCATCTAAATAAATAGACTTTGGGACAGATTCTTTTTTTAAATCTTTAGAGGAGAGAAAATATTTACCAAATTCACATTCTTCAAATAGAATCTAGGACTTAGGATCATCATAAGGATATACCGTAAACTTGTATTTAGGTTCTAGCTTAACTTTTTACTTTCCCACTAGAATTGTCGCTTTTGACCAATCTAATTTAATCTGACCTTCCAAATCTTTGAAAAAAAAATTGCTCAATAGCATCTCATAACTAGCATGGATATCCGTTACCAAAATAGTAAACTTCACCTTTTTATTAGGATAGGCTGCAAGAGTAACTTGTGCATCTTTAAATTTTCTGAGCAAAGAAATATGTTTACCGTCCATGGAATACCATCTACCAAATGTTTTTGTAAGGGATAAGCCTAAGGCTTTGGCTACAGAAGAAGGCATTATATTATCAGAAGTACCCGAGTCTATGATACAATTGCTGAGTTTATGACCATTTATGAATAAATAAACATAAAATGGGTTGGGATTCATATCAACCATATAAGGAGTATCATCAGATGAATTGAGGGTCATTCTAGAAGTATGAGTGGGTGATTCAGGTGGAAAAGTAAATAATTGGGCAATGGGAGACTCAGTGTTAAGGTTTAATTGGCTTTCAGGTTTAACTTGTGTAGGACCATTTTTGACATATTTAACCAATTTATCAAGTTCTTTAGGTTTCAACTTGAGGTATTCAGCAGGGGATATTTGAATTTTTGTAGACTTATAAAATACTAAAATATCAAAATAAGTCTCACAATCATTTCTATGTAACAATTTACTTTCTTATGTCTTAGCATCAAAAGTTTTAGTAAAAGGTTCCTTACCTTTAATGGGCACTTCTTGAGTATTAGAAAAATTCAGATTCTTTTAACTTTTGGTAAGCATAACACATGAAGGATCTTCAAGAGTAACCAATATTTCACCTTCTCTTTTTGAATCTAAATCATATTCTAGGAAATGTATTTCAGAGTCACTAGATCTCTCAAAGCTCCTTTCTTCTTTAGTAATCTCCCTTAAGACATCTTGAGTAGCAATTATTTGAGTATATCTAAGCATCTCTAGATAAGAATTTCTGTCATGATCAGTAGTCAAATGAAATACACACATGTTATTTCTTCCAAGAGGGGCTTCAATAGTCAATATTGGTTGTGTTGATGCAAGTGGTAATGTCTTACCAGCATTTTCTTGTTGATTTCTCCTACCAATATCTTGATGTGATTGTTGGAATAAAGTACTAGTCTTTGATAATTATCTTTTAAGGGAAATCATATCATTGACTAGCCTTTAAACCATAGGATCCATATAACATGAGGGATGAACATTAGGTACTTAGACTTCTTTCTTTCATTTTATATCCATAATAAGATCATCTTCTAACTTTATGGTCAATGATTGTGCATCTATTAAATCGATAATTGCACCTCTTCTGAGATGAAAACTTATATCAAAAGGCATAAAATTAATAAAAAACATTTTTGAATCTCAGTAGTTGGTCTTTTAGTAGTAGGAATCTTATGCATAATTCTATTAAATTTGGCTCTAAATTCCCTCATGGGTTCATGTATCTCCTTCTTGAGTTGAGTCAATTGAGCAAGAAGGGAATGTTCATCTTCTTCTCTTTTAAACCTATTTTCAAACGTAGTTTTCATATCATTACATTTTGTGATTGAGGAATTATTTAGATGATAAAACCATTGTACTGCGATATTAGTTAGAGTTTACACAAAAATCCTTATGGATACATATTGATGTTGCATGCCTAACACACCACATGCCACTGTAAAATCACTCAGATGTTCCTCTGGTGATTGTCTTCCATCTCCATTAAATTTGGGTAAATTTTCCCTTGCATTTTTAGGCAAAGGATTCAGGTTGGCCCCTAAATTTAGAGGTCCTATGGCTACACCCCAAGGTTAGGCCATTGAAAGAAAACTTATTACAGAAGGAAAGATAGTACTAGAAAGAGTTAAGACTTGATAGATAGAGGATATAAAGGGTTTAGGAGGGCTAGGAGGTCTACTTTTATCTTTTCTAATGCAGGTAGAAATATAAGGAAAATTTAAGCTTTGAAATATTTGAAAAGTGGAATCCTAAATTCTTTCTCTTCTCAAAGACCTTGTGTATCTTCTAGAATCCATCATATGATATTATAATTATTAACTTCACACTTTAGGGAGGTTTAATTATTTGCTACATTTTATACTTGCATCTTTCTTTGCCTGAGTAATAGCAATCTCATATTATCAGCCAATTCTTCTTCTTTTTCTAATATTCTGCTTGCTATCCTATAATCATCAATATTTCAATGAGAATGCCAAGCAAGAGTATTTAAGTAATTAATAATAGTTTCTTGTTCATCTTGAAAACCAAGATTATGTTTAAAAATATGAATTATATTTTTATGTGGAAGCACCATTGTTGCCTCATATTAAGGTGACTAATCTTTCAATAAAGATTTTAATTTTGATCCCTAATGGAGTCACCAAAAACTATTGCCTAACCGATTGTCCTTATCTAAAAATGTTTTATTTTAACTCCATACCCTTCTTCTTTCAAGAACAAATAAGTTAAACAACAAATAGGTGAACTATTAAGACTAGTTCCCCTCTGAATTAAGGTATAGCTCCCTTTAATATTTTCAACAAATTCAAATATTCAGATACACTTTTTAACCAAAAAGTGTTTTAAAGGTAAACTAACATCTACAGATCATCATGTTATGAATGTGAGATTTTATAATAGCGATGGATAATAGAATACACAGATTCTATTTTTAATAACAATCAAATAGATAATCATATATATTGTTGAACTAGTAAAGGATAAAACACATACAATGAATTGTCTAATGGAAGAGTAATTACTATATGAAAGAAGATTTCACACAGAAAACCTAATTTAAAATACTCAAAAACATAGATCTAAGTATGTAGCAATTGATTTAAAAATGTTTTAGATAAACATCACATATATTGTCACCAATAGTGGTCCAGTTCTAAAATTTCTTAACTCCTTTTCTTTTCTATATCCATCTTTTTCAAATATATATATTTGCCCTCTTTAATCAATCTTTCAAACTAAATGAGAGTTAAATTAACTCTGACCCATATGAGATTTAGTTTTTTTACAAATTCACTTAAAGATCAAGTTTTGAATAGAAAAGTAACTGAATAACTAAATAAAAGAAACTATGCAAGTAAAATCATTGCTAACGTGACAGATTAAGATCTCTAGATTTGTTGTGTTGCTTTCCACTCCTGAAATGTTGTAACAAACTCTTAAATTTTTAAAAGATTGGGAATACTGACGTGTTTTATTCTTACCTTATAGATGTTTTATTCCCTCTAAATTTTTCCCATCTTCTCTATGTGCTCTGAGAGTGTTTTAATGCAATGACAAAGAAGTGACTCTACCTTTGAAATCTGAGAGAAATTTTTAGTTAATAAATTGTCACTTTATTTAATGATGTCGATCTTTTCCTTAAAGGATTGAATCACAATATTGATATCCTTTTCTATTTTTCCATCATATTTTATGTATTTGACATTAATACTCTATAGATCATGCTATAATGACTGAATGCATTCAGTTATTTCCTTGATCATTTTTGTGATTTTAATTTTCCCTTGTCAGGATATTGAATTATCCATTCAATGTTTTTCTTATTTACATATAATACATCTTCATTCAGTCTTGTCAAATTCTTTTTTGACAAAAACTTTTTTATTCCATACTTTTATACCTCATCAATCTGGTTCATCACACTCATCCATTTTCCTTCATCTTTTCTCCACAAAGCATTTTGAGTCTTCAAATCTTCAACAGTAATTATGGTTAGCTCATATACATTCTTTAATTTATGAATGTATTATGTACCTTTCAGGATGATGCCATCTAACCAATTATCAAATACCCTAGTAACCATTTTACTTCTATGTATTTGGTCTAACATCCTTTGATTGATAGGTGATTTTGGGTCAAAAGATAGGGGCAATTAGGCAATTAGTTGTGGATCTTGACTATGAATGGTGTTGATGTACTCTACCATTGACTGCATAGTCTATTTTAGCTCCCTTTTATCTTTTTCATCCTTCTAAGTTCTACTGACTATCCTTTTGGTGGACACTTTGAGGTGATGTACATCCACGGCATGTGATGTAGTCTCAAGATCTATCTTTTCAATTGTAAAATCTTAAACTGTAGGATCTTGAACTTCCTCATTGGTTCTTGGCTAGGCTATTGCTTCATTCCAATTCCCTGTATTAGGGTCAATGTCTACCCTAGATTTTTTTTAACCTTTTGGATTTAGGAGGTTTCCCTAAACACTTATTCACCATATCCTCTAAGGGTAAAGAAAATGGTACTATTTTCCTTTTATTGTTGATTGAGCTTTCCAACCATTTGGGTGCAGAGACTAAGACTTATTTATCATGATTTAGTTGGTTAGAAGGTACATTTAAAATAATCATCAGTTCAGTAGAATCAAAGGAATCACTTTTTGTTGATATGCACTAACCTCTTCTGTCATTAGTGAATCAGATTCTTTATCACCTTTGGCTTCTCCTGAACCTTTTTTAGAATTCAAATCCATAATTACTTTTTCATAAATCTGAATCTTTCTCTTGCTTTTGGTCCTTGATCTAGTGGCACGAGGAGGTAGATTATTTATAAGGGCCTTCTCAGATTCTTTGACGACAGGATCCCTTCCAGTTTTTGCTCTGGAAATACTTGCATCAAAGATAGTAATCAGTTTATTAGAGGAGCTTATTGGGGATGGTGATTCAATTATTGATATACATTACTGGGAAGCTTTGTGTTGATCTCCCCCCAATTTTTGATCTCTCAACTATTTCTCAAATATCTTTATTACGAGGAGATTCTTAACCTCAATTCTATCTTCTTCATTTTTCTTCCAGTCAATTTCTTGAATAATTGATTGTTTTATCTATTTAAATTGTGGATCAGTCACATGTTCTTCATTACCAAAGATTCCAAAAATGTCCATATTTAAATTAAGAGTAATTATTTGTCCTAGGGAGAACCTAGACCACATTCTTCTTCTAACCTCAAATTCATCTAAACAATCCTCCCAATAATCCTCCAATTGAGGAATATGTGAAAACCATGTTCTAAGATCCAAGTTATCCTTGGAAAAACCTTTTCTATCAAATTGGGATCTGACTGTGAAGTTACAAAAATTGAATTTTTTAAGATCCAATTCTAAATTCAAAGCATCAGATGTTGACTTGCATGAATAACATCCAAGTTTGACAGGAAAAGATATACCAAATTTATTTTTCATTGGGAATTTTTTATCTACATGTGTTAATTGTCTGTAGACTTCTATTAACACAAATTTGTCAAAAACATACCTAGGTAACCTTAAAGTTCACCGTCAAAACCCCCAACTCTCATATAAGTGAACTTGTAAAATTGAATAAAGAAACTACCAAAAATGTTGATCAGTTGCATAGCTTCATCAAACAACCTTTTATTGATAATTTTTGATAATTCAAAATTTATTTCCCCATTAAAAACTTCATTAACCCTCATGTAATCCTCATAGCAATTATGCATTTATAACTATTACTAATAATCATAATTTTTTTTATCTTCAGCCAAGGTCACATGAGGTAATCCTACCCATTGTCTTGTAGATGCTAGGAAATAGAAGAGGTATCAAGACATATAAAATCATTATTTCCCAAATAATTACTTAAACCCAGATGCAAACATTCAGTGATAATTTCCTTCCAATCCAAATATTGCTCTCTTTAGAGGATCACTTGTATGAAAAAGTACATCCAGTCTTCCCAATAATATGCATGAGCATTGCCCAATAGCCTATGTAGTAATACTATAATATCTTGTACTTTTGGAATATGTGATTTCTTGTTAATGGTCTAGTAATCTTGAACCCCGTTTTTGGAATTTCAAAAGCCAATTCCTTATAATCACACTCTTGTAAATTTTTTTTTTAATGAAACATAACCATAGGAAGAAGTAATACTGAGGTCAGAATATGGTTCCTTGGGAGGAATTCTCATCATAGATATTGGGATTTGTCTATTGATATGTAGTAAAACATTACCATTTGTAGTCTTGATGCACCTGTTCTGAGGTTCATATCTATTCATGCATTTAACAACTAATTTGGGGCATTGTATAGCCATGGGAAAGGTCATAGATTCAACCAAACCACTTTCTACTATCTTCTGCATCATAGGATTTGACACAAGATTTCTAGCCCTTTCCTTAAAATCTTCCAAGTCATATTGGACCAGAGAGGTGTCCCCAATTTCAAGAGGAGAACATATGAGACCAGGACCATGCTCATAATTGAGACATGCAGATTTCATGGCTATAAGTTGGAGGATATAATGAAAATAAAAAGTTTTGGACTTCTTAAATAATACCATAAACTCAAAATAATTCTTCTTTGGAAACAACTTATTGTAAGAGTAAAACTCACCTTAAATTTATTTGAAATCACTATGAATTTGAGCAAAAAATATCTTATACCACCTGTGTTGTTCTCTTTTGTATCATCCATTATGCTTGTTTTCTAAATATGAATTGTTCTATCTTGATACAAATATTAACCAGATCAAATAATTAAACCAAAACAATACGTGCTAAACATGCTTGATAAGACATGCACTCTGACATATGCATTAATGGCAAGTATTTTTTTATATGTGATTTTGATGATTAATGATTATCTGTAACCTTGTGAAAATTCAAAATTTTCCACTTTATAATGAGTTTTGGATATATTTTCCTCTAAATCTCCCTCTAATTTTAACTTAAAGAAAGCCTTGGGGTAAGATGAGAGTATAATCATTGAACCATTGAACTTTTGAAACTATGGTTCAACTTCAAGGTTCAATGATATGAGATGAACTATACAGACTGACCAATAGTCATATGATCTTTCCAAAAAAATTGAAATTTGAAACATTGAACTGTTGAACTTTTGAACTCCACTATGTAGGTTCAAATGGTAGGTTCAATGATACATTAATTTATACAAGGGAACTGAGTGAACATGACTCTTTACAAAACATTGAGTATTGAAATTTTGAACCATTGAAATTTTGAACTTCAAAAAAGGGTTCAAGTTTAATATAAAGGTTCAAAGTCATAATTGAAATACACAAAGGGACAAATAGTTCACTTTGAGAAACTTTGAACCATTGAACTTATTAAACTCTTGAATTTCGAAAAAGGTTCAATGTTCAAAGGTTCAATTCTTTTAAAATTTCACACACAAAAGGCGATAAGCGAGTGAACTTATTTTATGGTAAAATTCATGAAAAATTGAATAAGGGTGACTCAAAAGGTAACACATTTGAAGAACAATAGAAATGGGTAACTAAGATGCTAGGCTATGATTTTGAAATATTCTACAAAAAAGACAAGGATAATGTGGTGGTAGATGCACTATCCAAAAAAATGAATCAGTTGAGGCATTGCTATGTGCCATAACTATTTTGTAGGCAGAGTGGCTAGAGGAAGCATGATCAGAATGGGAACACGATAGTATTGCTCATGATTTGATTCAAAATATTCAACAGGGTTAGATGGATTTGAAAAATTCATATGGAAAGGTAATGTATTAAGGTACAAAAATAGATTATATCTATGTAAGAATTCTTTTCTTAAACAAAAAATCCTTTAAGAATTTCATGCAACTCCAACTGGGCATCATTCAAGATTTTTGAAAACCTATCACAAGATCAAGCAAGATTTTTTTTGGGAAGGTCTCAAGGGGGATGTCTAAAAATATGTGGCTGAATGTATGATTTGTCAACAAAACAAAGGCAACACCATCAAAAATCTAGGTCTTTTACAGCCTTTATCTATCCCTAGCCAGCATTAGGAAGAAGTCTCTATGGATTTAATTATAGGTTTACCAAGATTTGATGGTCAAAATATTATCATAGTTTTTATAGATCATCTCAATAATTATGCTCATTTTTGTTAGTACAGTAGCTTCTACTTTTCTCAATATGATTCAAAAACTGCATGGGGCTCCTAAGATCATTGTCAGTAATAGAGATCCTATTTTTACTAGTAATTTTTGGACTGAGTTATTTACATATTTAGGTACTCAATTGGCTCATAGTTCATCCTATCATCCTCGATCGAATGGAAAAACTAAGGTAGTAAATAAATGTCTGGAAGGATATCTCTATTTTATTTCTGATAAATAGGATAAATGGGTTCATTGGCTGCCACTTGCTAAATGGTGGTATAATACTTCTATTCATAGTTATTCCAAAATGTCTCCTTTTGTGGCACTAGATGGATACCAACCTATATCCATCACTTCCACCTTGAAGGTCCATCCTAAGGTTCGTGCAGTTGAAGAACATATTCACCATCAACAGGGGCTCTTTGTAAGTTTGCATGAAAATTTAGCTATGGCACAAAATCACATGAAGTAATAAGTAGATCAACATAGAAGTGAGAGGCATTTTAACTTTAGTGATTGGGTCTTTGTTCGCTTACAGCCATACAAATAGATGGCATTGAAGCAACAAAAATAGGATAAAAAATTATCCCCTAAGTATTATGGGCCTTATCAAATCTTGAAAAAAAATTGGTAGTGTGGCCTACAAGTTATATTTTCCTTCATCCACTCACATACATCCATTATTTCATGTATCATGCCTAAATAAATTCATTAGACATAGAGTTATTATTCAAATAGAATTACTAGAATTGGATGATGAAGGTAAAGTTATTCTTGATCCTGAGGTGATCCTTTAATGACACACTAAGTAACTACATTCTAGAGAAATTATAGAATACTTGATCAAATGGAAGAATCTACCATGTGAAGATGCCACTTGGGAGGATGAAGCATTTGTGCAATAGCATCTAGAGTTACCACAATGTTGAGGACAACATTTTTTGAAGGGGAAGGGCTTGTTATGCCCTTAACCATTGGTGTGTCCAAGGATATGTGTGGCCAACTTGGGCTTACATACCTCTTTTATTTACTTGTTACATTTCTCTATGTTCTTAGATAGGTCAGCCTATGGAATAACCTTGGCTAAGTAAACTATATATAGGAGGTGGTGGTTAGTCTTTAAACATCATGTGTGAAGTATTCTGTTAATAGTGCATTATTGTGGAGGTTGCCCCCTCAAAGTGGCTTTGCTATATTATCGAGTATTATATTTTTCTATCAATTATCATTGTGTAATCTCTCATATTTTCTTATTCTATGAAATATGAAATCATTCTATGTGAATATCTAAGTAATTTCATTATAGATACAACTCAACTTCTTTCCCAAGTAATCCAACAAATGAACACAATGAAAAACTCTAACACTAATCAAATGATGCAACTTCAACAACATTTGATTTATATGGCTAATCAACCTCTAACTATCCATCCTCAAGTTAATCCCAATTATATTCCTCCACCTCTTAAAGATTCCTCAAGCAATGTTATTCCTCGACCCAAAATGAATAACAAGATGCTTCAAACTATTCAAAATGAACCTTTAGACACATTTATTGTATCCATTGAAATTGGTAACATATCTCCAACTATCAAGTATGATGGGACTAAAGACCCTACCTCATTTCTCAAAGCCTTTAGCAAGCTTTACAAAGAGTGGATACAAACTAATACCTTCACCACAACTAAACTTTTAGTCAAAACCTTTACTAGAGATGTATTATAATGGTACAACCAATTACCCCAACATTCTATTTGGAAACCTGAAGATTTTTTTAATCCCTTAGTTAAAAAGTTTCAACATAATGATCTTCCTAAAAAATTTATTAGCCACTTCATCAATGCTAAGAAATCTCCTATCGAATCAGCTCATGACTTTATCAAAATATGTAAATCATTGGAACATAAATCTAACCATAACATGACTGATGATAACTTATGTAAACTCTATAACTACATTGACTCCTCTTCAATATAGGTTTCAAACCTTTGATCTTCAAACACTTAATGAAACTATTGACCAAGCTATATGTCAATATTTTCTCATGAAGCAATTCAAACCTAATCCTAAACTTTTAAAATGAGATTTTCAAACATCTACCAATGCTATTACTAGTAATAATCCATGCTACGGTTGATATTACTTCACCTTCTCACACACCTCTCTCATTTTAGCAAATTAAATAATTGTTATCTCCCTCTAATCCTTTTATTTATCTTAATAATCCTCCCAAATGGTATGACCCTAATCTATTTTGTTGCTTCCATGCTGACATTGGTCATTTCCATGAGTCGTGTAGAGGGCTCAATAAATGTGTTGTTTCTTATATGCTTGGTGATCCATTTAATCATGAATCCATGATCAAACTTCATCATCAATTATACACCACTACTTCTCAAAAGTGACAAGCTTATAAATCTTCTACCTCAAATAATCAAAAATATTTTTCTTCAATCAAAAATAAACTAAATACCAAGAATATTTGTTCCATTGATGCCGATTATGACCAATATTAGAACAACTATCAATATGTTAACACTACCAAGGTCAATTATTATCATAAGCCATCTCACAAAGATCCTTTTACCAAACCTAAGAATCCATCTTTAAAAGAACAACTTCTTAAAGACACTACAACTAATTATCTTGCTTCAAAAGCCCATGAGGAACCACTTCCTCCTTCTGATCCTCTAACCACAACTATTTCTTCAAAATCTACTTTACTTCCTAAACCTTGTGATGGTTTTTCTAAATCTCATTAGAACTTTATTGAAGAACTTAACTCTATGCCTTGTAAGATTCAACTCATCGAGTTGGTTTGAACTTCCCCCTATCATTGCAAGTTTATTATTCAATGACTCTAAGAAATTGAAGATCCATCCTCTATTGATTAATATCCACCTTTTATTGAGTCTCAACCTACCAACATGGATACCATTGAAACTATGTGTCCCTCTTCCAAGCCTTCCATTGAATTCCTTGAAGAGGACATGATCAACAATAAAATTATTTTTCATTCTAATGATACACCACTTTTTATTAAAATATCCATTAATACTACCCTTATCTGTAAAGTTCTAGTTGATAAAGGCTCTGGTATTAATGTGACATCTTTATGGATTATCTAATAATTTGGTTACAAAAAATATCATCTTAAGCAAACCCATCTTACCTACCATGGTTTTGATAATACTAATCAAAATCCACTTGGTTGTATTTGGCTTCCATTAACCATTAGACTTAAGACCATTGAAACTAAGCTTATGGTCCTTGATTTACCCTTATCTTAAAACATAATCCTTGGTCACTCATGGACTCATCGAATGAGGGCTATTGCTTCTTTCGGTATCTAGTGCATTAAATTCTTACATAATGGAAAGTGGTATAAGCATGAGGCTAACCCCAACCCATTGAGTATTCATCTTTTTAATCCCAAATCCTAATATCGTATTCCTATAATTCCTAAGATCAATAGTGCTTCTTTACCCAAACTCATCAACATGATTCCTGATTTAAAAGTCACTCTTACAAATTATGATGATGATGAACCTAATGATTTTTAACACACTTGAAATAATAGCATACTACCTCCATACATTTCGTAATGTCTTCCTCCTTATTTATTGGACCATATTATTAATGAGATTATTGATTTTCCCCTCTAGGCAATGCTCAAGATCCTTCTTTACCTAAAGATGCCTTCACTTGCAATGATTTTGGAGTGGCCAAATTATTTAAATACATCTCATAATTTATCCTCATACAGTTAGTAATATTGGGACTTCACCTTTTGAAACTCCCTTGACTCTCAAGTATGTACAATTTCTCTAACATATGATGATAATTATATAATGACCCAAGATCAATCTTGAGATTTGGATGTCCAAAACTATCAGATAACCTTAGATCAAATTCATGATTTTATCTAGGATGTTCATACCATTTCCACATATCATGACCTAGATCTTGAGGGTCATGTGCCTCCTACCAATTCTCCACTTATTGATACTCCTTGGGTCGTAGAGAAAACTATCCATTCTAAATCTTTAGAAATTACAAAATGTCCCTTACCACCTATTGATCAAATCATTGCATCTAATCCTTCTCCCATCACTAAAACCAATTATACTCTAATATCTTCTAATATATCTACTTCTCCTACTCTCAAGATTACACTAGATGCCAAGGAAACTGATGTTCATCATATACATTTTGAGTATTATAGCCATGGTAATCAAATTCTAGATCTTGAAGTAGATGTTGAGTATTATGGTACTCTTCCCACCTTGCCTAGTGATAAAGCCATTCTTGAAATACTTCATGCCTGATAGCTTCAACTTCCTTGGCAACATCATAAACTTAGGAATTTTAAAACTAAAACCCCTTGTTTCAACAACTTCATTGCTAGCATTAATCCTACAACTAATCCTCTTTTTTCTTTACCTAATGTACCATGTAAATTTCAAAATGGTAATGACATGCTTATTGAAGAAATAACTCACATTAAATATGGTACTCCATCTTGTCCTCAACCAATTACTATCTATTGTGAAGTCTCACCTATTGAACATGATAATTTTAGCTTATTCTTTGATAATTATCATGAGGTTTTTTCTTGGTCTTATGAGGACATGCTTGGTATTGGCCCTAGAATTGTGGTGCATAATAGCATTACTTATCTTGATACTAAACCTATGCATCAAAATCAAAGGAAATTTCCACCTAAGGTTTCCACCTTATGTCACAATGAAATCATCAAATTACTTGATGCTAAATTTATCAAACTAGTGGATTATTTTGAATGGGTTTCTAACATTGTTTCCATTCAAAAATGGTCACTATGGTTATTTGCATTTGTATTGATTTTTACAATCTTAACCTCACATGTCCCATTGATAAATTTCTTTTACCTTCTATAGATGCCATCATTGATTCCATAGCTGGTTGTAAAATGATATCTCTTATGGATGACTTCTCAAGATACAATTAGATTCACATTTCCCCTGAGGACCAACAAAAGAGTACTTTCACCATAGAATGGGCCACCTATTGCTATGTTGAAATGCCCTTTAGCCTAAAATTTTATAGAGCCACTTACCAATGAGCAATGACTCACATATTTCATGATCGTATCCACAAAATTGTTGAAACCTATATGGATGACCTCATTACTAAATCTAAAATTCATACAACTCATCTATCAAATATTACTATTATATTTGATCATCTTCTTAAATATTGGGTTAGACTCAATCCTTACAAATGTGTCTTTGGTGTCACATCTAGAAAATTGTTAAGATTCTTAGTCTCTCTTCATGGAATCTATCTTGACCCCAATAATATTAGATCTATCATCAACATGCCCATTCCTCATTTTATTCTTGACATTTGTACTTGGGAAATCTTGGGGCAATTAGAAGATTCATCCCTCAAATGGCTTATTGTATTCACTCCATCAATTCTCTTCTCAAGAAAGGTACTGATTTAGAATGGATGGATCCTTGTCCAAAAGCATTTTATAACATGAAAGAATATTTTATTCACCCACATACACTTCATCTTCCTTCCAATGATCATCCCTTAATTCTATATATTTCTTCCATAACTATATCAGTTAGGGCAATTCTTGCCCAACACGATGATATTTGAAGAGAATATGCTATCTACTACATTAGCCAAGGCCTCATTTATTATGAAACATGTTATACCAAAAGTTAACATTATTTCCTTTCCATCTATTTCATAGCTAAAAATCTTTGACATTACATGCTTTACCAAACTACTTATGTCATCACTCATTCTGACCACCTTCATCACTTCTTCTCCAAATCCTTTTTTCCTAGAGATAGAATTGGAAAATGGATGGTCCTCTTTATTGATTTTGATCTCTATATCATCACTCAAAAATCTATCAAAGGGTAAGTCATAGCTGATCAACTTATCATAGCTCCTATACTAGCTACTTCTTCCCTTCAAGATAATCTTCCATATGACAATATCCTCTATATTGAAGGTCTTAATTAAGCCATTTCTATTAAAGATTATTTTCATAACTTTATCACTAATCTTGAAGAAAATAATATTGATGAATCTTCTATTCCCTCCACTACTCCTAAATCTAAGGTAGTTATCAAATAGCTTCTTGAAATTAATGTTGACTTGCATGAGGATACATGGACTCTTCATTTTTGGTTCTAAATGCCTTCAAGGAGCTAGGGTAGGTTGTATTCTCACAAATCCTCATGGTAAGATCATTCCTTTATATTTTCACTTAACATTTGATGTCACCAAAAATATGGCTGAGTATGAAGCTCTAATCTTAGGAAAGAGAGATGTTCTTAACTTAGACATTTAATACCTACATGATTTAGTTGATTCTCAACTTATTTGACACCAAATTAATGGTGATTATCAATGCAAAAGTGAAAAGATCATTACTTATCTACCACATCAAGGTTGTTACCATTTGACAAAGCCCATGGTATCAAGACATTATTAAATTCTTGAAACATAAAATTTATTCACCTAGCTTAGACTCTTGTGAAAATACTCGCATTCATAAACAAGCTTTTAAATATGTATTTTGACATAACATCCTTTATTATTGTAATGATGAAGGTACCTTGCTCTGTTATGTTATGTAAGATGAGGTTCCTCCTCTTCTTGAACAAGCAAATGAGGGAACTTATGGTGGCTACTATAGAAGACATGCTATAGCATACAAATGCCTACGTATGGGTTATTTTAGCCTACTCTCAAAAAAGATGTAATAGAATTCTCTAAAAAGTGTACTACTTGTCAACTTCATGATGATCTAATTCATTCACCTCTAGCCAAGCTTTAATATATCAAATCTCCTTGGCCATTTTCCATGTGGGGATTTGATCTCATTGGTAAATTACCTTTTTCCCAAGATGGGCATGTTTTTAACATTACTAATACTGAATATTTTACCAAATGAGTTGAACCCATGCCCCTTGTTAATGTCATCGGTCCTACCATTTACAAATTTATTATTAATCAAATTATGTGATATTTTGGTGTTCCTTATACCATCATTTCTAATAATGGTGGTAACTTCAAAAATAAATATGTTAAACAACTTTGTGCTAAATTCAATATTAATCACAAATTTTCTATGCCTTATCATCTACAATACAATGGTCAAGATGAGGCCACTAAAAAAATTCTCAATAAAATTCTCCAAAATATAATTCATGAAACCCACACCGATTAACATCTTCATCTATACCCTACTTTTTGGGCCTATCAAACTAGCATACGTATTGCCATTGGGGAAACACTATTATCTTTAGTCTATGGTTTTGAGTTAGTTATCCCATTATAAATTAATCTTCCCTCTCTCCATATATCTCTTCATGGTATCATTCCCAATGAAGAATTACGTGAAGCTCACCTTCATGCCCTTGATCTCCTTAATGAACATTGTCTTTCTGCTTTGCAACATAACCGCTAATACAAGGCTCATATTTCCAAATAAAATAATAAATGTGTTAAAATTTTCATATTTAATATTGGTGATCTTATCTTTAAATTAGACTAAACCCATGATAAAGAAGGTAAATACACCCAAAAATGGTGGGGCCCATATTTAGTTAAAGATATTATTGGTCCAAGCACCTATTGCCTACAAACTAATGAAGGCCATGTTTTTAAAGATGCATCTAATACACAATTCCTTAAAAATTACTTTTCCTAAAAACATTTCCTTCTTTTCATGATTTCTACCTATATCTATCTAACACTTTTTGTAGGTTACTTACATGGGTCTCTCCCTCTACAATAGTTCTCTCTTTTTACAAACCTTTAGTACTTCCTATATGGTCTTTTGGTTTCCCCTTTCTCTCATGAGTTGCATTATAAAACTATGGAGAGGACCCGGTCTTCATGTTTTACCCTAGTCTTCTTTATTTTTATACTCTTTTTACACACTTTTTGGTTTCATTTGGATTTATCTTTTGTGAGTTGCATTGTAAGACCATGGATATGACCTGGTCTTCCTCACAAAATACCATCTTTCTTATCCCATTTATTTTTCACATTTTTTTTTTGGCACCCCCATGGGTTTCTCTTTTATTATTTGTAGTGTAATACCATGAATAGGACTTGGCCTTCCTCATAAAATTACCATGTTATCATTCCTTTTCGAGAATGTGTCTTTGATCTGTGTTCTCAGATTTAGCTTTTGCTTCTTTTGATAGATGGAACTTGCAAAACAATCTATGTTAGCATGTTTTCCTCCATTTCCATTATTCTTATGATAATGAATCACACTTTACTATCATTGCACCCCTTTCTCTCCCTTTATCAATTTTTTTATAATTTGAAGTAATTAAAATTGTTTCATGTGTCATTCCTCTTTATTTCCTTTCCTTTCACTTCACATTAGATAAAACAAGGTCAAAATCAAGATAACACTTTTATTTCACCTAGATTTATGAGACTCTTAGACCCCATGATCTTTAAATTTATCTCTCTTATCAACCAAGTCCAAAGTATTCAAATGAAAGTCATATTTATCACCCATGTTTGGTTTTCTAAATTCGTATGGAGGAGAAATAGACAAATGCATCAATAAAGTTAAAATCCAAATTATTTCAAACAAAATTCAATGATATATACAAAAGGAAACATACAAACTTCAAAATTTAAAATCACATCAAAAGATGTGATTCTAAGAACATCTCCTATCTCTAATCGAAGCTCAAACTCCATAGTTGGCCTCATATAGAGCTGAGGTCCATTAAGGTATGGCAGGCCAATAGATTCAAATAAGAAAATTCAACAAATTCTATGGTGCTACCTACTTTCTCATGCAAGTAACCAATCTTCATAGTAGATCGACAGCTCTTTAAGGGTCCTGAGGAATGGGGAACATGTTGTGGGAAGGTAGGTCCATTTTACTTTTTATGAATATAGCCTTCATGAGATAATATATATACTACATTTTTTGACCTAAGATTTGTGTGGCTAAGATAAGTTCTTTAGAGTCTTTAAGGTCAAAAGTCCTCTTATTTTGACAAACCTAATTTTAGTGTCTTGACTTCGATAAAAAGTTCCTTTACCTTGGTTTTTCCTTCATTCTTTCCTCCACCCATTTCATTTCCCCCCTTGATAGGCAAATTGTGATTCCAAATATGTTTTCCCTCTTCTCTAATCCCTTCTTCTTCACCTCTTAAAAACATGTTAGCATTGCTTTGTTTCATTTTTATATATCCTTAGATAAAAACAACATGTTTGAGTAACTATGGATTACTTTATTCACACCATCAAACTACATTCTTAGACATTTTTTACTTTCTTTTTGCCATTTGTCATTTTTTTTACTATCTTGCTATTATGGACACCTGAATCTGTACCTTTTTCCATTGTTGAGTGAGATAAGAATTGTTACTACTTACTCATCAATGTTATTTTACCATTTTATTTATTATTTTACCATTAGTTTTATTACCATCCTTTTTGACATGTATCATTGGTTTGATTTGGTGAGTTTTCCCTTCTTACTTAAGGTTTACTTGTTTGAGTTTTTCAGCCTTTAGTATCCTTGGCTTTTTGGTTACCCAATTTACTCTTATTTTTTACTTGGTCATTTGATCTAACATATCACTTATCACCCCAAACTCCTAGATTTCCAAGTACATCCCATCCTCATAGCACCAATTATCTTGGCTTTCTTGTATTTGTTTATTTTTTCTCTTTAGTTTTGTATTTTTGGGTTTGTCAAAAGTAGTCTTTGTACCCTACATAATCAAAACTAACAACATAGTATACAACCATTCAATAATAAAGGTAAGTCTAGGTATGTATCACATTTACTTTTTAGTTATTTCCCTTTTCTATCATTTACTTTTAGTTATTTTATGATTTAAAATAATACAACTTTTTTAGTTTCAACATCATGTGTTGTTATGTTCTTTCTCAAAGCACCATCCCCTATTACACCTTAGTGACACATGATGAGCTTCAAGTGGGGCATATGTATAAATATAATATTTTCAACTTTTATTAAATATTGATGTTTTACATCTTTCAAGAACCCATCGAGTCTTAATGTATCTGAGTGCACATCCTAAAGGGTGCATCGAGAAAGGGGTGGGTAGATCATTATCACTTCATAGTATTATTGTCCCTTATTTCCACATTATTATCAATATAAATAGCTCATATTCCCTAAGCTATTTCTCCATACTTACATACTCCTCCAATATTTTTCCTCTTTTTATCCCTCTTTTCCTCACCTTAGTACCTTTTTGTCAATCGATTATACTGGGTCAACTAGGTCGACCCTATATAGTTTCAAGATATTTTCACTTAGGAATTAGGTTAGCTTTTGGCTAACCTAGCTCAAGACCTAGTTAATAATTGACTAAAATTGTATAGGGTCGACTAGGTCAACCCTATTGGTTGACATTTTTTAAAAGGGTTTAGGAAAAGATTTCCCTATAAATATAAGATCATTTCATCATTATTTCAATATGCAATCAAGAGTTATTATTCACTCACCCTTCTTTATAATCTACTTTTCCACCATTATACTTGAGGAGTCTTATCTTAGGGTTTCTACTTGGAAAATCTAATTTTATGAATAAGTCTTGGATGTTTTGGCCTTTCTTAATGATCCTTACAAACCAAAATAACCTATTGTGAATCCTCTTTGACCAAGTGATATATTGAGTCTCTATGGGTTCACATTTAGTTAAGTATTCTCTAACTTTACTCCTCTCTTTAGTAGATATAAGTAGCATAATTATTTGCTTTGAATAATATTACTCTTCATATTCCATGTATTAGGGTCTTACTCATATTTAGCTTAATTGAGATTCTCTTATACATGTTTTGATTGTTCACTAACCCCTTTTGTTGTGCCACAAGTTTTGGTGAGAGATTATATTTACTTCACTTGTTATTAGATTAAGTGAAATATTAAAACCTAGGACCCTCTTAAGGTTATTACATGATTGTCTTAGACTGGAGGATTTGGAACCCTTCTTATCATAGTGTATTTTGATAAGTGATCCCCCAATCAGGGCTAATGGATCTCCATATTGGTCATGTTCATGCTTAACAAATATATACCCAATCAGAAGTATAAGTATGCTCTATTATCTTCAAGCTAGGATTGATTTATAAACATGTTACATTTTTTATTGCATATAAAGGTTTGATCCCTCTACACAATATTGGTATGCAGGTAGAACTTAGCACATTGGGGTGTTGAAGTCTATCACAAATATAATCACTAACACATTTTTTTAATAAATTTGGTTTAGATTATCATAAACTAAACACAAATGAAATAATGGAATTTCACTCAAAAATATAATTTAATATGATATTCTATTTAGGATGTTTTATTATTCTAGGATACGTACAATAAATAGTGATGCATATTTATATCTCAATAATATCCTTAAAATAATGAATCAAGGTTAATCTTCTCCTCGACAAATCTTTCTCTCTTATTTCTATCATATCCCCTAATAAACTCTCGCATGCCTATCTACATGAGTTGCATAACAACTCACTTACACACATTTATCCTAATATCAAAATATATTATTAATAATTTATATGACAACTCATAATAATGTTACAAATAGACTACCTAAATAATTAATAATGTGATCACTAGATAAAATTTTCCTAACATTCCTCCCACTTAGTGTGAAAATGTGGAAGATATTATCCTATATTGTAGCTCTCACCAAACTCAAATGATGGTTTTTCACTCAGATAACCACCAAACTATAAACATCGGATGATTTTACACTTGGTTTACCACTAACCTACAAATAAAGGATGGTTTTCCACTTAGTTTACCAATAACCTACAAATAATGGATGGTTTTACACTCATTTTACCACCAACCTACAAACAAATAAGATGATTTTACATATGGTTAACCAACAACCAACATAATGCTACAACATTATTTTAGTCCTCATCACTATCTTACCTCAAGAAATTACATAGAAAATCTTGATAACTTATTACAATACTTGAACATGCATGTTCTTTTATTCTTATTTGAAAAAATAAAAAATAGGTACAAACATGCCACTAAAAGACTATACGGCCTCATCATTATTGGCTCACAAGAGGATGTTATTTGTCCTCCATCCTCCTATATCTACCACTTACTTAGTTGATGTGTCGATGAATCTCATGTTTTTAAATGACAATACCCCCTATAGTTTTAACGTCACGTACAAGTGAAAATGCATTTTTGAGAAAAAAAATTCTTACAATTTTGACAATGACTCTAACTCTTGACTCTTTTTTTAAATTTTAACTCATAAAATTGATATGACTACTCACAATGACAATTTTAATTCTTAAAAAAGCTTTATTGTTTTTACTTTTTACTATTGACAAAACTAGAATAGAATTATCATAAAACCTAAAAAGTTATAATAAAACTTTAATATTTATAAATTAGACTATCAACTTGACAATTACTAATGACCGCACAAAAGACTTTTATGGTTTGACTAAAATAAAATGTTGAGTTAATAAAGTGGGAAATCCTAATAGAAACTAAAATAAAACTATAGTAATTAAATCAACACATAAACTTAAGTTGACCATCTACAATGAAGAAATAAATAAATAAAGTTTTACTTAACAACATCAAATACTATAAAATAATAGACCACTATATAAAATACTATGAAAAGCCTTAAATGTGGATTACTCAAAATGGTAGGTAGAGTAGATTTTTGACTCAATTGGAGCTCAATATATGGTTTTCATTAGCATGATTCAAATGAGGATCAACTAAAGTGGATTTGAGGTGGAGTTGCCTAGTGATCAGGTTTATTGTTGGAAGATGCATGGTGGGTATCGATCTTGTGATAATCAACTTACAAGAATAGAGGGTGATCTAGAAGATTATCTGAGCATAAATACCAAGGTAAAATCCCTACATATGAACTATTTATATCATGGCAAGTCTGAAGGAGATATGGGCAAGGTGGATGATCTTGAGATCTCATTGCATGTTGGATCAGGACTGCATACAAAGCATGCATGAAATACATGAGGTACAAATGCATATTTCAAAGGAATATCTGATTCAAAAATTTGAGTATTGAATAATTGATTGTATTATGTGTTCCTTTTTTTAATGCTAAATATAGAAATTAGATCAAAGAATCTAAATACTGCATGGAGAAACAAGGTTAAAACATAAATATCAATGATCTAATGTTGAATGAAACACCATTAGAGCTATTATATTTGAGTAGATTGTAGTTATAGTAGTTGAAAACAAATAAATCTCTTACACCACATAATATATGTTTTGATAGCCACCTCGTATGCCAAATACCACTGATAACTATCAATGCTATTATGTTAAACATATTTGCCTTATCTTAGCAAATGAATATTCAATGTGACATGACTTGAGGTGATTAATCTACATGCAAGTGATATTTCAACATGGAATAAATGAACTCAAGCATTCAAAAAGTTTGAAAATAATTTGGTAGAGGACATCATAACTCACACCAATTGCATAGATAAACTTAGAATTTCCTCTCACATATTTAGATGCTCATCCAATCATCCCATCTCTAAAAGATCCATACTTGTGAGATTTATCTCTTAGAAGTTTTCATTGGTATGCTTACTCTGATACTAAATAATAAATATAGTATAAATTATCATAAACTAAACACACATGAAATAATGAAATTGCACTCAAATATAATTCAATCCGATATTCTATTTAGGATGTTTTACTATTCTAGGATACATATAATAAAGAGTGATACATCTTTATAGCTCAATGAGATCCTTAAAATAAGGAGTCAAGGATAATCTTATCTTCCACAAATATATCTCTCTTATTTCTATCTTATCCCCTAATAAACTCTAACACACCTATCTATGTGAGTTGTATAAAAACTCACTTACACACATCTATCCTAACATCACAATATATTATTAATGATTTGTATGACAATTCATAATAATATTACAAATATACTACCTAAATAACTAATAATGTGAGCACTAACTAAAATATTCCTAACATTTTCCTCCTTCATACATATTTTTATCTCCTTGTGGCATAAATCTAGGTTTTTCAATTTAATAAGGAACATATAGGTGTCTACACAGTTATTGATGATCAAATTAGTGCAATAAGACATCATTTTCACTATCACACTTGACTATGCTGAAAGTTCTAATTTTTTTACAAAAAGACAAAACTAACCAATAGGACACTAGCGATCATCACTCTTATCCTATAGGATATTCTTATTCTTAATGGCATTTAGGTTCCACTTATAGCATTCTTTTAATTTTTATACATTATTCTTATTCTTACATTTTTTCCTATGTAGTCACGTGATGACTCAAAACTTTAAGTATATCCCTCTTCTGCATAGTTTATCCTTGTTTATTTCTATTTTACTTTGTCCATTTTAATACTTATTTTTAGTTTTAATATTTATAATAATATTTATATAATTTTTATTTGTTAAATTCTAGTTTATATGTTTTAGGATTAATTGTAACATTATTTCCAATTCAGATAAAACATTTAGTGAACCCGCATATTGATTTGAACCTTGTCTAACCCTATGTATTCCATAGGGTTCCAACCTATAGGGGTTCACCCTTCCTATTTTTATTAAGGGTCTATATTGTCCTTTTGCTTTCATTTATCCTCTCTATGTTATTTTTATATTTCACATAATAAACTTGCCTCTAATACTCCTTTAAGGCAAAGTGTTAGGCTAGGTAATATTCCCATTGAGCATAGTCAACTTAAAATGGATTATACCAATGCACATATTAGTTCATATTTTGATGAAAAAATTAATAATGAATACTTTAACCAAGGAAATAAATATGAATAAGATAATCCAAATCGATAAAATGCACAAGATATAGATGATGGTTTAGATAAGATTCATCTTGATGACCTAAATAGAGTTGACCAAGAACAAATTCAATGTATATCTAGATTTTGAGAAGGACTTCATAAAATAACTTAAGACATTCACAAATTAATTAAAGTTCTCTTATATTCCAAAAATGCACAAAAATACAAAATTTCTAATGTGCAATAAGAACCACTTTTTTGTGAAGGATGGCATGAGAGAAGGAGAAAGAGTGGTTGCATGATTTGGGGAGAGTAGAAACTTTGTAGGTAGGGATAGAACACTTTAAAAAAATTAAATCAAGTGTGATAGGAGTAAAATATGGGGTAAATCATGGAAAAAAATAATTTAATAGAGTTTTGATATAAGGAATTGGTGAAGAGAGGGAATGGTGAAGCAAAGCGGAGAAGGTAAGCAAGATAGGCACCTATTGAAAAGGTAAATTAGTTGGGAGTAAGTATCATGTTACTGAGAAGCCTATAGGAGAGGAGGAAGGAGGAAAGTTAGTGGTGATAGGGACTATTTATTTCCTAATTAAGGAAATCTTCTCTCGAGGGCTTCTATTTCTGGAGAAAGCCTTGAGGAAATCTTAGTTAATTCTTTAGAGGGTTTGGGGGATGGAATGAATTTTGGCCATTTTGTCCAACATGCCAAGATTATACCTAAATGGATGAGCTGAATAGAGTTATAGATGGAATGAGTGGTCCAAAGATCACGTGTAGCTTGCAAAGCTTTTGAAACACTTTAAGTAAACTTAAAGTGTAGTTTTTCAAATTTTAAGGAAGTAGGTTCCCATGGTGATCAATGCAGTCAAGATCATGGAATGAGTTTGCACAAGCCTCAAAGACTCATTGGAGCTTTGAAAGATCAATAAAAAATTCAAGCATAAGTCTAAAAGAACCAAACCATCATCACACATCATAGGGAAATGAATTGACTAGTTTGCTTGTGTATTTTATAAGTATGTTTAGAAGCCTCCCAAGCTTAAAATATCGTATGGACTTAAATTTATTCATGCCTAAATCATGATATATAAAGTTTGTATCTTTATGAGCTTTTTATCTCAAGATATAGGTTTTTTAAGTTGAACTTGCAGAGTGAGACATGCATGGGACATCAAATTTGGGCATCATGGAATAGCCATTTAAATTCAAATATTCCCAAGTTGAATTTAGAGTTAACAAGTGTCCAAATCATGAAAGCTCGAGTCAAGATCCAATGGTGAATGGGAGATCAATGATGTCAGTGGGCCCCAAATATCTAATGGAGTGTAATTGATCGTGCATCAAATATCAATAATGAGCATCAAGTTAAAAGGTTGGTGGATCCTAGGATGAATACACAACTAAAAAGTGTCAAGATCTAGGGTACCTGAACATAGATATAATAGTGTGTGATGACTAACAAAGCCAATAGGTCCAAATAGATAGATGATGCATGATCCATCATCCAAAGTAGATCTAATGGTGAATGATGGGTTAAAAGGTTAGTGAATCTTAAGAGAAAATATGTGGGTTACAAGTGTCTTAAGCATGTTAAATTGGTAGAGGATATATAGTTTGTATTCACTCATATAGATGGATATCTATGGTTTTCATGAGGTCAAGGATTCAAAGAGCTGATAGCATGATCCTGAGAATGAATGAAGAGCTAAAAGATGGCATAGTTTGAGAAGGCCTGAATCAATATCAATGGCTATTATTAAATGTTGAAAGCCAAGGACTTCAAATGGAGAATGAATTTGACTTAGGTTGAGATAGGGAAAATATTTCAAGAGGATTCCATGAAGTAAAACACATTGGATAAAGGATTTTTTCACCCTAAATAGGTATAATACATAAATTTAAGATCAAACATGATCTGGATAACTAGGTGTAGACCCTACAAAGCTATTTAACACCATTAAATCCCTATAAAATGTTTTAATAAGCCCTAGCCTATGGATCTTCATTTTCAATCATGAGTATATGAAAACCAATAGGGTGATTGTTTTTCACACATAATATATCTATATTTAGGATTTTAAAATATTGGCAGAATGGTTATTGTGCAAGGAATGTTAGAAAGAATAACAATGAGAAAGCTCAAGTAACTGCTTGATAATGTGAAGAACATCAAGCATGATGAGGAAGATAATGAAGGGCATTAATGTAAAGGAGATCAAGAAGGATTCATTTGGTGGTGGGGATTGCTTACTATAACTAGCCTTTATCTTCACATTCTCCATCATGCCAGAGAAAGATACAATGACATTAATACAGGGGAAGGCTCGAGAAGGATTATAGTGGTGGTTGTTTTGAGTGGAATTGGGCTTATTAATGACCCCTTTAACACTAATTTATCTCTCTTTTACCTTTTTCCTTCCTATAAATACTATATTTGAGCACTTGATTTGGATCCCTTGGCTTGTTATAGTGAAGCTCTACCAAAATCACTTTATGAAACTCTTTTGAAGAAATATTAAACATCTCAGACTCTAGTTGAATGCTAAGTGTGCTTTATTGAAGTTTGATTTATAGAGTGTATGCTTCCTACTCATAATCTATATGTCCTTCATGTACCTTGCTTCAAGTTTATTGGTTTCTTGTAGGATATGGGAAGTATTGGTTATTGAGGTTTCCCTTTAAGTGTCATAAGTCCATAATTTTTTCCTTAAACCTATCTCTTTCTATCCTTCAAAATGTAGGTCTCTTTTTAGCCTTCATACAAAATACTCATGTTTGCAACCTTGTTATAGAATATAATAAATGTTTATCCTAATTAGATTCATTATAGTCATAAAAGTGTCTAAGATGAGAGTGGATCATTGAACATTCATTGCATCACCATTTAGACTAGCTTTTGTTCCTTTTAGCTTTATTCCCTTTCCCTTTTCCTTGGTATAAGTATAATTTTAGGATAAGAACTATATTATCATATCTAAAGAGATAGCCTCATTAAAAACCCTAAATATCTGACCAAAAATTACACAACCCATAGCCTAAGGGCATTTCATGTTGGACTAGGTTTGAGAGTAGGATTTGAACACTTCTACTTTCAACAAGGGTGCAACCTATAACCTCCAATAGTTTTTGGCATGCCTAGTCAGACCCATTCTCTTTAGCATAGCTAAATTCTATGCTAAATTCTATAATTAAGAAGAGGTATTTATAATAGAGGGAGACATCCACCATCATCAAAATTTGAAAATTTTCCAAGTTGTAGAGTTCATATCATTATCCAAATAGCACTTATAATGCTAAAGGTTACTATAAGGTTAGCTAGTAAATGTATTCCCTTTGAATTCATTAAATACTTCTATTTCATATAAAAAATCAAGATTCAATATGAAATTTCATTATCCCCAAAATAAATATTCATCTCCTAGTCATCCTATTATTTGAAGTAGTGCAATCCCCATTATACAAATGGTAAGACCTAGAATGCAAGATTTTGTACCCTTAAATGGTGACAGCCCTCTTAACCTTCAACAACATGATGATATACCTACTACCTTTTTTAAGAGTCTACCATACTTTACAGGAGAAAACTCCACCACCCATGTAGAGCACATAGCTAACATTGTAAACCTTTGTTCAGTACATAAAATTATGTAAGAGAATATAACCATGAGACTCTTATCCACATCCTTGAAAGGAAAATCCTTAAAATGGTATAGGGTTATAGATCCTACATCAATCATTACTTAGGATGAGTTTAGTGAGTGCCTACATAAACATTTTGAGGATAGAAGTGACCATGTGTCACTTATTGAATAAATCACCTCAATTAAGAGGGAATCCCAAGAATATATGGTTGATTTCAACTATAGATTCCAAAAAACTTGGGATAAGATCCATACCATCATTAATCCCACACTCAATTATGTTTTTCTTTACTATTTGAGAGCATTAAATTTAGACATTGCAGTCATGATCCAATCTATGGGTGGGACAACTCTACCTAGGGTTTATGAGATATCTATAACGGTAGAGAACTATTTGATATAAGCATGAAAACTCAAGCCAAGACTTCTCATTCCACTTTTTCCTAATCTTCAGCTAACCCACCTACCATTTCTCCATTTCTCACCCTAAAAAATCAAGCCTAACCTGATGATAGTTAAGTAGACAAATTTTCAAGGATTAAGAGATGTTAAAGGTATAAAACAATAATCTAGTGGCTATATAGAGATAGAAATAAACTTCATATAGGCCATACCAAGGATCCTTCAAATCCAAATACCCTACTTAATCCTAAAATAGACCCCCCTTATCTATAAAATCAACAAGCCTAAGGCCAAATTACTCAAGGTAGATCTTATAATAGTTATAACCCCACAGCTATAAGTAGATCAAGAGCCTTGGTCCCCAAATAAAATAACCTTACACAAGAGGTTAAATGGTAATCAGGAGGGAATTCTAATGAGATGGTAATGGCTACAAGTGGATAAGTGTATTAGGATCCTAGTTGGCAACATGCTCCTTCATTCTAAGGCCATGACACAATGCCTCCTCCACTACAAGGCCCTCAAATTAATCAAAATAACATGCCTACCATGACATTAGTAGAATCTCAAACTCAATAGCAAGGGAGAATGTGTAAGTCACCAAATGACACCATGTGCATAAACTTTTAAGAAGGAGAGCATATGTTTGAGCATGTAGTAGTAAACATGGGTAGACTACACAAAGGGTAGATAAACTAGTTACAACCAATATAAGGGCTAAGAAGAGGATGTTAGATGATAATTTGGGGTAGCCTAAGGCTACTTAAATGCCTCTAGAAGTCATTAAATAGCCTACCACTTCAAATATAGCTACTAAAGCTCCTATAACTCAATAAATACCTCAACATCATGGGCAGCAATAGAAGTCTCCTTTTGTTCCTCATGTCATTTAAGTGTCAAGTGATACTTCTACTTCCAAGGTACATTTCAAAGGTACTAGTTTTCCTTTCAATATTGTGGATCAAATGAAAAGGGCTAATGTCACTATGTCTATGTATGATGCTTTGTTTATTCTAGGATAGAAAGAGATTATTCAACAAGAACTCTCTAAGCTTTTTCATGTGAATAAGATAGTTGATAAGGTGAACACTATTTTTACAAATAGTAGTGAGCCTAGTCAAATTTAAGTTCCTAGTCAATCTCTTAGTCAAGGTGAAGTTCATAAGGTTGTCAAGCCCCCTCCATTCTATTTATCAGTCATCATAGGGGACTATTTAGTGCACAATTTTATGATATATTTAGGTGCTTCAACCTTATTTATGCCTAAATACATAGAAGATAAGCTTGAGCTAAAGTATGTGCCTAATGAAAAAGGTGTTATCCAGTTGGATGGTTTCCCCACTAACATAATATTTATATTGAAAGATTTTAAGATCACATTGGTAGCTTGCCCAAATTATGTCATCACTCAAGATGTAATAGTTGTAGACTTATCCCCATATTTTCCCTATGCCTATATAAGGACTTTACTAAAAAAATTGGGGGTTATTTGTCCTCTGACTAATCACACATGGTTTTTAGGACTATATATAGGACTAGGATCACTATTAGGTTAGAATCTATCTCTAGGTTCTATCTAGAGCCCTATATACCTAATCTTACAAACATGAACTATGTTATATTAGATGAGGATGAAAATGGTAGTGAGCAAGAGCCTCATGACCATATTGAAGGCATTTTAGACCTATAATTGGATGAATGGGTAGATTATAATCATGTATTTGATCCCTATACTAATATTTAAGAAGCAAGCTTAGGGGTGTATTGTATGTATAAGGAGGGTGCTGATATACCTTGCCTAACTAACACCACTCAAGAGGAAGATGGTATATAGACTTTATTATTTGATGGATCAAGTTCAAAGAATGGTAGTGGAATCAGAGCCATGTTTGTTTCACCCTCAAGTCATAAGTACTATTCAATTGTAACATTTTAATTAAGTTGTACTTTAAACATAGCTAAATATGAATCCCTTCTACATGGTTTAAAAGAGGCAAGAAGAAGAGGTGTCAAACTTCTTCAAATCAAGGGTGATAGTGATCTTGTTGTTCAAAAAGTGAGATGAATACGTGTAGTCAATGACCATCATTTGAAATATTACAATCATCATGTATGGGATCTCATAGAGGACTTCTTGGCATTCAATATACAATCTACACCAAGAGAGGAAAATCAACATGTATATAGGCTTGTATAAATTGGAGTTTAGTATGATGTTGTATAAGGAGTCAAAGGTAACTAGAGTCAAGACAATATCAAGGTCATATGTAGGCCATCTATACCTGATAATGATGTGAGTTGGTAGGTGTTTGATAATGATGACTGAATTATATCTTTTCTGATGCAAGAGGTAAAATTTTGTAATAATAATCGAAAGAAATTCCAATACTAGTATGATGATCAGATAGTATAGCTAAGATCTAAAAATCTACCTAAGGGTCTTGTGACATTGGAAAGCATCTTCAATGAAGATGACCAAGTGAGAAGAGGCAAGGCATGTCTCTCAACCAAAGAGGAACAATATGCAAAGATAAATATCTTTAAAGATACATTATTAAAGTTAGGAAAAATTAACACAACATAAGAAAGAGATGCATTTTTTGATTTATACCAAGATTTCTTTGATGTATTTTCATGGGAATACAAGGATTTGAAGGGTTTTGATCCCAAACTTGCATAACATACCATTGAACTAGAGAGCAATGCAAAATTAATTAGGAAAAAATAAAGGCCTATCAACCCAAAAGTGGAGTTGATGAGAAGGGACTTGTTTAATTTGATTGAATCAAAGATAATATTCCCCATTAAATATTCCTCATGGGTGGTAAACCCTGTGCTAGTGAGTAAGAATAATGGGGAAATACATTTATGTGTTGACTTTAGGGACCTCAATAAAGTGTCCCTAAGAGAGGATTACCCACTGCCCTCACTGGATCAGATTCTTCAAAAGGTGGTAGGTTATCTATTCTCATTGCTTGATGGCTACTCTAGTTATAATTATATTATGGTTAAGGAAGAAGATAGTCATAAGACTTCCTTCACCACAAAGTGGGGCACTTATGCATATATGAAAATGCCCTTTAGACTATCTAATGTTGGATCAACTTTGTAGAGGGAAATAAATGTTGCCTTTGAAGATTTGATCAATGACATGATGCTCATATACCTAGATGACATCACTATTATCTCAAAGCACCTAGCTAATCACATTGCTCACTTGAGGTTAATATTTGAAATATGTAGATAATTTGGTGTGTCATTGAATCCTAAAAAACGTATATTTGGTTTTCATGAGGGTAGGTTATTAGGCCATGTAGTTTTCAAGGATGGTCTTTCCATATATCCTAAAAGAGTTGAGTCCATATTATCCTTACCCTTGGCAAAGAATAAGAAGGGTCTATATATTTTCTTAGGAAATATTAATTTTATAAGAAGGTTTATATCAAGCTTTGTAGAGATGGTCAAGCCTCTTACTCACATGTTAATAAAATACAAGGAGTTTACATAGACCAAATAAGTTAAGAGGATTTTTGGGGCCATCAAGGAGGCCATCTCTCATGCCCCTACACTTATTAATCCTGATTTTAACAAAGAATTCTACTTTTGTGCCTTCTCTACATTGGATACAATCTCTACCATATTGATGCAAAAAATGAGTAAGGTTTAGAATAAATTATTGCTTTCTTCATTTAGGCCTTATATGGGTATGAGGAGATGCATATATTTTTATAAAAACATGTTCATGTAGTAGTGAGAGGTTTGAATAAATTTAGGCACATGGTCTCCAATAGTAAGATTATACTCATGGCGGTACACCCAACTATTAAAGAGTTTATACTCAATATAGAGCTCAATGAGAAAATAGATGGATGGCTGACAAAATGCATGGAGCATGACCTTGAAGTTATAGTTAAAAAACTTGTAAGGGGAAAAGGATTATGTGAACACTATGAATTAGAGGTAAAACAAGATAAATATCAAGTTTTGGAAGTCTATGATAGCCAACAGGTAGCTACAAACAACACACATTTAAAATAGACACATGATATACTTAGATTTATTGAGTTAGGACAATGTCTTATGGGACTAAATGGAGCCAAGAGAAGGCACTTCAGGTTTTAAAGTATACCTTATGTCCTGATAGATGCATTACATTTCAATAAAGACATAGGAAGCATACTTTTGAGGTGTGTAGAATCATGCCAAATAGACAAGCTACTTAAGCAATTCCATGATGGTCCAGTTGGTGGGTAATTTTATTCCAAGACCACAACCTCTAAGATCATTAGAGATGGGTAATTTTGGCTCAAAATGTGTAGAGATGCAAACTCTTAGGTAATGAAGTTCCCAAAATGGTTAATGTTTATTGGCAAGTAGAAACTGGCTACCCTTCCCTTGAAACCCTTACAAGTAGAACAACCTTTCATGCAATAGAGATTATATTTCATAGGGATGATACACCCTCCATAAAGTAAAGGACATAAATGGATCATTATAGCTAAATACTACTTTACAAGGTGGGTTGAATCAACTTCCCTTAAGGAAGCTAATGAAGATTTTATTTTGGACTTTTATGATAGCCTTGTGACCAAATTAGGTGTGCCTTTTACAATCATTTATAGTAATACATTGGCCTTTAGAAGCAACAAGGTATGTGAGTCGGATATTTCACATGGAATTTATCTTAAGGCATCCTCTAACTATTACCCATAGGGCAATGGACTAGCAGAGTCCACAAATAAGAACTTGTTAAGGATTATCAAGAGAACTATGGAAGATAGTTAGAGGGAGTGGCTACAAGATTGAGAACTACCCTATGGGTAGAAATAATGACACCTAATAAATATAATGGACTCTCTCCATACCTTATAGTCTATGGAAAAGAATCCAAACTTCCTATATCTCTTAAACTTCCTACATTAGAGCTTTCACATTAACTTGAGATCCTAGAGGATGATGTTATGTAGATAAGGTTGAATGAGCTAAGATAGTTGGAGGAGATGAGGGACACTGATATGCACACTTTATGGTCTAATAAACACTAAGTGAAGAGGTATTTTGATAAGATATCTACCTCAAATACATTCAAATAAGGTGATATAGTCCTCAAATGGGATGAGGACCATACAAAACCAAGAAAATACTCCAAGTTTGATAGTCTTTAGAGTGGGCCTTATGTTATCATAGATTACAAAGAGAGCAATGACTTTGAGATTTCTAGGTTTAATGCAGAGATCCTTCCCATCCTTGTCAATAAGATAATCTTAAATTATGTTACTAGTGTTGTCTCATGATCTTTGTACATAGGTAGATAGGTTTTTCTTTACCTCTAAGTGCTCTTGCACATTACTTTGTTTTTTGTTTTTCTACTATTTAGGTGGTTATTTGGTGTGTTTTGTAAATTTATTATCATTTTTGTGTGTCTCATTGATTAAAAGTGTTTCCAAGAGTCAAGTAGAATCCCTTTGTAAGTAATACTTCATTTTTATAGTCATCATGAGCAAGATTGATCAAATTCTAGGTTCCATGACTAGTAGGCTGGTCAAGCCAACTGAGTTACTAGAAATGTTGGCCATTTTGGCCCATGTGCCAAACTTATACATAAATGGATGAGTTTAAAATAGTTGTGGATGGAATGAGTGGTCCAAATATCACATGTAGCTTGCAAAGCTTTTGAACACTTTAAGTAAACTTAAAGTGTAGTTTGTCAAATTTTAAAAAAGCAAGTTCTCATGGTGATCAATATAATCAGGATAATGAAACAAGTTTGAAAATGCCTCAAAGACTCATTAGAGCTTTGAAAGATCAAGAAACAATTCAAACATAAGTCTAGAAGAACCAGACCATCATCACACATCATAGGGAAATGAATAGACTAGTTTGTTTATGCATTTTATAATTATGATCAAAAGCCTTTCAAGCCCAAAAGATCACATGGACATGAAGTTATTCATTCCTATATCATGCTCTATAATTTTTTTATCTTGATGAGATTGCTATCTCAAAATATAGGTTTTTAAAGTTGAACTTGCAGAGTGGGATGTACATGGGACATCAAATTTGGGCATCATGGAATAGCCATTTAAATTCAAATGTTCTCAAGTTAAATTTAGAGATAACAAGTGTCCAAATTACATAATCTCAAGTCAAGATCCAATTGTGAGTGGGTGATCAGTAGTGTTGGTGGGTCCCAAAGATCCAATAGAGTGCATTTGATTGTGCATCAAAGATCAATAATGAGCATCAAATCAAAAGGTCAATGGATCCCAAGATGAATGCATGGATAACAAGTGTCAAGATCTTGGGTACCTAAATAGAGATCTAACATTTCATGGTGATTAATCAAGCTAGTGGGTCCAAGTAGATTGATAATGCATGATCCATCATACAAATTAGATATAATGGTGAGAAATGTGTCAAAAGGTTAGTGTATATCCTAAGAGCAAATGTGTATGTGACAAGTGTCTTAAACACTTTAAACTAGAAAAATATATATGGCTTGAATTCACTCATATAGATGGATATATATGGTGAACATGAGGTCAAGGATTCAAAGAGATGATAGTAAGATCTTGAGAATAAATGAAGACCTGACAATTGTCATAATTTGAGAAGGCCCAAATCAAGATCAATGGTCATTGTTAAAATTTAAAATTCAAAGACTTCAAATGGAGAATGAATTAAAATTAGTTTGATCTAGGGAAAATATTTCAAGATAATGCCATAAAGGTAGACACATTAGACAAAGGATTTTTCTACCCCAAGTAGGTATAATACATAAATATAAAATCAAACGTGATTTGGATAACCAGGAGCAGACGCTTCAAAGTCTTCTAACATCATTAAATCCCTATAAAACATTCTAAGAAGCCTTATCATATGGATATTAATTTGAAATAATGATTATATTAAAACTAATAGGGTGATTGGTTTTCATCTAAAATAGATATATATTCAAGATTTAAAAATAATGGTAGAATTGTGACTACATAAGGAATGTCAGAAAGAACATCAATGAGCAAGCTCAAATAACTGCCTGATAATGTGAAGAACATCAAGAATGACTAAGGAAGATAGTGAAGGACATTAATGAAGAGGAGATCAAGAAGCATTCATGCAATTATGGGGATCATTTCCTGAAATGGGTCTTGATCTTCATATTCTCCATCATGTCAGAGAAATATATAGTGACATTAATGTAGGGGAAGGTTCAAGAAGGATTATGGTGGTGGTTGTTGTAAGTGGAATTGGACTTATTAATGACCCCTTTAGTGTCAATTTCTCTTTTCTTATCATCTTTCTTCCTATAGATACTAGCTTTGAGCTCTTAATTTGGATCCCTTGGCTTGATATAGTGAATCTCTACTAAAATCACTTTGTAAAACTCTTTTGAAGAAATTTAACACATCTTAGATTCTATTTGAATGTTAAGTGTGCTTTATTGAAGTTTGATTTATAGAGTGTATGTTTCCTACTCATCATCTGTATGTCCTTCATGTACCTTGCTTCAATTCTATTGGTTTCTTGTAGGTTGTGTGAAGTGTTAGCTATTGAGGTTTGCCTTGAATTGTCATAAGTCCATAGTGTTTTGATTAAACCTATCTCTTTCTATCCTTCAAATTTTAGGTCTCTTTTCAACCTTCATAAAAAATACTCATGTTTGCAACCTTGTTATATAATATGATTAGTTCTTGTCTTAATTAGATTCATTAGTAGTCATAGAAGTGACTAAGTTGAGAGTGGATCATTGATCATTCAATGAATCACTATTTAGACTAGGTTTTGGTCCTTTTAGCTTTCTTCCCTTTCCCTTTTCATTGTTATAAATATAGGTTTAGGAGAATAACTATATTATCATATCTGAGAAGCTATCCTCATTAAAAACCCTATAGGTCTGACCCAAAATTAGGCAACCCATAGCCTAGGGTCATTCCCATGTTGGACTAGGTTTGAGATTACGAATTAAAAACTTTTAATTTTATCAAGGGTGTAACCTATAACCTCCATCAGTGAAGATTAGAGAAGCAGTGGTTTTTGAATGTGAATTAGATATTTTTAGGGAGAAGGTAAAGCATTTTTTAGAATGTTCCCTAATTTGTAAATGTGTAAGAAAATATCTAGTGATTAGGGTGATCTAATTATGGGTTTGAGATAATTGGGGCTCTAGCCTAAAGGTAAGTTTCTTACCTAAGGGTTTATTTATGCTGGTGTTTAATTCTTAGGAGGAAAAAGAGAATAAATTGAGTAACAATTTTTGGTCTTTCAATGGAGTTGGACTATTGTTTCAAGAATGGAGTCTTAATTTTGATCCATTAGTGTCCCAAAAAGGGAGTTATCTAATTTGGGCTTGATTATATGGCTTGACCTTAGAATATTAGAGCAAATAATACTTGGTGGCATTGGGAGCTTTGGTTGGCCATCTGATAAAATTGGATGAGAAGTCAATAATAGGTGATTGGGTGGCATATGAAAGAGTAAGAGTTGATTTGGATTTGGATAAATAAATTCAAAAAAGTATTTTCATAAAATCTAAAGGTCATGTCTGGAAGCAAAGGATGAATGTGGAAAAAATTCCATTTAGATTTTATAAATGTCATCATCCAAGACATATCCAAAAATATTTTAAAATAGGTAAGAGCTCTCCTCAAACCAAAATGTTGATGGTTGAACCTAGGTGGAGATCGAAAGTTAAAAGGGGGGTTTCAGAAAAGGATTTTTGGAAAAGGCAAGTTCTAAGGAGCTTATGGTTGAGAAAGAGGAAGAATTGAATTCTTGATTTTTTAAAATTGGTGAAATAGAGGCACTACTTGAAAAAATGGGATTCAAAGAGGCAATATCTCTAGCCTCGATGCTGAATAGTTATGAATTCATTGAACAAAAATCTCAATCTATAAGATCTTTACTATATCAACCCACTATAATTTGGTAATTAAGACTCAAGAGGAGGAAGGAGTTGGGACAGTAGATAAAGGATAATGGGAAGAAGGCCTTTTGGAATAATAAGGAGAAGAAGGTGAGGATTCGTAAGGGGAACTAAATTTTAGAGAAGTCTTGACAAATTCTCAATCTCAGTGTTCTCTTTTCTTAGTTGAATTGGGGTACTAAGAAGAAGGGACATAAATATAAAAAAGACAAAGTAGAAGGAGAGATTTTAGGAGGCAAATAAGATAATCTCGATTCATTTATTGATGCTACAAGGTGGGGGTGTAAATCCCCTCTCCAGGGTTATGATGTTGATGTCTTGGAATGTTAGGGGTCTAAATGCCCCTAACAAAAGGTGCTTGGTTAAGCATTTTCTTTGTGTGGAAAAGCCAAATGTTATTCTACTCCAAGGATAAAAATTGATTTAAGAAGAAGCATCAGTATTCATGAATTATTTTTGGAATCATTCAAAAGGTTCCTTTGTGTAAGCAATTAGGGATTAGGGGGCATACAATGTTATGGTCTCCATTTTCAACTAGGGTAGAAGTTGTGGAGGCTAGGAGGAATTGGCAACTGTGTAGAATTTCAAGTTTCAATTTGAATATTCAATTTTTGATGTTAAATGTCTATGGTCCTTAGGGGGTATATTTTAAGTCTTGATTTTGGTTTGATCTATTTGATTTTTTGAGTCAGTTTTTTGTGGAAAAAGTTATTTTGGGGGGGGGGGGGGGGTGATTTTAATGTTTTGGTGAAATCTATAAAAAGGGGTGGTGCTCAGTTTGTCCAGCAATAAATTAAGGGTTTTGATAGGTTTTTCTTCAATAATGACCTTGAGGATGTGGAACCAAAATCAAGTTAGTTCACTTAGAATAACAAAGATTAGGTTCTAAAAATATTACCAAGTGTCCAGATAGATTTTTGGTCTCCTCTAACTGGCTATAGAGTAAGTGGAAGGTGGATAAATAGGTGGTGTCTTAATCAGGTTTACATCATCTATCGATAACTCTAAAAATAGAATGTGAAATCCTCCTAATAAGTATCCCTTAAAACTTTAATTAATGTGGCTACGAGATTCTACCCTCTTGCCACTAATTCATTAATGGTCACAAATGTGTCCTTTGCCACTGGGTTCCCTAATGTACAAATGAGAAAAAGGTTCCAATTCATTAAGGGTAGGATTGATAAGTGGAATGAAGATCATTTTAATAATATTTTTTAGGAAAAATTGAAGGTTGAATTAGAGTTACACAATCTCAATGAGCAGGTTTTTATGTTTGGTATGGATTCTCAAGCGTATGCTCAAGAAAATTTATTGGTCAAGGATTATGAATAGTTACTTTAGTGGGAAGAGGTTTTATAAAAACAAAACTTTAGGGATAATTGGCTCAAATATGAAGATAGGCATTTATTTTTTTTCCATCTCTCAATTAGAGATAAAAAAAAAAGGTGATAAGGATAGCTTGTATATGGTCAATGAAGGGAGATTTGCTAGAATCCTTATAGGATATAAAGGTATAATCCATAATGTTCTTTCAAGAATTTTTAAATGGATAAGATAGGTCCAATTTTAAGGTGCAAAGATCCCTTTTGGATTTAGTGCCTCCTTTGATTATGGAGGTAATGAATGATAAAATCTTGGCTCTTTATCTTTATAAGAAATTAGAATATTAGTACTCTCGATGGAAAAAGATAAAGCACTTGGATCAAATGGTTTCCTAGTGGCTTTATTTCAATAGTTCTGGAGGTAGTGGGTGAGGATGTGTGGCAAATGTTGGAAGAATCCATAAAAAGAAGGAAGGTAGCCCTAGATTTTAATGTCAATTTATTCTCTCTATTTCTAAAAGGGGATTCTCAGGTCTATTTTAGTGACTATAGATTGATTACATTCAATAATATAGTGTATTAAATCATATCTAAAGAAATGGATAGTAGGCTCAAACCTCTACTCAATATTTTGATTTTTAAAGAACAAGCAAGTTTTGTTCTCAGTAGGAATATTCAATAAGGTATTATAGTGGCTCATGAGATTATTCATTATCCATCTCATAATTATCATAAAGAGATGTTGGTCAAGATAGATATAAGTAAATCCTATGATCAATTGAATTGGCATTTTCTATTGAAGATCTTGAGTAAATTTGGTTTCAGGATAGATTAGTATGATTGGGTGTTTAGTTATATTATGGATCCTAAATTCTCGATTTTGATTAATTGTATTCCAATGGGTTTTTTGAATCTTAAAGGGCTTTGAGGTAAGGATAACCCATTTCCCCTTTCCTTTTCATTTTGATGGTAGAGGTGTTGGGAAAAGTAGTTGGTCAAGGTAAAGCAATTGGGAGACTAAAGGATCTTAAAGTGGTGGATAATATGGAAAGTCTCTCTCATCATCAATTTACAAATGGTATGTTCCTCTTTGGTCAAGATTTGGTAGAAGAAGCTGAAGAATTAAAATCTATCCTAAAGTTATATGAAAAGGCTTATGGGTAGTTGGCCAATTAAGCTAAATTAGAAACTCATTTTATAAAATGTGATCAGTTGGTTGAAAAAAATTGGCTAGGATTTTGGGATTTAAAATTAGAAAGATTCCTAACAAATATTTGGGGGTTCTTCTCTTTACTAGTGTAGGAAAATTAGACTTGTGGAATGATTTGATTAATAAATTTAAAACATAGTTATCCTCTTAGAAATAAAAATGTCTCTCCTTAGCAGGACGTATCACTTTAATTAAGACAATTTTAAGTGCTCTTCTAGCTTATTGTTTCTATATTTTATGCCCTCTAGAATAAATTATTAAGTATATAAATAAGATAATGAAGAAATTTTTGTGGCGAGGGTTAGGAGAAGTTAAAAACATTCCTCTAATGAAATGGGAGAATGTTTGTAGAAAGAAATAGAGGGGTGGAGAAGGAATTAAGGAACTTCAACTCCATAATTTAGTTCTAGGTGCTAAGATGGTATGGATCATGGTTTCTAAATCTGATAGTCTTTGGTGAAATCTACTTTGTGCTAAATACTTGGATCAGAGGATCCAAAGAGTGTGGTTTCTATGGATAATCCACCAAGAGGCTCTCATGTGTGGAATTTTCTTCTTAAATATAGGCCCATTATTTCCCAACATGTCTCTTGGATAATTACAATGGTCAGAAAGTAGATTTTTGGAAAGATTCTTATAATGGGCATATACCCCTAGTAGAAATATTTTAAGGAGAAAATATGATAGATATTTTGAAATATCTATGGGTTTTTAAAGAAGTGAATTATTTGGATCATCAATCAGTTTTGGTTAGGCTAGCCATTATTTGGAAAAGTTTTCATAATCTTCCAATCTTGCAAGATAAAGGAAGGGCCTTAGAGTCTTGCCTTGCAAAGAGGATTTTTTTTAAATTAATAAATAAGATTATATTCATTATATTGGTACTAAAAAAGGCATCTATTTAGTTAAACTCAGTTATCAAATGTTAGAGGTGGTTAATGAATCTCTTTCTTAGGTTAGATTTTTATGTTGGGGAAAAGAAGAGCAATAAAAGGTTAGGGCCTTTGTCTGACAGGATATTTAAATTTGCATACTAAAATAGGATAGATTAAATAAAATGGGTTTTGTAGGTCCATAAATGTGATGTATGTGTAAATCAAAAGAGGAAATAGTGAATCATATTTTATTTATGTATCCCTTTGCATTTTGGTGTTTGGTTTGGTTGTGCAATAAGTTTAATTGGTCTTGGGCCTAGCCTTCATCACTTAGGATGGATTTATATTCTTATAAAATAGGAGATGTAAAACATTCATTATATATTATGTGGAGGTGTATTCCAACAATTTTGATTTGGACTATCTAGAAAGAGCATAATGATCGTATTTTTGCACACAACATTATGGGATATGGAACTCTCCATTTCAAAAGTAGTGCCATCTCATCTAAAGAAGAATCAAGGTTTTCTATACCAATGGGATATGAAAATGTGTGCTAGATGTAAATACGTAGTTATTCTTCTCGTTAAAGGGTAATTAGTAGATAAGACTAAAAAGAATAATAGAGCTTTGGCAGTTTAGAAGCCTCCAAAGCTAGGTTAGTTCAAACTAAATTTTGATGGTGTTTTTCATGTCAATCCTGGAGAATAAGGAGCTATATGTGTGTTAAAATATTGTATTTTTTCATTAATTCAAGCAATTTATTTTAAGCTACTTGATAGAACTAATAACAAAGCAAAAGCATAAGTAGTGGTGGCAAGGATTGAGCTAGATCTTGAGTGTAGAGTGTCTCATTTAGAAATAGAAGGTGACTCTCAAATTATAGTTTGGTCTATTTATCTTCAAAAATACAAAACCTAGCACTTATAAAATATTTTGTTGCATGCCTATGTGAAATTGGGGATCTTTTAAAGTTGGTCTTATGCATATTACTTTCATGAAAGCAATAGGGTGGCATATTATCTTATGAAAGTTAAGATTGATTGAAAGGAAAAGGTAAGGGTTTATAGTTTCAAAGAGAATTGGTTGGATTTCATTAGGATAGAAATGGTGGAATTATGAATTTTAGTCCTTTTTAAGTAAATGAGAAAGGGTGATGGAGCATATATTGATGGAGGTGTAAATGCTAAAATGTAGATATGATGTGTAATCAAAATAGAGCATGTGATATTTTTGAGAGGCTAATTATATCGATCATTCTTCCATCTAGCAAAGGCATTGTGTGTTTAGTTGGTGGAGCTTCTAAGTGGTGGAGAATGGATCCATAATCATTGAAAACCTTGGTATGGTTGATATGTTTTGGTAGCCAAATAGAGGGAGATGGGTTTTGTTTGTGGTGTGATGAGGATGCATTTGATGAATGTGTTTTAGTCTCCATCATTAGAAGTTTCAGAGGCAATTGAAAATATTGTAGGGGTTGATCTGTTGGAAGACATTAGGTGAGTGAAGGTGAATTATGACTTGACAGCCCTATTTGCTAGCAATCTACATATGGTTGTTTTAGACAAAGACCAGATAAAATAATTGGTATATTTATTTTTATGGATAAATTATAGGGTTAATTTTCTACCTAAAATAGAAAAATACAAGAGGTTCCCTTTACTAAGCTTCCTTTCTTATGTAAGGATGGTCTAGGCTTTGTTCCATTATATTTTTTTAGGTCTCTAGAGGAAATATTTGTAACCCTTTTAAATTTTGTTCAAGACGTAGATGCATTGTGTTTTGGGGAAGAAAGGAAGGGAGAATCAAAAGGAGTGTCTCTTCCAAATTCACAATAAATGTTATCCCCTTTCCCTCAATTATTAAATTATAGAGTTTTGTGTATGTCACTAGTGAGGTTTTAGATGATTAAATGGTTGGTTTTTGGCTTTACTCTTGGTCACTTTTAGGTACCTTCATGGTGGTAGGAGAAGAAGGGAAAGGTTAAGGCATAGGGGAACTGAATAAAGAGATATAAAATGCAAAATTATACATTGCTAAGGTCATCGAAGGGATCTATTTTGTAGGTGATTTCCATTATGAAGGCTTACTCTTGTGTGTAGTTGATGATATATCATAATAAATCTGGTTCAGATCTTCATAAACTAAACATAGAGATAATGAATCTAAACATAGATAGTAATTAAAAAACACATTATATTTTCACACCATAATTATATTCTATTACATATTCATTTATGGCTTTCCATCTTTATAGGAAAGTCATTCTTATAATCATGGAGATCATCTCTCCATCAATATCTCAATTATATCCATCTGAATACATAATCTAACAAATAACCTATATTCATAATATTGTTGTAATAATATTATGACAACCAGATATATTATACCCAAATATTTCTAATAGTGAATTATTACTTTTGTAATTATTCACAAAAATTAATGTGAGGACTAATCATTTCCTAACATCCCCTCCCTTAGGCTTTACATGGTAATTTGTGTTTCATAGGACTTAATGAAAGTAGAGAAGGAACACGCCAACCTCTCATCAACCATTCACTATTGATAACACATCAATTGAATCAGTGTGGGAAATTTATAAAGGTACATCTTCCATCAACCATTCACTAAGGGAACCACATCAACCTATATAGTGTGGGAACTTACCATCAAGAACTATCTATTCAAATTTCACTCCTACATCTCCAAGAACTAGATCAAATAGAATATATGTCAATGCATACTTTTACGTTTGCAAACTAATATCTGAATCTTGTTGCATATGACCATTACTATGCATATAATGCATCCTACATTTACTCTATGTGAATACAATATATGTTTCACTAGCTAATCACTTTCATAAATAAATATGACAGTCAGAGGATCTCTACAGTTAGCTTCTCTCTTATACAATTATTATCACATTCCATGACACTTTTCTCCAATCTAGCTAGGATAAATAGGAAATACACCTCTTATTTATCATACACACAAACAAGCAATAAAAAATAAAAATTATAAATATGCCACTGTAACATAAGTGCCCCTTCATTAGTGGCTAATGAGAGGCATAAAAAGCCTCCAACCTTCAACATGTAAAGTTGCTCACTCAATAAATGTGTCGATGAAGCTCATTATTTGCATGTCATTTTTATGACAATACCCCCCCCCCCCCATAATTTGGACATTATGTATAAGTGATAATGCATCCATAAATTTTTATTTTTTATTTTTTAAACAATTTTGACACTTTAGAATTTTTGCTTTTGACATAAATGATGACAATAATGACTCCTTATAGACAAAAAGACTAAAGACAATAAAATTTATATTTTTGAATTTTATTACAAGACAACAAACTTTATAAACTTGATTCACATTAAAGACTATGACTTTTTAAACCTAATGACGTATTTGATAAAACTAATTGACCACGTAATAAAAAACTAAACCTATCTTAAATCAAGACTTAATAAGGATTGAACTTTTTTAATTTTAAATGTCACCTAAATATATATAGACTAAAAAAAATAAACTTTTAATACTAAAACTTAAATTAAACTACAAACTTGACACTATAATCTTAAATAAAAAATTGAGCTATATTGGAAATACTAGATTCACTAAAAAGTGCAAGTTGGGGTGAATGCATCATTTATAATGCAATGTTTGACTCAAAAGTCAAGTGAAAAAATAATATCACCTTCCTCTCACCATGTTACACATGATTTTTAGAATAGAATTTGTATGCATAGGTCTTAATTTGCCATAGATCATATGAAGACCAATAAATAGGACTGTGTTCAATTTATCTACAAGGGTAGGGTGGTGAGCTAATCATTGATGCTACAATAACTAATTTAATTTGATATTCTTTTAGAACTTGAATAATCCTATCATGGTCCTTGAAATTTAAAATGGTGTCCTATATTGCATATTCATCTCCCACAAAAATCATGACCATTCCATAAAACTTGAATATTGAATTGCAACAACGAACATGATAGATCTGACCCATACAGATTTAGACTATTATCTTATGGATCTAAATCGATGTAAAATGTAAATGGGAATCATGCAATGATGACTATAATATATTGGATCCAGTTTATTATTTCAATTCAAATGCTAAGTCTTCCTAAAGAATTTATGATTTTGATAATGGACAACATAGATTGAGATGATGCTGGCCAAATTTAGATGAGAAAGAATCTATAGGACTTAGCTAGTTATATCACTACATATCTACGGATGTTGATCATAATTAACACACTACACAACTTAAGTGTCCATCAAAATCACAATGAACATACAACATGATGGATTTTAGCAAGTTGTGATAGTATAGAATAGAAACATCATCTTCCTCTTTGGATTTATTGCTTTGTAGATTTCAAATTTATAGATTGTAGTCTTTCAAAAAATTTAAATATAACTTATGAATAATATTATTTAATTCTAAGATTAATCACCATAGAATCAAAAATGTCTTGATTGTACACCTTCCTTAATATCACCAAAACTACCTTATCAATTGTAAATAATAACTTGAAACTTTTCAAAGAATACCTTAAATAATGTTAACCTACTAACATAATCTTGTACAGAAATCTATGAAAATAAAAATCTTATCTTTCATCCATAAGAGCAAGTAGAATAAATGGACATCCCTTCATGCTTATTGATCCATCACAAGTAGGATGTCCTTGCTCTGATACTAGATAATGAGCCTGGTTCAGATCTTCATAAGCTAAACATAGAGATAATGAAGTCGAACATAAAGAGTAATTAGAAAACACATTATATTCTCACGGCATAATTATATTCTATTACATATTCATTTAGGGCATTCCCTCTTTATAGGAAATTCATTCCTATAATCATGGAAATCATCTCTCCATAAATATCTCAATTATATCCCTATTAATACACAATCTAATAAATAACCTATATTCATAATATTATTGTAACAATATTGTGGCAACCAAATATATCTAACAATGAATTATTACTTTTGTAATTATTCACAACTTTTTGTTTAATTTCTCCAAAAGAGCAAGGCATGAGTATTTTAAGGAGAGTTTTTAGGTTGGTTGAGATCATGTGTCCTATTTTATGAGTGACATGAAGTTCTGTTGGTGGTCCTTCAAGTGGTTTGAGAGAGAACTCTAGTAAGCCTGTATGATGGTTCTTCATGGTGTGTGGAGATCTAAAGATGCTCAGGAAGTGAAATTGCTCATAAATATTAGGGGGAGTCCTTCTTGGATGTTTATTGGTGAGTTTCATTAGTTTTTATTATTTTTATGCTTTCTTTCTTCATTGATTGCAAAGCTTGGTTAAAGAGAGTGTTGGCATGTAGCAAGAGGAAGGTACCAAAGCAAGAAGAGGTAGGCTCAAGCTAAGGGGGAATTTGTATCATATTATTAGAGGTAAAAACACTAAAAGGGGGGGATGAATCAGTGTGACCAAATAATCCAACTTTAATTTTGATCTTTGCAAATACTTAATTAGTTACCACAAGCATTCATGACGCAAACACAACATTCATAGCAATGAGCAAGAGAGACAATGCAAGATCAATCACATAATGTGTGACATACATGGTAAACCCTCTTGGGGGATAAAACCCACTATAAATTGCAATTGGACTACTATCCTATAAGAATAATAATAATAACCAATTTAGACCATATATAAATGATCAAATAACTATGATCCCTATTTAGTGAGACTACAATCCCACAAGGTACTACCACACCTATCTCACTAAGCTATAACAACAATAACTAAACTTTTTAGTAAGTTTCACCTTACAAGGAGGATATAACCATCTTAGATGATGAGATACCATAACAACACCTATGACCACATCCACCTTTGCACTGATGTCTATAAAACCTGATGATGGACCTCTGCTTATCACTCTTCACCTTTGCTCATACTCAAATAGAAAAAGAACTATTATACCAATAGAAACATGACCAACAGGTCATACAAATAGTCTTAAATCTATTTTTCTCTTCAACTCATCTACAGGGCACACTTCCCTTCCTTTTTTCCACAATCCACACACATGCCTCTCTCAAATCTCCCCCAAGTCTCTCACATAAGGTCTAGAAATCACCATCTTTGATTTCACTATTTATAGATTAATATTGATAATCAACACCTTGGTCAGCCATTAAACATGCCTTAACCCTTAAGGAAACTATCTCATTGAGACATATCTCAATACAATATTTATAGATCAGCCATAACATCTATAGGTCACCCTTAAGCATATACACTTTTAATAAGGCCCCTGCAGCTCTTATAGGTCTCATGGAGACCTATTTACCCATTTAGCACATCATCAAACAAAATAAGAACACATGACCACTTTTAAATACATGGGTCCACTCCTAATTTCCCCTTAGACATCTTCAAATGATCACAATCATATTATCTCACCTTTTCATATGCTCAAACAACTCAAACACTAACTCGGTGCACAGGAATGGTATGATCAAATATATAGTCAACTTCTTAAGCATTGTTCATAATCAAGATAGATTTATCACACCTCTAAAATCAACATAGAGTAACCTCATGGAGTCTACAACACTCCCTAATAGTAAATTCATTGAGAGACAATGAAATAGTATCTATATAAGCTCAATTATTCTTCTCAAAATACTTTCAAAAAAAGAAAGAACACACAGTCAACTTCTAGGTTCTATATATTTTATTGCACACACTTTTATATCATAAAATTAGGTTCGTTAGATGTGACATGGAATCCTCTTCATCTTTTCTTTTTACATCACCAACAAATTTAACTTCTATCAAAAGATATGGATATAATATAGAGCTCTAGTTTTTCCCTATGTTAAATTCAAATATTTGAATAGCAACAGTCACAGTTAAACCTTGAACACTTTACTCACATCTCATTTCCTCTCAACTTTGGATCAATATCACACCATCAATCATGTCCAAAATTTAATACATAGGTTCCAATACTCAAATTTTAAACATATAATAGTTTGAACTCTTCTCATGTAATCTTGAAATGTTGACTCAATGCACTCCATCGATCTCTATAGATCAGTTAGGTCTTTACCTGTCAACACTCATCATCTGATCAATCTATATGAACACCCACTCACCATTGGATCCTTATCATGTACCTTTTCTTAGTCTTTAAACATCATGTACCTATCCTCATCTTGTTTCTTCCTAAATTTTTGGAACAACTTGCATCATCGATCTTGCTCAAACTTTAACTTATGCAGAAATGACTATGGGGACCCTTTCAATATACTTGAGTAGTAATTTTTGAACCTTAATAACTTCTTTTATGCTTTGATGTATGATCTCAAATTTGGTCTAGATAATTTCCTCACATAGGAGAATCTAACAATGTAACACACTACTCTTGAAGCCTTCGCATATGTGAGATATATTGCCATTAAAATGTCTTCTCAAAATCTTTTCATAGAGCTAACTATGTCAAAAACTTGTATGGGAGGCCAACTTTGAACAAGCATATCTTTTGATGTGCTTTAGATCATGATCTAAAATTTACTACAAGTAAACTAGGATCAAAATTGAACAAACCCATATGATTAGTTTCTCTTGACACCTCCACATGTGAAATATATAACATCATCAAAATTCCTACTCAAATTTTCTTATCACACAAAATTTACTATGAAAAAACACAGTCAAACTGCCTAGGAGCCCAAAGTTGCAAATGCATATCTTTTGACACGCTACATTGCATGATCTAAAATTTAACATAAATAAACTAGGCATAAAAATGAACAAACCCATATGATAATTTTATCATGACACCTCCACATGTATAAATTCTGACCTTATCAACATGTTTATTCGACTCTTTCTAGCCAACTACAAATTTGGCTAAGTATGGGAAAATAATGAATTCTGACTGAGAAGCCAAATTTACACCCTCATATATTTTATTGTGATTCGATAAATGACTTGAGATATAACACATAAAAAATAGGGACTAATTTTATCACAACCATATGACCAACTCCCCTTGATTCATTCCCATGTGGTGATGGTGATGTCATCAAACTACCTACTCAGATTTTATGCCACTAGACCAAAAGTGTCTATATGGAAACTATGATCAACCAAATTAAATCCACTCATGAACATAAGCACTCAAAGAGTTTTTGAATTTTGATAGACCCTTTCATATGATCAAATCATCATACTCATCCCTAAACCTTTCTAACCATGTCAAAATACAAGATCAACCAATCATACTTCAAACATACTAAGACAAGCACATTGCACATATTACACACTTTATCATTCTCACATAGACTATCAAGGCTCTACATCCACTCACTAGGACACCTCCATGATATCATGATGACATCATCATGAAAAATCACCAACAATCTCCCCCTTTGTTATTGATGTCAACAACCATCATATACAGTAATATATAGCTCACTTTCTCTCTTTTCAAGCACTCCTATAACAAGAACTTTCTCCCCTTTTGACATAATGACAAATTGGGCACAAACTAATCTTGAGTACCTAAAAATAATATTAAATAGGAAATTACCATCTTATAAATATGATACAAACTCCCCCTTACCTTGAGTCGACTTTAGCTTGCCTTGACAACATCCTATTGCTCCATGCCAACACTCTCTTCAATCAAGCACCACAACCAATGAATAAAGAACACACAAAAACACATAAATCTATGAAACACATCAAGAAACATCTGAGAGGGACTCCCCTTAATAACTCTAAGCAATTTCACCTTCTGAGCATCTTCAGATCTCCACACACCATGAAGAATCACCATATATGCTTACTAGCCTTCTCTCTAAAGCTAACATAAGGACCACCAATAGAACTTCATGCCACTCACCAAATATGAAACATGTACTAAACCACCTTGAAAACTTAGCTTTAAATACACATACCTTTATTTTTTGGATAAACTAAGAAAAAATCACTCTTCTTCAAACTAGTCCTATCAGGCCTCCTTGTAGCCCTACCTAAAACTTGTAGAGCCCATAATTTTTAGTAGACACATCTTCAGCACCTATATATATATATATATATATATATATATATATATATATATATATATATATATATATATATATATATATATATATATCACTCTAATATTCCCCCTCAAACACACCAGTTTGAATCATTAGGATCATCCTTTGTAACATAATACTTTCATAAACCTCCTAGCTAATTAACCCTCCATATTGATAAAAACTTGAATAGCTTAAGAACCACAAACCTTCAAATCTCTATGAAACTTGATTTGACCACCTATTTGGCCCATTCAACATATTAAGAAGACTTAAAATTTAACTCATAAGTAAAACTAATTTTATATTATAGCCCAAAACCCTAGAATTTCAAAACAAACAGGGTCAATAAACCTCCTTCTAGTCAACACACACCTCTGAAACTTCTTTCACACTTAGAGACACCCATTACACACTTCTAAACCATAAATTGATCCTTCACACCTTTGGGAGCCTTGAATTCCTTTAGATCACAAAATCACTTAGAGCATATCACAAATAAGTGTATAGACCTTTCTGAGCATCAAACTCTTTTTGATATTTGCATTAATCGCATTAAGCCACCTACAACCATCCATTCTAACTCTTTACTACAGCTCCTTCACAAACCTCTAAAATAGGCTCATGAACTTATTTTTCCTCCTTAACCAAAGACCTTCTTCAATAGGCATTATCATCTTGAGCACACAAACATGCTTCTCCATTGAAATGAGTCTCTTAATAAGCATAGACAAAGACCTCCTCTACAGCACAATGCTCTACCATGGTATGTAACTAGGAGTTGCCCAGAAATCCTCATATTCCTTTTCCTACTTGTTCATCTGATACTTATAGTTATTCTTCTTATTATTCTTTGGCTTAAGAGAAACAACTTCATCATCCACTACAATATTCTCCTTTTATTCTATGATTGGATTAATAATACATGGAGAAAACACAAATTCATTACATACCTTTTCATCTGAAGGATCCTCCTTGTATTTTGGAACCTCATTACTAGGCATAGATAATTAATGGTCTTTGCATGATACATGCTCAACAATAACAGGATGTTCACTTGGATCTATATATACCTCAGGACTAGCTTCAACCAACACCATGGTCTTCTCCTTGAGCTTGATCTCTGTATTCTCAATATGAGCAGACAATGAGACCTCTTGGTACTCTTTAACTTCTCAAGCATTATCCACCATAGAAAATAAATTACTTAGACCTGTAGTCTTATCATGACTCACACTTGTCACCTTTGGCTTCCATGTGTTAAAATGCCTTATTTCTTGCACTTTAGGAGCCTGATTAAACCTATTATAACCTATAGACCTTTACTTATAGAACCTAGCAATGTGACCTCTCTATTCACAATTGTAACACACCATATTCCTTGATGGAAACATAGTTTGTATTTCTGTGTTTGGATAGAAAATTGCCATATATCCTTTGCCATGACAAACAAAACAACCTTCCCCTTTTGAAGAGGACTCACCTTGTCTAATATTATGTGGACAATGGTTTGAAAAGTATCCCACATCAAGATTGTTGAAGCACTTAATTTTCCTCACTCTATTTAACTGATGATCCCCATCATAGTTTCATGTAAACTCATTTCTAATAGGTCTCTTTGAATCTCTATCTCTATCATTAAATAGATTACATGTGTAATAGTAACCATTAAATCTTACATACCTCATGGCATTTGGTTGTCTGATCTAATTTGTCTTGATTATACCATCACCTTCAATCCTTGTCTAATGATTTATCTTCAAAGTAGAATGTCCTAGTTTATATTAGTCTTTATCTTATCTTGAGTAACATTCTTTTGTTCTTATTTATATCCAAGACCAGTTCTATCACTATCATCCTTTTGACCACTCATAATTTTGTCTAGATCACATGAGCTCTTTTCAAATATCATAAATGTCTTCACCTTACTAGCTATTTTTTCTAGCTTAGATCTTACAAATTCCTTTTCAAAAACATACCTTGAACATTCATCTTCTTTAGCTTTTAGGCTTGTAGACAAAATTTCCAATTGATAACTGAGATTCTTGATCATATCTTCATGCTCTGTGGTGTCTTCATTCAATCTTTCCTCATATACACTAAATTTTTTCTTCATAGTCCTTGAGATTAGATTTAATATTCTTATTGATTTTCTTCTCAATCTTTAGTTATTCAAGAGCATTCATCAATACAGTCTCATAGTCTACCTTATCTTCATCATTATCTGAATCACTCCAAGTAGACACCTTATGATGTGATAAAATTACTTCCTTAGCCATGAACGAAGCTTCATCTTCAACAAGAACATTATCTTCATGATCATATTCTGAGTCACTATCTTCACTCTCATATGATGAGCTGCAATATTCTTTGGAGTAGAGACTCTTCTTATTTTTTAAGGACTTCTTATTGTTAAAATTTATTAATCCTTTCTTCCCATATGTCTTCTTTTCATCATCATGGCCTTCACCATTCTCTTCATCATCTTTATTCTCATGCTTATGAGGGAACTTATGAGAAAAATTTCCTATCTCTACACAATTAAAACATTTGAAGGGTAGTTTACCCTTATACTTCCTTAAGCCCATGTTTAATTTCCTTGTAATCAAAGCAATTAGTTCATCTTCATCAATGTCAGATATGTCTTCCACTTTGGATTTATTACCTTGGAACTTCTTCTTAGGCTTCATCTCTATCTTGAATGTATCTTCCTTCTTTGGTGGTACATCATCATTTATTCTCATCTCATATGCAATAAGGGTACCATGCAATTGATCCATCTTCAACTGAGTAAGATCATGACTCTCTTCTATAACAGATACTTTTGAATCAAACTTAAGAGATAGAAACCTTAATACCTTTTGTAAAACATTTTCCTCTTCAATATTATCTCTAAGACCTATGATGATGTTTACAGTCTCATCAAATCTCTGTAAAAAGGATGCCACAAAATATTCTTCCTTCATCTTGAGACTTTCAAATTACCTTATGTTAGTTTATAACATATCAAGCTTGACCTTTGAATCTCCTTTAAAAATGATCTTCATTTTGTCTCATATCTCTTTAGCAGATGTAAAATGGATTGAATTGGTGTATTTAGTCTCTAAAATACCACAAGTGATAACATTCATCACATTGGAATTGTTCTCAAACAACTTCTTATCTACAACACTAGATGGAGGAGTTATAGGAGCAACATAACCATCCAGAATAGATTGTCATACATCAAACCCTAGGGATATAATATATGTCCTCATCATTGCACTCCAAAAATCATAATTGGATCCATTTAATATTGGTGATTGCTTAGTAGAGAAACCTCTTTGATGACTACCCATATTGTACCTTGGATCACCTTCAAGATATTAAGCCTTTACCAAAGGAACTGATTTGATACCAATTATTAGAGGTACAAACACTAAGAGGGGAGGTGAATCAGTGTCCCAAATAATCCAACTTTAATTTTTATCTTTACAAATACTTAATTAGTTACCACAATCATTCATGAAGCAAACATAACATTCATAGCAATGAGTAAGAGAGACAATGCAATATCAATCACATAATACATGACATACATGGGAAACCCTCTTAGGGGATAAACCCCACTAGAACCTAAAATTGGAATATTGTCATATAATAAAAAGAACCAATTTATACCATCTACAAATGATCAAAGAACTACAATCCCTATTTAGTGAGACTAAAATCCCACAAGGTACTACCACACCTATCTAGCTGAGATGCAATAATAACCAGACCTTTTAGCAAGTTTCACCTTGTAAGGAGGATGTAACCACATTAGATGTTGAGCTACAAAAATAACACATATGAACACATTCACCTTTTCACTTATGTTTATAATACCTGATGATGGACTTATGCTTATCAATCTTCACCTTTTCTAATACTCAAATAGCAAGATCATTATTCTACTAATAGAAACATGACCAACAGGTCATACAAAAAGTCCTCAGTCTATTATACTCTTCAAATCATCCTTGTAACTCATCCACAATGCACACTACCCCTTCTTTAGTTCACAATCCACACACACAACTCTCTTAAATCTGTCCCAAGTCTCTCACACAAGGTCTAGAAATCACCATCTTTGATTTCACTATTTATAGAACAATCTTGATAATCAACACCTTAGTTGGCCATTAGGTATGCCTTAACCCTTAAGGAAACTATCTCATCGATACATATATAAATACAATCTTCATAGGTCATCTATAGCATCTATGGGTTACCCTTAAGTAGCTACACCTTTTAATAAGGTCCTTATAGCTCTTATAGGTATCCTAGAGACCTATTCACCCATTTAGCACATCATTGGACAAAATAAGAACATATAACCACTTTCAAATACATGGGTCCAATATTTATGTCCCCTTAATCATCCTTAAATGATCACACTCATATTAGCTCACCTTTTCATATGCTGAAACAACTCAAACACTGACCTGTTTCACATGAACATCATGAATGAATACATAGTCAACTTCTTAATTATTTTTCATACTAAAGATATATTGATCACACCTATAAAATCCACATATAGTAACCTCATGGAGTCTAAAACACTCCCCAATAGTCAATGCATTGAGAGATAATGAAAAAATATCTATATAAGCTCAATTATTCTTCTTGGGTCACTTGCAAAACAAGCACGAACACACAATCAACTTCTAAGCTTAATATCTTTGATTGTAAACACTTATAAATCATTAAATTAGGTTAATTAAATGTTATATTGAGTCATCTTAATCTTTTATTTTTATATCACCAAAAAATTCAACTTCTATCAAAATATATGGATAAACTATAGAGCACTAGTTTTTCTTTATGTTAAATTCAAATATTTGAATAACAACAGTCACAGTTAAACCTCAAAAACTTTATTCACATCTTGTGTCCTCTTAGCTTTAGATCAATATCACACCATCTATCATGTCTAAACTTTAATGCATAGGCATCAATGCTCAAATTTTAAACATCTAATAGTTTGACCTCATCTCATGTAATCTTGAAATGTTGACTCAATACACTCCATTGATCTCTACGGATTAGTTAGATCTTTAATTCTCAATGTTCATCATTTGATCAATCTATACGAACACCCACTCACCATTAGATCCTTATCCTATACCTTTGATCATTCATTAAACATCATTTACCTGTCTTCATCTCACTACTTCTTAACTTCTTGGAGTAACGTGCACCATCGATCTTGCTTTAACTTTAATTTATGGAAAAATGACTATGAGGACCCTTTCAATATGCTTGAGAAGCCATTTTTGAACCTTAATAACTTATTATGTGCTTTGACACATGATCTAAAATTTGTAACAAATGATCTCCTCATATAGGAGAATCTAACCATGTGAAACACTACTCCTGAAGCCTTCACATGTGTGATATATATCTCCATTAAAATTCCTTCTCAAAATCTTCTATCACAAAGCCAACTATGTCAAAAACCTACTTTGGAGGCTAAATTTGAACAAGCATATCTTTTGACATGTTTTAGCACATGATCTAAAATTTAGCACAAATAAACTAGGATCAAAACTGAACAAACCCATATGATCAATTTCTCTTGACACTTTCACATGTGTGAGATATAACATCATTAAAATTCATACTCATATTTTCTTGTCACACACAATATTGACTATGGAAAAACATAGTCAAACTACCTAGGAGCCCAACTTTTCATATGCATATATTTTGATGCACTACATCGCACGATCTAAAATTTAGTGTAAATAAACTAGGCATAAAAATTAATAAACCCATATGATCATTTTTTCCTAAGACCTCCACTCATGCAAATTCTAACCTTATCAACATGCTTATTTATCACTTTCTGACCAATGACAATGAATTATGACTAAGAAGCCAACTTTGCACCCTTATATCTATGATCGTAATTTGATGCATGACTTGAGATCTAGTGCATAACAAATAGTGACTAATGTGATTCCAACCATTGGACCAACTCCCCTTGAATCATTTCCATGTGATAATGGTGATGTCATCAAACTACCTACTCAGATTTTTTGCCACTAGACCAAAAGTGTCTAGATGAAAACTATGATCAACTAGATGAAATCCACTTATGTACATAAGAACTCAAAGCATTATTGACTTATGATACGATACCTTTCACATGATAAAATCACCATACTCATCCCTAAACCTCTCTAACCATGCCAAAATATAATATCAACCAATCATACTTCAAGCATACTATGACAAGCACATTGGACATATTGCACACTTTGTCATTGTCACATAGAATATCAAGGCTCTACGTCCACTCACTAGTACACCTCCATGATATCACCATGACATCATCATGATAATTTACCAACACATCTTTATAATATGGTCCTCTCTTTTTTATGGTCTTTTCAAGTCCTTGAGATCAGTTGGTGCCCACTTTGTTACTGTGTCAAAGGGGGAGAAAGTTCCTATTTTTGAGAATGCTTGAAGAGAAATAAGGAAGATGAGATGTAAATTATTGTATGATGTGTATTGACATAAATGAAAAAAGGGGAGATTTTTGGAGAGTTTTTAGTGGTTTCATAGAAGTGTTCAAGTGAGTGGGTGAAGTGCCTTGATAGTCTAAGTGACAATTACAAAGTGTAAAAAATGCTTGTCCTAGTATGCTTGAAGGAGGATTGGTTGATCTTTAGTTTTAGTATGGTTAGAGATGTTTAGGGATGATTATGGTGACTTAAGGATGTGAAAGATGTCTTAAAATATATATATATATATATATATATATATATATATATATATATATATATATATATATATATATATATAATTTTAATGCTTGTGTGCATGAGTTTATTTCATTTATTTAATCATTGTTTTCATCTAGACATTTTGGGTCTAGTGGCAGAAAATTTGAGTAAGTTGTTTGCTGACATCACCATTTCCATGTGTGGATGAGTCAAGGGGACTTGGTCATATGGTTTTGATAAAATTTATTATTATTTACTATGTGATAATTTTTAGGTCATGTGATGAAATGTGATAAAATATATGCAAGTGTAAAGTTGGGCTCCCAAGCAGTTTGACAGTGTTTTCCCATACTTAGCCAAATTTGCATGAGGCAAGAAAGAGCCAAGTAAATAGTTTGGTGATTTCATATCTCACACATATGGATGTTTAAATATAATTTGATCATATTTATTTATTTAGTTTTTTATCTACTTTATTTTCAATAAATTTTAGGTCATGTGATGAAGTGCATCAAAAGTTATGCATATACAAAGTTAGCCTTTCCAGATAGTTCAAGGCATAGTTGGCTCTATGACAGATAAATCTGAGGAGGATTTTTAATGTCATTATATCTCACACATGTCAAGGTTATAAGAGAATATTGATACATTGTTGTATTATCCTATGTAAGGATATTATATTTTTCAATTTTAAATACATGCGAGTGAGCAAGGCAAAAGTTATGACGGTCCAAATTTGGCCTTTTAGCAAATAGTAATGGTCCCCATAGTTGATTTTGCAAGAGATAAATATTAGGACCAAATGAATATACAATGGTGTATGGGAGATTGTAAAATATTTATCTAATGGTGTGTGTTGATTGATATGGTAAGAAGTGCACATTGTTTAATGTTGAGTAAAGGTAAAGGATAAATATATAATGGTTCATGTTTAATTATGTGATTAAGATCGACAACATGAATGGAGTCAAAGTGGTCAACGTATTAAAAGTTTAGCATTATTAAAGGTTGAGATCATTAAAATAATATTTATCTAATAATCAAGGACACGAGATGATATCATAGTGTTTGAGGTTTAACTGTGACCATTTGCATTTAAATATTTGAATTTTGCAAAAGGAAACACTAATGCTCTATATTTTATCCATAACTTTTGATCTAAGATGAATTTGAAGGTGATATAAAAATAAAATTTGAAGATAAATCCATGTCACATATAATTAACCTAGTTATAAGGTATTAATTTATGTAAAATCAAATATATTGATCTCTAAATTTGACTATTTGTTTGACTATGTTTTACAAGTGACCCGAGAAGGATGTTCGATCTTATTTTGTTGTTGTCTAGATATTTCATGATTAATTAGATATTGGATCATGTTATAGAATCCATTAGGACAATATGTGTGTATTTTTAAGGTTTTAATAATTTTATTCAGCATTAACAAAGGTTAATAAGTTAATTTTATTCTTTTATGGTGTCCTTACAAACAAGGCTAATGTTTGACTTGTTTGAGATTACACAGAAGAGTGAAATGATGATTGTGATATTTTTCAGATGAATAAGGGGTTATATAGAGTGTAAATATGCATTTTTAAGTGGAATTATGTTTCTTTTTTATCATTATTATGCTAAATGTGTGAATAGGTTTCCATGAGACCGATAAGAACTACAAAGGCCTAATTGAAAGGTGTAGCTACTTAAGGGTGACCCATGAGTGCTTTGGATGACCTATATGGATGGTATGGAGAATGTATTGATGAGATAGATTCCTTAAGGGTTAATACATGCCTATTGGCTAAATAATATTGTGATGATCATGAATGCTCTATAAATAGTGAAACTAAATATGATGGTTACTAGACTTGTGAGACAGACTTGCAAGGTATGTGTATGTGAGAGTGACTTGTAAGGTGTGTGGATGTGAGAATTGTGGAGAATAGGATAGGGAGAGTTACTTGTATATGATTTTATGAGTATATTATATTGATGACTATATTTATGACATATGGGCCATGTTTTTATTATCATAATAGAGCTCTTTCAGATTAAGTGTGAGCAAAGGTGAAGAGTGATAATCAGATTTCCATCATTAGGTGTTGAAGACATCAAGTTAAAAGGTGGATGTATTCATAGGTGTTGTTGTGTTAGTTCAAAATCTATGGGTTTTTAGCCTCCTTTAAAAGTGAAACTTTCTAAAGGTCTAGTCATTATGGTAGTTCAACTAGACAGGTGTGGTAGCACCTTATGGGATTGTAGTCTCACTAAATAAGGGATGGTAGTTCCTTAATTAGTTACAAATGGTCTAAATTGGTTATTTTTATTATAATATAGTATTCCAATTGTATTTTATAGTAGATTTTCTCCCCCAAGAGGGTTTCCCACATATGTCATGTGTTATGTGCTTGATCTTACATTGTCTATATTATTCATTGATATAAATGTTGTGTATACTTCATGAATGCTTGTGGTAACTGATTAAGAGTTTGAAAGGACTGAAATTGAAGTTAGAGTATCTAATATCATTGATTCAACCCCCTCTTAATGATTTTAAATCTATCACTTCCTATACTTTGGGCAATACACTATCATGGCTTGTTCCATTTATTCTTATTTCCACCTCATATGCAATGTATCCAGTTGGGTGTCCATGTGGCTTATAATGTCCTACTTTATATCCTACAATAGATTGCTTAACTAATTTTTAGATATCATGTTAGTGGTTGTAGGAATTACCTTGCTACTATGGTTTTTTTGAAACATAAATATCGAGTATTTTTTTCATAATGGGTGTAGATCATCAAATGACAAAGTTAATGCATCTCCTCCACACATGAGGTGAAGTGATTCTAAGCAATAATATCTTAATCCTTTTAGGGATATGAGTTTGATGGATTTTTTAATACTAAATATAAAGCATTCCATATAATCCTCTAAAGATTCATCCTCCTCCTATTGTAATATGAAGATATCAAATTTTCTAAAACTCCTAGTGTAATAATCTTGGTATTTGCTTAGAAGTTTATCCTTAATTTTGGCCCATGTGGAGATTGCATCCCTTTTGAATCCCATAAACCACCTTAGAGATACATCCTTCAATGTTTTAAGAAATAAATTGAGCTTTTAAGCATCCCTATTATAGTCATAGCTTCTACATAAAACATCAAATTCAAACAAAAATGTGTCTAGATCCTCATTTGGCTTCCCCCTAAAGTTAGGGAAGGTTGAGTGAGGGATGTTTTTTAAATATGCATTTCCTTTAGGGGTATGAATATGAAACTCAAAGGTTATTGATTCATTATCAACATTGTCAGCTTATTGATCCTCGATGGTAGCCATTGTCAACCAATGTTGAAGAGGTGTGGTAGGTCTCTCAAAAGCTAAGAAGGTTTTAAATATTATCTTGGCAATCAGTTTGGGTGATAGAGGAGGCACTTGAAAGATATATTCTTGAGTTTGGGGTGGTGAGATGGTCCCTTTAAGATGATCTCCTTCAAAGGTACCATCCCTTTCTCTCACTTTTTCTGTCAACTCATGCAAGAAAATTTGTTCTTCTAGTGTATACCTAATCTTATCCTCAATATTTTCTTTCTTCCCTCCTTTGACTGCAGGAGGTGTTACTTTTCTTGTAGCAAATATTATATTTTTTATGAACCTTCCTTGTTTATCTCATTCTCATTTCATATAACTTACTACCTTTTTATTTTGAATTATTACTTGCCCTGCCCTGCACAAAGTTAGTGTAGTGGGGGTTATGTTTGGATTTTTCAAATGCTCTACTTTACAAGAATAAATGTTAATCTATAAAGCAAAAAAAAATATGAACTTATAAATCAAATGAAGTATAAATCTTGTAAAATAATGAAATGCATAATTAATATTGAGAACATAATTGTATCACCCTCCCCAATAATGGCACCAAAATGACGAGCTAAAGATTCACCCTTCAATATACTTCACTTTAACTCTCATGAGCAAGGGTAGATATTGACAACTTAGAATTTTACTTCATTAATTTTCAAACCTAAGGGAATTTATGCTTGATAAGATGACTCCATAATATTTTCATACTTGGTTCCTAATTTGATGCTTATGCCAATCGTCATCTAAGAATTATAATAAAGGAATAAATTGCATAGAAGGAAACAAACTTTCAGGAAATGAAACAACAATAGATGAATTAATATTTTGGAAGATTATTTAACTAAATCACATGAATTAAAATAAAAAAGAGTAAACATATAGAAATCAACTTGATAATACAATAGTAAAAAAAAAAAAACTTATCTAGCTAATGAGGTAGATCTTTGTATCAAGACATCCAAAGGGGGCCCTTCCTGATTCAAGATTGAACTCTGATCCTTCTCTTAAAATAGAAATGATTTTAACACAAAATTTTTCTTTTATAAATATGACATGTAGAAATTAAAGATTGCTATAGAAGTTACAATATTGCTTTTATCTTAAAAAAATACCCATTCTTAATTACTTTCTCACTATTGACTGATTATTTGCTACAATTTTATTATTGAATATATAATAAATATGGTTACATTTATTTAATAGATTACATTCCCTAGATAGACTACTCAGTTACAAGATAAGTCTAGTTTGTTTCATTAGTTTGGTTCCAGATGAATCTCCTTGCCTTGGTTCTATCAACTTTGTCTATAAACAGTTGTTACAACTTCTTCCAGATCCATTTATAGAATATTTATCCCTTTGGAATATAATTCTAATGTCTATGTCTAATTATTTATAGAATGTTATTTCATAGATTCCTTTTTTTTTCAGGATGTACAGTCAATTATTTATAAGAATATACCTATTGCTCAAAAACCTCTTTAACACATTTAGAGAGAAAGAAACCATAAAACAAAAGATAACTATTTATACTCTAATTTACAAGACAAGAATCCAATTACCCAAATATATATATATATATATATATATATATATATATATATATAATTTTATTCATGTATTATGGATATTTACAATAAATATATATAGGGGATTAGTCAAAATCATGAAAACATGGAAGGTTATATGCAGGTAAAGGGGTACACAAAGCATTCCATTTATGGGGCTCATCAATGCCAAAGGGGGAAGATATTTCTAAAACATTTTGGGTGGATCCTCAACAATGTTCACTAGTCCAAGTAGGCACATCCCTCATTAAGTTGGATCTCATGGTTACAAGGCAAAATTCTCTACAAGGTTATGATGTTAGATAGCTCCCAAAAAATTAGAAAAAGGTCATTGCCCTATACTTCCATGAATGCACTAAAATAATATGACTTGAATAGGTTAGACAAGCTCAAGCACTAACTTAAAATGGAAACATATTGAGTGAAGACTCTTACACTTTGTAAGTTAATTTTTTAATAAGAGTCAGTACTTACCGATGGGGTGCCCATTACAAGCAAACCTATTAATAAGCTGGAAACCCTGGTGAATCTTTTATTACAAAAATGCAAAGACCAGGTTAATCCCCAACATGATCAGACATGGGATATGGAGTATTTTGGAGAATCCATAGATGTAACAATTTTTTGGATGGGGTGGGTGCTACAGTTCCCATAGTTGATGGGGTTTTTGTCAAGTTGGCATGACCCATTAAAGTTTTGGAAGATAGGATTCAGTTAGAAGAACCCTAGTTCTAGTAACTAGCCAAGAATGCACTAAAAATAAAGGATAAAGTATAGCATGCCAAAGCATTTTAGGATGTGAAGGTGATAGAAAATAATATTAGTGTTCATCATCAAGAGATCAATACTAGTTTTATGGTACTCTAAAGATAGGTTTTGAGAGAGGTTGGATTACTTGTGGACATCCACAAGGATGCCACTACATCAATTGAGCTTTTGAAAACTCAATTAGTGACTTTCTAGATCAACTTGAGGAAATAAAATGACTAAAGGGTGAAATTAAATAAATTACCTCCAAGCTACAGACTACCTTAAACCACTAGAAGGAGGTCAATCACTAAGTAAAGCAAACATGACCTATTTTTTTGGTATTTGAGGCACCTAAGAATGGTACATAGTTTGCTATGGACCATTGACTTATTTTGGGGTGATTTTGGACCCTCAATTTTGTATCAATTTATTTTAAGTACTTTTTTAGATATGGGTGTGGGAGAGATATGCATGGAAGACCTTGGTGTATAAGAAGTAATTTTTAAAAAACAAGGATGCATAAAACATGAAGGAACCAAGAATGTAAGACTCGAGCAATTGGAATATGACTTGGACAAGGGTGCACAAACAAAAAATGGTTAGTAAATAGTCCTTACATGCATCAGAGGAGAATAGTCAAGTGTGTATCTAACACTGGCCTAAGATAAGATATTGGAATGTCACGAATATTCAGCATAGAGTGGGTATATAGGGGTAGTTAGGATAGAATTAAAAGGAATTCAATGTAATGGTTTCCCAAGACTCATTGTTGTTAATGGTCATTGGCAAGTTATCACTTACATATTAATGTTATAACTAAATGATCAAGGTAAAACCATTTATAAATACCCCCTAGTTTTACTTTGAAGTTTGGTTGATGTTATTGTTAGTTATTACTATTATAATGGTAATATTTTTATTTTAATCTTGAGCTTAGTCATGTTCTTGATGTACATTGATACCTTTGTATGGTGACCATTAATATATAATAAGATGAAATATTTGTGCTATAAAATACCACATGTAAAATTGTTATGGAACTAATGGTACTACTACTCTTTTTATTGATTTTCACCTATTTATTTCCTTGTGGTAAATATCTTAAGTATGGAATAAATGGATTATTAGAATTAGCTTAGATATGATATATTTAGGTATAACTAAGTTTCCATTCAAGCACCTTGGTATAGAAAGCCCCATGTACACACCATCGCGTGATAGAAATGACAGGAACTAGTCTTAAGTTGCATGCTTTGGGTGAGCATGCAAGACCATTTATCATGTGATAAACCACTACTCTAACTATTTGAACTTAATGTCCCCTTTGGGTGTGCACAAGTAAAATTCATGTTAAACTAAAGTGAAAGAACCCAATAGGTGGTGTATATATCAATTTTTAAATCATCATGGGGGATGATGGTTGGTTTAAGGGTTTCATGTCCTTAAATAGTCTCTTACGATTAGGAGAAGATGTGTATTTTCATATCTTGGTTTCAACTTATTTTTCCTCTTTTTACTCTATTATTGTTAACTAATCCTTCTTCGTCATATTCTTATCTATTATCTACTCCTTCCATTTCACTCTTTTTCTTCTGACCCTATTTCCCATATATTTTTTTCTAATAGATTCTTCTACTATATTTTTAACTAAATTTTCCAAATCTAATTCTTTTTATTTTATATTGCTTCCTTATCCTTCTACCATTTCCTCTTTATCTTTCATTTTGTTACTTTCTTCTTTACTAATTTTTATACTTTATACTCTCTCCCTTTGTCCAAGTAAGTCTCCTTATACTCGATAAGGGCCTTCTTTGGCCTTTCACTTCTAAATATTCCTCTTTATATCTTTCATACATCATCTTTATTATAGATTATAGTAATGTAATTGACACATTTGTCTATTCTCATTCTTATATTTTTCCCATTACTATTCCTTTATATGTCCTAATTTACTCTTTTACTTCTACCTAGTATTATTCTTTCCTCTACTCTCTTCCCTTTACTTTACTTTTTCCTCCTTTCATTCTCTTTATTTATTCTAGTATTTCTTTATTTTTATCTATTTTCTTTTGTCTCGTCTAATTTATTTATTATCCATAATCCTTACTCTAATATTTTATTAATTTATTCAAGTTTTTTTTCTTCTATTTATCCCTCCTAGTTATCACATATTTATCTTTCAATAGTCATCTCTCCTTAGATACCCCCTCTTACCTTCCATCATGTCTTAGGTGACTATCCCTTGTAGGAATTGTTTACCACTTCTTATAACTTGCCTTTGATTAATAACATACAAATTAATGTTGTAACTTTTTTTAATTAATTTCCCTCATGATGATTCTAATAGCTATGCCTTTTTTGCATCAAAACTAATCCACCCTAATATTCCCCATGGTATTTAAAATAAGGCCAATTTGGTTTCAAACCAATAATCTACCACTCAATTCCATATTTCATCTACTTACTCAAGTTTTTATAATTTTTCCTTCATCCACTTAATAATTTTATTAATTTTTAATCTAAAATCTTATATTGTTTTAGCTAGTCTTAATATCCTTGGCCATAATAGTTATGTTAAAGTCACCCAATTAGCTTGTCTCTTTAGATTTTCACATTGTCACTATCTACTTAAATTAAAACAATCATAATCACTTAGCCAATTCTCATTAAACCAAAGTAGAATTAATTGATTTATTTTCAACCAAGGAAGAGAAAATAAAAATTGACAATTGTCCCTATTGGATATAAAAGGCCAAAGTTGAATTTCACTCATAACACAAATGACATCAACTTATTCAATGAGGAGTTCCCCATTCATAGCCTGAAACAACCATGATTTCCTTTATTTTTATTTCCCACCAGTGTTTTATTTTTATTATATTCATCTTCCATAACTCTAGTGGATATGTTTCCCTAGACATCATTTATCTAAAACCTGGGCTTAGACATAAATGTTGACATCAACGCTATGTCAATTAGTGAGTTCATAGTTTGATGTTTCAAATAGTGTTGGTATGTACAAGGAGAGTATCTTCTAATTTAATCTAAAATGCATTTCTTTAGTTAATCATAAATAAGTATAACACCGATAACACATAATACATATAATGACACATGATTTAATTCTCATTCATAAATGAATCATAAATACATATATCTTAATCAATCTCAGTTCAAGATATCAAAATATTCTCCCTACAATTATTTGTTAAAATTAAATACAATACAACATCTTAACAAACACATCTTTTATTTGTGCCTATACATTTATGGTCTTCTCTATGAGATGTTGTGAAGTATGATTGATACTGTGAATGATGTATGTATTTGTTTGATGCCATAATATAACTGTAAGCTTTTGTGTTTTTACCTCTATATTCAATAATCTGATGAAGAATCCCTCCAACAAATACAACTACTACTTCTCATACGTGTGGGATAGTTATAAATAGTTAATGGGAAAAATTAAAAAGCATATGCATCAAAGTTGTTATTAATAACACCTAATATAAAATAAAATAATTAAGGCAAAGGGGTCCTAACACTATTAATTTTAAGATCAGGGAGCAAAAGTAACACTTGGGTATGCATAGTTGATTGAGTCTTAAACCCCATGAAATGAAGGTTACTTTAAGATCAGTGGAGGGTGGAGTTTACCATATAGGTCCTCATATATAGTAGAATAAAATATATCCTTCAACACCATGTACAATATCACTAATGGAACCTCACTTATACTAGAACACTTGTTCACTCTCACTAGTATCTTTATTCCATCATGTAGGCCTAGTTTGAAAATATCACACCTTATTTTGCTAAAACTAAATAAAAATGCATGCAGTATTTGATGATAACATAATAAAGTGATGTTGATGTATATAATACATTTTAGTTTCTTTGTGGATATCTATATGTCAATTATGTAGATGTTTTATTTTATGATTATTATTATCTAGGATCCTAATATAGGTACTATTGATGTCATTTGTATGGTTACAGTACAATCAATGAGCTAAGCCAAGAATGGAAGAATTTTGAAAATAAATAAAAAATGATGTTATATAGGTATAGATTATTAAGATGAAAAAAATAGAGTTTCCAAAGTTCCACCAAGTCTTCATTGTTGTGTTTGTAATTTGAGTTCCATGTACTACTCATAAATTGATCTTTTTAGTTAAGTAATTATCATTGGCCTGGATCTAAGTATGCGTGTTGTTTATTATATTAATGAGTATCTTGATAGTTTTGGTTTTGATCTAATAGTCGCATGGACTTAGGAGCCATTAACCTTATTTTTTCTTTAATTGGCATTGTTATGATTAATGACTACTTGGCATGATTTATTAATTTTTTGTTTGTTTGAGAGTCAAAGCCTTAGATAGGACTTGGCCATTGATTTCAAAGAGGTTTGTTAGTTTTGAATCATTTTTTTAGGACCTTGGACTTGGTCAAGGTTATGTAAAATATTTTGATTTATTTAGACTATAATAGAGGTCAATGATTTATTCATAATTTTTGGTTTTGATTGGTACTTGACCTAAGTTAGGTCAAGGTGATAATGAAAAGTAATTTATTTTGGTATGTGGATAGCATTTTAGTTAAATAGTCCTTAGATAAACTATTAACCTAAAGTTTTTGAAGGCAATGGGAAACTAAGGAATATAGAGAATAGTGGAAAGAATTTAGGGGTAGTGTTAGAATTAAACTACAATTTTCATGTAGAGTTTATTATTAGTATGATAATGGATTTATATTTTTGGCAACCACATTGCCTACCATTATTGAAAAACTTTGTAGAGGAATATTTTTTCTATTTTTTAATGAAAAATTATTATTAAGAAAAATTAAAAAACACAAACTAAAATATATAAGGAGAAAAATAGAGGATAACATGAGGAAAAAGATGAAGTTTGTGTGAAACCAATACCAAGGTTTTCAAACTTGTTTCTTGGAAACAAATTAACTTTCCTCTATGTTTTCTCAATTTTCTTTGAGTAAAATGGTGAAATGATTTTATTATGAAATATTATGGAGGTTGAATGAGAGTCATGAAAAATCTTGGTTTTGCATGACCTCCATTATTTTTCCTTTGACTCTGTATCACTCTTTAAATTTTATAAGAATGTTTTCGTTATAGTGTTTTCCTGGGTTACAATCATTGAGGGTTATTTTCTCTTCAAAACCCTAGCTATAAAGCTCTAGGTTGACATACTTTTCCCATGGATAACATTTAAATGATTATGAGATTTTTTTGTGGCTATGATGGTTTTGAGAAAAGTGTTAATAGGTTTTTACTATGATTTTCTATATCATTTGGAAACAATACCTTGTTACTAAGTTATTGGTAGTTTTTGTTTGACTTTTTTTCAAAATGTTAGCCTTGCTTATTAGGTTTTAAATGTTTTGAGTGGTTTACTTATTGGTGACCTTGTTTTGTCTTCTTATAAACCCTAAATCTTGCTTGTGGAACCAAACTTTAAATATAGTCTTTTCATTTACACTATTATATTATTATGTACTTGTTCAAGGAAATTTTACAACCTCAAACTAATAGATGGAATGGTAAGAGTCACTGATGGTTGGGCTCATATTAATTATTTTTTAATCTCTTACATCATTGATTGTTGTAGACATCCAATTCATAACACCATTGCATTGAAATTATCAATCTTACTCAAAATTTATGAAAATGCACAAATTGGGTCAAAATCACTTAAATGCGTTAAATGGTTCGAGCTTGTCATATACAAGTGCTAATTTAGGATAATGTATCCATAAATGGGTCAATGCATTTTATGTGATTATTAAATTTTCTCAAATCATTTTGAGTCAAAATGATGAAAACACAATTTAACACCCTAGATCACTGAATTCCTCTAATTCAAAGGTACACAACACGTGCATGTGGTATTTCACATCCATAATGTCCTAAATGGGATTTTAATTCATACACACATAACATCTTATTCTAATTCTACTCTAATCAAATTATCACCTAGTAATATGACATTCTAACTAATTTGATTAATAGTGTGCAACCAATTTCCAAAGAATTGCATAAATGTTGATAATATCACTTAGGCAAATTAATTCAAATTAAGAGCTTAAGTGGAAAATCCATGAAAGTTATTGAATATATTTTAGTTGAAAATCGATTCCTGATATATGCATCATCAAATTACGTAATTTATGGGGTCGCATCCATAAGCTATAAATGTAACAAATATCAAGCTTAAGGCCTCCTATGCCTCTTTAATGCCCCTTCGTTCCAAATATTTATGAGGGTATTTATGTATTAATTATACAAAATTAGATTAATTCATGGCCACACATCTTGTTCTCAAGATGGATGGTCATGGTTGATTCTGATCAAATTCAAAAGTCTATAAATAGGAGGGCCAAGACCACCATTTATAAGCTTCATTTGTGTAAACTTATTATGCAGAATTCTCTCCACAACCTTTATTTTTGTGGTGTTTATTATACTTAATTTGCAATAGGATAGCTTCATTTATAGGCATATATTTTATTTTATATCATGATCTTAGTTGCAATGGTGCATAAGAGATGATGGAGGAGCTTTGCCTTGCATCATTGATGAAGATTTGAGTACCAAATCAAGGAAAAAATCATGTTTTGAGCCACATTTGGGTGATGGGATGCTCTTGGGAAGGTATTATGTATGTGCTTTCTTTTAATAGTTCTTAATTGTCATTTTTCAAACCCCGTCAAAGGAGTTGGCTTAGCTAGTTATGATCTTATGCATTTTCTTGAGTTTTCTTGACTAATGTTTGATCTAACTATATTTAGATTCCATCTCTACATCTTGGCTCTCCTGATGGGACCACGCATCCCATTCAAGCAAGGAGACCAACTTGGCAATCTTAGATTTCCCAAAAAGTCCTTAAAAATCCATAAAAATCAATTTTTAGCATCATTTTTCCTATGTTTTTAGCCTTTCATTGACACACAATGACCAATATCAGTTCTATGTAACCAGTATCAATCTTGTTTAACTAACATCAGTTTTGGTGTAGGGCATAACATGAAAGGAAAATTGGATTTTTGAGTTTTCTTCAAAGTTGTAAGTTGATATTTTGTTTTCTAACTCTCTATCTGAACATTATATTACATGATCTAGAGCTTTTCTAGAGATTTTATTCTAACGTTGGGATAACAAAATTATTTTGACAAAACTTTTTTTGCCTAAGTGTTCACAAGTAACTGACATCATTTTTAATCAACCAACATTAGTTTTTTTATGATCGTTATTGGTTTTTTTGTGACTGTCATTGGTATTATTATAATAGGCATCAGTCACTATTGACTGATGTAAATCTCTATGTGACAAAAATAGAGTACCTAAGAGAGAACAGTTTTTCAAATCTTACTTTTTAAATTTATAATTATGCTTCAAACTAGAAGGAAACCCTTTAACATTTTTAGGACACACGCTTGGAAAAATGCCTAATTTGAACTTGCTTAATTATTGAACTTCCCCTTTGGCATTTAAAAGGAACCTAGATGTTTTTAAGTTAAGTTATTTTGTGAAGGTTTTTTAAAGTTTGTAATTAAGGCCAAGGGGCTAAAAATTTCAAAAAAACACTTCACTTTTGGTGCATAAAATTTACACTCACTTAAATTTAAATTTTTTAAAGTGTGTTGTTTTATGAAACATCATTTATTACTTTTTTTTTTTTGCAAAATGAAGAGTGCATGTATGCTCTCCCCCAACCCCTTTAGGGAACTTGGGTGATCAAAATCACCTTTTCCTTGTAATTGTGCCTTTGTTCAAGGCATGAAAAGAATGTTATTGAGGCTCTACCCAAAATCTATATGGTTTGGGTGATCTAAAAATAACCTTTAAAGTCTTTTCACTTAGATCATTTATTTTATGCAACGTGGCTTATGAAGGGGAGTTCATGACTTCTTTAGGGAAGATTTAACCTAGGGTTTCATCTCTCATCATTGTTTCAACTCTGATTCATGTGGGGTATATAAATCAAGGCACATATACTATGATTACCAGGGGGTTGAGCATATAACCTCTCCAATCATAATGAAAACCTAAGTCATGTTTGGTTAACCAAGGGATTTCACTAAGTAGTATACATATGGAATCACTATGCAAAGGAATATACCCTTGCATAATAATTTAATTAGTATGAACTCAATTTATGTGAGGTATTTCTAGTGTTAATCACACTTGACACCATCTAGATGGTCAAAATTTTAAGTTTTAGAAAAAATCCACTTACTATGAATATATTATTGATGCAAGGTGAGTAGTCTAAAGGTACATGTCACCATACAATCTCTTGGGAGAAAGGGGTTGTAAATAGCCTACTACTTCATGCACTTTTATTTTTGGATTAACACTTAAAATAATCCCAAGTGCATGTAGATATATGGATTTTAGTGATACAAAGCAACCTTGTCAGTTTAGGGCTTAGGACGATTTACTTAGTTATACTTGGTCTTTTTATCCTTTACTTAATTGGTCTTGATTTGAGTCTAAACTTGTTTGTAAACAAAACACATCAACCAAACACATTTGTTATCCACCATTTTATTTGAATAAGGAGGTGTTATGCTAACCAAATCAAAATCATATTTTTCCTTGTTCAAATCCTCATTTAAAACATTGTGTTTGTCTTATCTAAATAGTGTTGTTATGCTACCCATTTGAGTCTAAACCAGTTTCCAAAAATATTTAAGTCCTTCATTTTTTAATTCAAATTTAGAATCTCACCTTTCTAAGTTTTGGGCCAAGGTGTTTTAGTGAATTTTAGCTTACATTTCAAGAAGGGAAGAATAAAAAATTAAATATAGGTATGGTTGAAAAACCTATTTGATTGTGTGCATGTTGAATTAGATGATTGTGAAGAACTCCTCTTTGGCTTGGGAGGATGACCTAAAAATAAGATAACACTAAATAAAATGATTGGTTAGATAGATAGTTGAGTTGATTGACTAGCACTAGCTAGATCCTAGAAGTAAGAGCTTCCTTGAGGGTTGTTAATCCACACATTTTTAAAAATTAAGTTTATAAATAGAATAATAAAATACTTGCATAAATAATCAAAAGGTAATGAAATTGAATATAAGGAATGCTTTCTAAATAAATAAACTAGAAATGACTAATATAGCAATAAATAAGTCAACACTAGTACTAAAAGGGTCAATTGCACTTTAGAAAATAGGACAAGGGTCTGAGGGTAGGTAGGGACACTAAAAATTAGATTTGGTTGGGGGTAGGTAGGTAGAAATAACTTGATTTTATTTCCTACCATAATGACCATTAGTGGTTAAGGTGACTATCAGTGGTTAAGGTGACCGTCGGTGATCAAGGTGACCATCAACGGTTGGATAGACCATCGATGATTGAGACAACCATTGGTGGTTATTATGTGTAGACTTGGGTTGGTAAATATCAACTGATGGGATCATAAATTTGGATTCCAAGATATGGGTTGGTGTTGGGTTGATTACAAAATGCAAATAAAGTAAATGAATATTAGAAAATAAGTAATTATTTTATAGAAGGTTGATCTAGTGATTAATTGAGGTGGTTGGATTATTTGTGGATTTTGGTATGATTCTCATAGAGTAATAGTACTTTATGCTTTGATAGAGTACCAATGGCAAGTTGTCTTTCTGACATGATGGTTGAATTTCTAGATCACTAATGATGATTGACCTACAAAAAAACTTTGGATGCACATGCTCTTGATAACAATTGTAGATGATTTTCACCTCCCTGATCCTCTCTTCTTATAGGCAAAGAAGGATAGGTGCAACAAGATATTAACTAAACTTTCTAATTATAACTCACACATGTAATGGCTCACATGTGTATTAGATGAGTTATTTTTAGAAAAATAAGGTAGATGTTTTCATGTTAGCTTTTTGGATGGTATACCTTGACCATCGATGGTTGAGGGCTAAGGTAAAGAGTGGGTGAAAGGGTAGGTTAAGTTAGTTAGTCAAACTAACCATGGTTAGGCTTAGTTAGAGGTTGAAGGGTCAAATTAGTTCTAAGTGGGTCCAAGGGTGTTTTGACATTTGGAATCATAGTGTGTTGATTTTTGGTGTCTACATTTTGCCCTTTTTTATTATGTAGCTTTGAATCAACAAGATGTAAAACGAAAATAGATTTTTGGTCGAAGGTCAAGTTGCCCTGAGTATGGAAGGAGGTGTTCACCCTCAAACCATGAGTCGATGAGGTAAAATAAATTTAGGTGTGGGTTTGTTAAGGTGGAGATTGTTAATGATAGGTAAACATCATGAAGGTGGGTGATAGGTTGGGTACTGAAGCACAAATAGGCACACAAAGTGTGACAAAAAATGTGATTGCCAAGATCATGCATTGATTAGGTCATCATAGTTGGTATAAATAAATGTCAGTGCCTAAAAGGACAAGTGATAAGTGGATCACATGATCTCATTTAGGTATAGTGGTTGGGTACACTCATAAGTGTAAGTCTCCTAAGCAATTTTTGTGTATCGATGGGTATCCAAGGTAGGAAGTACTCTTAATAAAAACATAAACTAGTCAATTATTATGGGTATCTGAGGTAGGAAGTGATTCTAAGAAGACACATGTGGGTTGGGTATGTTTGAAGTGGTGTAAGTTCAAAAAGTGCTCAATGAGATAATGATATCAGTATGATTAAAGGACTAGGAAAAAGTCATCACAAAACACACATTAGTTGGGCTAAAGTGGACCAATAATGAGATGATAATGTGGTCAGATTGGGTGGAAAGGTAGTATTCATGGGTGGTTATTTGAAACAGTTGGTGTGGAAGGGGGCTAAAGTTAAAATTATTTCCCACAACTTAATCATCGATTGTCATGGGTCTAAAAGATGACTATCAATAATCATCATGACCATCGATAGCTCAAGTGTGAACCCTAAAAAGCCATGAAATAAAAGTAAAAATTGCATTCCATTTCACTCATTATAACTTGTTGACATTGAGCTTTGTAATTTTGTCATGTTTGAGAAAAAAATATTGTTGAGGACTACAGAGGAGTTGATTGTTAGTTGAGGTGGAGAGTGGAATGAGTATACTAGTGAAGATACAGGGTGGGTATGGATGCAGATGAGGATGGGAGGGTCTGTGGCTTACTCCTTGATGGTTGTTATGGAATGAGGTAGGTGGAGCCCTTAAATTGGTATATGTAGTTGGACATGTATTTCCATTAAGTTTGGAAGTTGATTGTTGGTTGGGTAGGGTTTAGAGTGTTTATACCAAGTTATGCCCTATCAGTAGGGTTTTATGTATTTGGATCAAAGTAGTGGGTGATTCCCAAAATTGGGAAGGGGTATGTTTAGGTAGGGGTGGGAGAGGGACAAAATTGAGGTAAATATGTTGGTTTGGGAGGTTTTGTGTGTATGTGGGGGTAGAATAGAGTTTAGATATTTTACTTACATAACACCCACAATGATTATCGATAATCAGGTCTGACTATCAGTGATTGACATCTATAAAGTGATGGATGTCTATCCATTAGTGGTCACTATAACCACTAGTGGTTGAGCCATCTAAATTTGTGTTGAATGTTTTCAAAGTGTCTTAGGTTAGGTTTGGTGGGAAATAGTGTTAGATTTGTGGATGGTTGATCAAAAGGATGGTTGGGTAAATGTTTATGGGTGAAAATGAATAACGAGTGGGTGGTAAAAGAGTATAAATTATAGAGGTAAATTCTAGTAGGGTGATGGTTAATTTTTTTTAGGGTAGGTAGAAGTTGAACAAGGTAAGTTCGTATTCAATCATATTATAGAGAACTATATTATGTTTTTGAATGAATGTTTACAAGCCTAGGAGTAGATATAGATGCATGATTGAGTGTCATGCATCTTCATAGAGATCCACCAGGGGATGAACCCAAATGATTGGGCATATATGCAGGAGGTTAGGCTAGGAGTGATATAGTATTACCATCACATGCCACATGATGCATCCATGATCATAGTGCTCATCAAGAGATGGGATCTAGAAACAAACACCTTCTTACTGCCAATCAATGAGATCACAATCCTACCATAGGATGTGCACAAGAGTACATAGTTACTTCTATGGGGTGATCTGATCTACCATATAGAGTGGGAGGAGCATGAGGATCACCTTGAGCTATTATATAGTGATGATCATCATCAGGTCAGATGGCATGTTGGGCATTTTATCTATAACACATTGTATGATAGGGTACCAAGTGAGAGGAGACTCATGAATATATTGATGATTTTTGTTTCATGTTTTGTCCTTTCTAATTCAAGCATTCAGAGGTTCCCATATTTGGTATTGGGGGTGTTAGCTGAGTTTCTAATTGGGTGTACTATATTTAGTTAGGTACCTATTCTCTTGGTGTAGATATACAAGGAACTATGGGGATTTAGGGCCCATCGTAGGTATGGCATTAGTGTCAGTCTAGTTCTACATGGTTGGGCCTATGAGCACATCTAGGTGTTGAGGTCAATGGGATTCTATGGATGGGATATGCACAAATTGAGTTCCTAGTTGGTTAAATGAAGTGTAGAGCTGAATTTGATAATTTAGGTGTAGGAGGAGGATCCCATGACATTGATTAGCTTAGGGGTGTACTAGTGATTAGAGATATTACCTAGAGATAATATGTTTAGTTTCCATTATGGCTTGGCTACAAGAGGTAGACATTCTCCTTGAAAAGTTACAAGTGGATCCTTAGTAAGAGGGATGGGGAGGTAGATATTATTCCCTTTGATAGGGTAGGTAGTTTGGCTTGGTTTAAGGTATTCTAGGTGCATTCCCTAGACATAGGAACAAGGACTCAAAGATTCTATTTCTAGAGCCACATCCTATGAGGATGTTGTTAGATCATAAGGAGCTACCAAATAGGCCATAGATAGATGATGTTGGCTTTTTAGATGGGTATATGGCATGGTAATAGGATTTATAAGTGATTGTATACTTTGGTGATGGTGATAGTGGTAGGAGGCCAATGGTTATGGACCCAACTAGGAGAGGAGGCCAAAGGGCATAAGTATAGGGGGTTTCCCCTGATGCATAGACATAAGTGGTGCTAGCTATGACATAGGAATAGGTGGAAGCATTGCAAGGGTAGGTGGCTACACTACAAGATCAGCTAGCTACTATGATAGGTGAGAGGGACTAAGCTAGAGCTACACTAGTCCAAGTCACCTAGGAGAGAGATTCTATGAGATAGGCGAAAGGAGCAACATCACCACTACTAGGTTTAGTAGGGACCATTGACATATAGAGGTACATAGCCACCATGTAGGATTTATTATACTATGAGGCTATAGTCTTTACTCACTATCTAGTGGAGCCTTGATGGGGTGAGTACATAGCTAAGTTAGCAGATGACATAGGTGTAGTGAAACCTAGTCAACGGGTCACATCAGTAGATAAATAGGTAGGTACCTTAGGATAGATGTTAGGAGTTAGTGGTGCTCTAAAGGATAATGGTGCCCTAGGGGTATATCCATGACATAGTTTAGATATAGTTATATACTTTTGTATATCATTTTGATTCTGGCCTGCATGCCAATGTGGTGAGATGTATACTTTGAGGGAGAGAGAGAAACATGTATATCTATTATATATATTATGATGTTATTTGACTCATGAGTTATATATATGATCTTTATTTATTGTTCATGCTCATGTTCTATGATTCACATTGATATTAATGCTTATATTGCTTATGGATTATGTTTATGTTATGAATGGTAGACACTGATGTAGACTCACCTAGCTAGGCATGAGATGGATTTTATTTAATGGTTATGATTTATTACATGCTAAATTTTAATGAATAAATGCTTCATTATTTATATTTAAACATGCAATGAAAATGGTTGATTATTTCATTACTCATAGATGTTATGATGTTATTATGCTTGTTATGCTTATGATTATGGTTATGTGTTTGTTTATGAAACACATGTTCATATGCTTGTTGTTAATTTGTTTTAAGATAAAACATTTGAGGTAAGTTAATTAACAACACTAGATAGGAGAACAAAGAATATAATCAAGAGATAAATGTCACAATGAAAATATCAACTAGTCATAAGGGGATAAGAAGAGGGCATGATGTTTCTTCTTTGAAAAAGGACTAAAACAAAACCAAAGTTGGATTGGATTAATGAACATAATCCCTTCAAATATTTTGTATTAGCATTCATTAGTTGGTTAAAAAAGGTGTCTAGATCACATAATGTTAAGTAAGCTCAAAATCCCTTATTGATAGTGTATAAATGGGGATGGATGAAAATGGAACCTTCGTGTGAGACTAGCATGCCTATTTTTTAGGTTTTTGAAGAGTTAGTATAAATAAGTCTATGTTATAAAAAGTGTAGACTGATCAATATGGAAAGTCTACTCATAAGACTTGATTGCAGCTTTCTAAAATTATATTTATTTTGATATGGGTTTTTTTTGCTTTTGCTGTTGCTTGGGGGTTGGGGAAGCTTCCAAGAAATGTATTATTTTGACAAAAATTATTTACTCAACCATCTTTTAAGGGAGTGGTCTAAGTTTATATGATTTTTTCAATACTTGTGATAGTTTTCCTTTAAGGGAGTAGTCCACCATACTTTGAGCAATTTCAAATATGTTTTCAATAGCTATCCTTCAAAGGAGAAGTGTACATATGATAGGAATGACCCATGATTACTATTAGTGGGGATTTTCTTTTGATTTTTTTGATTTTTATTGACATAGACTTGTTTAGGTTAGTTTAAGGGTTCACCTTTATGAAGGTAAAACTAGAAGCACAAGAAGGTTGATTAGGTGTAAATAGGTTTAGGTGATAATGATCATGGGAATATGTCTTGAAAAATGGGGTAGAAAGTACCATGAGAATCATGCCATGGGTAGAGCCATGGTACCCATTATTTAAGATTAGGCTATTACTATGATGGATAATCACATGATTCAGTTTGAATCAATTTTCCCTAAAATAAGGAGATGAAGGTTTGAAAGCAAGGGATGAGTCCAAGTTGAAATAAAAGGTAAACTTGATCCTTCTTAACAAAATAATGGATGCAGATGTGAAATATTGAGGGGATTAGGTACTAGCTTTCCTTTGAGAGAGGACAAATAGTAAGCTCCTAATCCATACTTATGGGTAATGATATAGGGTCCAATCTAATTAAAATCAAACATGCTCTACTTGCTTTTCTCCATATTGGTGACATGCTAATTTTCCTTTAGGATGAGGTCTCTAACATTGAATTATTACACTCTAAGGTGTTTATTATAAGCATTCTTGATGTGCTCTTGATGGACATGAATATGGGTAAGGGAAACTAAGTGATTCTCATCAAGTAGCTCAAGCTGGGCTAAATAATGTTGATGATAATCATCCTAAAAAATGAGATCTTGTAAATATATGTAAAGAGAAGGTATTTGGACTTCAAGAGGCAAGATCACCTCCACTCTAAATGCAAGAGATAAAAGGATAGCACCCATAGGGGTTCTAATTCTAGTATGATATGCCCATAAGGCAAAGGGGATGTGAGAATGCCAATCTCGACTAGATACAATGACCATTTTAGTGAGCATGTTATTAAGATTTTTATTAGAGGCTTTGGCCTATCCATTCACTTGAGGGTGATAAGGTGATGAGAAACTTGACTTAATTCCTAATGCATCACATAGTCCTTGTACTTGTTTGTTCTTAAAATATTTACCATTTTAGGTGATAATCTTGTGAGGAACATCAAAATGGTAGATGATGTGATGATTGATAAAGTTGACAATCTTATCTACTTTGGTTGAGACTAGAGGAATAATTTCTACCCATTTGGTAAAATATTCAGTCACAGTGATGATAGAATGGTGTCATTATGAATAATGGGGATTAATTTCACCAATAAGGTATAGACCCCATTATGAGAAAGGATAAAAATTGGTAGAAATGTAAAGATTATGGCTAGGTACATGATGAAATTTGGTATTTTGTTGACACTTAACACACTTTTTCAAATTATCACAATAGTCTTGGTTAAGGGTAGGCCAATAATAGTTGAGGTGAAGGATGTTTTTAGCTATTATGAGGCCACTAAAGTGTCCCCCATATATTATATCATGCATTTCCCTGATAGCATGAGAGGCTTCATGAATATGTAGGCAATAAAAGAGGATGCCATCAAAGCCATGTTTGTAGACAATTCCCTTGATAATGGTATAACATGAGGTAATCTAGATAAACTCTCTTTGAGCATTCGTAGAAAATCCAAAAGGAACAATGGAAAGATTAAGATAGTCAAATGTCTACTGATATCAAAGGTCAGTTTGGGTCTCCTCCACATTGAAGATGGTGGGAGAATCTAGTTTGACATAGGAATGCTGGTAAGTCTGTGGATAACAATAGATAGCTCAGAGTTAGAGGGTGTGGATGGGATCTAAGAGGAAAGGGAAATCATGGTATTGACAAACCTATTGGTAGATCATGGGGTTGATTGGATGCAGTAGTGTTTAAATGATGTTAAGAGTTCATCAACTAGCTATTTTTACTATTATAAAACATCATTCTTACAATAGTAAGAGCCATTTATTTAATTGACCACAAGTTGGGAGTCACCAAAGATGTTGATTATTTTGACTCTTAGGGATAAGGTAGTTTGAATGCCTATCACTAAGGCTTCGTACTCAACCATATTGTTGGTACATTCAAAATCAATCTTGAAGGACAAAAGAAGAGGTTCAATTTTTAAAGGGAATAAGGATGATACTAGCTCCTCTACCACATTAAAATTTTGATCTTTCAAAGAACATGGTGACTTAACAGGTGAATTCCACTTGAGAGAAGGTCGCGATGGACTCATTGGGGAACTCAAGGGGAGGTTGATTATTTGTTAATGGTGCTTTGGCTAATTGGTCAATAATAACCTACCCCTTAATTTAATTTTGTTGAAAGAACTCAAGGTCAAAATCTACTAAAATCATGAGCCACTTGACCATACATTGGTTTTGGTATGGATTGGAGTGCATGTACTTGAGTGGGTCAGTATTGGTTATGATAGAGGTTTTATGGTTAAGAAGGTAGTGGAAATGTTTGGTGGCCATGAAGACTAAAGCTAAGTAAATTTTCTTAGTGTGGGTATATCAAGTTTTGTACTCTATAAGTGTGTGGATAATATATCAGATGGTTTGCTCTCTATGTTGTTCATCTTGATGAGCAAGCATTTCCCTTTGGGAGTAGTTAGTGGTGAAGATATAAAGGTAGAAAGGTTGGTCATCCTTGGGAGGGATAAGGATAGGTGGAGATAAAAGGTAGTTTTTGAGTGAATCAAAGGCCTTTTGATAGTTTTTGTTCCACTTAAAAGAGGCATCCTTCTTCATAAGGGAGTGGAAGGGCTGGTATCATTCCAAGAGCTAAGAGATAAAGTTACGAATGGATTAGATCTTCCCATGAAAACTATAGAGTTACTTGAGGTTGATTGGAGGAAGCATGTCAAGGATGGATTTGATTTTGGTATAATCAACTTTAATCCCCTAAAGGTAAATTATAAATCCAAGGAGATTTCGTGACAAGAACCCAAAAATACACTTATTAGGGTTGAGGTGGACATGGTAATGGAGAAGACATTCAAAGATGATCTTGAGAATAGCTAAATGATCCTTTCAAAGTTTGGATTTTTTGAGAAGGTCATCCACATAGTCCTCTACAATCTTGTGGATAAGGTCATGGAAGATAAAATTCATGGCACATTGGTAGGTTACACCATCATTCTTTAATATAAAAGGCATGACTCTATAGTATAAGGTTCCAAATGGGTTAGTAAAGGTGATCTTGTATTGATCTTTGGGGGTGATTAATATTTGATTGTAACTCAGCATGAGAGATAAGATCTTGTGGCCAACTTTAAGATCAACTAGCTGGTCAATGCTTGGTAAAGGAAAGTTGTCTTTATGGAAAGAAAGGTTGAGGTCGTGAAATTCCACAAAAATGTGTAGTCCCTATGGCTTTGGTGATAGGCATGACATTCGAGACCCATTGGGGATACTCACTGGGTTGAAATAAATTGATAGATAAAAGACATTGAAGATATTTTTTGATGAGAAGGGTTATGCAATGGTGCATACATCAAATTTTTTGCTTGATAGACTCAGCATCATGGTTGGTAACTATGTTATGGTATAAATGTCAGGGTCAATTCTAGGCATGTCAATATAAGACCAAGTGAATGTTATGCTATGGTCTTGAAGGAAAGAGGGGAAGTCCCAAATTTCCTTGACATTTAGCGATTGGCTAATTTTGACAATATGAGGGTTATTTAGAGTGACCAAGTTGATATCCATGGTGGATTAATTAAACATGGTTGAAGTCTTAAGAAGAAGGGATTTATGGATGGAAGAACCTAGGGCACCAAGGTAGGTAAGGATGGAATCATCATCCTGACACTGAACAATGATAATGGTATGAGAGTCATATCATATCATCTCATGATGGATCAAAGGGATGGTTATGGTTTCCCCTTCCTTTTGACAAGTCAGGGGTCCATGGCTAATCATGTTTATGAAAAAAAAAATAGGTGGGATGACATACTCATCCTCACACATAAGTAGAGGAGAGGTTGGTGAGGAAGGGGTGTCTTCCTTAATAATGGTGATGATAGGTGGTTTGGTTTGCTTCTTGGTGGGTAAAATGAAAATGAGGCCATGTTTATCATGAGGATTTTTGGTCTCAATGGAAATCAACTCATGTGGGCCATTCTCATATCATCCCAGACCAAATCTTTTCCAAGCACACTTGTGGTGGTATGTCTTGGTGAAACTCAATTTGTTCAAATAGGAGAAGCCAAAGGTGAATGGTCAAGGTGAAGAGGAGATAGTAAAAGCATCAAGTGGTTTTTCAAGTCCCCCATAAATGTAATGGGTTTAAAAGTGGGAAGTTTTAGAGGGAATAATGGCTCTAACATTAGGGTCATATCTGAGTTGGTGGTCAAGTCTCCCATACTCTTAGGCAGTAGGAAAAGTTTCAAGGGTGAAGAGGTGATATTACCCTAGTGAGTGACATTAGAATGTGGATTCCAAGTAGTCTAAGGTAGGTATCTAATCAGAGGGGATAGATGAGCTATTTGATGCCTCAATGATATAATAAGTCATGGCTCCCTCCTTCATGGTGGAGGTCTTGTCTTTGGTTAAGGAAGGTTTACTAGATGGGGGTAAGAGGACATCGTTGGGTTGGTAGGTCATGTTGCATGTTGAGAAGGGACTTGGGTTAGCTTGGATGGTGATGACCTAGACTTCACACTCAAATTTAATGCAATGATGAAGGGTAGAGGGGACATTACCCATAGGTTGAATTCAAGGTTGCCCTAGTAAAACATTGTATTGGAATTCTCCTTCCACTATGTAAAAGAGTTGGGAACATGTGGGGTCCTAAACAAATATGAAAGACAATAGTTCCTAGGGTAGTGGTCATGTTATCATTAAAGGATCAGAAGATGGTTGAGGTTTTGGACATGACATTTTTTGATAGGTTGAGTTGGTTATAGGCATGGGAGGAGATGATATTAATACTAGCTCCCCCATCAATCATGACCCATTTGATGTAGGTTTGGTTGTTTTAATAAGTAATAAAGAGAGGAGGATCTAGGTCCTTAAGATAGATAGAAGGCATTTTTGAATCCTTGAAGGTGATAAGGTTGGATATTTAGAGAGTGCCAACAAAGGAAGCTAAAGGTTAAGGGTCTTTAGGTTAGACCTCTATCGATTGCAATGCATCTATAATTTTTTGGTGATGATGAGGTGAAGTAGTAATAAACTCATATAATCTTATTTTTGTCAGGTTATAGTGAAGTTACTTAAGCACCACTCTCCTAATTGATTCAGAAGGGTTGGATTGGGAGGTACCCAAGATATATATCTTGGGTTTGGTTGAAAGTGAAGGTGATTTATTTTAGTTTGTTTAGGAGGTGGAAGATGGGTATGTCCATGGAATGAACACTTTGGCCTTCCCCTTATCCTTCTATTGAGCATGTGATCATGTGACCACATGGATAGTATGGATAGAGAGAAGAGTTTAGGTAGGAAATGGGTTGAGTTCCTCATCACTCTAAGGTGAGAGTGGGGGAATAGGTAGGCATTAGGTAGTGGTTTTTATTGGTTGGATTGGTAGTAGGCTCATGAGAGGTTACTCTATTAATAGATCATCCTCATCATAGAGTAGATGGATAATAGTTTAGAGGGATTTGTAATTCTCCATGTCATGTCCTAGTGTTTTATGATAGGAGCACACATGGTATTCATTATACTAGATGGGATTTGAACCAAGAGGGTCAAATGGTTTGATAAGAGGTAAGGTCACACAATAATCATATAATAACCTTTGGAAAATGGTAGAGTAAGATTCAACTAAAGCTAGAGAGGTTTTAGAGGTTTTGGACTTGGTTGGTGAGATAGAAGTATTTTTGGGAGTAGGTTTGGTGTTGGAAGGTTTAGGTAAGGTGGTACACTTATTTTATGTTTTGGGTTTTGGTAAGGTAGAGGTTTCTAAATTGGAGGTAGGGGGGTTTAGGGTAGGTAGCTTGGTATTTGATGATTTGATAAAGATAGGTGTGTCAGAAAGCAAGTGTGATAGTGTAAATAGCAGTGGTGGTTGGGTTTTAGTTGGGATGGTCAACTTCCTATTCAAATTAGAGGTATGAGGCCCCAAAATAGAGGGAAAGGTTGCAAGAGGTAGAATTTTGGCTCTATGGCCTTTTGCTAGCTTCACCTCCTTGGTTGATTTGGTTTGGTGTTTGGTTGTTGTGTTTGGTGAGGTAAGCCCCACTTTCAAAAATGGGTGGTTAAAGATATATATAGGGAAGGTGCCAAGATTTTTGGTTGGTTTAGTTGGTTTGGTATGGGAAGGTGACTAGGTTTCTTAGGTTTTAGGTGCCTTGGATGGTTGAGTAATTATTAGGTTGGTAGAGGTTTTAATCAGTTTGGTTGGTAAAATAGGGGTTTAGATAATAGGAGTGGTGGATTGGTTTGCTAAATCTGTGGTCTTAGATTCTTGCTTAGTGATTTAAGTTAGCCCTAATTTATACCAAAAGGTGGATCGATCCATGTCAGGGTAGGAGATAAATTCAAATTTTTGCACTAACCTAGAGAATAGTTTGTAGACTAGTTTTGTTCCTTGGATAGTGGACTTGAAAGATAATCCCATAAATTGAGATAGAGGGATGGTAACCTTATCTTTTTCCTCAATAAAAAGATGCAAGGTTTGAATGGCTGATTACTCTATGGGGGATGTAGACATGGGGGCTTCCTCTTTGGGAATGATCTCCAAAGGGGGAGTAAATTGCTTAATGGTTGAGGGAGATGGCAAAATGGGTGCTCATTCTAGTATGTCAGTAGAAGGAGGGGTTGATGGCCCCACTATCTCAATAAGTGGAGGAGGGGAAAGGGTTGCTTCTTTGGTTTGGATTTCCAAAAGAGGAGAAGGTAATGCCACTAGCTGAGTAGTGAAGAGGGTGAAGAATAGATGGATTGGGTTGTAGATTCTTCAACAATGAGCATGTTAAGAACCATATTGATAGTGTGGGAATCATGAGAACACTCAACCTTATTTCTCTCATTTTTGGTAGGTGTATGATTAGGGAAAGGCTGCCTAAATATATCAAGGGTTTGGTTTTGATATGAGTTGGGGTTAACCAACACAAGCTCCCCTTGGTAATGAGAGATTAGACAATGCTCTTAAAGGTATTACAGCTACTAATGTCATGCCCAACTACTTTATGGAAAGTACATACATCATTCTCATTATACTAACTACGTGTAGGATTAAAAGAATCAAATTGATAAGGTGGTTTGATAAGAGGAAGTTGTATGATGTTGGCCTTTAATAACTTCTCTAGGATTGAAGCTTAAGACTCTCTAAGTGGAGTAAATTACTTTTGGGTGTTTCATTTTTGCTTTATTGTGTTTTTCTTTGAGGAACTATAGGAATTTTGTTGGTTAGCACATGGTGGAGAAGTGGATTTAAGGACAACCTCATTCGTAGTTCCTTTGGTTTTGGACTTGGTGTTGGTTTAGTAGCTTACTTTAGAGGAAGAAGCCTCATTAGTTTTATAGGTAGAGTTATTGTTTTTCAATTTTATCTTTCCTTCATTGATGGATCTATATTATAGCTTGCGCACCATGGTAAAATATTTATAAAAATTCCTAAAACTATGGACATGCAGTGTAGAAGATATGTGTTTGGCACATGCCCAAGAAAAAATTTATGTTAGTTGGGTTGGGGTAAGGAGAAGGAAAGACGATTGATTAGGCTCTTCCAATGAGCTACAAAATCAATAATAGATTCATCATCAAATTTTTGGATAGATTAGAGGTCAGTGATGGAAACCTTCCTAGATATATTTATCAAAAAGTGATCCAAGAAGGTTTGGGCTAGCTGGGTGAAGGAGAAAAAAGAGTGTTTGGTTATGGAACTATACCAGTCTAATGCTAGACCAGATAGGGACATGGGAAAGGTATGAATAAATGAGGAATCGTCATAAGCAATCAAGCAACATGCATGCCTAAATTCCTTAAGGTGATATTAGGGATCCTCATACTCTAAAATTTAGAGAACTTGGGAAGTTCCCACTAGGGAGGATACAGTCTAATAGGGACATATGGGTGAATGGGTTTATTACAAATCTGATCATATGATAAGTTGTGAGCTCCAAAAATGGATGAATCTAAGGTAGTCATCTTATCCATGAGCATCTTCATTATGTTTGCTTGGCGTTATTCACCCAGAAGGTTGTAAGGTGCATATTTTTGTGGTGGTTGGGTAACATAATGATAATTGGTAGGAGTTTGATGGGCTACCACATATTGGTATGTGGATATTAGTGGTTAGGAGGAAGATATGTAAGGGTAGGTGGATGTGGTTGATTGGGTAGTATGTAGAGGTGCATACCCTTCTGGGTTAGGGATGCAACCAAAGTTTGGTGCAATGGGAAACTATTGGGTAGGAATAGTGGTTAGGTTGGTGATTAAAGGAAGGGTGGTGACCCTTATGGTGATTGATGGTAAGGTAGAAGGTATAGGTAGCATGAGACTTTGAAGTGGGGTAGTGGTTAGTGGATTGGGCATAGCCAATGGAAGGTTGGAAATGCTAGTGGTAGGTACTCCCACGGTGAGGGGAGTATAGGGGGTTGGTGGTTGGGTTGCTCCCAAGGTAGAGGAGTTATTGGTAGGGGTGGAAGGTATAAGGGTGCTTGTAGGTTGGCCAATTTGGTTTTCTATAGTAGTGTTAAAGGGGTTATTAGTATATGAGGAGGCTTAAGTAATAAATGGTTGGGTTGTGACCTTGGAAATATAAGTGTTTCCCATAAGGTGGGAGGGCATGCCATAAGGTATATCCATAAGTTGAACTGAAGCAAGTGTATTTTGAGGCATGGTGTTAATATAATGTTGAAGGGCCATAGGGTTTTTATCTAAGAAGGTGGCAAAATTTTCATCTCCTTGGGGAAATCCTTAAGGGAAGGGGGACTTCCTAAAGGGTGAGGAGACTATGTTGGTTTAGAGACGTATTCCATGGATGATTTAGTAGAAGAGTTTGACTAATTTGGTGATGGGTTCTATTCTGCTAGGTTCTTTCGTTGTTGACAAGTTAGAACCATCCAAGGTAAGGGGGAGAGAATACATGGACAATTCTCACCACTCAAATAGAGAGAAAACAAGAAATAACCAAGGAAAATAATCACACACTAGAAAGTACATTAAGTCCTAAAGTTCTTTTTAGTCCCTCTTTTGTCTTATGCCTTGAGCTTTCAGTATTTTGTGTGACAGAAGTTTGGCTTGTAAAGCGGGTACTAGAAAAGAATTCTATGGTTGGTTTTAGGTTGTGTTTAGGGTCTCAAAAGAATCTATATTAGGAATCAATATGTGGCTTGGTATTTAGGTCTAACCCCTCACTTCACACACCACAATGATAAGGGTGTCAAGTGCTTATCCAATATATACTAATTTCCAGAGTTTATACTTAACTAAAGAGCTGAGTTGGTTCTCCCCTTAGTAATGACCTCCAAGTAGGATCATCAAGAAAGGCTAAGGTCAATCCTTGTCTCAATTTTGTTTGATGTTTAATTGATGAAGTTGGTTTGGTTTAGTGTGTGCAACAAAAAAGTGATTTTATGATAGAATTACTTTGCTTTAAGCTAAACTATGTGAGCTAAGATTGCCAGCAATCGATGTATGCACTTAATTTTAAACCCAAAAGAAAATTTTGATTTTATTTATGATCATAGAATAGAGAGAATAATATGTATATGAAAATAAAAGAAACCTAATTAAAGACACAAGGGTCCCACCGGGCATGCCATAATATTTTAGTGAATTTTAGCTTATATTTCAAGAAGGGAAGAAGAAGAAACTAAATATGGGTGTGGTTGAAAAACCTATTTGATTGTGTGAACATTGAATTAGATAATTGTGAATAACTCCTCTTTGTCTTGGGAGGATGACCTACAACTAATACAACACTAAAACAAATGATTGGTTAGATAGATAGCTGAGTGGATTAGCTAGCACTAACTAGATCTTGAAAGTAAGAGCTTCCTCAAGGGATGTCAGTCAACATGTTTTAAATAATTAATTTTATAAAAAAAATGATAAAATACTTGCATCAATAATCAAAAGTTATTGAAATTGAACACAATGAATTTTTGCAAAAAAAAATGCTATAAATGACAAATATAGCAATGAGCAAGTCAACACTAGTGCTAAATGGGTCAAGTGTGCTTTAGAAAATAGGATAGGAGTCTAAGGGTAGGAAAGGACACTAAAAATTAGATTTGGTTAGGGGTAGGTCGGTGGAAATATATTATTTTTATTTCTAACCATAGTGAATATCAGTGGTTGAGGTGACTATCAGTAATTAAGGTGACCATCGGTGATTGGACAGACCATAGACAATTGAGAGAACCATCGACAATTACTGTGTAGGCTTGGGTTGGTAAATAGCTAACTAATGGGATCACAAAGTTAGATTTTGAGAGATGGGTTGGTTTTGGGCTAATTGTGAAATGAAAATAAAGTAAATGAATATTAGAAAATCATTATTTATCTTATATAAGGTTGATCTGGTGATTGATTGAGGTGGTTAACTTGTTGGTGGATCCTGGCATGATTCTGATAGAGTAATGGTATTTGATGCTTTAGTGGAGTGGCAGTGAAAATTTGGCTTTATAATGTGATGCTTGGATCATAGGATTAATAATGATGATTGACCTAAAAAAAGAAACTTTGGATGCACAAGTTCTTGATAACAATTACAAATGATTTTCACCTCCTTTCTCCTATTTTCTTATAGTCAAGAAAGGAGAGGTGCAACAAGATGTTGGTTAGGATTTATAATTATAACTCATGCATTTAATGGCTCACACATGGACTTAGATGAGTTATTTTTAGAAAAGCAAGGTAGATGTTTTTCAGGTTAGCTTTTGGGATGGTAGACCCTGATCGTTGATGGTCAAGGTGACCATCGACAGTCATCCTAACCATCGATGATTGAGGGCTAATGTAAAGAGTGGGTAAAAGGGTAGGTTAAGTCAGTTGGTCAAACTGACCATGGTTAGGCTTTTTAGGGGTTGAAGGGTCAAATTGGTCCCAAGGGGGTCCATGGGTGTTTCAACATTTATAATTGTGGTGTGTAGATTTCTAGTGTCTATACAAGGTGTTAATTGGTTTACCATTTTCACTTGGTTTGAGTTAAATTGGGTATGATTTTACATTTGGGTTGAAGACCATTTTATAAACACATCATCATTTGATCATTATGAACTTAAGTTATCTAGTGTGTCACTTATGGTCTAATTTCTAGAACACATTTTATTCTACCTCCTATTACCATGTGGTGGTGTTGTGTTGCCCATTTTTTTTTAGTTATATACTTATGAATTCTTGAATGTTTTAACATATAGAGTTTCTTAATTCACATTGTTACTTTCCTCATGAAAAAGACTCTCTTTTAATTTTCTAGTAGTAACTCATCAAAGTTGAACTAGATTTTATAGTATCAATGTATCTTTAAACCTACATTTGGTGTACTAGTTTAAACTTTAGGTTTCAAATTTATCATATCCTCTTTTGATTTAATGATTTCAACCCATAAATTTGAGTAATTTCATGAACCATTTATTTTAATTATGTGGTACTACGCCACCTTCTTTTTATTATAATCTATTTTTTTGCCTTGTTAATTATTTAGAGAAAATCAAAACACACCTTATTAATGTTTTCAAAATACATTTAAAATCTTATCAAACATATATAACAACCTTATAGACATTATTCAAATGTATACTCATAGTGGGGTCTCTTATGGAACTAGTTATGACGAGGAGCAATTTTATGATGGACAAGACAATTTTATGGTCTTTGAGGGCATTCCCATGATGGTAAGATCTAAGGAAGACTATTTCAAACACCAACCCCTAGACGAAAAATATGAAGAACTCCTAAGGTTAATTAAATTTGGTACTAGATTGTCATTAGTAGAATAACTACATACCTTGTTTAGGGTAGAAGAACAATAGAGAGAATAATCCCTTGTGCATATTAAAAATAAAAAACATTGTGTCTTATAGTAAAGTGAAGAAGTGTTCATAGAGTCAAAACCTAATGATCAATATCTTGTCACCAAGATCAAAAAGAGAATTCAATGATATGCAAATCAACTTATCATGGACTTGACTAACTCTTTATTTGCCACTTCTATACATAACAATGCTTCCAAGGAACAAGGGAATGTGGTAGAAGCAACACAAAATTTAGTTGAGAACACACCTAAAATGGATAAATATGTCTCAATTGAACAACCTAAGTCCCAAAAAGTTCTGCAACATGCTTTTCTAGACATGGATCATACATTTTCCAACCATAAAGAACCTCTTGTTCCTTCACAAAACCAAGGACCAAAATATTTAGTGTATATTGAGGAAATTGTGTAAAATAACTTGTCAAGTTCTTAACCAACATGTACTTTGATAAATAGACCATAGACTCCCCAAAATCAAAAAAATGCTTATAATTCAAGGTGTTTGACTTCAAGGAATGTTAATCAACCCAGAAATCAATGGCTCACTTACTCAATTCAAGGAGTAAACCAAAACAAAATTTTGGATCATAGGGTATATATCCATAACAAATCCATGCAAAAGGGGCACATACCACCCCAAAAAAATTATATTCCACCCACCAATGCACCAAACATACAAGAGTGGAATTTGATGAAAGAAATTGTGTCATAATTGGAGATAGGAAATAGAATCAAGAAGTATAAATTTGATTAGATATGTCCATATCCATTAGATGTGAGTATTATCCAAGTCCCCTTTCTACCTCATTTTGAGGCACCCAAATTAAACAAATACAAAGGAAATGGTGACCCTCATGAGCACATTCAAGTATTTTTTGTATTATGCCAAGAGGTAGCTTATAGAAACATTTATTTACTTTACTTGTTTCCACAAAGTTTAGTAGGACACACTTTAGACTAGCTTCTTAAGTTACCCAAGGGATCAGTTATAGATTAGAATGATCCATCTAAAAAAAAATTCAACTACTTATCCTATAATATTGAACATGAATTGACCATTATTGAATTTTGCAAAGCCAAAGAGTGAGATGGAAAAAGCTTCATAGTAAATCTACAGTAATGGAGAGCATTAGCTCGATGCTTTCAACATAATTTACTAGACAAATAGTTAGCTGACATATTTGCACATAATTTACACCTTGAGATGGTGCACAATCTAGGCCTTACTTGTACAAACACATTTGAATAAATTATAGACAAGGGTATACAAATTGAGAAGACACTTATTAGTAAAGGCCTTGTCAATATTTATTCATAGGGTCAAACATCAAATTAAACCCAATATCCTAATCAAAATATTGTAATAGAGAAGCCTAAGGGACTCAATAAGAATAAGAACATGGTTAGAAATAGAGTAACTGAATCAAGACATGTACAAACAATGAAGGATCCACTAGATTTAAATGTGCAATTAGCTCCACTTGATCCACCAAACAATTTGCAAAGAGTCCCTCCTCGAAGGGTATTCAATAACAATTTTAAAGTCTTCAGCAAACTAGGAGAGCCTATTGAGGTAGTGTTCCAAAATCTCATAGAAGCTAATTTGATTGTATGGCCTATACCAAGGCCATTTCCTAAAGATCAACCCAAACCTAATTGGTATCAAGCAAAAGAATTTTTTAACTTCCATTATGTTGTTGGTCATGGTGCTTATCATTGAGTTAAGTTACAACACCTTATTGAATATTTTATTGAGAGTGGTGAATTTAAGATCAAACTTGATCCATATGACACTAAGTAGGATATGGGAATCTACAAAGATCTATTTTCTTAACATAATCAATAACCATCAAAGAACAATCAAACCTAAGGGCAGAATTAGTGGTAGAATCAGACTCAAAGTCAAAATCATAATTAGCATGATCATAATCAAGATTGTAATACCCATGCTAACAACCTAGGTTACAATAACATGCCTTAAAATTACAACATTATGAGATACAATTATGTAAACCATGTTGCCATTGTTACTATCAAATCCCATGAGCCATCTCATGCTTCTCGAAGTAATAGACCCATTATTATAGGGTCAACACCCTCTCCCTCTAGTAACACTACATCAAGTTCACGCAATTATGTTGCGCCTCCATTTTCATGGGTTATCATGGGTTATCATTACTGGACCTCACCCTTCCTCTAATTATAATGTCTCCTCTTTGACTCAAAATTGTTCAAAAGTAACTAGATGCTCGTGAGTCATCCTCCAAGGCCCTTTGCCTTCATTTTATAATTATTGATAGGTCATAAAATTTTTGAAGTAATGAAAATGAAATTTTATTTCACAATTCAAATTAAAATGAGATCAAACATAACATTTAATATACAAAGAAATACTATTCATTTCACATTCCCAATGACTCTTCCTATTCCTACAAGAATGGAAAGCTTATTGAATAAGATAAAATGATAGACCCCTAGGATTAATAACCAATATTTATAATATTTTTACATCCCCCCCTAATATGTATGGGTCTTTGTTAGACCAAGCACTCCTCTAAATTTTTCAAATTTTTATCATCTAAGCACTTTTGTCAGGATGTCTACTAGTTTCTCTACTATCAGGCAATGTTGTAACTTGACACTACCATATTTCACATAGTGCCAAATCAAATTAAATTTGGTATTGATGTTCTTGGTTTGGTCATGAAACACTAGATTTTTTTCCATCTAGATTGTATAAGTTTTGTCAACCATGAGAGGTGTTGATGAAACCTCTTACTCCTGCAAATTTGAAAGAACCTTTTTGAGCCACAAGATCTCTCTAGTTGCCTTTGAAGTGGCCATATATTATGATTATATTGAAGAAATTACTAGCACTAATTACTTATTGAATTTCCAACTAGTAACTATTGTTCCCAAACTCATTATAAAACTCAAGGTGGACTTTCCATCTTTGTTATCACCAGCATAGTTGAAATTTGAATACCCAACCAGTTTGAAGCCTCCTACCTTGGAATATTTGAGACCAAAATGTTATGTGCCTTTGAGATATTTGAGGACCTTTTTTTTCTACCTAATGACTCTCAGTATTTTTTTGCATGAATCTTGAGAGGACACTAACTTCATATGATATATTTGGTCAAGTGGTAGTCACATAAATCAGCCTTCTAATGAGTTGTTTGTATTTAGTGGAATCAACCAAATCTATTGAATTTCAGATGTCAATTTGAGATTATGTTTCATGTGCGTGTTGAGAGCTTACAATTTTCCATTTTGAACTTACTCAAAATGTCACCAATGTACTTATATTGAGTGATGAAGAAATACTTTGGTTTTTGAATTACTTCAATACCTAAATAGTAATGAAGATAACCCAAATCAATCATTTCAAAGCTTTTCATCAACTTTGATTTTAATTTTATAGTGTACCTTTCATTATTCCCTATGATGATCAAATCATCAACATACACCACCATAAATAAAACTATTTTATCAACTATTTCGATGAAAAGAGTTTCATATTCAAACTCTAAATATTTGAATTTCATGTTCATGAGGTGCTCAACTAGTTTTTCATATCATGCTTGAGGGGCTTGTTTCAAACCATACAGTGATTTTTATAGTTTTCATACCTTTTACTCTTATCCCTATACTACAAAACCATCAATTTATGTCATGTACATAGTTTCCTTAAGGTCTCTGTTTCTACGCTAAATCACTTTCTACATTCAAAGAAGAATTAAGAAACTAAAAGAAATGGTCAAGGCTAGATGTTACCTAGATATGGTCGTGCACACCGAAATCAGACGTTGGAAGGTACTCCTGTTTGGCTGTGGAGGAATGACACCTGCAAAGAAAAATATACTAAACACGGAAAAATGTTAGACGAAGAGACGGTGGGCTGTCAAGCAAACACTTGATCCCTGAAGTACGAAGACTTCCTTAAGGGATATCAACCCACTGATTAAAAATAGAATATTTGATAGAAACAGAAAGACAGAATGAAAGGAATAAAAGATGAAAAACAAAATTGCATACCTGATATGCAGCAAAATGTTCTGCACAGTCGCCGGTGTCAGTCTCTGTGCCGGCGTCGGTCAGGGAAGGGTGCCGACGTCGGTTAAAGTGTTGGAATCGGTCGGGGTAATGATCGGCATCGGTCAGGGCAACAGTTCTTGGATAGGTCTGGTCGAGTCTGGTCAGGTTCGGTCGGGTCTGGATAGGTTTTAGGGTCGCAGAATGGTGTCTGAGGGTTAAAAAGTCAGTTTAGGAGTCAGAAGGATTATTTGGGGGTTTTTACAAGGATTTGGGTAGAGTGACTGTATATTTTGGAATGGTAGACAGAGTTGATACGGGAAGAAATAGGTCTCAGGGCTGTAGTCTAAGTCTAAATAGGAGTTGATGACAGTAGATTAAAAACAATAACCAGAGAATAAAATAAAAACACAGAGCAAGATACTTACCTGTTACACACTGAAGACATGATAAGAGACATGATTGAAGTTGTCATTATGTTGCCAAATGACTGAAGCAAAATTCCTGTACTGGAGAGAGAGACATGAGAGATTGATCGCAAATTGATTGGATGTAAGAAAAATGGTTGATCATTGCTGCAGGCTTCGGATCAAAGAAACGTTTTTGATGCCGAAGGTCTGATAATTGGTTGCCAAATTGATTGGCAACCGAATAATAGATAACGGATTGAGAAACGAATTAACAGACGTAGTTTAAGGATGACCAACACCGGCAGGAATGCCGATGTCGACCGAAAAGGTGACCGACGTCGGCGACGTCGATCGAGTAGTGACCGGTGTCGGCAGATGCAAAATGGAGACAGAGGCTAATTTTAGCCTTCTACTCATTCTTACATGCTGCCAAGGTTAAGGCTTGTGGGAAAATGGTCGACAAGGGTTAAGGGGAGGATGACAAGGGTTAGACACAATTCTGGTGTCTACATTTGCCCCTTTTGTCTTGTTGGTTGTTCTAGATGAACTGCAAGACAAAAACAAGAGGATTGGATTGCCCCGATTATGGATGAGGTATTCCCCCTCAAAGTAGGAGTCGAAGGAAGGGAACTGAGAATCAGGTGCTGATTTGACAAAGAGAGGATGAAAAAGGTTATGAGTGTGAATGCGGCAAAAGTCGTGATTGCGCGCATACCACTTCATGAGATGGTCAGGTCAAAGTGTCGCAGGTCAAGGGTCGAGGAGTGTCAAAATTGAAGTAATTGGGCCCCAGCATTTAGTCGTATGCTGATTGGGTTATTCAATCGAAGCTGAAGCTCCAATGGGTCATCGTGTTCCAGGTATCCCAGGCTCAGGAAGTGCTCCTGGAAACACGAAAATGTCACAAGTAGTGCGGATCAACCAGCTTGCGATCCTATACTTGTGAGGGTCAAAAATAGTCTATACACAATTTTGCTAACCAGTCATGAGGTAGCATACATGCAAAAACAACCAAGGCAACATTGTCTTAGAAGTGATCGAGGTTAGAGGAGATAGGCATGATCTCCAATGGTCATTGGTCGAGGGGGAGGAATGGATGAAAGGATGTGGCTGAGTTAACCTCAGAAGACCCCATGTCAACTGAGTGTTGCCTATATAGCCCCTGTGGAAGGGCCTCAGGCCAATGTAGTTCTCCCTAAAAGGGAGGAAGGGTTAAAGGGATGGAATTGGTTTTGGTCGAGGGCAAGGTCATGGTCAAAAGGAGGAAAGAAGGTTTGTCCATCAGAGAGACGAACAAATGAGGGTGGTCGAGCTAACCCCAGATGATGTCATATCATCTGAGTGCTGCCTACATAGCCCCGGTCTTAGGGCCTCAGACCAATGTAGTTCAGACTAAGGGTCCAAGTGGTAGACAGGTGGTCAAAGAAAGCGATCGATAGGTTAGTCTTGGTCATGATGAAATGATGAAGAGAAAATGATGTTACAGCCTTTTCCAAATTGTGTATTCTGCAACATTGGTTGAGGGGTCTTTCATCCCTAGAAATGTTCCATATTTGTGATGGATGTATGCTAAAGATGAATTGAGGTCTATTTATGTGTCAGCAAGTATTGGTTTATGCTTAACATAAATTGTGTCTAGTCGATAGTTTCTATGTGTATTGGTGTCCATAGAAACTAGTGTGAATAGGCTATGGGAGTGGCCTGAAAAGAGAGTTGAGTTGAGTTGATTAGGTGTGACAAGTGATGAAGGTGAATGTGACCAAAGTGTAGAAGAAGTGAAAAGCATATTGCTCTTTCATTGGCAAGGACCAGAATGATAGCATAGATAGGGGTTATTAGAACCAAGAGCCCCATTCATGCATGACGTCGTTGACCAAATGTTGTGTTAGAACGGTAATCGAATCACTTTGACATTAAATTGAGCTCGAAGTCCCTTGAGTAGGTGATAAGAGGAGGAAAATAGGGTAACCCATTTTAAGAGCAGAGATAACTTTGCCCCTTTTTATAGGAGACCCTGAGACAACTATAAGTCAAGTCCATGACTCATTTTTTTTTTGGTGCAGATTGATCAATGCGGGAAGTCTGCATAGAGATGTCATTTGCTTGGTGGTCAGTTGTGAAGCTGATCGATGCGGAAAGCTTCTAAGATAGTTCTATTTATTGCCAGATTAGTCATAGCCATCCTTCAAGGGAGTGGTCTAGAATTTTTGCTTAATATAAGAGCTTTTGAATAGCTGTCCTTCGAGGGAGAAGTCTATTAATTATAGCAATGATAGTACAGCTGTCCTTCTAGGGAGTAGTCTGCCTTTTTAATTTGATAGTGATATGGTGATCGTGGATATTTTTGACATCTTGATTTGTTTTGACAGCAATGTGAGTCATGGACAAGATTATAGAAGGTCAAGGGCTCCCTTTTATTAGGACAAAACATCCATACATCATAAAAGGGTTATAGAGGAATTGTTAAGAGGAATAGGGTTGAAAGGAATTAGGATGAAGAGGACGGAGATTGCTCAAGGGACGAGCTCAAGTTAAGTGTCAAGTGAACGAGTACTTGACTAGCAGTAGAACGGTCATAAATGCAACGCATTAAGAGGCTCAAGTTCTGGTCGTCCATCAAGAGAGGACAGACGATAAGTCCCTGATCCATACTTGTGCATGTAAGATCTGAGTCAATTAGGAGCAAATTTGCCCCATTTGCCTCTTTCCAGATTGGTCAGGTGTTGATTGATGAGTGGATGTGAAGTTGGTTGATATGGTCGCTGATTGGTCGAGACTGGTTGAATGTTTTGATAAAAAGGTTGGTTGAATGTTTGGGTTGAATGTTTGATTGATTGATATTTGAGTGTTGATTGGTTGAGGCTGGTCGAATGTTTGATCGAAGGTAGGGTCAATGGACACTTGGTCGAGGTTTAGGATTAAAGGAGTGATTGATATTTGATTGAGACTGGGTTGAAAAATTGGTCGAGGTTTGGATGAAGGTTGAATTCCCCCAGCGGCTAGGGAGAATGTTTGACGGATTGGTTAAGGTCGGTTGAGGTTTAGTGGTCAGATGGACTGTGTTGATGTCAAATAAGGGGGTTAAAGGTGGCAAAGGGACCATAGTCTGGCGTGGAGATCCCGATTTAGGTGATGAGGTTGGAGAAGCATGGGTCGGGTTGATGATTTGTCAGAGGGGTGGTCAAGAGGATCCTTGATGAGAAGGGAATCCTTTTTCTAGTGTTGATGAATGACAGCTTTAAGAGTGCAACAATGCTCTGTGTCATGTCCTGGAGTGTGATGATAGTGGAAGAATTTAGAGTTGTCGAACCAAGATGGCCTTGATTTTAGAATTGATGAGTGGGGCGGTATTGAAGGTTTTTGGATAATGTGGTCGAGAAGAAGGGTGTCATTCCCCAGACATTGGCGAATGACAACCTTGAGGGCACAACAATGTTCAGTGTTATGCCCAGGCATGTGATGATATGCAAAAATGTGAGTGTCGTCAAACCAGGGTGGTTTTGGTCTGAGAGATTGATATGGTCTAAGCAGCGGGAGATAGATACGAGAGGACTGCAACAATTGCCATAATAACAAGGCATAAAAACCTGCTAACGGGTATGGATGTTTCGTTGCAGTGAGGGTTGGTGACTTTGGTTTAGGAGGTGTTGGTCAATGGATTGGAAGAGATATATGTTTGATGGGTTGAGAGAGTAATGGAGGCGACTTGCCTCTGTGAAGTATGGGAGTAGGAAGAACTCCTATTAAAGTGGACGGATGCGGGCCTAAAATTGAAGGTAATGATGAAGGTGGGGGAGGAGGCCTCCAGTGTGGTTTAGTAGCCTTCTTTGGTTTGGGTTGAGGGCCACCTTTGTGTGAGGCGAGGTTAGATGTGGGGAAAACACCAAGAGGTTTAATCTCTTTGGGCACGATGGACGCCTGCGCGGGTTTGGACTTAGATGTGGACGGTTCTTCTCTCGATGGAGAAGGGATTGAAGATGTGGGCTCTTTAAGTGGAAAGAGCGCTGGAGTAGTCATGACTTCTATGTGTGATTGAGGAGTCAAAAAGGTATGATCATCTATGGATGATAAGAAAGATGAAGGTGAGGTAGCTGGTGTTGATGTGGTCAAAGCGTTCTCTAATATGGGAGAGGTCGATGGAGGACTAATAGGAGAAGAAGATTCTTCTACCTGTGGAAGACGAACGAGAGAAGATGGCTCTTCTACCTGTGATGGAGGTTGGTCAGGGACAAGAGGTGAAACCGTGTTGACTGTGTGTAAATGATGGTCATGAGAGTCATTGGTCATGGCCTGAATGTTGTTGTGGCTAGGAGGACGGTTAGGGAAGGGTTGTATGTACCATTGTTGGAATTGTTTTGTGATGCTTTGAGATGTTGAAGGTTGAGTTTGATTAGTTGTTGTCGAAGATGGTGATCTGACGACCACAGTGTTGGCCACTCCTTTGGATTTAGAATTGGCAGAAGAAGAAGGTCTGGAAGAAGAATGGTCATTGGTTCTTGCGTTAGTATTACGCAATTTGACCTTATCTTCTTCAATGGCACGAAGTTCAAGCTTTTGGGCCATGGTGAAAGCCTCATCAAAAGTGTAAAATGTATGAATCTGCAAGGTGGAGGAGATGTGGCTGACACATGCTCGAGAAAAGAGCTCAATGAGCTTAGGTTGAGGCAAGGAGAAGGAGAGCTGGTTAATCAAGCCTCTCCAACGGGCGATAAAATCGACTATTGATTCATCGTCAAATTGCCTAATGGAGTAGAGGTCTGTGATCGAGACTTGTTTAGTGATATTGATTGAGAAATGGTCAATGAATAATTGGGCGAGTTGAATGAATGAAAAGATAGAATGTCTGGCAAGAGAGCTATACCAGTCAAGGGCAGGGCCAGAAAGAGACATAGGAAACGTGCGTAGAAGTAATGCATCGTCATGAGCGATAAGGTAATAGGCATGTCTGAATGCCCATAAGTATTGTTGTGGGTCTTCCTTGCTTTGAAAATGAGAAAACTTAGGAAGTTCCCACTGGTTGGGGTATGGCCTGATAGGGACAGAAGGATGAATGGGCTCGTTGCAAATTTGCTCATACGATAGAGCATTGTGTGAGCCGGAGATAGAGGTCTCGAGACTGGACATTTTGTCCATCAGGATTTTGATGATATCTACTGACGGATTGGCGGGTTGAGCACCCCCTAGATTATAAGGTGCTTGAAAGAGGCTGGAAGAGGTATATGACGTAGTCGGTTGTACCAGTAAGGGCGCAACATACGGATGACTAGTCGTAGGGACAGAAGTGGAGGCAAAAGGTGGTTGGGTTATGAAGGTAGAAGGCATAAGTTGAGTAGATATCACCAAAGGTTGTTGTGTGATGGCATTGACAAAGGGCGAGGTAGGCACTCCTGCATATATGGGCGCAAGAGTGTGTGGGTTCGAGACAATCAAGTTCTGGTATGATGTAGAACTTGGTTGAATTGTAGGTGGTTGAGGGGGTAATGGAACCCTGATGGAGGTCAGTCTAAAAATAGACGAGGAGGCCAAACTTTGCGTATAGGCCATGGTCAGGTTAACGGTTGAGGCAAAAGGTTGGGTAGCGGACGGTGTCGATGTCACCGCCGCTTCGCCCGAAAGGTCTCGCGTTGGGTTCTTTGCGAGATAGTTTTGGAGGGCTATGACATTGAGGTCCAAGAGTCTTGCAAAATCTTGGTCCCCTTTTGGGACAATAGGTGACTGGGTTGGGGATGGTCGAGTAGGAGTTCTTTCAATCTCTGAGTGGAACTCCATTATAGGGCTGGTTATGGACGGGGTAGATGGAAGCGGATGATGCCTCGCGTGATCGACTAGAGCCTTGGCTTGGCTACGAGTTAGAACCATTCAAGGCAAGAAAAGAACATCCTCACAAGCTCAAACAAGCAGATCCTAAAACCCTAGGAGTAAATTATTAGGATTATAGTGGCTTATGCCTTAGAATATGTGTAGAGGAAGATTGGCTTTTGAGTCGGGTCCTAGAAGAAGTAGTCTATGGATGGTTTTGGGTTAGTTATGGTGCTCAAGAAGTCTGTGTTAGGTTTTGTACAAGGCCTGGTGCTAAGGAGCAAGCTCCCCTCACTTCATGAGTCTAGTGATAAACTGGGCCCGCTTAGCCAAAATATACTTCCCCTAGAGATTAGACTCCACCAGAGAATGGAGTGGGATTTCCCCTTGGTGATGAAATCCAAGTAAGATCGCCGGGATGGGTAAGGTATCCGCTGGGGGATGAAATCCCAGTTGGGCCTTGTCTCAGGTAAGTTAAAATGTTTGTTTTGTGCAAGTGGTTTGGTCGTGTAACATCAAGTGGACTAGATTAATTCAATATGCGGTTATTAATTACTATGTGTGGTCTAAGAAATGCAAGCAAACAGAAATGAATGCAAAGTGTTTTAAGTCCCAAGTCGAAATGTTTGTTCGTATGAAGACAAATGGATAAAAAGTCGAAGAATATGAGTTGTGACTAGTCTAGAAGTGCAAGAAAGAAAAGAAAAGTTCTTTTTATTCCTGCTTATGATGTCGTTTAGAAGAGACGAAAGAGGCAAAAATGAAGGAACCTAATACACCTATATGAACGAAAGAAAGAAAGAACCCAAGGAAGGCCCTAGGGTCCCACTGGGCGTGCCAGAATGTTTCTACGCTAAATCACTTTCTACATTCAAAGAAGAATTAAGAAACTAAAAGAAATGGTCAAGGCTAGATGTTACCTGGATATGGTCGTGTGCACCGAAATCAGACATTGGAAGGTACTCCTCTTTGGCTATGGAGGAATGACACCTACAAAGAAAAATAGACTAAACACAGAAAAATGTTAGACGAAGAGACGTTGGGCTGTCAAGCAAACGCTTGATCCCTAAAGTACGAAGACTTCCTTAAGGGATATCAACCCACTGATTAAAAATAGAATATTTGATAGAAACAGAAAGATAGAATGAAAGGAATAAAAGATGGAAAACAAAATTGCATACCTGATATGCAGCAAAATGTTTTGCATAGTCGCCAGTGTCGGTCTCTGTGCCGGCGTCGGTCAGGGAAGGGTGCCGATGTTGGTTAAAGTAACAGCATCAGTCGGGGTAATGATCGGCGTTGGTTGGGGCAACAGTTCTTGGATAGGTCTGGTCGAGTCTGGTCGGATCCGGTCGGGTCTGGTCAGGGTCTGGACAGGTTTTAGGGTCGCAGAATGGTGTGTGAGGGTTAAGGAGTCAGTTTAGGAGTTAGAAGGATTGTTTGGGGGTTTTTACAGGGATCTGGGTAGAGTGACTGTATATTTTGGAATGGTAGACAGAGTTGATATGGGAAGAAATAGGTCTCGGGGCTGTAGTCTAAGTCTAAATAGGAGTTGATGACAGTAGATAAAAAATAATAACCAGAGAATAAAAAAACACAGTGCAAGATACTTACCTGTTACACACTGAAGACATGATAAGAGACATGATTGAAGTTGTCGCTGTGCTGCCAGATGACTAAAGTAGAATTCCTGTACTGGAGAGAGAGACACAAGAGATTGATCGCAGATTAATTGGATGCAAGAAAAATGGTTGATCATTGCTGCGGGGTTCAGATTAAAGAAACATTTTTGATGCCAAAGGTCCGATAACCGGTTGCCAAACCGATTGGCAACTGAATAACGGATAACAGATTGAGAAACGAATTAACGGACGTAGTTTAAGGATGGCTGACGCCGGCAGGAATGTCGATGTCGGCCGAAAAGGTGACCGACGTCGGCGATGTCGATCGAGTAGTGACTGGTGTCGGTAGATGCAAAATGAAGACAGAGGCTAATTTTAGCCTTCTACTCATTCTTACATGCTGCCAAGGTCAAGGCTTGTGGGAAAATGGTCGACAGGGGTTAAGGGGAGGACGATAAGGGTTAGACACAATTTTGGTGTCTACAGTCTCCATTCAAAAATGTAGTTTTGGCATCCATTTGGTAAAATTTTCATCCATTGTGAGCTGCCATAGACAATATGGTTTCAATGGTAGTCCATTTTGTTGTAGGTGAAAAGGTTTCATTGTATTTAATTCCTTACTTTTGAGCATACCCATTTGTGACAAGCCTTTTTTATACTTATCAAGTGAGCCATCTACCTCATATTTATTATGATAGACCCACTTGTAGCCAATCAGTTTCCAATCATATGGTGGATCAACCAAATTCCAAGTCCTATTTTTAACTAGTGAATTATACTTATCTTTCATTTATTTTCTCCAAGATTCAAACTTCTCAATTTGTTTTAAATTTGTTGGTTCTAAATCAAATGCAACATTGAGTTCCTCTTGAGAATCATCCAATGTGAGTTTTCCAATCATGTCCTGAATTTCATCAATAGACTATTTGGTTGACATGAGGTTACATGTGCACTTCAAGTGCCTATTTTCCCAACTTCATTAGGTCTCACATCTTTCAATGTTTGATTGGACCACTTAGGCATATTATTATTTTCTTCAAGTGCTTTATGTTCATCCTCTATAGTTCCTTCACTGTCTACCCTTTGTCTAGTTGGCCCCTGTTCAATATCTAATAAAGTTCCACTCTCTCCTTTAGGAGGAGTTTCAAGCTCATGTATAGGATAAAATATAAAATCAGTAGATTCCCAAATTTGTGTCCCCTACTCATTGTCTAGAACATTCAAATCACTCTTTTTATAGACATCAAACTTTGCATATTTATCTAGTCAACTCAACTATAATTCAATATGATCTTTGTCCTTTTTAGTTTCATAAAAGACAACTTCTCCTATGAAAAAAAACTTCTCTTTCTCATCATATAGCCTAAATTCCTTGGAAGAATCATAATATCCAAATTGGATGCATTTTTGACTCTTTTGGTCTAATTTGTTTATCTTCTCCTTTAGAATCAATGCATAACAAGTGGATGCAAAAATTCAATGATGTCACACTAAAGGGAGGTGACCACACCAAATCTCATACAAAGTCTTTGATTCAAGATCTATTGATGGTGATTTATTTCCAAGGTTTATTATTTTTTTAGATGTTGTTGGCATCCTAGATTACAACCTAACTAAGAAGGGGATTATTCAGGTGCTCTTTCTCAAACCTAGTCCAACATGGGAATGACCTTAAGTTGTGGGTCACCTAATTTTGGGTCAAACCTCTAGATAATGATGGATTAATTTTGTTTCTATCACCTATACTAAACCTAAACTAACTTCTTGCTAGGAAAAGGGGAGAGAGATTAACAATAATCTATGAAAGCATGTAAAAGGGGAGTGATGCACCAAATATTTTGATCCTTATACTTACATAAGACATACTATAGGATGCATTCAAGACTGATAAACATCACTTAATTTTCTTTTTGATCAACCCTCACATAAATATTTCATAGAAAGGCATGGACTAACTATGGACCTGGCATAGGAAGGTAGTTGTCCACTTCCAAACTGACCAACAAACTATATATGCACTTAGAATGACCTATGAGAACTACTAAAATACGTCATAAAGGTGAGAAAACTTAGACAGAGGAAAGGAAAACATATATTCACTTAACCACATCAATGAACTCATGAAACACACCTTGATTTAGCTTATAAATGGAGGACTTTAGTCTTTTATTGCATCAAATAGGTGTTACAGTACAAATATTGGCAAAGTCTAGTCATTCCAAAGAGAGGGGATCATTTTTAAGGCTTAGAATCCTATATTTATGGTATAATGGGATGAGAGAGATGGGGATCATGCATAGAAGGATGGAGAAGAGAGCATAATGACTAATATTTCCAATCATTTTGGTATTGATTCTATTATAAAAGATCATAATGCCTAAGATCACTTTTGAAATATGGGCATAACAACCATATCAGTCTCTTTCAATCTATTTTTGGCCTGCATTGATGCTCCTTATGGTTAAAATAATGCTATCAAGTCATTTGAAAGCTGAATTCTAGCATCAAAATAGTTGCAATAGTTGGATCAAAGCTACTATCATGTTCAATTCTAAGAGTGGAGAAAAGGGTCATAATCATGATACTATCTTTAGTGACAAACCCATCAAAACTTAAATTTATACTTCTATGGCATCCCCTTGAAATATTTTCTTTGGTTCAACCTTGACCGTATTTGACCTTTACTTGAAAACTCCCAACTTTGAGTTTTAATCTTGACCATCGATCTTGATATGCTTGATGAACGTGTTCTATTGATTTACTTGATAGTTACCATAGTCATGACATTTGGCTACTATATATTCAAGATTCATTGACTTGTTGATTTATAACTCATCATTAATCTTGTTTTTCATAATGGATCGCATACCATCAATCTACTTGGACCCACTGACATCATTGATCTCTCACTTATCATTGGATCTTGACTCAAGATTCTATGATTTAGAAACTTGTCAGCTCTACTTTCACTCTTTTGAATCCAAATGGCTATTTCACAAGGCCCAAATTTTACATTTTCATACACATCTTACTTGTTAAGTATTTTTAAATCCAAATAGTTAATCTCTACAGCTTTAACTTGATGTCCCCATGCATGTTTCATTCTACTTATTCAACTTTGAGGACTTAGATCTTGAGATAGACAAATCATCAAGACATGAAATTTGCATAGAATGTTCAAGGCATGAAAAACATCATGTCTATGCAACTCTTTGACCCTAGTTGACTTTTCAAGTGAATTTGTCAAATGTGTAATTAGATTGATCTATTTATTTTTGCATGATGTTTGATGATGATCTGGTATATCTTTTTCACTTGTTCAAGTCATTTGATCATTTGGTCAATCAAGAACTCTGCTCAATTGATCTATCTAGGTAGAATCTTTATATGCCAACACCTTTGGCAACTCACAAGGAAGCATGCCTACTATTCTTGATAACTGACCATTTACATGACCTTTGGACTCATGAATAAAGACAAATTTGATCCATGACTGTAAACAACTCCCCCGACTTGATAAAGGTCAACTCCCAACAAAACAAGAAAGGAAACATAGAAAATAAGGAATCTAACTAAACAAATCAAAAACAAATAAACAAAATTTTTATGGTGGTACTTGGATGAAAAAAATAAATAACTACATATAGGAACTCAAAATCTCAATAGCAATATTTTAGGTGTATCCCATTAACTGGGATAGGAAGCTCCTCACCATCCATCCTTACAAGTTAGAAGGAATTGTGGGATTTATAGCTGGAGATTGTGTATGGGCCTCTTCAAAGATATTCAACTTTGTATGCCCTCCTGGCTTAGCTCTATCCTCATCCCACTTGAGGATCAAATCTCCTTCTTTGAAACTTCATGAAGAAGTTCCATTGTCAAAGGCTCTATTCACTTTTGCTTGATGAATTTCCAAGGCAAGCATGGACTAATGTCTTATCTCTTTCAAATCCATAATCTCAATATATCTAATATCCATTGGTTCATTCTCTAACAACTCAAGTTGATACATCAGTTCTAGGGAAGGAAATTCAAGAGAAATAGGCATTCTTGCCTCTTTACCATATACCAACTTGTAGGGAGAGTTGATTATTGACCTCTTATAGGTGATCCTATCATCCCATAGAGATTAATTTAATTTTAGATTCCATGACCTTTGATTATCTTCAATTATTCTTCTTATGATCTTCAACAAGTTCTTATTTGTGGACTCAACAAGATTATTACCTTGTGGGTAGTAATTTGATGCAGTTCTGAGAAAGACACTATGTTAAACTACCCATTAGCTGATTTTATACCCCACAAAGGCAATAGAATTTTTATAAATAATGGTTGAAGGTAATATAAACATAGTAAGTAGAGCTTCATAGAAATCTAGAACATTGGTCTCATTTACTTCCTTTAATGCCACTACTTTTATCCACCTAGTGAAGTAATCTGTAGTAGTCAGTATCCATTTATGTCCTAAGCTTGAAAGAGGATTAATGAGGCCAATAAAGTCCAATCCCCATTGGACAAAGGGTTGATCCACCATAATTGGTTGGAGAGGTAAGGTTGCAAGTTTCACTTTTCCTATAAACATAACACATTGTCTGCATTTCCTAATCCATGCATGACAATCACCAAATATACTTGGTGAATAATTCCCACCTCTAATGATCTTATGGGTTGTTATCCTTGTTCATTAATGCCTTCAACCATGTCCATCATGGAAATCTTCAAGCATCTTTCCCATTTGATGTGGTTCAATGCATCTTAATAACATACCATTGATATCTTTCTTAAACAAAACACCATTAATAAGAAGGAATGGAATTGATTACAATTTAAAATATCTTATTTTTGAAGGAGTTAGATGAGATGGATAAATGCCATCCTACAAATATCTAACCAAATCATGAAACTAGTTGGAAGGTGAAGTATGATCAACTACAACCTCTTCATCAGTTGACACCATAACCACCTAATTAGCTTCTTATAAGTCCTTGGCTAGATGCTCATAAATTCCTTTGCCTCTAATTAGCCTTTTGAACTTGATCTCCACATCATAATCCATATCATTTGTTATCCAACCAAGTATTTTCTCATTTATGTCTTTGTTTGAGAGAAACTCCTTGATACTTGGATGGGTAACCATTAGGTGTATCTTATTGTTAGACAATAAGTATCTAAACTTCTTGAAAGACATTATAACAAAAAGTACATGTTTTTCAACAAAAGAGTACCTTATTTACTACTCCTTCAACCCTTGACTGAAGAAGACTATTGGTTTCTCTAAAACCTCGTGATTATGCTGTGTAAGAATGACTCAAATGGTGTCAATATTAGCATAGGTGTACATAATAAAACCCTTTCTTAAATCTAGGTTCATGAGTGTAGGGGCACTAACCATGGCTTTCTTAATTACCTCAAAACTCTTTACTCCTTCCTTGGACTATTTGAAATGTTGATTCTTATTTATCCTAGTTGTAAGTGGCTTAGTTAAAGTGGCAAAATATGAGATGTATCTTCTAATGAAATTGATCTCCCCTAAGAAACTTTGCAAATCTCTTTTGTGCCTGGGCAAGGAAAGTGCAAGAATTGAAGTTATCCTTTTAGGATCTATGCTTAAACCATGCTTTAAAACTATATGTCCAAGAAGCTTACATTATGAATTGAGAAGACACACATTTTTGGATTTAGGTATACCCCAAATTGTCTACACCTTTCAAACACTTTCTTAAGGTGAACCATGTGCTCACCTGCATTCTTTGAAAACATTGTTATATCATCTAAATATACTAGCACATACTTATTAAGAATGCCCTATAATGTCATATCCATGGCTCTATAAAAAGTTGCTCTAACATTGAATAAACTAAAGGGCATCTTTATATCTAAAAATTTCCCCCACTTTGTGGTGAAGGCTGTCTTGAATTAGTCCTCCTTCTTGACCAAAATCTTATTATAACCACTATAGCCATACAACAAGGAGAACCTTTATGAACCTATTAAATTTATTACATAGATGGTATTTGATAGTGGTCTTTAAGGGAAGCTTTGTTCAAGTCATGAAAGTCAACACAAAGTCTAATTTCACCATTCTTTTTCTTCACTGGAACAAGGTTTGCCACCCAAGTTGTGTGCTTGATTAGAAATATAATATCTGACTCAATGAACTTATGAATCTTAGCTCTCATCAAAGGCTCAAGTTTAGGATTAATAGGCTTTATCTTTGTCTTACTAGCTTAGTTTTGTCTTCTATCTCAATGGTGTGTTGAGTTAGAATTGGGTCAAATCCCTTGAGATCACTATATTTCCATGAAAATACATTAGTAAAACTTGTACATAACATAATGAAATCTTCCTTCTCTGAATAAGTGTATACCTTACCCAACCTTAAGCTCTTACCAAGTGTAACTTCCACATTGGCATAGTGTTCCTCCTTTGATGACAAAGTTGAATTTTCTTTCTTCAGCTCATCATCACCACTGAATATGTTCTCAAGTGCAACCAATCCCTTGGGAAACTTATTTGTTTTTAATTACACAATCTGATCACCATATTGTTGCAAGTATTTTGATTGATTTCTTGAGGAAATCTTAGCCTCTTCTTGAAATAATATGACAATCTAATCATCATCTTAAAACACTTTCCAATTATCATTATTATCTAGGATAGAATGCCTTATAATCACCTTAATTTGTGACTAAACTTTTTCATTTCTTGCATCATTTGAGATACTGAATTGTGCCCCAATGGAACTAACCTATCTGCATGTTTATTCTCATCTCTTGGTATTGCCTGAATGTTGAAGGCATAAAATTGTACAAGAAATCCCCATACTCTATGATTATAATATTTAATCAATGGATTTTTTCATACATTAATACCTCTCACTTGGTGAACTACAAGTTCACTATCACCAAAGACTTGCAAGGCATTGACTTTCATCTTCCTAGCCTAGTGTAAATCATGAACTAGTGCCTCATATTCAGTAGCATTGTTTAAACAACAAAATTGAAACTTAATAAATGATAAATACATTTATTTTTATATAGAAATCAAAATAAATAAATCCCTGGTACCATGATTATTCTTTGATCCATCAAAGTATAATTGCCATAGACCATCACTATACTCATCATCCTTCATCAAGGCTAGAATTGGTGCATCTTTATCATGGAGGTAATAAACACCAAGTTCTTATTATTCAATTAGTTTATAATTATCATATTCATGTGAGATAGAGGCCCACTCATCAAGATACAAATATATAATCCCATCTAAAGGTGATTCAGTCTCCTATACACTAGTTTTTAACTCCTCATCAGAGATGACACAATTAGTGTTTACAAAACTTTGCATATATGGTTTAAAATGGAAACGTGTAGTGGGTTAAAAATGTATTTTTACCTTATTACCATACCTATTTATAAACATCAAATATGTACAATCAGCTAATAAGTATCCTCCAATCTTTGAGGTGAAGTCATTTGATAGGTACATGGCAAAGTAGGGAGGTAAGTCCACTACAGCTACATCTTGCCAAATGGTAACATTGGGACAAGCATGCAGTGTTAAGTTCATATATTTTATTATACCCACTATCTTTTTTGGTGACCCATATAGTTGAAACACACCCTTAGTATTTGGCTCATAGACAAGACCAAGCTTATCTACAATTTGCTTACGCATGACAGTGCTACTAGCTCCATTATCTACCATGCAATTATGATCTAAAGTGTCACCATTTATCAAAGAGAGGTAGAAGGGAGGATTTTTATGTGAATTTAATTCATATTTTTCCACCCTTACCACCTTATGTGCATGTTGATCTTGTTACTTAGTTGGTTGATCCGAGTTAGTTAGAACAACACCTTATTTTTTAATTGGCTTTGGAGACACCTTGAGGGCTAAAAGCACTTGGATGAGCATATATTTTTGTCCTAGGATAACAAGGGAATCCCACATGATAATTATGACATTATATTTCTTCATCTAATCCACTATGTTGAATGAAGCTCCATGAACCTTTGGATGCACCTTTTGAACCACTAGTTGTTCACGAACCAAAGGTATTTGAGGGACCTTCCCAGTGTCTACATTCTAATTTTTATGTGTTGTAAGGGTATAAATTTGATCTTTGGTACTCTTAGAAACAAAATTAAGAGTACTTGAATCATTAGTCACATATTGAGCCTCATCAATGGATCTTTTTTTAGCTATAGTTATAGTTGTAACTTAACCATTTGAATTACTAGTCTCACCACCATGATTGAAACAAAAATAATCAACCATTTATTAGTTCACATTAATGACATCAGGCTACCCTTAAACTTGTTTAACCTCTCCTTGGGGCAACAAACTTGTCTCCTGATACTAACCACCTTGAAGCAAAAACTATTCTTGTGTCATTTGTGGCATAGTAATATTTTGTGATACCAAGGCTTGGTCCTAAGCATCATTAAGGTTGGAGGGCTACCAAATTGAGTCATGCATCAAATTATTTTGATTTGGTGTGGGAATAATAAATATTTATGTGGAATGTGCATTAATATTAAGAGTTTCATATGGTTTAGCTAGAACTATGGCTCTTTGTGTTTGGTAGGGTGGTCTATTTTCTCTAAATCCTTGATAAAGAGGCCTTTGATCTTTGAAGGGCTGATAAGTAGTCTAATTTTTTATTGATAGGGCCTATTAGTCTAATATGGTTACCTCTTGAGTTGTACTATTTCATTTCCAAAATATTAAAGTAAACCTTTTAGCTCACCAAGTCCATTGGCTTGATTAGAAGGGGGTGCAACTTGAGCTTGAGGAGTTGGAATAGGGGCTAATGATGGAAACTGAGGAACTTAATGGGGTGAAATAGATTACAACTCTAGGAATATAGGCAATGAAGTCTTTAGAGAAAGCTTACCATCTTGCATTAAACTATTTTTTGATCTTATTTCAACCTCATAATCATTGGAAAGGTATTACCACCCATGGACTATATCATCACACTAATATCAAAATTAAGATCTCTTAAATAATATAGGAAGGCATATTCAGGGGATGGTCTAATTAATGCAGGTATTTTATTTCATGTATTTTAGAATCTAAGGTTAAAATTAGACATGAACTCATGGGGAACTCTTTAAATGGTAGTCAGTTTCTTAACTAATGATAGGTGATCAGATTTATCTTTAAACTACTTGACTAAGGCTACACCTAACTCATCCTAGGTAGCAATGGAATTTAATGGAAGATTTCTATACCACTGTAATGCTTTTACTTTGAAGGAAACATGAATTTCCTAAGAAGAATGGGATACTCTTAAGGGTAGACACATGAATTTCATCAAAATGGGCCAAATTTAGTTGACTACCTCTATTGAATGGGATGAACACTTGATTCCTGATAGCCATTTGGGTAGTGGGGGTTGTACTACTTAAGATACAAAAACCAAGAGATGAAATAGAAGGTAGTTCCTATTAAATCTTGCTTTCTTGTATGAAATAGAAGGTAGATCAGTGAATTCAAAGGGAGTACCTTTACTAGCTGACCTTGTATTAACCTTTGGCATGAGAATGTTATCTAGATGGTGGTATGAACTCTATAAATTTAAATATATTTAGCTCCTAGTGATGATGTATATCCTTTGATACTATATATGCTTCTCCTTAGCTCCAAATTTTAGCTCCTCTAGGAGACCTGGTCCCACTAGGCATGTTATAATTGTTGGCATCCTAGGTTGCACCTTCATTAAGAAGGGGATTGTTCAAGTCCTCTTGTTCAAACCTAGTCCAATATGGGAACGACCCTATGCTATGTATCACCTAATCTTAGGTCAAACCTCCAGATAAGGCTGGCTTCCTTTTGGGTATATCACCTATACTAAACCTAAACTAGCTTCTTGCTAGGAAAAATGGAGAGAGATTAACAATAATCTATGAAATCATGTAAAAGGGGGGTGATGAACCAAATATTTTGATCCTTATAATTTCATAAGACACACTATAGGATGCATTAAATAATATTAAACATCACTTCATTCACTCTTTTATCAACCCTCACATAATTATTTCACATAAAAGCATGGACTAGCTATTGAGCTAGTATGAAAGGGTAGTTATCCACTTTTAAATTGATCAATAGACTATACATGAACTTAGAATGACCTATGAGAACTAAAAAATACTTCATGAAGGTGATAAAACTTAGACAGAGGCAAGGAAAACATATATTCACTTAACCACGTCAATGAACTCATGAAACACACTTTGATTTAACTTTTAAATGGAGGAATTCAGTCTTTTATTGCATCAAATAGGTGTTACAGTATAAATATTGGAAAATTCTAGTCATTCCAAAGAGAGGGGATCATTTTTAAGGCTTATAAGCCTATATTTATAGTAGAATAGGATGAGAGAGATGGGGATCATGCATAGAAGGATGTATAAGGGAATGTAATGATCAATATTTCTAATCATTCTGGCATTGATGCCATTGAAAAATATCATAATGCCTAATATTACTTCTAGAAGGTGGCCATAAAAACTATATAATTCTCTTTCAATCTATTTTTGGCCTACATTGATGCTTCTTATAATTACAATGATAGGAATAAGTCATTTGAAAGCTGAATTTTGATGTCAAAGTAGTTACAATAGCTAGATCAATCTATTGTGATCTTGTTGTAGCATGGATTGTTCCCTATTGGTTCATCTTTGGCATGTAAGAGTGGAGAAAAGGGTCATAATCATGTTATTATCTTTGGTGATGAACCTATTAAAAATGATGTCTCTACCTCCGTGGCATCCCCTTTAAATATTTGCTTTGGTTTAACCTCAATTGTATTTAACCTTTACTTGAAAACTCCCAACCCTCACTTTTAATCTTGACCATTGATCTTGAACTGCTCAATGAATGTGTGCCATTGATTTACCCAGTAGTTACCATGGTTGTGACACTTATAAACTATGAATTTATCTTCAATATTCACTAACTTGTTGATTTTTTGCTCACCATTGATCTATTTTTTCATGGTGGATCATGTATCATCGATCTACTTGGACCCATTGACATCATCAATCACCCACTCGCCATTGGATCTTGACTCAAGCTTCCATAATTTGGACACTTATCAGTTTTGCATTCACTCTTTTGAATCTAAACAACTATTTCATGAGGCCTAAATTTGACATCTGCATGCATATCTTGCTTGTTAAGGATTTTTAAATCCAAATGGTTAATTACTATAGCTTTAACTTGACATCCCCATGCACATTTCATTTTACTTGTTCAACTTTAAGGACTTATTTGTTGAGATAGATAACTCATCAAGACATGAAATTTGTAGAAAATGTTCAAGCCATGAAAAAAACCATGTCCATGTAACTCTTTGACCTTGGCTTAATTTTCAAGTGTATTTATCAAATGTGTAACCAAACTAATCTATCCATTTTTGTATGATGTTTGATGATGGTCTAGACAATCTTCTTCAATTGCTCAAGTCATTTGATCATTTCGTCATCAATAACTTTGCTTAGTTGATCTATCTAGGTATAAGCTTTATAAGTGGGCCAAATTTGGCCAACAACTACTTTGACCCAAAAGTGTAGATTTACCTCTTTGAAATCCAACATTATATGAACCATATTCATCATAGTTTTATTCATTCTTTCAACTACTCCATTTTGTTGTGGAGTGTGAGGAACTGTGAGATGGTGTTTGATGCCATTTTGCTCAAGATAGGATTTAAACTTCTTTGATGTGAAGTCACCACCATTATCTATCTTGAGTGTCTCAATGTGGGTTTATGCTTCTTTTTCAATAATTATTCAAAACTTTTTAAAAGTATTGAAGGCTTTTGATTTTGTTTTTAGAAAGTATATCCATTTTATCCTACTATAGTGATTAATGAACAACATGAAGTACTTATGACCACCAGTGGAGTGGATTGGAAGAGAACACAAGTCTAAATGAACAAGCTATAATTTTTTGTTTGCTTTCTATTATGACTTATCATCTAATTTTTTGGGTAATGTAGGCATGCCAACAACACCATTCTTTTATAATACATGAATGTTGTTATAGTGAGTTTTCCCATAATGAATATGCCACAACATGTTCGGAGACATTTTATCTTCTACAAGATGAGAAAAATTCCTTGAATTTGATGGCTTACCCTTTAGTTTGAGTAGTTTACCTTTCTCATATCCAATCAAGATGACTGCATTGTCACTTTTCCTCTTGATTATGAAATCACCATTATCTAATAGAATGGAATGGCCTTATTTCCTTATGAGCACTAGGGATAAAATGTTTTGTTTCAATTGAGGAAGGTAGATAACCTTCTAAAGTTTGTAGTTTAGAATCCTTAGACACTTGAGTCTAATTGCACCTCTTCCCTATGGTTGCAAACTTGATCTATCTAGGAGGTATACTGAGCCACAATTTTCTTCATTATACTCCTCAAAGAAGTCTTTTTGGAAAGTCATATGTTGATTGGCACTAGTATCAAGAACCCAAGAAACAAACCATGAGGAACTAATCGAGACACTATTTACTTCATCATTTGTACTAAAAAACACACATTCACTAGTGAATTGGGTTTAGTTTAACTCTTTTTACTATTTCTTTGAATTTCCCTCTTTTTTTATGGTATGCTTCAATTTTCTCCCATGGAGTCATGCATTCATGAGTCTCATGGCTACCTTTTCTATCACACCGTTCACAATAGATGTTATGTTTTTCATTCTATTTTTTATTTTGACCATCATGATTTTCATTTTTACCACCTTTTACCTTGTATTGGTTCTTATACTTATTATTGCCTTCATTTTTGGAAGATGTGTCCTTTTATATTTCTACCATCTTTTCAACCAATTGGTCAAATGTGAGAGTCTTTAACTAATTTCTTATTTGTAGAGACTCTAAATAGGTTGAATAGTTGGGAAGAAGTAATTTTATGAATGTGCTCATGTATATGTCAATTCTGACACCTATTACTTCAACATCATGTTTGATAGCTCGTATCTTTGAAGCCAATCTCATCACATCACCATCTTTCAACTCTATGTTGAATAGTTTCAACTACAACTGAATGAATTATAACTATGAATGGGAGTCATATAGGTCCTCCAATTTATGATATGCTTCCCATGGTGTATTTTACCCATGTATATGATGAAACACATCTCCATCCATTGATGCCCTCATCAAGGGTAAATCCTTCTAGTTTTTCTACTTTCATGTCTGAGTGTCATTTGCGTTCCTTGTTGGTTCAGCTAGTTGGTTTTCCCCATCATAAATATTGAGCCATAGATCATTGAAGATGAGGTGTTCTCCACTTATTGAGACCATTCTAGCCAACTATCTTTACCAGTCAAGGTAGTGCCAATAATTAGATTTGATGTAATACATGGTTTTGAGTTTTTGTTTGAGTTTTTGGAGGTTGTGAGTTTTTATTTAACCCCAATCGGTTCCTTATCACTCCAAAATGGTCCCCTTTTATATATATATATATATATATATATATATATATATATATATATATATATAATAAAAAAGATTTACTTTTTCATTAACACCAAATTAAAAAGAAAACCTCATATATCAATATACTCAATTTTTTTTATTCTAGATTTATGTTTTTTGACATACACAAATGGATAAAAGAGTAACTCTCCTTATTTCTCCTTGAATTGCATGATTTGGTTATTTTTTCTCAAATCCGCTTAGAGTAGCTTTCTCAAGGCAATTAAAAATTGCTTAATTAAATTTTAAATGATTTCAAATTTTAAATGTTTTCCAAAATATTAAGCACTTAAAATAAACTAAATGTTTGTTTTTTAAATGAAAAAGCATAAAAAAATTTGTTTTACCTCTCTTCCAATTTATTGGCTTATGTTGAATTTCCAATATTGGAAATAAGAAAAAGTTAATGACTTAATGCTAAAATAATTTGAAATGCCAACTATATTCTGACAATAGTGTAGCTCCTTCAACGTAGGGCCTTTACATATTCTAGTGGTGTAGCTCCTTCCACATAGGTCTGAGGGTGTAATGAATGTTGGTAGGGAAAATATCTTGTTTAGAGTGAATCCATTCTATAAATCACACTCAGTAATCATATGCCATACTATTTTGAATACATGTGACTCTATATAATGCCAAAACATAGTAAACAATAAATAATATAGGTTTTGATTTTGTATAGTGCCATAACACAACAACCCATGCAGGTCAGGTCATAGCTTAGGTAATACCAAACACTACAAGTGAAAAGATAATTTAGAAATCAAGGGAAAATATACCAAGCAAGGGAAAAGACAAGCACATCAAGTGAACAGACCAAGATGCAACTCTTTTTTTAAAAATTCTATGATCAAAATGATATGCAGCCAATAGTATACTATGTCAATAGTTTGATGTTGCAAGTTGTACAATCAAAGATAATTTAAATACCCTCCAGGATAATTTTTTGTCATACATTTGTTATACAAAAATTTATATAAGGATAAAACTTAATTACAAGTCTATATAACTATAAAATGGAGAATAAAAATAAAATATTTTTACCAGGCTCTGATAACAATGATAGGTCAGAAACAAAGTTGATGGATTGACAATGAAATTATATTTCATGATTCAAATGAAAATGATATCAAACATTACATTTAATAGAATAATAAATACTATTCATTTCACATTCCCAATTACTCTTCCTATTCCTACAATAATGGAAATCTTATTGAATAAGATAAAATGCTAGACACCTAAGATTAATAACCCATATGTAAAATATTGTTATAATTATAATAGATCTTTACCACCTCTAGATTGCAAAATCATAACTACATGCTCACAAGTTACTCTTTAGGTCCCTTTGCCCTCTTCTCCCATTAGACCCAACATGAACATTGGGACTTTGAATCTACAATTAAACACTATGCTAGCCAAGGCTAGACCAGGTCGTGCTACTATCAAAAAGCCTTATAGTCTATCAAACCAACTAAGTAAAACCCTACATAGATTTATATTTTATATCTCTTACATACGTATAAATACATAGAACTATTTAGAATGACCTTTTACAATAATCCACTATTCCCCAAGATATTAATCCTAAATAGTTTGAAACATTATTATGGAATTTGTCTTCATTTTGATATCTCACATTTGATCAAAAATACATGTCCACTCTTGTTCTAAGCCATAGTAACCCATTGTATATTGAGGTCATCTTTGAAAACCATAAAATCAATCAAGTTCTTATAGACAATGGTTTAGGGTTGAACATAATGTCCCTCAAACTGGTATAGAGATTGGGCTACAGTACAAAGGACATTCAACCAAAGATGATCACCATAACATAAAGGCTTATGAGAATACTAAGAGGGAGTCTTCTAGTACAATTTGTTTACCAATCATTGTTGGGTATATGTCCTCTCACACATTGTTACATATTATGGATATTGAGTTGTGTTATAACATAATTTTTGGTCATCCTTACATCCATGATGTAAGGTCATTCCATCTAACTTGCATCAGTGCCTTAAGTTTCCCCATGATGGGATTGAGGTTACTATTCATTTCTATCTATAAATTTATCAGTATTGTAAACATCTAGAGGTTGAGTTTTGTAATTATAGCTATTATACTAGTTTGGAATTCATTACAAAGAATAACAAGGAGATAGTTTCACATCTACCAAAAACTAATTATATCAACCCTAGTGACCTTGCTTTCACTTTATCTGATCTATTTCCTAAAACTCTTGCAAAATAAGTTGTAATAAAATATGTGGGAATTTTTGTGTACCATCTCAAGGACACCTTCCATGTTGCTAAGTTACCAAAGTCTCCCAAAACATTTGGTGAACCCAAACCTTTTAAAATCCCTAACATACCCAACTTGATTTGGTAATAGAAGAAAGAAATAAATAAACCACTAATGGTATTTATACCTGCTACTTCTCCAAAATAGGATCAAGAGGATTTCACTAAAGGAGACTAGTTATATTATGATGGCATTGATAATTATTTTTAGAATAAAAAATATCTTATCCTTAATCAGATCATGGACAATTTTGATTATACTAGAAGAGGCCTTCACCCATGAGCATAAGGAATCCTAGAACCTTTATCAGTGGGTATACCTAATTTGAATCATAGTCTCAGATTTATACTACTTGGGGGTGACCTTATGACTTTTGATAGTGATTCTTATGAATCGACTAGCGATGAAACTCCTAGTAATGATGTAGCATCCCATTATATCCTTTTTGATGATATTGCTAACATGGAATTATTTTATTCAAATGCCATTATAACCATAACACCCCATTATTCTCTATGCCTTTGTCATCTTGAATTCATTGATTGGGACTAGTAAATTTTATTCATACATCTTGATGAATTCTAGAATGAATAATAAATTATAGAGTATATGGGCCTAAGATATGGATTTTTCATTGGCAATAATAAACAAGGATTTGGTTTTTATTTGTATCCTTCAACCTACTTTAGAGATTAGGCAAACTTTCTTGGTCATGAAGAACATAAAACATTGAGATCTTCAGGTGAAGACCTCTTTGAGGTGTTCATTGGTCAGGGAAATAGTAAATAAAAAGATAAGCCCTTAAGTGAAAACCCATTTTAGGTGATCTTGAATGGGAAATTTTTCTCATCCTTAAAGGATGTACAAGATCTATCAAATCCTATCTCTATGGCCAGTACTAACATCACATCAAAACAATAATAAGTTGTTGATAATCTTGCTCTTGATTTCCCTAAAAAAAAAATTAGTTGGTCATTACCTGATTTTGTGGATTCAGATTTATCACATTATCTATAGCTTTGGGAGTAATAATATGAAACTATAATAGAAGAGGAAGATCATGATCACACATTGCCTACTATTCTTGAATATGGTTCTACACTCCTTGTATAAAACATTGTTAAAGTAAACCTAGGATCCCAAAAAAATTTACCTTGGAACTCCCCTTACTAGAGAAGATCGAGATCACATTATATCTATTTTGATGGATTTTATTGATATTTTTGCATGGGCATATTCTAACATGCCAATATTATACCCTCACTTGGTTGTGTATCACCTTGTTATTCATCTAGATGCCAAACCAGTCAAAACAAAATTTAGGAATATGTATCCACACATTATTCTTTTGGTAAAAGTAGAATTGGAGAAATTATTAGGATCAGGCTTTATTAGACCACTAGAGTATTCTAAATGGATATCAAACATAGTTATAGTCAATAAAAATCCATAGGGTATACATATTTGTACTAGTTTTAAAGATATCAACAAAGTATGCCCCAAAGAAGATTTTCCCCTGCCCAACATTGACAAGATTTTTTATTCTACTATTGGGTATGAGATGGTGTCCCTTGGACAAATTTTCTAGATACAATCAAATCAAGATATCTCAATAAGACTAGGACAAAACTACATTCACCACACCATGGGAAACATTATATCATCAAGTCATGACATTTGGCTTGAAGAACACTAGAGCCACTTATCAATGTGCTATGACTATCATCTTCTATGACATGATGCACAATATTGTTGAATAATATGTTGATGACATCCTAGCTAAATCAAGAACATGTGCTAGGCATCCTGACCTTTTACAAAGAATCTTTGAGAGACTTTGGGAGTATAAGGTCTGTCTAAATACTAAGAAGTGTGTCTTTGGAGTCACTTTAGAAAAAATTATATGGTTTATTTTATCTCAAAGAGGGATCAAAATCTACCATGCTAAAGTTAAGGCCATTGTTGAAATGCCTCCACCTTCAAATATTAAACATCTTGATATCCTCCAAATAAATATTTAGTCTATTAGTAGGTTCTTTTCTCAATTGGTACTAAATCAAGAACATGTGCTAGACATCTTAACCTTCTACAAAGAATCTTTGAGAGACTTTGGGAGTATAAGGTTTGTCTAAATACTAAGAAGTGTGTCTTTGGAGTCACTTTAGAAAAAAATATATGGTTTATTTTATCTCAAAGAGGGATCAAAATCTACCATGATAAAATTAATGCCATTGTTGAAATGCCTCCACCTTCAAACATTAAACATCTTGAAATTCTCCAAAGAAAGATTTAGTCTATTAGTAGGTTCTTTTCTCAATTGGTAAATAAGTGCCACCCACTTACACATCTCCTAGAGAAAGGGGTCATGTTTCAATGGGATCAAGAGTGTTAATTAGATTTTGTAAATCTCATAACATATTTCACTAACACATCAATTTTGAGACCTCCAAAACTTGGACAACCATTACTTCTTTACATTTTAGCAACTGAGCATGCACTGGGGGCACTTTTAGCCCAACATGATGATCAAGGTAAAGAACATGCAATTTTTTATTTAAACCACACACTAGTGGATTATGAACATAATTATACACCTATTGAGAAGGCATTTTTAGCTATTATTAGAGTTTTAGGTTACACCCTAGTTGAGAAGAGAATAGTTTAGGTCCTCTACTCAAACCTAGTCTAACATGGGATTGACCTAACACTGTGGGTTGTCTATTTTCAGGGCAAACATCTAAAATTTTAGGGGATAGCTCCCATGATATGACAATAAATTACCTTCCTAATATCTAAATCTATCACAAAAAAAAAGAGAGAGAAGTGAAAACTAAACTAGAATCTAACCTATGTGGTCATACACCAATTTATCAATGATCCACTCTCAACTTGTACACTTTTATGACTACTAATGAATCTAATGAAGACTAAAGTTGATCAAATTATTTAATAATGTTTAAAATGTGATTATTTTTCATGAAGGTTGATGAGAGACCTACAACTTGAAGGAAAGAAAGGAATAAGTCTATGTAAGACACTACAACCTCATGACACTTCAAGAGAAATATCCTTAGATAACACTTCACACAACCTATAAGAAAACAAAATAACTTGAAGCAAAGTATGTGAAGGACATACAAATGTTGAATAGATAACATACATACTATAGATCAAACTACAACAAAGTACACTTAGCATTCAAGAGAATCAAAATTTGTCTTATATTACTTCAAAAGAGTTATACAAAGATTTTGGCTGAGCTTTGCTATACCAAATAAAGGGATGGAAAACAAGATCTCAATGCCTGCATTAATAGAGATCAAGGAATCCAAGAGAGAGTAACTTAGGCATAGAAGGGGTCATTAATGAGCCCAAAATGGCATGGGGTAGTTACACAAGCATCTTCCCCCTCTTTGAGTATTGACACCTCTTTAATGAGACCAATTTGGCATAGAGGTGGTTGTAACTACCTCAATTGTCTTCAAAATAAAATAGCCACACATCTTTCCATTTAGTAGTAATTTAATGCATATGGGGGTGTAATTAAGTCCTTTTGGGTATTAAGTAGCCTTTACATCAATATTCATGCTAAATAATTCATGAAACTACTTTTAACCTACATTAATGACCCCCCATTATGGTTTAGGCTCTACCAAATGATAGTTACAATGTTTTTAAATGGACAATAAATGCCCTCATGCCACTTTCCTTTCACTAGATCCTTCCACTTGTTGGATAAGTACACCTGTATGGTTAGCTTTACAAAATTATGTTCATGTTTACCATGCCATTGATTCAATAGATAAACTTGTGATTCAAACTTGTTTTATGGAACTTAGATAACCCTTGGAAGTCCCTTAGTTTGTTGGCATTGATATGCTGTAAGAATTCCCCACTTGCAACATTTCTTAGCCTTGTACTACTAGGCTAAAAGCTTGCCTCACATACTATAAATTTTGAATAGGATGGTGATAACATTTATAATGAGTTCCATAGATTTAAATAATGTTGGATAGGTATAATAAGTCCTGCACTTACTCCCTCCATGGTTTATAATTCATTGTTAGGCCTTGAAACATAAAAACTTGATAATAACCTTATAATTTTTCCCTTTCAAGAGGCATCCGTACACCTTTTGTACCATCCAATACCATGAATTAAAGCCCCTCAAAGTTGCCTACATGTTCAAATTTATAAACTAGGAACTTATGAGAAAAATAATGGATTTTAAATTAAACCACTTTAGACTAGTTATTATTAGGGTTTAAGGGAGGTTTTAGGGGGTTGGGAGTCTTAGGTCTAGTTATTGAGGGTTTGAGCTTGGGTTTATCATATAACTACATCAAATATAATATAACAATCCCTATTGTTGTCCCCCAAAAATATCAGCTCATTTTTGGGACAACATTTAAACTATTTTGGTCTTACATACCAAAATTATCTCTTCTCTTTTCAAAATTTGTCTTGGGCATTCAAATTCTTCAGTTTTCAAGCTTTTCTTAAATATATGGACTCTATAGGCTTGAATCTATGGACTCTGTAGGCTTAAATCTACGGACTGTGCAGGAAAAGGAAAATCTACAGACAACATTTGAATTATTTTGATCTTACAGACCAAAATTATTCTACAGGCAGGTTCATTTATATTGGTTTAAAGGCTTCTACAAGCTATTTCAGTCAAAAGAATTGGTTTTCAATGCTTGGTCATTTTCCAGAATTGGTTCAGAGTTTTGATTCAATTGAAAATCTTCATCAGCAAGCATCTGAATACAAAAGGAGACCTGAACCATTAAACCGTTGAACCATTGAACCTCTTTGGTTCAAAGGTTCAACAGGTTCAAAGTTCAACAAGTTCATCTTTGTCAAAGTTCAATCATTTCAATTGGTTCATCAACTTTAAGACACTTGGTCAAAACAAGGCGGCTTGAACCATTGAATTGTTGAACCATTGAACCACTTTGGTTCAAAGGTTCAATGAGTTCAAGGTTCAATGGCACGTTCAAGCAAAGGGACAGTTCAATGGCTTGGTTTAAATAAGTGGTTCAACTCTTTATTTTTCACTCAGTTGGTTCATTCTTTCAGTTCATCCTTTGGTTCAATGCCTATAGGTTCAACAATAGGTTTGAAGACATTTTTCAAAGCTTTGTTTGAACCATTGAACCAAAACTTGGTTCAACGTCTTGGTTCAACAAACAGGTTCAATGAGCAGGTTCAACCAAAATGGTTCATTGGACAGTTCATTGGCTTTTGGTTCAAATGGGATCGGCGTGCTTCATTGAACCATTGAATCAGTTCAACGGATAGGTTCAATATTTTGGTTCAATGAAATGGTTCAACTATTGGTTCAAAGGCAAGTTTAAATGTTTGGTTCAATGCTTAGTTCATCGGCTTGTTTGATTCATTAAACCATCAGCTTGAACCATTTTTGGTTCAATCGATTAGTTCAACGTCAAGGTTCAAAGGGGCGGTTCAACACAAAAGAAGACTTCTCAAAGGACAAGTGCCCTTGCGGAGGGCACTTAATCAAGAAAAGCACCTTTTTGGAGGATCATTTTTCAAATAAATTGAAAGTTAATTCTTTTAGATTTATTTAAGGCATATTAATAAAGGACTCTAAAGACTTTGTGAAATAAATATTTCTGTGGACTTTTGTCTGTGGGAATTTTCCCCAGGCAAATTGTCTGTGAGAATTTTCCCCAAACAATTTGTCTGCGGGAATTCTCTGTGGGACAAATGTCTGCAAGAATTACCCATGGGGGAGACTTAAACACAAACACCCAAGAATTTTTTTCATGTCCCCTTCCAGTTGACATCTCGCAGAGTTGATGATTAGCCTATTATGCGACCCTCGTAAGCTGATAGGATGGATAGAGGGTCATGATGGAGCTTGGCTTGGCTTCGACTAGCAGAATTTTTCCAGTTGGCTTTCGTTCGGGCTCTTTCAAACACGTTTGCTTGAGCTCCTATTTTTTTAGGGATATTTGACACATAGTGTAGCACCCTTATTTTGGTATGGTCATGTGTAGAATCACTCCCTTGTTCGCCAGCTTCAGACAGATCGAGAATCGGTTATGTATCGAGGGAGATATTAATATTTAATTGATTTAATTAAATATTAATTATATGGCGTAATTATGACTTAGGCGTTTTGGGCCAAGGGGGTGCTCATTATGAATGGGGGGGCATTTTTAATTATACCTAATTTTTAATTGTGAAACCCTAATTAGGGCAAGTGCACTTTTTCAAGGATATAAGGGTTTCTCATTGGTAAGAGTGGCATTGATGTTGAAGACAAAACTTTTGCTAAGTATTTTCTTAGAAGACTGAGCCAAGGGTTCTAGTGTTTGATTTGCATTGGAGAGCATGCACTCTTTAGTGTGTGCAATTTAGAGGCTATGAAATATCAGCTGATCTATTGCCAAGTAGAGAGATAACTTCACACAAGGGTTATCATAGAGATTCACAGGTATTTATTTCATCGGGGTTTGATCCAAAAATTATCCACAAGGAGAAATTATATTGTAATCATCTGGGAAGAATAAGGAGAATATAGTTTAGCTAGAAAAAGGGTTTATTGCTTAAATATTTATTTATTTGGATTTATACGAATTTATCTTGCAAATTTGCATTCTTCTATTATTCATGCAAAAAAGACAAAAAAAATCAAAATACACAAAAATAATTCAGTATCAAAAATTAGGGAAATAGGGGTTTCTATAGTGGTATCAAAGCTAAATCCTACCATCCTGAGGGTTTAGCAATCTTGTGCAGCCACAAGAGTTAGGGTCACACTGGTATCACACACGCAGTAGAGCCTTAGTTGATAGGCAACAAGTTTTGAGCAGGCAGTCGGAAGACATGGCTGACAATATTGACAGGACTCATATTCCTCATAATCCTAGGGATCAAGATGACGCAGAGGTTTTACTTGCTCTCAAAGATCTATGAGCAGGGCAAAGGCAATCTAATGAAGTATTACATTAGTTGATAGAAGCACTGCAGAGATTGGGTACTTCGAGGAGACTATCACCACATTGTGACGATGACAGGAGTGATGCAGGATCATGGAGAGCACATAAGACCACTTCCTAGATAGCAGATAGGCCTACTAGGCCTACTTTTGTGAGGCAGGAGGCCGATGAGGTGATATCAGGTGGCGAGCATGAGGAGTTGTTTGCAGACACACTTATGGCAGCAAATGAGGAGTGGGAGTTATTACCACCTGAGGTCAGAGAGAGGATTACTTTTGACCGATTCATCACATAAAGGAGAGAACATAATAAAGGTCGATAGGATTGGAGACCTAGACACTAGAATAATGATCTAAAGCATGCTACGAACATGCTCACACTAGTAATGTTTGATGGTAGTGGCAAGGTCACAATGCAGGCCTGGATTAGTAAGCTAGACACATTTTTCACATTGTGTCCGATCGCTGAGAGAGATGCTATCAAATATGTGACACTGCATCTTGAGGGGGTAGCTCACGATTGGTGGCACCACGGGATGGTGACACTCTAGCATGATCAGATCACATCTTATCAAGAGTTTGTTGATAGGCTGGTGGAATGATTTGATAAGAAGGATCCAAAATCCTATTTCAGGGAGTTGGCTCAGTTGTGCCAGAGTGGCAGTCTAGAGTCTTACATTGGTGACTTCCAAAAGTTATCAGTGATGGTTCCTGTTATTTTAGAGAGGTGACTTGTAGTGCTCTTCATGGAGGGATTGACAGAACCATTGAGAGGTTGGATCAAACGCTTTGATCCTCCTTCATTACAGGAAGCTATGAAGAAGGTGTGTAGTATGGAGATGGCAGCCCCATCCAGTAAATTTAACTCCAGAGGTACTTCTTCATTCTGGGACAATAAGGGCTTCAACAAAAATAGAGAAAGATCAGATTTTAACAAAGATAAATCAGGTTTTAAGAATGATTCAAATGCCAATATATCAACACCACCTTTGGATCGAGAGGCTCTTAATGATCTACATAGGAAGAAGCTTTGCTTCTACTGCAAAGGTCCCTATGATGCTAATCACGATTGTCATTTGAGGCCTAAGGGCAAGGCAAATTGAGTGATGTGGGCTTATTATGAGGATTCAAAATCAAAAGATTTTGAACATCAGGAGAGTTTTGAGGAGTCAGAGGCTGAGGCTTCAGAGCCTAAGGCAGAGGCAGATTTAGAGCTTTAGATACAAGAGGCATGCCTATCTAGCATTTAGCAGGATGGTTCATTTAGACTCCGTGGAGTTTTGGCAGGACAGAGGGTCATAACCCTTCTTAACACAAGAGTCACACATAATTTCATAGATGCTAGATTTGTGGAGAAGCATGGACTCACTATCGAGGATTTCAAGGGCATTAGAGTTAAGGTGGCCGACGGTTACACTTTTAGGTGTGAGCGGATGATTACAGATCTCCCATTGCACTTGAAAAACTATGAGTTCAAGGCTGATTATTATGTGGTGAACATGGGGGATATATATTTGATCTTGGGCATGAAGTGGCTTCATTCCCTTGAGGAAGTCACTCTTCATCTCAAGGACATGGAGATTCATTTTGATGTTGATGGGAAGACACATATTCTTAAGGCAATACAGGACAGAAACATCAAAACTATTTCTTTTCATAAGATGGAGAGGCTCATGCGACACGACATGGTAGATTGGGCTGCCAAGTGTACATTAGCACCAATACAGGAGGGATAGCAGAAGACTGAGTATCATCCTAACATTTAGCAGTTGAGAGTCAAGCATGATAAGGTATTCAGTGATATTCCACCAGGGAGACCTCCAGACAGGGGCATTGAGCACATTATTGAGCTTGAGGAGGGCGCTAAGCCCATTATGATTACTCCTTATTGGAATCCTAAGTGGTTGAAAGATGAGATTGAGAAAACAATCAAGGAGTTACTTGCTATGGGTAACATTCAACCTAGCAAATCACCATTCGCTTCTTCAGTTGTTCTAGTGAAGAAGAAAGATGGCACCCTACGCATGTGCATTGACTACAGAGTCTTGAATAAGAGAACTATTAAGAATAGATATCCAATACCTCGTATCGATGAGCTTATTGATGAGCTCCATGGTGCATGCTACTTCACGAAGATAGACTTAAGGTCATGATATCATCAGATTAGGGTTCGTGAGCAGGACATTGAGAAGACTGATTTCCATTGTCATTATGGACACTATGAGTTTGTGGTGATTCCATTTGGGCTCACCAATGTGCCAGCAACATTTCAGTCCACTATGAACAAAGTCTTCCATTCTCTGCTAAGGATATTTGTATTTTTTTCTTTGATGACATTCTTATATATAGCAGGACATGGCAGGAGCATTTGGCTCATTTGGAGACCGTGCTCAGTATTTTGGACAGGGAGTCCTTGTACACCAAGGAGTCTAAATGTGAATTGGGGATAACTGAATTGCTATACTTATGTCATATTATTAGTACAAAGGGAGTGCGGATGGATCCTAAAAAGATTCGTGCTATTATCAACTGGCCTATTCCAGTAAATCTGACACAGCTACAGGGACTTCTAGGTTTGTGTGGGTTTTATCATAGATTCGTGAATGGTTATTCACGTCATGTAACCCCTATGATAGATTTGTTGAGAAAAGGTGAATTTTGTTGGACACTGGAGGCACAGGAGTGTTTCGTGCGGTTTAAGGAGTTGATGACTACATGCCCCGTGTTGGCACTACCAAATTTTTTGAAACCTTTTGAGCTTCAATGTGATGCTTCAGGTGAGGGCATTGGAGCGGTGCTTATGCAGGACAAGCACCCTATAGTGTATGAGAGTTGTAAGCTCAGTGGGCTAGAGAGACTTTACAGCATTTATGATAAGGAGATGCTTTCTATAATGCATGTCTTGGAAAAATTTAGGCAATATCTTGTTGGCAGCAAATTTTGCATCAAAACGGACCACAACAGCTGGAGGCATTTCTTGGGGCAGCGAAACCTCAATGATCGTTAGCAGAAGTGGGTGAGAAAATTATAGGCATATGACTTTGACATCTCTTTCATCAAGGGCACCCAGAATGTAGTGGCCGATGCACTTTCACGCAGGCCTTATTTGAGTACTATGGTTCACATTACAAAGGACTGGAGACATATGATTGTGGCAGAGTATGTCAAGGATTCATGGGCATCCAGCATTGTTGAGGGATCGATGATTGATACTATATATATGCTTGTGAATGATTTGATCATTTACAAGAATAGGGTTTATTTGATCCCAGGATCACAGGTGAAGAACATTATCATGTGAGCCTTTCATGATGTACCTACTGCAAGACATCTTGGGTATTTCAAGACCTATAAACAGATTCGAGAGAGATTCACATGGAAAGGACTTAAGGCAGATGTTCTTTAGTATGTGCGTGAGTGCCCTGTTTGTCAGTAGAACAAGTAGGAGAACACGTACCCGATAGGATTATTGTAGCCACTTCTGATTCCTGACAGGAAGTGGGAATTCTTGTCGATGGATTTTATTACAAGCTTGCCTAAAGCCCAAAGATGAGATTGCATATATGTAGTCATGGATCGGTTAACGAAGTATGCCCACTTATTTCTGATTAACACTACTTACACAGCTACATAAGTAGCAGAGGTCTTTTTTTGAGAGGTATTCAGATTGCATGGGTTGCCTCAGAGCATAGTGAGCGACAAGGATAGTCAGTTCTTGAGCCACTTTTGGCAAGAGGTGTTCAGACTTTGTGGGACTGAGCTTACACCGAGCACCAGCTACCACCCATAGACTGATGGACAGATAGAAATAGTGAATAAATGGGTGGAAGGTTACCTCAGGAACTATATTGTAGGGTAGAAAAAGGCATGGGTCAAGTGGATTCATTTGTGTGAGTATTTCTATAACACGACTTTCCACATGACCATACAAATGTCCCCTTTTATGGCATTGTATAGGTATGAGGTGCCGAGTTTTTTGGATTTGATACTGAGTGACAGTAGAGTGCTGAGTGCTAGAGACTTGTTGCAGGAGAGTCAGGATACTATGAGGGCTCTCAAGGAGAATATTACCAGTGCATAGAATTAGCAAAAGTAGTACGCAAATCAGAGGAGGACCAAGAGATCTTTTGATGTGGGTGACATGGTTTATCTTATGCTACAGCCTTACCGTCAGTCTACTCTTAGGAAGAGTGGGGCAAAGAAGCTTAAGCCACATTATTATGGTCCTTTCAAGATCTTGAGGTGTGTTGGAGAGGTGGCTTATGAGTTAGAGCTTCTAACAGAGAGAAGGGTACACAATGTTTTTCATGTATCACGCCTCAAGAAGGCATTGGGACACCGTGTGATACCTTTAGTTTTACCTCCCTTAGATGATGAGGGAAAGTTGATTTTAGTACCTGAGTCTATCCTGGAGTACAGGGAGAGATAGTTGCATAGGAGGACTATCAGGGAAAATTTAGTAAAATGGAGAGATTTGCCAGTAGAGGATGCTACATGGGAGAGCGAGGATATTTTGCAGCATCCAGAGTTGAGATTGCTTGAGGACAAGTAATTTTAGGAGGGGCAGACTGTCATGTCCCCTTCCAGTTGACATCTTTTAGAGTTGATTATTAGCCTATTATGCAACCCTCGTAGGCTGATAGGATGGATAGAGGGTCATGATGGAGCTTGGCTTGGCTTCGACTAGCAGAATTTTTTTAGTTGGCTTTCATTCGAGCTCTTTTAGACACGTTTGCCTGAGATCCTATTTTTTTAGGGATATTTGACATCCAGTAGAGTACCCCTATTTTGGTATGATCATGTGCAAAATCACTCCCTTGTTCACCAGCTTCAGACGGATTGAGAATCGGTTATGTATCGAGGGAGATATTAATATTTAATTGATTTAATTAAATATTAATTATTTGGCATAATTATGACTTAGGCATTTTGGGCCAAGGGGGAGCTCATTATGAAGGGGGGCCATTTTTAATTATACCTAATTTTTAATTTTGAAACCCTAATTAGGGCAAGTGCACTTTTTCAAGGATATAAGGGTTTCTCATTGGTAAGAGTGGCATTGATGTTGAAGACAAAACTTTTGCTAAGTATTTTTTGAGAAGACTGAGCCAAGGGTTCTAGTGTTTGATTTACATTGGAGAGCATGCACTCTTTAGTGTGTGCAATTTAGAGGCTATGAAATATCATCTGATCTATTGCCAAGCAGAGAGATAACTTCACACAGGGGTTATCATAGAGATTCACAGGTATTTATTTCATCAAGGTTTGATCCAAAAATTATCCAGAAGGAGAAATTATATTGTAATCATTTGGGAAGAATAAGGAGAATATAGTTTAGCCAAAAAAAGGGTTTATTGCTTAAATATTTATTTATTTGGATTTATACGAATTTATCTTACAAATTTGCATTCTTCTATTATTCATGCAAAAAAGACATTAAAAAAATCAAAATACACAAAAACAATTTAGTATCAAAAATCAGGGAAACAGGGGTTTCTACAATTTTCCCTAGGGAAATGTCCACAGGGAACATTTTCCCAAAGGATAGTCCATGAGGAACTTCTCACAGAAGCCTTATCCTAGGGATTTGTCCACAGGGACTACCAAAGCAAAGGGTCACCAAAACAAAGGGTTGCCGAAGGACCCCAAAGGGCAGGTGCCCTTACGGGGGACTCTCGACAGCCAAAGTGAAGGATCATTCTGACTTGACACAGGCCATTTCTCAAGGCCCAAAAGGGTAAGTCCAATTTGGAAGCACAAAGCCAAAAGCCAAAAGAAGACCAAAGGGTGATGCCCACAAAGACGTCAAATTTAGGATAGTGAATTAGCTGTTGACATCAAATTGATGGGCATGTAAATGTCAATTTTAAAGACAGTGAAATAGCCATTGATTCTTTGATCCATAAACCTGAATGCATTTCTAGAATTTAAGACAAAACCAGCTAAAAGTGAGGAAAGATAGAATAATGGATGAATCCAAGACCCAATTCAATTAATCTGGAAAGGAGGAATGATGAAGACAATATCAGAGTGCTAGGTGGACATTGAAAGTTGTAATCTTTCAATTACACAGCTTGTTTATCTACATTGAAAAGATCAAATGGGTAAAAGGCCCCAAAGTTCTAGCTTGTCTTCTTAACATTTCCCAACACATCATGATGTATTACTATTCTTGAGTCCTTCTTCAAGTGGCTATATAAGGGACTTTCTTTCATTGTAAGATCATCTTCTTTTTGACAATCTGAATGAAACTCTGCCAAAATTGAGAGGCATCATTGAGACTTTGTGCTCAGTTTGTTGATCATATTCTGTTAATGAAAGAAAGGGACTTTTTTAGACTTTGTGCTGTGATATCTTTTTTGTTTCATTAATTTAATAAGCAAGATTAGTAAATTAGTCAAAAAGGTGTCCTGAAGAATCAAATGTGGAGAGACTTTGTGCTTCCATAAGTTGCCTTCAGTGTGTTTTCTTTATATTGTTGTGTAAAGGACTTTAAGAAGACTTTGAGCTTTCATTGCCCTTCATATATCACTCTTGGGTATTTCAGGTGCAGACTTTGTGTTGTGTCTTGATTTGCTAGTTACCATACCTTCAGTTATATTCTACTTTTATTTTCAAGAGTATTCTTGTGGTTGGTTGAACAGTTCTTCTGAAAGAAGAGGAGTGTTGTCTGTCATTCTCTTGAGTTTTTCCTTTTACTTTGTATAAATCATCTCTGAAGAAAGAGAGATGGATGTCTGGTCCTACCCTTGAGTATTATTTTTTTTTATACATATACATAGCATATCCACAGGGAACCTCCCCTTGATGAGAGGAGAGAGTAGTCTCCTTCTGAGTGATAAACTTACACATTAGGATGACTAATCTTCTTGCTTTGGCTGATAAGACTTATTTTGTTTACAAGTATGATGATAGACAAAATATTCAACCAATAGTTTTTGGCGACTTCCCTAAGGATATACCCATTATCCATTTATAGCCTATTCATTCACCTCCACACTCATAGGGAAAGAACACATAGTTTAAATCCTCAAGATTTAACTGAAGCAAAGTCAATTCTTTTCTACTTTTGTTTTATAATCTGGCAGATTCAAGGTATACACGAAGCCAAAGGGCTAAAGGTGTCATTGATCTTGTGTTCGAGCCGGTACAACAAAGTGATTTTGATCCATTTCCTTCACCATCTCATTTTCAATGAACCAAGAGCTTCCCTCCTACTAAAGCCAGATCCCCATTACTAGATGAAGTATCTACTTCTGCTATTGATAAAGTTGTGCCTATAATTACTCCATTGAGATTTGTTATCCCTCCTTTTTAGTATCCTATAATGGTAGTTTAAGGCCCCTGGGGTAATGCTTTTGGTCCTCTCAATCTTACTCCTCCTCTACATGAGCTTCCACGTAGTTCTAGGAAGAATTTTCCTAAATTCTATGATGATGGCAAAGTTCATCCTGATGAACACATTGTAGCATTCAGTATAGCTTATGGAGTAATCAGAGTAGAGTTTGAAGATATAGCAGTCAGGCTTTTTGTTAAAACACTACAAGGTCCTACTACAGATTGGTTTTACCATTTACAGGCTCAGTCTGTGACTGATTGGAATACCCTTAAAAATAAGTTTGAAGCTAGATTCAAACCTATAGAAGATGCACATACACTTCTAGCTCAACTTACACAGATGAAAAAAGAATCGCATGAGCCTATGAGAGACTTCATAGCTAAATTTGACAAGTTGAGAAATAGAATTCCTATCATTGCTAGACCTACATCTAAGAATCTCAAATGTTTTTTCATTAATTCTCAGCTACCTGAAGTCAATTTCCTCTTGAGACGTGCTAGCCAAATAGATATTGCTACAGCTCGACTTTTGGCCACTGAAGTAGAAGATGATCTCATCTTGGCAGGGAAAATATGAAGAGATATAAATAAAAATAGAGCTTCATCATCTTCTGAATTTACATCTACAAGCACCACAGATCCAATGGTGCAAAAATTAGCAAATGAACTCCTTGCCCTCAAAAAGCAAATGGCTCAAGGAATGTCTTCTGCTCCTACATATAGGACATTCCCTTATCATTCATATCAGGGTAATGTTGCTAGAAAACAAGGACAACAAAATCACCTTCCTCCTCCACAAGGGAAACTTGCCTTGGAATCCCCTCCATCTAATTCAACAATGGGATATCTTGAAGTAGAATCAGAATTCTCTTATTAGCCTGAATTAAATCAATAAAATGATGTTGATATCATTGAAGATAATCAAGAAGAATTAGCTGGAAACTCCCACATTGGTTTCTTGAATTACCAGGATGAACCCAGAAGCAAAGGAGAAGCTTCAGATGGATCATATGCAGTGTTTACCAGGTCTAAGAACCAATCAGTCCAATAGGGTGATAAAGAAAAGATGGAAGAACAACCACAGTCAATAGTCAAGCGTGGGACTACTTTGCCTTTTCAATCAAAAGATCTGGTTATTTCTCAAAAGGTAAATACATCTGTTGCTCCTTCTCCTTCTACTTCTAATTCGCAAATCAGCCCATCTCCCATCCCTCCTAAAACTCAAAAAGCTGAAGTACCTTTCTCTGTACCTAGTTCAATTCATCCATTTGACATAATTGATCATGTCAAAAAGACAAAAATACAGATGTCTAAATTTGAATACTTGCAATCCAATCTAGATCAACTGAACAAGCTGGTCCAATATGTTAAAAATCAGATCGTCCCTGTAGGAAAAAAAGGCCAAAAAAGTAACTTTTTATTCTTCAATGAATACGCCTATTCCAAATAATTTGATTATTACTCCTCCATCTGCTCCTAGAAAAATAGAACCCTTCTATGTTTCCCTATTAATCAATGGTCACAAGCTGAGTAACTGTATAATAGACTCAGGTGCATCTGACAATGTCATGCCTGCTAAAGTCAATGAGTCTCTTGGTCTCACATTGACCAAGACATTTGGGAGATGTTTCTCCATGGAGAATAAACAAGTACCATTGTTGGGGCAAATCAAAGATGCCCAATTTGCATTCGCAGCCTTTTCGAACAAGAGAATTAAAATGACTATGCTAGTGGCTAATGTCCCAGCATTTTATGGCATTTTGCTTGCATGAAATTTTTGTAAGGACATGGGAGGAGAGCTAAACATGGATTTATCTGAGGCAAGGATCCCTGTCCAAGGTGTGATGAAGAGATTACTTCCTGAAAAGGAAGCAAAGTATGTAGTTAACAAGACGTCAGCTCCTAAAGCTCAAATCCTTTTTGAATCTATACATAGAGGTAATTAATTTTTATATACAGATCATGAAGAAAGACCCTCCATCTCTGATGAGGGAAATTTTGAAGTAAAATCAGTTCCTAATGAGATTTGGACTCTAGAATTTGATGATAGTTGTTCTTCTACTGGTTTCAGAGCTGGTATTGTCTTAATATCTCCTCAAGGGGATATGTTCCCTTCATCCTATAAATTAAAATTTAGTAATACAAACAATATAGCTGAATATGAATCATTATTGCTGGGCATGAAGGCTGCTCAAGAAAGAGGCATCAAGTTTCTTCATGCTAAAGGGGATGCCGAATTAGTGGTCTATCAAGTGAGAAATCTATATCAAACCAAGAATGAGAGGCTACGCCACTACCGTAATTTGGTTTGGGACCAAATTGAAAGCTTTGATGCTTTCAACATTTTTGCCATTCTAAGAGAGTCCAATGATAGAGCTGATGCACTTGTTGTTTCAGGAACTCTCTTAATTCCTCATTTTGATTTTAAAGAAGAAAAATATACCATTGAGCTGGTTTATAAGCCAAGTGTTCCTAACAATGCTAAACATTGGCAAATATTCAATGATGATCATCAGATCATTGCTTTCTTAGAACGAAAAGACAATTTTGAATAGCTATATTTTGAAGGCAGTGAATCTCATAAATCTGAATCCAGTTCTGATGTAAATGAAGAGTTCTTATAGCTAAAAGGAAACAAAATTCCTAAAGGATTGGTTTCTCTTGAGAAGTTGTTTGACAAGCATGATAGATTCATCAAACAACAGCAGACATATTTGAATTTCTCTTAGGGATTTGACCAAGTGAATCTAACCAACAAAGAAAATTCTAAAGTGGTCAACATTGGTAAATGTTGCACACCTGAAGAAAGATTCAAATTCACTTATTTGCTCCGTCAATACATTGATGTCTTGGCATATTCATATGAAGACCTGAAGTCTCTCAGACCTGATGAAATTTTCCATCACATTCCTCTAAAGGCTGATTCAACACCCTACAAATAGAAATCCAGACAATACAATCCAAAAATTTTAGGTACAATTATGTCTGAGATTCAAAAAATGTTAAATGCTAGAATTATTTTTCCAATCCATCATTCTACATGGATTGCAAACATAATTCCTGTAAGGAAGAAAAATGGTGAAATCTGCATTTGTGTAGATTTCTAGAATCTGAATCAGTCATCTCTGAAAGACAATTACCCTTTGCCAATCATAGACCAAGTGCTTCAAACAGTAACAGGATCAAAAATGTTATCAATGTTAGATGGCTTCTCAGGTTATAACCAAGTTGAAGTTGTTGAAGCTGACCAACACAAGACTGCATTCATTACACCTTGGGGTACATTTGCATATAAAAGAATGCCTTTTGGATTAATAAATGTTGGCGCTACCTTCTAGAGAGATATGGACATGGCTTTCAAAGATGAAATTGGCAAGTTCATAGTAATATATCTTGATGATTTAACTATCTTTTCAAAGCGTCGATCTAATCATGTATGCCACCTACAAAAAGTGTTGGAGCACTACCGGCAGAATGGTATTTCCTTAAATCCTAAGAAGTCTATTTTTGGAGTGACGGAGGGAAAACTCCTTGGACATATTGTGTCCAAAGAAGGCATAAAGATTTACTCAGATAGAGTCAAGTCTATTCAAGAGCTGAATTTGCCTACAAGTAAAAATGTTGTTCACTCTTTCTTTAGAAAAGTGAATTTTTTATGGAGATTTTTTCCTAAATTTGCGGAGAAGACAAGACACATTGTGAATATGATGAAAGGAAAAACTACCTTCAACTAGAATAAATAAGGTAAATCAGTGTTTCAAGATATCAAGGTCACCATTGCTCACGCCCCTACCTTGGTTTGTCCAGATTACCACAAGGATTTCATCATTTATAGCTATGCATCTGAGCATACTCTTTCAGTGATTCTTGTCCAACAAGACAAAGAAGGTATGGAATCCCCTATCTCTTTCATGAGTTGCCCTCTCAAAACTCATGAAATGAAGTATTCAAATATAGATAAGCACGCATATGCCTTAGTAAAAGCAGTCAAACACTTTCGCTTCTATATTCTGAATTTAGATACTATTGCCTTAGTTCCTGACAGTACAATCAAGTCTATATTAACTTAGTAGGAGTTTGGCACAAAGAGAGGTAATCGAATTGCAAAGATCTAAGAATTTGATCTGGATATCAAGCTGACAAAGCTGGTCAGAGGTAAATGCCTTTGCCAATTAATGGTTGACAATAAGCCAGAGGATACACAACGTGAAGAAGCTAAAGTGGAAGATGCACCAACAGTCCTTTTTGTTTCCACTACCAATGAATGGTATTCAAATATTTCCTATTTTTTGACTTATGGTGAATGTCCTACTCATTTGTCTTACAAAGGACTATCAGGTTGAAAGCTACCAATTTCATCCTTTGGGATAATGGCCTGTATAAGAGAAACATAGATGGAGTTTTCCTTTGCTGTGTAGACAGAGAATAGCAGACCTAGCTCTTGAAATATTTTCATAATCTAGCATGTGGAGGACATTTTTCTGCCCCTATGATTACTCACAAAATTCTGCGAGCCAGGTATTATTGGCTGACTCTTTTCCAAGATGCACATAAGTGGGTGAAGAAATGTGAACTTTGTCAACAATTTGTTGGAAGACCCAAGTTGGCTGCCTTGCCTCTCAATCCAGTAATTATAGAGGAACCTTTCCAGAAATGGGGACTAGATTTTATTGGAACAATAAATCCATCTTCAAGTGCTGGACATGATTATGTCCTTACAACAATTGATTATTTCACCAAGTGGGTAAAAGCAATCCTGACTAAGCATGCTACTTCAGAAGTTGCATGTAACTTCCTCAAAGAGAATGTCATTTATAGATTTGGAGTTCCACTTAAGATTGTTACTAATAATGCAGCTTGTTTCACCTCTCAAGAGATTACACAATTTTGTTTTCATTATGGAATTATCTCTCTCATTCTTTTGATTATTTTCCCCAAGGGAATGGACAAGTTGAGTCCAGCAATAAGAATTTGGTAACCATTATCAAAAAGTTAGTAGATGATAATCAAAGGACATGGCACAAAGCATTGGTGGATGCTCTATGGGCTGACACGATCATGCCAAAGAGGGCAATTGGTATGTCTCCTTTTCAACTTCTTTACAGTATTAAAGTTGAGATACCAATCACTTTAGAGTTACCAGCCTTGAAATTGGTGAAGGCCATTGAAGATTAGACATATGATAGTTCTCTTAACAAAAGAATCATGTGCCTAACTCAGCTAAAAGAATAGAGAACCATAGTGGTGGACAGAATTGTTGTTCATCAAAGTTTGGTAATGAAACTTTTTTATCAAAAGGCTAGAAATTGTGATTTCTAGATTGGGGATAAAGTCTTGTTGTGGGACAAAAGAAGAGAGCCAAAGGGGATGCATGGAAAGTTTGACTCCCTTTAGAGAGGCCCATTCATAATTCATCAGCACATGGGTGAAAATAGCTTTTTGTTAAAATACCAAGATGGCACTAGTTTCTCTGGCCCACAATGGGCAGCATCTGAAACACTTCAATTCTTGAAGTATCAGATCATTGCCTCTGTATATATGTATATTTGTATAGTTTAATTTCTATTTTATTTTGTTTGTTTTCATTTTTGGGTAGCATGACTCTGAATCCCAATGGTACACTTGAAGACACTGGAGATTCTGAATTCTACTCCTTTCAATTCATTTTGCAATTGACAAAAGCTCCCCAACTGGAGCCAGCTATTGTCCCCCAAAAATATCAGCTCATTTTTAGGACAACATTTGAACTATTTTGGTCTTACACACCAAAATTATCTCTTCTCTTTTCAAAATTTGTCTTGGGCATTCAAATTCTTCAATTTTCAAGCTTTTCTTAAATCTACGGACTCTGGAGGCTTGAATCTACAGACTCTGCAGGCTTAAATCTATGGATTGTGCAGGAAAAGGAAAATCTACGGACAACATGTGAATTATTTTGGTCTTATAGACCAAAATTATTCTACATGCAGGTTCATTTATACTGGTTCAAATTCTTATGCAGGCTATTTCAGTCAAAAGAATTGGTTTTCAATGCTTGGTCATTTTCCAGAATTGGTTCATAGTTTTGGTTCAATTGAAAATCTTCATCAGCAAGCATCTAAATACAAAAGGAGACCTGAACCATTAAACCACTTTGGTTCAAAGGTTCAACAAGTTCAAAGTTCAACAAGTTCATCTTTGTCAAAGTTCAATCATTTCAATTGGTTCATCGGCTTTAAGACACTTGGTCAAAACAAGGCGGCTTGAACCATTGAACCACTTTGGTTCAAAGGTTCAACAATTTCAAGGTTTAATGGCAGGTTCAAGTAAAGGGACAGTTCAATGGATCAATTTAAATAAGTGGTTCAACTCTTTATTTTTCACTCAGTTGGTTCATTCTTTCAGTTCATCCTTTGGTTCAACGCCTACAGGTTCAACAACAGGTTCGAAGACATTTTTCAAAGCTTTATTTGAACCATTGAACCAAAACTTGGTTCAACATCTTGGTTCAACAAATAGTTTCAATGATCAGGTTCAACCAAAATGGTTCATTGGATGGTTCATCAGCTTTTGGTTTAAAGGGGCTCAGTGCGCTTCGTTGAACCGTTGAACCGGTTCAATGGATAGGTTCAATCTTTTGCTTCAACAAAATGGTTCAACTATTGATTCAAAGGCAAGTTCAAATGTTTGGTTCAATGATTAGTTCATTGGCTTGTTTGATTCATTGAACCATCAGCTTGAACCATTTTTGGTTCAATCGATTAGTTCAACGTCAAGGTTCAAAGGGGCGGTTCAACACAAAAGAAGACTTCCCGAAGGAAAAGTGCCCTTGCAGAGGGCACTTAATCAATAAAATCACCTTTTTGGAGGATCATTTTTCAAATAAATTGAAAGGTAATTCTTTTAGATTTATTTAAGGCATATTAATAAAGAGCTCAAAAGACTTTGTGAAACAAATATTTCTGCGGACTTTTGTTCGCAGGAATTTTCCCCTGGCAAATTGTCCACGAGAATTTTCCCCAAATAATTTATCCATAAGAATTCTTCATGGGACAAATGTCTATAGGAATTACCCATGGGGGAGACTTAAACACAAACACCTGAGAATTTTCCCTGGGGAAATGTCTGCGAGGAACATTTGCGCGAAGGATAGTCTACGAGGAACTTCCCGCGGAAGCCTTAGCCTAGGGATTTGTCCACGAGGACTACCAAAGCAAAGGGTCACCAAAACAAAGGGCCATCGAAGGACCCCGAAGGGTAGGTGCCCTTGTGGGGTACTCTCAACAGCCAAAGTGAAGGATCATTCTAACTTGACATAGGCCATTTCTCAAGGCCTGAAAGGGTAAGTCCAATCTGGAAGCGTAAAGCCAAAATCCAAAAGAAGACCAAAGGGTGACGCCCACAAAGACGTCAAATTCAAGATAGTGAATTAGCTATTGACATCACATTGATGGGCATGTAAACGTCAATTTTAAAGATAGTGAAATAGTCGTTGATTCTTTGATCCACAAACCTGAATGCATTTCTAGAATTCAAGACAAAAACTAGCTGAAAGTGAGGAAAGACAAAATAATGGATGAATCCAAGACCTAATTTAATTAATCTAGAAAGGAGGAATGATGAAGACAAGATCAGAGTGCTAGGTGGACATTTAAAGTTATAATCTTTCAATTACACGGCTTGTTTATCTACATTGAAAAGATCAAATGGGTAAAAGGCCCCAAAGTTCTAGCTTGTCTTCTTAACATTTCCCAACGCATCATGATGTATTACTATTCCTGAGTCCTTCTTCAAGTGGCTATATAAGGGACTTTATTTCATTGTAAGATCATCTTCTTTTTGACAATCTGAATGAAACTCTGCTGAAATTGAGAGGCATCATTGAGACTTTGTGCTCAGTCTGTTGATCATATTCTGTTAATGAAAGCAAGGGACTTTTTTAGACTTTGTGCTGTGACATCTTTTTTTTTCATTAATTTAATAAGCAGGATTAGTAAATTAGTTAGAAAGGTGTCCTGAAGAATCAAATGTGGAGAGACTTTATGCTTCCATAAGTTGCCTTCAGTGTGTTTTCTTATATTGTTGTGTAAAGGACTTTGAGAAGACTTTGAGCTTTCATTGCCCTTCATATATCACTCTTGAGTATTTCAGGTGTAGACTTTGTGCTGTGTCTTGATTTGTTGGTTACCATACCTTTAGTTATATTCTGATTTTATTTTTAGGAGTATTCTTGTGGCTGGTTAAACAGTTCTTCTAAAAGAAGAGGAGTGTTGTCTGTCATTCTCTTGAGTTTTTCCTTTTACTTTGTATGCATCATCTCTGAAAAAAGAGAGATGGATGTCTAGTCCTACCCTTGAGTATTTTTTTATGTTTATACATATACATAGCATATCCATAGGGAACCTCCCCTTGATGAGAGGAGAGAGCAGTCTCCTTCTAATGTTATAAACTTACACATTAGGATGACTAATCTTCTTGCTTTGGCTGATAAGACCTATTTTGTTTACTAGTACACTGATAGACAAAATATTCAACCAACACCTATCACCTCCCATAATCATATAGACTCTTCATATGGAACCTTTAAGTTGTGGTAGGCACTTAAAAGTACTCTTTACTTGAATGATTTGCTCTTTGGATGGCCTCTACAGGTCTACAAGGGTGAAGTTGCACTATGATGGTTCTTAAAAATCCTAGGTGTTCCAAAAGGGATTTAAAACAAATCAAAAATTTCCCCAAATGGGATATACAACCCTTCGGTTTTTCAAATTATGTTTTTCTCCACTTTTTGATGGCACACTCATGGTGGAGCCTAAGTATCATACTATTTGCACACCTCTACTATAAAAATTAATATACACATTGGATCATGGATCATGTATACCTCTTATATGACTAGGAAAATACCTTTTATGCCTCAAAAATTAGACTTGTTTCCTTCATCATACTAATTTTCTTCTTTATAGTGCATATTGCCTAGTATAATAAGACCTGCAACCTTCTACCTTTAGACCAGTCATGGTGGTCAATATAGAGACTGAAAATAGACTTATATAGGTGTCTTAAGGGTCATCCCTCCCTCTATAACTCATCTTTCACATGCATACCTTTTGCACCCTTACCTTTGAGCTCAAACTAGCCTTTTTAGGCCTCTTTTGTATAACGTTGACCCTACACGTGCCAACCAAAGAGCCATGGTTGTGACTAGGGGACCTCAAAGGACCTTTAATATGGTTTCATAGTTATAAATTTTCATTTTAATGTGTTTTAAGGTGAATTTCCATCATCAGGTCATTTCTATGTTTTGTGAAGGGTTGGAGGTATCCACCATCTTAAGGATGATTTATAGAGTATAGATGTCTAACACTAAAATAAAGTCCATGAATGTTTATTACATTAACCTCCCTCCTACTCTAAATAAGTTGGATTCCCATTCAAATACCCCATGGAGATATGAGCATTAGAAGTTTGTGTTAGGGTTAGTTGTAGGTAGTTTTGAGTCACAAACTTCTTAGCAATCATTCATATAGTTTATCCCCCCATTTCCAGTAAAATTTACATGGATTTTTAGTGCTTAGGGAGAAATAAATTCCCTTAGTAGATCTAGATCAGAGGAGGCATGTGGTGAAGTGGGTGAGTATGTGAACATGCCCCTTTAAATGCTTGCAAACAGGTGGACTACCTCGAGTTAACCTTTTATGTATTTAGACCATTATTTCCACCTTCTGACCCTTAAAACCTTTTTTTTGGTCCTAAATCTTTCTTATACTCTTCACTTGGTCCATTTAATGGATCACAACACCTTACAAATATATTGAGTCACCATTGAGGTTTGATTGTATGGCTGGTTACTTGCTTACACCAACCCACCTTCAAGGTTTATAATCATGAATCTAAGTTCCAAACCTTGAGAGAGTTTTCTAGGGACCTTATACATCATTCCTCCTTGAAACAAAACATTTCATGGACCACAAGTTGACTATAGGTATTATGTGACATGAATAGGCTTTTAACTCATTATTTGCCTACACAAATAAGCCTTGGTCTATGATATAGTTAGTATGTACACTATTTGTCTTATCCAAGTGAGAATATAGGACTATTTCTTAGGTCATCACCATATTTTTCACTAAATTTTAATACCTATTTATGCTTTTAATGGGTCTATATCACCATTTTGGCTCAAAATAACCTCAAACTATCTACCAAAAATACACTCAGACCTGCATCTTGGAATATAACCTTCAAATAAGTTTCAATAAGTGATTGTGACCTTGAAAAATGTCTATCACATGTTTATAATAGTATCCATGCTTAATTTATAGCTCCTCAACACTAATTCACTACATAACCCATCCTTCCACTCAGCTTAGGCCTCATTCTTGCATAGGCTATATGTCCTCATGACTATGATGATGTCATTTTATTTCTTCAAGGGATGGTCATCAGGTCTATACCTTTGATAATGTGATCCTTGTCTCCATTATTTTTGTTTTGTCCTTTTTTATTTCATATGGGGTGGAGATACCAATCTAGGTTAGTGGTGTCACCTTGAATTGTTTTTTGCCAAGGAGACTACCTATATGATGGTTTTGAACATACAAAGGTTGGGTATGACTAAAATGATGCTTGAACTATGTCAAAAGTGAATTTCACCACCCTTCAACTTCCTTAACATGTATGTTTCATAATATTCATATCAAACTTTATACCTGGGATGGATCCCACATCCTTTATGAGACTTTACTGTAACAACCCTAAAGCTAGTTATAGGTACATATTGTACTTTCACCCCACTATCATATGGTCATATAGTTCTATCTTGATGGTCTCAATGGTGTGGATGGTTTTAGTATAGTGTGGGGGGTCCAATTGGAGTGATCAATATTTAAGGTAATTGTGGTTGAATATAGAAGGTGATAGTGGAAACACATTAGAGTGAAATGAGTGTGACCATAGTGATAACATAGCATTATGATAGTGAAATAATAGTGAGACCTTATAGATGTGGAATGGACATGAAAATGGCACAATACCTGACCTAGGACCAACCAAATTAGACCCTTTAGACACCATAAAGCATATACAAGAAGACCTAAAGGTTTGGAGGTAGAGGTAAGTCATTTATGGTCCCAAAATGAAACATGGGAATCTCAAAATTACCTTAACATCTAGGAACAAACCTTAAACTTTATAAAATTATGATTGAATGGTTTAAGGTATAGAAAGAGGTTTACAAGGACTATAAAATCATATGGAGGATTGAGAAGATGTTATAAAGGCATGAATAGGCTACCCACCATCATGTTATCACCTTTTTCATATTCCTTGGGACACATTGGAATCATGGAGGTGATCTTAAACTATACACATATTCTATGATGTGGTGTTCTCCAACCATACATAAAAGGGACTCTATGAAGTGTTCTAAGGAAAAATTAGGACCATTAAACTTTGAAACTAGGTGGGAGGGCATTGAGATCTATGATGCATAACTATAACCTTGTGACTTGGTCTACAACCCATGACAAGGGCACCCAAAACTTGATTCTTGGATAGACAAGTCTGTAAACCATGCATAGAAACTAGTCAAGGACATTGGCATGCTATCTAATCTCACATGAGTGGATTCCATGATAAAATCATCATATAAATATGGTACATGACTTGAGAAAATAGGAATACTAATTTATTTTAGTAAATGAATCAAAATCCTTATAAAACTATTGGTCTCAAAAGTGCCTGTGCAGATGAGGAGGATACAAAAGTTCCCTAACTTCTTAACAAATATTCATAGAGGATATGAATTCAAATCTTAGACAAATTCCATGAATGGTTATCCCCCTAGGTTTACTTTCCATGATCAAGAGCTTAAACCCCTAATTTTCTCCTGTTATATGGAATAACCATGAACTTGAGGGGTCCTCTAAGCTCGCTAATGAGCTCAAAGTGGAGGAGTAACAGTTTTGGGTCCTTACCAAGATAAAACATAATGATTCTTCCACCATTGAACATCTATGAACTCGCCCTATAAGGATATGCCTCTAATTAGGCTGATCCATATAGTACAAACCCATGTTGCTAAGAAAACCCCTGTAAAGTGCCCATTTTCTTGAAAATCTTCTTATTTTATCCCAAAAATGTAGCTTAATGGTGTTGTGGAGGGGAAATATGAGGTAAAGATAGTATTTGACTTTGTATAACCTGGGGGAGGTGAAAGGTCATAAATTTTCATGTGTGGGCCCATTTTGAAGGAAATGAGCATTGATTTGGGAAATAATGGATCCAATTGAGGTATGAAACCATTCTACAATGGTTTAGTGGCATTCATGAGCTCTTTTTGAGGCATATGGGTGATCTAGTGCTCAAAACCATTGACTAGCTCAAGTACATGGCTCTAAAAGAGGCTCAACATCTAGAGCACCATGTGAATTTATATGGAACACCCTAAAATCAATGAAACCTTAATTATATCACATAACCTTCTCTAAAATAACTCTTTAAATCTCAAAAATGGGCATTCCTCTGATAATTATGCATGACTAATGTGTTTTTAAGCCTTAATCAAGCTACTTCATCCTTTTGCCTTCATTACTACATCTTCATCAGGTCGAGGATCCTTCAATATGGATAGGTACTAACTAAGCACTTTGGACATCATGGCACTACATGACTCAATCCTAATAGGGGGTAAAAATACCTATAATGACTGCTACAACAAGTTTGAAATGTGACTAGATAATGGACTGAATAGACATCCCTTTAGAGCTCACAACATGACTAAAAGCTGAGTGTCAAAGATGGAATATGACTCGAAGATATAGGGTTGGCCGATTTCTAGGTTTAGGACTAGAAATTGACCAACATTTTTGGTGACTTAGCTAGATTGACTAGCTTGCTAGTCATATAACCAAAAAATTTGATCAAGCTTACTCATGATGACTAGATAAATGTAGTTTGATTGTAACATAGATTCTACCTTCATCTTATAAACTTTCGAAGAAATGAAACACACTCAAGCAATAGGGAATAAATAATAACACCAAACAAGTACGTAAACATCAAGACAAAACAACAAATAAGACATTGTGCAAGAACACTTGGAGATAAAATATATACCTACCTACCTATGTACAAAAGATCATGAAATAGAACTAGTAACATAATTTGAGATACCTCCCATGGACAGGGATGGGAAAGATCTCTCTATTAAACTTATCAATCTTAAATGCATTCCTCTCCTTGAAATATGTGATGATATAATGTCCACTCTAAATACTATCAAATTTTGAGTGCTTTCTTGGTTTTACACAGTCCTCATCCAATATGAGGACTATATCACCTTGTTTAAATGATTTAGAGGAGTCTCTCTTGTCAAATTATTTATTCGCTTGGTGTTTATTAGACCACATGATGTGCATAGCATTATCCCTTGCTCCTCCATCTATCTTAATTCATTCAACCTTATTTATGTAACATCATCCTCTAGGAGCTCAAGTTGGTTGGTAAGCTCTAGTGCAGGTAGTTTAAGAGAGATAGGAAGTTTTTATTCTCTCCCATAGACAAAGAGATATGAGGAGTGTCCATTAGCATTATTAGGTGTCACTCTATCTATTATGCCACTCCCTCTAACTATCTTCCATAGTCCTCTTCATGAACCTCAATAAGTTCTTATTTATGGACTCTGCTAGTCTATTGCCTTGTGGGTAATAGTTAGATGATGATTTGAGATAAATTTCATGTGAAATGGGACACTCACATACCTTTTTGTTTCTCACTAACAATGTATTATCAGAAATTATTATGGAAGGCACACCAAATATGGTCATAAGGTTGTCATAAAAGTTTAAGAAAAAATTCTCATTGGCTTCTTTAAGGGTAGCTACTTCAACCCACCTTGTGAATTAGTTTATGGTTTTGATGATCCACTTATGTCCTTTAATCTAAGGGGGTTTTATCATCCCTATGAGGTCCAAACCCCACTATATGAAGGGTTGTTCTACTTGTATTGGTTGTAAGGGAAGGGCAGCTAATTTCTATTTGCCAATGAACATTACACATTTTGGACACTTCCTTACCTAATAGTGTGCATATGCTAAAAATAAGGGCCAAAAGTACCTAAATATAATGATCTTAGAGGCTATAGTCCTGGAAGAAAATTTCCCACCAACTAGATCATCATAGAACTATTCAATCAACTTATCCACTTGGCATGATTTCACACACCTCAAAAGCATGCCTCCTATGTCTCTCTTGAAAATTACTCCATCCATTAGGATATAGGGTATAATTTTCAACCTAAAGTGCATCTATTTATATCTATCCAACCCCATGGGGCATTAGTCTGATTGGAGAAACCTGGTCACATCATGTGTCCAACTAAAAGGTGTGGTGTCTATAGTTGTTTGTTAGTTGTCATGGACTACCAACACTTAATACTTACCTTTCTTTACATCTACTACAAGGTATTCACATAACCCTTCACTCCTAATGATATTTATAACTCTAACTTCAAGGTCATACTCCATGAATTTTGTTACCCACCCAACTTTATTTTCATTGAGGTCTCTATTTAGTATGAATTCCCTTATAATTAGATGTACTACCATGGGTACGATCTTTCTCTTAGATACCATGTGCCTAAATATATTAAATCCTCTCACCACATCAAGTGCATGTTTTTCCATAAATCTATACCTCTCATAATATCATTCCAAAGCCTAACTAAAGAAGGCAATAGGTTGTTGTAGGCCTTGATCATTCTACTGCATCAACATGACACAAATTGCATTTGATATAAATAAGGCATATAAGTAGAATTATTGTTCAAAATTAGGATTAAGGAGTGTGAGGGCATGAGATATGGCTTCCTTGATGGCCTCAACTCTCCTCTTACCTTATTTTATCCATGTAAACTCCTTGTGTTTCCTCAACATGTGAATAAGAGGCTTGACCAACTCTACAAAGCCTGGGATAAACCTTATAAAATTAATCTTCCCCAAGAAAATCTATAGATCTTTTTTGTGCTTGGGTATGGGTAAGGAAAGAATGGATTAAACCCTCTAAATGTCTATGGAAAGACTATATTTGGACACCACATGGCCCAACAATCTACCCTCATGAATAGTAAAGATACATTTTTTAGGATTCAACGATACTCCAAATTGCCTATATATTTCAAAGACTAGATTCAAGTGACCTATGTGGTCTGATGGGTCCTTTTATAAAATATTTATTTCATCAAGGTAAATTGGCACCATGTCATTGATTAACCCCTTAAAATCAACATCCATTGCCCTTTGGAAATTTGCCCCTGTATTGGATAGTCCAAATGGCATCTTAATGTATGTATAAGTGCCATACTTTGTGGTGAAAGCAATCTTATGCCTATCCTCCTCCTTGACCATGATATAATTGTAACCAGAGTAAGCATCAAGAAATGACAACATTTGAGAGCCTACAAACTTTTGAATAAATTGGTCCATTAAGGGTAGTGGGTAATGGTCTTTTAGAGACACCTTTTTTAGGTCTATAAATTCCACACACAAACGTATTTTCCCATTCTTCTTCTTCACTGGTATAAGTATTTCCACCCATGAGGAATGTTTGATGGGAAATATTATCCTTTACTCAATCAATTTGAACAATTCTCTTCTCATCAACTCTTCTACCTTTGGATTGACAAATCTTTGTTTTTGCTTGATTGGTTTTGCATTGCTCTCTAATTTAATGGTGTGTTATGCAAGTTTGGGTTCAAATCCTTTTATTCTCATGAAAACACATCTAAATACTCTTGGAAAAAATCAATAAATTTATATTTCTTTTCTATTGTGTTAATATTTCCTAACTTCAACAATTTGTCTTTGAAGATTTATACCCTTTCATAATGTTCCTCCTTGGCTGAGATACATGCCTTATATTTTCTCATCTAGTAATATTCATTGAATATGCTTTCCAATGTCACAAATACCTTAGGAATTTTTTTATACCTTATCTGCACTATCTAATCATCATATTGGTGTTGGAATTTACTTTGAATCTTGTGGCAGAATTTTGCCTCTTACATGAGAAAACACACAATTTGATCATCACTATCAAAAAATTTCTAAATAAACTCATTATGAGGTACATTTAGATTGCATATGACCTTAATATTGGATTGAATTTGACTTAATTTAACCCCCTATACAATCTCATACTAAGATCCAATGGTTGTAATCCTATCTTCATGTTGGTTTGCCTCCCTGGGTATGGACTATGTGTTGAATGCCAAGAAGTCTTCTATAAAGTTCCATACATGATGTTTATAGGCCTTCAACTGATGTTTATTTACTATACTTATTCCCCTTACTTTTTTCACAACAATTTCACTATCACCTTTGACTAGAAGGAGTTCAACACCTCTCCTCCTTGCCTCTTGAAAACCATGTAGAAAGGCTTCATACTCAATGGTGTTTGAGGTGCAACTGAATTGGAACCTTGAATCTAAGTATTATTTCTAATTTTAAGGTGAAATCAACATAAATCCATCCCCACTACCATTATTTAACCTTTATCCATCAAAGAATAAATTTCACAAACCATCTTCCTCTTGAGTTGTGTTTGTTAGGCAAGGTATAATAACACCTTCTTCATGCATACAATATACTCCTAGATCTATCTCTGCAATGGTGCTATAGGGATAAAAAACATGATTATCAGCACCCATTCATCCAAGTATAGGTCTAAAATACATTTAAGATGATCATTAGGCTCTTATTCACTATAATTCTCATCTTCATCAAGTATGGTGAAATTGACATTTTTAAGGTCAAGCATATAGGGCTCTAGATGAAACCTAGAGATAGGTTCTAACCTAATAGTGACCCTAATCCCATATATGGTCCTAAAGAACATGTATGACTACTCAGAGGATAAGTAAACCCCAATTTTTGTAGTAAATTCCCTAGATAGGCATAGGGAAAAGTATGGGGGTAAGTCCACAACCATTACATCTTAAGTGATGACACAATTTAGGAAGGATACTAATGTAATCTTTAGGTATTTCAATACACCTACTATTTTAGTAGGAAAACCATCCAGCTAAATAATACCCTTTTCATTAGGCACATATTTTAATCTCAAGTTTGTCTATTATGGCTTTAGGCATGATTAAGGTTGAGACACATGAATCTATCATATAATTGTGGACAAGATAGTCCCCTATGATGACTAACAAGTAAAATGGAAGGGGATTAACAACCTTAGGGGGTTGGACAACATTATGAACTTGATCTTGACTAAGAAATTAAACTTTATTAGGCTAACTAATATTTATAAAAATAGTGCTCACCTTGTCAGCTACCTTGTTCACATGAGAGAGCTTGGAGAGATCTTATTGGAGGATCTCTTTCTATCCCAGAATATACATAGCATCCCACATTGACATGGTGACATTATACCTTTTCATGCGATCCATAATATTAAATGGAAGATTGGTGCTTTTGGACTACACCTTGGAGGTATAAATGTCATTTGACACTTGAGTGACTTGAGGAATAAAAGGAGACTTCTACTATTGTCCATGATGCTGAGGTACTTATTGAGTTGTAGGGGCCTTAGTGGTTGTGTTTTAAGTGGTATGTTGCTGACTGACTTATGGAGGTGTGGAATAGATCGTAGGCTACCCCAAATTATCCTCTAATATCCTCTTCTTAGCCCTTGTATGGGTTGTAACTGATTCATCTACCTTATATGAAATCTACCCCATGTTTGTTGATACATGTTCAAACACATGCTCCCATTCTTAAAAATTCATGCAAGTGGTGTCAGCTACTATTTTACCCATGTTTTCTTGTCATTGGATTGGATGCTTTGATGATGTCATGGTAGGACTATTACTTTGATTCAGTAGAGGACCTCGTGGTGGAGGAGGAATTATGGCATGGCCTTGAAATGGAGAAGCATGATGCCAACTAAGATCTTGATATATTTTTCCACTTATATCCATTACCATCTCATTAGACTATCCTCTTGATTTCCATTGACCCTTTTGTGCAAGATTTTTTTGTATGGGCACCAAGGCTCTTGAGCTACTTGAAGTTATGGGATTGCAGCTATTTTAAGGTCTAGCTTGAGTTATTTATCCTTGGGCATGTTCATTTAATGGATAAGGGGATCTGTTATAGGACTAAAAAGGATATTGATCTTGGAAGGGAAATTTTTATGGTCTATATGAGTTTTTTTTGCCTCTCTAAAGCCACTATCTTGTTGTTTTGTTCCTTTAGCAAGCCCTCATTTTTTCCAAGTCTATCCACTTGACTGTCATCAAGTTGCACTTGATTGCTTGGAGTAGGCAATGGATCAGTGGTAGGTGCAGTTATCTGGAGCTCATGAAAGAGTGGCATGAGAGGTCTTGGCATGAGTTTCCCTACTTGTTTCAAATAGTTTTCTACCCTTATACATATCTCATAGGCTTCAGGTAGAATTATCCCACCCATGGATTGAATCATGATTGCAACATCTAATTTTAATGCTCTCAAGTACTAAAGAAAAGAATAATTAGGTGTGGGCTTAATGATGATAGGGATTTTATCCCATGTTTTTTGGAATCTATAGTTGAAATCAACCATAGATTCTTAGGGTGCCCTATTGATTGAGGTGAGTTATTCAACTAGTGACACACAGTCACTCCTATCCTCAAAATGCTTGCAAAAAAACTCATTGTTATGTTGTGGAGCCTATTTCCACATTTTAATGTATTTCAAATACTATACATTAAAATGTATTGTATATTCTTTATGTATTCTCACCAGGGTTTGGGGCTAGGTTGGGCCCCAAATAGGGGTTCAGGGGTGGTAACCCCTAAAAAATTTTCTAGACCCCCTTAATGGGAAACCATTATGGGTTGACTTGGCCCATGGTTTTGGTACCCGTTTTTTTTATAAAACCACTATGTTGGTTATCTATTGATGTATTATATATGGACATATAGTAGATAATACATTAGGGTAGAATAGTTTGAGAAGGTGAGAGTGTGTGAATTTAGGAGAGTTTAAGTGCAACTCCAAACAATATTTTTCCATTGTAATTATGAGAAGACTAATCTGAGAGTGGATTATACTCTTGTTGGCTTGTAATAAAATCTAAGTGTTTCTTGGTGGATGTATCCACATTGGGTGAACCACATTAAATCTTATCTTATTGTTGTGCAATTTTAATTTCTATTCATATCTCTTATTATTATGATTCTGTGAAATTATTCTACATTAATTTTTGCTTTTATTCCTAACAACTGGTATCAAAGCTTTAGGTTGTATTTGTTACAGTGTTGAATTGTAAGAAGGGCTATTATTTTAAGTGGGAGCTATGGCTGATGATAACAAATTAAAGTTTAAAAATTTCAATAGATATAACTTTTGTCTATGGAATATGCAGATGGAAGATTACCTCTATTAGAAGGACCTCCATTCTCCATTGGGAGGAAAAGTAAAGCAACCAGTGGGTACAACATATGAGGCTTGGATATTTACTTGATAGGAAATCACTTAAGGCCATTACCTTGCATCTTCAATCATGTTTAAAATATACTAGGAGAAGACCATTGAAGGTCTCATGAATTTGTTAGGGAAGTTATATGAGAAACCTTTTTGTTTTTAATAAAATATTTTTAATGAAAAAGTTATTTATTATGAAGATGTCTAAAAATGGTTTTTTTGTTGATCATTTAAATGAATTTAATATGATTGTGAGTATGTTGAACTCTATGAAAATTGAATTTGATGATGAATTCAGGGCTTTACTTATTTTTTCCTTACCAGAGAGTTGGAATAGCTTGGTAATGGTTGTGAGTAACTCAGTCTCTAAAAATGTCAAGTTGAAGTTTGAGGATGTCATAGGAGTAATCTTTAGTATGTAAATGTGATGAAAAATCTCTGGAGAAACTTCTACTTTAGGTGATTCTTTGGCAGTGGAGAGTAGAGGGAGACAAAAGTTTAGAAGAAAAGGAAAGTGTGGAAAGTCAAATGGCCAAGGAAGATCAAAATCAAAGAGCAGGATGGTATGTTGGCACTATGAAAAGATTGGGTATGTGAAGAAGGATTGTTGGGTTATTTAGAATAATAATAAAAATTAGGAAGACACCAAGGAGGTGAATGTGGTAGTAGGTAATGTTTTTCAAGATTCATTAATTCTCTCCATAGATAATATTACTGAGTCTTGGGTTTTAGAGTCAAGGGCTTCTTGTCATGGTACACCACAGGCATTATTTTATTGATTATGTTCAAGGGGATTTTGGACATGTTTATCTTGGTGATGATGAGACTTGAATCATAATAAGAAAATTGAGTGTTTAGATCAAGATGCATAATGGGAATACTGGCCACTAAAGGATGTTAGGCATGTGCCCAAGTTGAGAAAAAAATTGGTATCTATAGGACAACTAGGTAGTGAAGGTTGTATGGTGACATTTGAAATAGATTCTTGGAACATGACTAAGGGTGATCTTGTGATATCAATAGGTAAGAAGGTTGGTACCCTTTATTTATCAATTAGTGTTGACTATTGTAATTTAGTTTCTACAGATGTAGATGTAACTTTGTGACATAATAAGCTCAGTCACATGAGCCGAAAGGGCATGAAAATTTTGAAGGATAGGTTACCCAAATTGAAATGGTCTAATTTATATTTCTATTAATACTATGTTTACAAAAAATAGAAAAGGGTAAAGTTTCTCAAGGTTGTACCTATGAGGAAGGTGAATTAGTTGGAACTAGTTCATTCAATGTATGAGGGCTAGCTAAATTATCTTCTATTGGTGACTCATCTTATTATGTCACTTTTATTGATGAAGTAACTAGGAAATTTTGGGTATATGGAATTAGGATAAAATTTGATGTGTTTGATACATTTAAAAGATGGAAATCCGTGGTTGAGAATGAAATGGGTCTCAAGTTAAATTATCTCAAGTCAGATAATGGTGAGGAATATTGTAGCAATGGATTTTTTTATTACTATTCTAAGAATGAAATTCATAGACAAAAGAGAGTTATAATAACTCCAAAATAGAATGGAGTGTCATAAAGTATGAACAGGACTATAATGGAGCATGTTATGAGTATGAGTTTGCATGCAGAACTACCCCTTCAATTTTGGGTAGAAGACATAAACATGAATATATATCTGATCAATAGAGGTTATTCATATTCTTTAGATGGAAGCATATATGAGGAAGCTTAGTATGGTAATAAGGTTGATTATTCCTTTCTTATAGTATTTGGTTTTGAATATTTTTTTACATTGATAAAGATGATAGGACCAAGCTAAAGGCTAAGTCTTAAAAATGCACCTTTATTGGTTATGGTGAAGATGACTTTCATTTCTAGATTTGGAGTCTTAATGACAAGAAAATATTTTGATTTAGGCATGTAGTATTTAATGAAAAAATCATGTATAAACAAAATTTATAGGATTAGAGAGAGGATTCAAAAAAAGAGTACATAGTATTAGAGGACATTGTAAATGATAAAGGGTCTAAACAACTAGTTCAGGCACCTACTCCACAAGAACCCCAAACTCCTATGGTGAGAAGGTATTCTAGGGTAAGAATGGAACCTAGAATTTTTTATCCATCTCTTAATTATTTATTAATCACTGATAATGGAGAGCGAGAGTGATTTGAAGAAGCAATGTAGGTAGGTGTCAAGAAGAAGTGGGAGCAAGCAATGGATGAAGAGCATTAGTTTCTCATGGAAAATTAGACTTAGGATTTGATAAACCCACCTAAAGGTAAGAGAGAATTATAGAATAAGTGGGTATATAGAATTAAATAGGATGATGGATGCAAGAAATGGTACAAGGCTTTGTTGGTGGTAAAGGTGTTTGCATAGAAGAAGGGAATTGATTTCGATGAGATTTTTTCCTTGGTGGTAAAGATGACTTCTATTAAGACTATTCTTGGGATAGTGGTAGTGGAAGATTTGCACTTATAATATCTAGATTTCATTATTTTATGGTGATTTGGAGGAATTATATATGGAGCAGCCACAGGGATATGAGGTCACATGGAAAAAGAAGAACATGGTGTGTAAATTAAAGAAGAGTTTGTATGGCTTCAAACAAGCTCCATGATAGTGGTACAAGAAATTTGACAATATTATGATGGATCAAGAATACTCTAAGTGTCATTCAGATCATTGAATATATATCAAGAAGTTTGATTATGGTAGTTACATTATCTTATGTCTATATATGGATGACATGTTGGTTGCAGGTAAAAACATGTAGGAAATAAAGGTACTCAAGGAATAACTTAGTAATTCCTTTGTTATGAAGGATTTGGGAGCAGTAAAAAATACTTGGTACCAAAATAACTTGGGATATGAAGGAACAAAAGCTAAGTTTATCTTAGGAAGAGTACATTAAAAAAGTCTTGGAGAGGTTTAGTTAGTATGCAAGATACTAAACCAGTTAGGACTCTTTTGGCAAGCCATTTCAAGTTATCAAAGGAGCAGTGTCCCAAGATAGAGAAGGAGAGAATATACATGTCATATGAACCTTATTCATCATTAGTTTGTAGCTTAATGTATGTTATGGTGTGTACTAGGCTAGATATTGTCCATGCATTAGGAGCAGTAAGTAGGTGCATGAGTGATCTAAGTAGAGAGCACTAGCAAATAGTGAAATGTATCCTTTAATACTTGAGAGGGACCATGGGGATAGTTTTAATATATGGTAGATTGGACACCACTTTGTTTGGTTATGTAGATTCATACATGGTTGGATATTTACACAGTAAGAAGAGTATGATAGGATATGTATTTATTGTAGGTGAAACAATGGTGAACTAGATTTCACAACTACAAAAACTTGTGGTTTTATCAACCACAAATACTAAGTATGTTACTACCACAAAGGTAAACAAAGAGATGATTTGGTCAAAATAATTGCTTGAATATTTGGGGTATAAGCAAGAGGAAGGGAAATTGTATAGTGATAATTAGAGTGATATTCACTTACCAAAAAACATTGCTTTCCATTCTAGGATGAAGCATATATAGTTAAGATACCATTTCATCAAGACAACTTTGGAGGAAGAGAAGTTGAAGATAGAGAAGATTCATACCAGTCATAATCTTACAGACATGATGACCAAGGTGGTCATAATGGAGAAGTTGAAGCTATGTTCAGTTTCAATTGGCCTTTATAGATGATAGTGAAGGGTTGAGAAGCCTACTCAGAGGAAATCAGTCTCCAAGTGGGAGATTATTATGTTGTGAAGACTATTTAAAAATTATAATTTATTTAAAATACTATACATTAAAATGTATTGTACACTATTTATGTATTCTCATCAAGGTTTGGGGTTGGGCTGAGCCTTAAGCAGGGGTTTGAGGGTAGTAACCCCTAAAAATGTTTTTGGACCCCCTTAATGGGGAACTATTATGGGTTGACTTGGTCCATGGTTTTGGTACCCATTTTTTTGTAAAACCACTATGTTGGTTATCTATTGATGTATTATATATGGACATATAATAGGTAATACATCAAGTTAGAACAATTTGAGAAGGTGAACAAAGTGTGTGAATTTAGGAGATTTTGTTGATCGCAGCTCCAAATAATATTTGTGCATTGTAATTGTGAGAAGACTAATATAAGAGTGGATTATTCTCTTGTTTTATTTTAATAAAATATAAGCAAGTGTTTCTTGGTGTATGTAGCCCACATTGGGTGAACCATGTTAAATCTTGTCTTATTTTTATGTAATTTTTATTTTTGTTCATATCTCTTTTTATTGTGATTTTATGAAATTATTCTACATTAATTTATGCTTTTATTCCTAACACTCACCAAACTCATCCCAAGTATTGATTGAGGTAAGAATAAAAATCCTATACCATTGTAGGTCTTTTCTTTTTAAGGATGTGGCTATTAGTATCATGGTTACATTCTCTTGGGTGATATTATGCACTGAGTAAAGGTTTGCAATGTCAATTATGTGCTCTACAGGAGTTGTGGATTTTTCTCTTGTAAAGTATGGTAAAATATTCAAAGAGGTAGCAAGGATATCATCATATTTTTCAAGGTTAAGAGGACTACCCCCATTGAAGGTGATAAAATCTTGTAATCTAGGCCTTGCCATAAGGATTGGTGGACCTTTAAGGGACTGTGTATAGGCAAAATTTGTATAGTTTATATATTTGTGATAATTAGGGGGTGCTAGGTTGGGGTTTGAAAGAGGTACCCTCTTCCTCCTTGTAATGTCCAATGGAAATTTAATGAACTAAACTTGATTACCTTTTGAGGCAGACCTAGTGGATATTTAGTGCATGAACTTACACTCCAATCTATTGATGATTTATACAAGACTTCCAAGTGTCCTCCCACACTACCAACCTACCCCAAGATGATGTCTAAGTTAATTTATTTCAGTCCCACTAGGCATGCCAAAACTATTGGAGTTTTAGGTTGTACCCTAGTTGATAAGAGAATATGTAGGTCCTCTACTAAAACCTAGTCTAATATGGTATTGACCTAAGGGTTGTCTAGTTTTAGGTCAAACCTCTATAATTTAAGGGGATAGCTCCCTTGATATGATAATATAGTACCTTCCTAAGATCTAAATATATCACAAAGAAAAGAGAGAGAAGTGAAAACTAAACTAGAATCTAACCTATGTGGTGATACACCAATTGATCAATGATCCACTCTTAGCTTGTACACTTTCATGACTACTAATGAATCTAATAAATACTAGGGTTGATCAAATTCTTTAATATTGCTTCAAACATGCATGTTTTTCATGAAGGTTGATGAGAGACCTATAACTTGAAGGGAAAAAAGGATAGGTTTATGTAAGACACTACAACCTCATAACACTTCAAGAAAAACCTCCTTAGCTAACACTTCACACAACCTATAAGAAAAAAACTAAGTTGAATCAAGGTATGTGAAGTACATATAGATGTTGAATGGATAACATACATATTGTAGATAAGACTTCAAAAAATTACACTTGGCATTCAAGAGAATCATAACTTGTCTTATATTGCTTTAAAAGAGATACACAAAGATTTTGGTAGAGCTTTGCTAACCCAGCTAAGGGATGGAAAATAAGATCTTAATCCCTACATTTATAGAGAGTAAGGAAGCAAAGAGAGAGAAACATAGGTGTATAAGGGGTCATCAATGAGCCCAAAATGGCATGGGGTATTTACACAAGCCTCTTCCCCCTCTTTAAGCATTGACAACCCTTTACTGAGACCAATTTAGCATAGAGGTGGTTGTAAGTACCTCAATTATCTTCAATAATGCTTTGAAATTTCATAAAATAGCCCCATATCTTTCCCTTTAGCAGTTATTTAATGCATATGGGAGTGTAATTAGGTACTTTTGGGAATTAAGCAGCTTTTGCATCAATATGCATGTTAAATACTTCATGAAAATAATTTTGACCTATATTAATGACCCACCATTATAGTGTATGCTCTCCCAAATGATAGTTTAAATGCTTTGAAAGGTTCAATCAATGCCCTCATGCCACTTTCCTTTCACTAGATCCTTCCACTTATTGGATAAGTACGCTTGTATGGTTAGCTTTCCAAAATTATGTTCAAGTTTACTATGTCATTGATTCAATATCTAAACTTGTTCTTTAAACTTGTTTTATGGAGCTTAGATAACCCTTGGAATGCCTTTAGTTTATTTTCACTGATATCCTTTATGAATTCCCCACCTGCAACATTCCTTAGCCTTGCACTACTAGGCTAAAATTTTGCCTCACAAATAGATGTTTTGAATAGGATGGTGAGAACCTTTCCAATGATTTCCATGGATTAAAATAATGTTGGGTAGGTAGAATAAGTCCTGAAATTACTCCCTCCATGGTTTAGAATATGTTATTAGGCCATATAACATAAAAATTTGACAAAACCTTATATTTTTCCCTTTCAATAAGCATGCATACACCTTGCGTACCATCCAATACCATGAATTGAATCCCCTCTGAGTTACCTATAGGGTCCAAATGATAAACTAGGCACTTCTAAGAAAAATAATGGATTTTAAATTAAAACTCTTTAGACTAGTTGTTATTAGGGTTTAAGGGAGGTTTTAGGGAGTCAGGAGTCTTAGGTTTGGTTATTGAGGGTTTGAGTTTGGTTTTATGATCTGATTACATCAAATCCAAGCTAAAAATCCCTCTCACCTCCCACAAGCATGTAGACTCTTCATATGCAACCCTTAAGCTATGGTAGGCACTTAAAAGTACTCTTTGTGTGAAGGGTTTACTCTTTGGATGGCCTATGTAGGTCTACAAGTGTGAAGTTTTACTATGATGGTTCCTCTAAATCCTAGGTGTGTCTAAAGGGATTTAGAACAAATCAAAAATGTCCCCAAAGGGAATCCATAAATCTTCACTTCTTCAAATTATGTTATGCTCCACTATTTTGATGGCATACTCATGGTGGAGCCTGAATATCATACTATTTACACACCTTTTCTATAAACATTGATCTGCACATTAGTTCATGGATCATGTTTTCCTCCTATATGACTAGGAAAAGACCTTGAATGTCTCCTAAATTAGACTTGTTGCCTTTATCATACCAATTTTCTTCATTGTAGTGCACATAGCCTAGTATAATGAGATCTACATCTTTATGCCTTTAGACTAGTCATGGAGGTCAATATGGAGACCCCCAAGAGACTTATTCATGTGTCTTGAAGGTCCTACTTCCTTATTTAACTCATCTTGTACATGCATACCTTTTGCACCCTTACCTTTGAGCTCAAACTAGCCTTTTTAGGCCTCCTCCATATAATGTTGACCTTGCACATGACAACCATGGAGCCATGTTGGATCCCAGGGGACCTCGACGGACCTTGAAGATGGTTTCATAGCTATAAATTTGCATTTGAATGGTTTTTTAGGTTAATTTCCACCATCAGGTCATTTTTGTGCTTTGTTCATAGTTGGAGGTGTCCACCATATTAAAGATGGTTTATATAGTATAGATGTCCAACCCTATAACAAAGGCCATGAATACTTAGGGAATTGAACTCCCCTCCTACCGTGAATAGGTTATATTTACATTTAAAGAGTCTATGGAGATATGAGCATTAAAATTTGGTGTTAGGGTTAATTATAGGCTATTTTTAGTCCCAAACTTCTTAGCAATCATTCATATAGTTTAGCCCCCATTGCCAATAAAATTACCATGGATGTTTAGTGCTTAAGGATAATTAAATTCCATTTGGAGCTCTAGATTAGAGGAGGCATGTGGTGAAGTGGGTGAGCATGTGAGCATGCCCCTTGAAATGATTGCACACAAGTGAACTGGCTCGATTTAACCTTTTAGGCATTTATACCATTGTTTCCACCTTTTGACCCTTGAAACCTCTTTATTGGTCCTAAATCTTGATTCTACTCTTCACTTGGTCCATTTTATGGATCACAACAACTTGTAGAGGTCTTAAGTCACCACTAAGGTTTGATTACACGATTGGTTTCTTGCTTGCTCCAACCCACCTTCAAGGTTTCTAATCATGAATATGAGTTTATACCTTGAGAGAGGTTTTTAGGGACCTCAGATATCATTCCACCTTGAAATAAAACCTTTTATGGACTCTAAGTTGACTACAAGCATCATGTGACATGAATAGGCTTTCAACTTATTACCTGCATAAATAAGCCTTGGTATGTGATAAAATAGTGAGTATGTCCACTATTTATCTTATCCAAGTGATCATATAAGCTTATTTATTATCTCATGACCATATTTTTAACTAAATTTAAAGACCTGGTTGTGCTTGGAAGGGGCCTATATCACCATTTTAGCTCAAAATGGCCTCAAACTATCTGCTAAAAATACACTCAGGCTTGTATCTTGGAATACAACCTTTAACCAAGTTTCAATAAGTACTTGGGACCTTGGTAAATTTCTATCACATGTTTATAATAGTCTCCATGCTCATGTTATATCTTCTCGACACTAATTGACTACATAACCCATCCTTCCACTTAGCTTAGGCCACATTCTTTCATAGGTTATATGTCCTCATGACTGTGATGACATCATTTTGTTTCTTTATGGGATTTCCATCAGGTATATACCTTTTAAAATGTTATCCTTGTCTCCTTTATGTTTATTCTACCCTTTCTAAGTTCATATGGGGTGGAGGTACCAACCTAGGTCAGTGGTGTCAGCTTGACTTACTTTCTGCCAAAGAGACTCCTTGTAGGATGGTTTTAAACATGCACATGTTGGGTATGACTAAATTGATGCTTAAAATATGGAAAAAGTGAATTTCACCACCTTCAACTTCTTTCTCATGTATGTTTCATAATATTTGTATCAAACTTTATGCCTGGGATGGATCCCACAGTCCTTTATGAGACTTGACTGTAACAACCCTACAGCTAGTTGTAGGTGCATATTACACTTTCACCATACTATCATATGGCCATATAGGTCTATATTGATGGTCTCAATGGTGTGGATGGTTTAGTGTAGTGTGGGGGGTCCAATTGGAGTGATCAGTCTTTGAGGGAATGGTGTGTGAATAGAGAAGGTGATAGTGGAAACACATTGGAGTGAAATGAGTGTGACCACATTGATAAGATAACATGATGATAGTGAAATAGTAATGACACCTTATGGATGTGGAATGGACATGAAAATGGCATAATACCTCACCTAATATTAACCAAAGTAGACCCTATAGACACCATAAATTGTATACAATTAAACCTAAAGGTCTGGAGGTAGAGGTAAGGTGTTTATGGTCCCAAAATCAAACCTAGGAATCTTAGAATTACCTTAACATCTATGAGCAAACCTTAAACTTTAAAAAAATATGACTAAGTGGTCTAAAGGTATAAAATGAGGTCTATAAGAATTGTAAATGCATATGGAGGATTGATAATATGTTCTAAAGGCATGAATAGGCTACCCACTATCATGTTATCACATTTTTCATATTATTTGGGACACATTGGAATCTTGTAGGTGCTCTTAGACCATACACATAGTCTATGATGCAGTGTTCTCAAACCATACATATAATTGTCTCCATGAAGTGTTCTAAGGCAAATTCAAGACCATTTAACTTTGAATCCAAGTGGTAAGGCATTGAGATCCATGATGCATCTCTAGAACCTTGTAACTTGCTCTACAACCCATGATAGAGGGACCCAAAACTTGATTCTTGCACAGACTAGTCTACAATCATGCATAGAAACCAATCAAGGACATTGACATGTTATCTAAGCTCACATGAGTGGATTCCATGATAAAATCATCATATAAATATTCTAATTACTTGAGAAAATAGGAATACTGATTGGTTTTATAAAATGAATCAAAATCCTTATAAAATCATTGGTCTCAAAAGTGCCTATTTGGATGAGAATGCAAAATTTCCCTAAATTATTAAAAAAAATTCATAGAGGACATGCATTTAACTCATAGACAAATTCCCTGAATGGTTATCCCCCTAAGTGTACTTTCCATGATCAAAAGCTTAGACCCCCAATTTGCTCTTGTTGTATGGAATATCCATGAACTTGAGGGGTCCTTTGAGCTAGCTAATGAGATCTAAGTGGAGTACCAATGGTTTGGGGTTCTTACCAAGCTAAAACACTATGATTCTTCCACCATTTAACATATTTGAACTCACCCTATAAGGATATGCCTCTAACTGGGCTAATCCATACAATATGGATCTATACTACTGAGAAAACACCTAAAAAGTGCCCATTTTCTTACAAATATTCTTATTTTAGCCCAAAAATGTAGCTTAGTGGTGTTATCAAGGGGAAATAGGAGTTAAATATAGTATTTGACTTAGTTGTATGATATGGGGGAGGTGAAATGTCACACATTGGCATGTGTGGGCCCATTTTAGAGGAAATGGGCATTGATTTAGGCAATAATAAATCCAATTGAGGTATGAAACTATTTTATGATGATTTAGTAAGACTCATGAGGTATTTTGGAGGCATATGGGATGATCTAGTGGTCAATTAAGGATAAAATAACATCCCTTTGTGATCAAAACCATTGGTTGGCTCAAGTACATGGCTCTAAAAGAGGCTCAACATCTAGATCACCATGTGAATGTATATGGAACACCTCAAAATCAAAGAAACCTTAATTATATCACATAACCTTCTCTAAAAAAATTCTTGAAAGCTCAAAAATGGGCATTCCTTTGATAATTATGCATGACTAATATGCATTTAGGCCTTTATCAAGCTACCTCCTACCTTTTCCTTCATTACTGCATCTTCATCAAATTGAGGATCCTTTAAGATGGATATGTAGTAACTAAGCACTTTGGACACCATGACACTACATGCCTCAACCCTGATAAGGGATACAAAGACCTATAAAGATTTCTAAGGCAAGTTTGAAATGTGACTAAATAATGGACTAAATAGACACCCCTTTAGATCTCACAACATGACTAACAACCAAATGTCAAAGATGGGATATGACTCCAAGCTATAGGGTTGGCCAATTTCTAGGTCTATGACTATAAATTGATCAATAAGTATGGTGTTCACATCCCAAAAGTTGTGGCATTATATGTTAAACAATAAACCCATTGTTATTTCTAAAGTGGATCCTCTCAAATTTTTATTATCCAAAGTAGTTTTCACAAGATGCATGTCCAAATAGGTCATGCTCTTAAGCAAATTGGATGTTAAATATCAGCATAAAAAATTTATTAAAGGGCAGGCTATTGTTGATCAACTTGTATAAGTCCCTATTATAGACACTCAACCATTCATATTCAACTTTCTAAATGATTCTATCATGATAGTGGAAGAAGTACAACATGAACTTGAATAATGAAAACTATGTTTTGATGATTCCTTCACTTCTTAGGGATCTAGATCTAGCATTTTGTTGATTAAACTATAAGGGGATCTGGTTCCCAAAGCATTTCATATCAATTTTCATTGTACCAACAATATGGTTGAGTATGAAGCACTTGTTACAGGACTGTGTCTTGCAGTGTAGTGGGATATCCATCACTTAATGGTCTATAAGGATTCCAAATTAATTATAAATCAGACCATTGATCAGCATCAAACTAGAGATTACAATCTTGTGCCCTACAAGCTCATTATGGATATCTCAAGACTCATTTTAAATCTCTATAGTTTGAATAAATACCAATAGCCAATAACAAATATGTCAATGCAATGGTAATAATTGGGTCCATGATACAAGTTGAAAGCAGAGCTAAATAGTATTAGTTTCTCATTAAAAATCTTCTACATCCTACTCATGTCTTGCTAGATTTAGAAAGAGTATGTACCATTGCTAGTCCCAATCCCCCAACTGAACTGCCTTGGTATCAAGATTTTTATAATTATTTTTATGATCACCTTTTTCCACTTAACCTTTCCAACACTCGTCAGAAACCTTTCCTTCACTGCATAGCTTGTTACACCCTCCTTGGAAACATGCTTTATTGTAAAGGCTATGATGGAATGCTACTTCATTGTTTATATTTTGGAGAATCCAAGCTAGCACTTAAGGAGGTTCATGAAGGAATGTGTGGGGCACATACCAATGGTGTTGTAGAGTAAAATTTCACTCTACGTTGCATTCTATTTTTTAGTCACACGTCACAAAATTTTGCCTTCGCATTATTTGGTCCAAGATGGCGAAGTCATGAAACAGAGCACAGGCTTTATTTTCCTTTTGATTCATTTTGCCTAAGTGTTGAAGTCGAGCAGAAGCTGCCAAGTGTCATCATCCCAAGCACCTTTCATATTTTCTATGAGTTGGTCGAAATGTACCATGCATCTCACAGTGACTCAACAGAACGTGCCAAGTATCAGTGTCCACGATTACATATCAGTACCCATATTTTATCTCTTTGCAATGGAAGGATTTCAAAAGGCTAAGTATCAAGATCAGGCAGAAAGTGCCAAGTGGAAATAGCAGAAGGTCTCAGTGTTGCTTTTCTAAAAGCGTCGGAAGCTGCCATGTATCTCAGCTGAGAAGAAGTGGAAGATGCCACATATCTTCCCAAAAAAAGTGGAAATCACCACGTGTTGACATCCGAGAGATCATCTTCAAGCTTCATTGCCGAATAAGGATTGTGGTGGGTCCGAAGTTTTATTTTGAAGGTCTACAGAAGCGCCAAGTGTCACCATCTAGAGAAGCCTAACATGTGTCCTAAATATTTTTACAAGCATAGCAAGAGCAAGTAGAAATTGCCATGTATATCCATTCCCATTTTAAAAAGGTTGCTCAGGCAAGGAATGCGGTGAGTCTTATTTTGTTAAAATTGCTAAGTATCGAAGAAGCGGATTGCGACAAGTGTCAAAGATCAAGTGTTCCTGAGTTGGATATAGGGAAAGTGGGAAGAGTCACGTGTCTCTGATAAATCAAGCAAAAAGTGCCAAGTGTCATTCTCCAGTGCCTTCTAAGTAATAAAGATAATTTTAGGGAATTGACTAAGTGTCTTCTTCCATTTCAACAGAATAGAGTGTTCTATGTTTCTGTTGTCGCAAAGCGAGTTGGAGGGAAACTCAGCAGAAGTTATTTTTGGTTGATGGAACATTTCACTGGGTAGTTTTTTGGGGCCTACAAACATTAAAAGGGCCATCTGTTTGTCCCCGATAAGCGAAGGTAAAATGGATAGTTACATAGCTAAGCAGGTGATAGAATGAGAAATTTTAGGCACAGAAGGAGGTATTAGGCATGAATCGACATACCGTAGTTAGGGAAGCCACCCCGCTCTAGCATGGCCCTTCCTAATAAGACCAAGATACATCAAAGGCATTGAATGCACTGAATTATGCACTATTTTATCTGTAAATTTGAGGCTATAAAAAGGAGGTAGATAGATAGGAAAAGGGGAAGAAAGAAGTTTAGACTTTTTAGAGCTACAGCTAAGTAATATCATTGGCTTTTGTCTCATTTTCTTGAGTTGAAAGGTTTATATGACTGTACGTGTTTCTACATCTTTGGTATGACTGGAAGATTCTAATAAGATTGGACATTATGCCTTTGTTGATATTATCTATATCATTTGTAAAAGTAGTCTATACTATAGATTTTCTAGAGTTGTGATTAGGAATGTCATTTGCTTTTGTCTCATTTTCTTGAGTTGGAAGGTTTACATAATTGTATGTGTTTCTGTGCCTCTTATGTGATTGGAAGATTCTTATAAGAAGATTGAACCCTATGCCTTTGTTGACATTTCTGTATCTTAGCAAAAGAAGTCTATGTTGTGAGCCTTTGTTTCTATTATTTCAATCTTTTACATTGATCATGCACTTGTTTGCTCTTAAATGTAAATAAATCCTACATATAGTCTCACTATGCTCAGGATTAGGATCAAAATTACACTTAGGCGCATCGCCATAGTTAGGTTTCATTTCTAGCATTTGCATTTCTGTTTAATTCCTATCCTTCCACCCCCCACACACTTGATACAAAAGAAGAGACCAGCTTCTCTAAAATTTGGAGGTTGTTTCAAGCCACAATATCCCACAGCTTGAAACTTCCCATTGTTGTTGATTAGAATCAAGCACAATTTTAAGCATCAACAATTTTTGGCACGCCCAGTGGGATGAATCTTTCAAGGAGTTGAAGAATTTTTGGTGTGTTTTTTAGCCAACCAACCTTTGAAGGTTTTTATTTAATCAACACCAACGATGACTCTGAGTTAAATCAGTCGGTTAAGCGGCCTGGGTATCATCAAGAAATCACCGTTTGGTATGTATAATTTTGTTACTCATAACTATGAGTTTTATGCTCCATATATTTTTAACCAAGATCAAATTTCTTGTGGAATCACATCAAGCAACAAGGATGCATCTGGTTATGAGTTTTGCCCTTCACAGGTCCATTACGACCAGCCTCAGCCTTGTCATGAGCCATGGCAGTCTTATGCCCAATCTTCCCAATATGTTACATCTCATACTCAACCTAATCTCATTTCCACCTTCAAAAAAGCATTACTGGGATATAAAAAATATGTATTAGAGCTTGACAACAGAAGGGGATGTGGCCAAGAAATTCCTAATCATGTCATCCATCAGGTAAGAAATGCAGTAGATATGATTAAAAGTGAATGGGATCCCATTGAAAGATCAAATTGGTAAAGGCTTACATATGAGATGTTGGATGTGTGTGGCTTGATTGCATTTTTAGAAGAGAAGCTGAGCATTCATGAGAGACAGCCTTACCAATTCTATCAACCTACATATTCACTGCCACAAGTTTCATATCAGACATACACAGCCCCTGTTCATGAGCCAAGTCAAACCTGTCGAGGTCATTTCCCCAATAATGTTGAGTCTATGTTAGCAGCAAGGGAAGTGGAATCTAAACCCTCACTCCCCCCTCAAGTCCCTCCCACCCTTCCTCAAGAAGCTTCTTGTTTTTCATCGTAGCCTTCATACACTCCCCACTTCTATGATGATTCCTATGAGCTCCAAGAAAGACTCCTTCAAGAAAATCTAGCTAAGAAAGTTGAGGAATTAGAGGCAAAGATGAGATTTCTTAGAGAAAGAGAGATAGAGCTTTCAGACCTTAAAAGGGAACCTATGCCAAAAGATACCTCTTATACCAATCCTCAGGTCCTTCAGCATGATGACAAGATTCCAAGTTGGAAGAGGGAAAATCATGAACCAGCTAGGGATCTTAAAGAAGATAAAATTGTTGACTCTTTCCAAGAGGAAGGTTCTAGACCTAAGGTCATGAGTTGGAAACAAACAATGGAATCATGGAGTAGAAGGGAAGAAGAGAAAATTTTTGCTCAAAACTTTGAAGAGGTTGAGGCTACTCTCACTCATGACGATGATCAAACAGAAGATCTTACATTTGAACACGCCCCATCTACATCCCTCCAAGAGAGCTATCAAGCTACATCTGATATAGATGAAGTGATGGACAAATGGAAATAAGAGGATCTTTCAATTCTATCTCAATAATTGTCTCTTCTTTTGCATGTGTTTAACCATCGGTCTTCTTCTTTACCCCTTTTCAGAGAAGGATATATTTTGGAGGAAGCAGATAAGTATGCAGAGGAGTATGCTCAGTTCATGGCTAGTCAAGAAGATTTCATGAGTGTAGATGAGGAAGAAATCACTACAGGTACATTCTTTGATGAACAAGAGGACAAGTCACAAGCTTTTGCCTTAATCTCTGATGAAGAAGAGACCATTTCTGACTTTCTTCTCACTTTATAAGAAGATATGGAAGAGCATGCAATGGAACCCAAAAATGAGGCAGAAGGAGATAAGCCAATCAATAAGGTATATCCAAGGGCTTATGGTGATGAGCCAACAACCATCGATTTCTTGATGAGACACAATAGTATGAAGAATCAACATTTGACAAGCTTTCAAGAACAAGAAGAATATGTATATATCGGAAGCATGTTTGACTCTGATTCACTCAGATGTAGACCAATCAAGGTGGCAAGCAAGAAGAGCAAGTCACCAGAACTCCATCCCATTCAGCCATTTACCTGGCATCATAAGTCTTCTCGTCATGAAGGAAACTTCAAAAAATTTCCTTTTGATTTAGGAGGGAGGCAAATATACCTGATTAGCTGTATATAGTAGTTTGCTTTTAGTTTTGTTGCTCTGTTTTCCCATTTTTCTCTTTCCCACTCTCTCTTTTAAATAATTATTCTTTGAGCACGTGGCCGCAACTCATAATATTTTCAAAGTTTTCAAGAATCTTGACACATTAAGTCTCTCTCAAATCTCCATAATTCCCTAGGTGTGTCTGATTCAGTAAGCAAGGGTTATCTGATAAAGAGTGGTCTGCCTACCAAACAACATTGTTGAAGCTGTAATTTTGATTTTTTGATCAAGCAGGAGTCATGGTTTCTTTTTTGAGCAGGCTCAAAAGTCCTCGGGGTCGCCAGTAACTGTAGAGTAAAATTTTACTCTATGTTGCATTCTATTTTTTAGTCGCACGCTGCAAAATTTTGATTTTGCATTCTTTGGTCCAAGATGGCAAAGTCGTGAAATAGAGCACGGGCTCTATTTTCCTTTTGATTCATTTTGCCTAAGTGTTGAAGTCGAGCGGAAGCTGCCAAGTGTCATCATCGCGGGCACCTTTCATATTTTCTATGAGTTGGTCAGAATGTGCCACGCATCTCACAATGAATCAGTGGAATGTGCCAAGTATCAGCATATGTGATTACATATCAGCACCCACATTTTATCTCTTTATAGCGGAAGGATTTCAAAAGGCTAAGTATCGAGATCAGGTGGAAAGTGCCAAGTGGCAATAACGGAAGGTCTCAGTGTTGCTTTTCTAAAAGCATCGAAAGCTACCATGTATCTCAGCTGAGAAGAAGTAGAAGATGCCACGTATCTTCCCAAAAAAATCAGAAATCACCACATGTCGACATCTAAGAGATCATCTTCAAGCTTCATTGCCAAATAAAGATTGTGGTGGGTCTTGGGTTTTATTTCAAAGGTCTGTGGAAGCGCCAAGTGTCACCATCCAGAGAATCCTAACATGCATCATGAATATTTTTACAAGCATAGTAAGAGCAAGCAAAAATTTCCACGTATATCCGTTCCCCTTTTAAAAAGGTTGCTCGGGCAAGGAATGCAGTGAGTCTTATTTCGTTAAAATTGATAAGTATCGAAGAATTAGATTGTGATAGGTGTCAAAGATTGAGCATTCCTGAGCTGAATATAGGGAAAGTAGGAAGAGCTACGTGTCTCTAATAAATCAGGCAGAAAGTGCCAAGTGTCATTTTATGGTGCCTTCTAAGTAATAAGGAGAATTTTAGGGAATTGACTAAGTGTCTTCTTTCATTTCAATAGAATATAGTGTTCTATGTTTTTGTTGCCACAAAGCGAGTTAGAGGAAAACTCAGCGGAAGTTATTTTTGGTTGATGGAGCAGTTCACCAGGTAGTTTTTTGGGGCCTGCAAACATTGAAAGGGCCGTATGTTTGTCCTTGATAAGCGGAGGTAGAATGGATAGTTGCGCGGCTAAGCAGGTGATGGAATGAGAAATTTTAGGCATGGAAGGAGGTACTAGACGTGAATCGACATACTGTAGTCAGGGCAGCCACCCCACTCCAGCATGGCCCTTCCTAATAAGACCAGGATACATCTAAGGCATTGAATGCACCGAATTCTGCACTATTTTATCTGTAAATCTGAGGCTATAAAAAGGAGGTAGATAGATAGGAAAAGGGGAAGAAATAAGTTTAGACTTTCTAGAGCTGCGGCTAAGTAATATCATTGGCTTTTATCTCATTTTCTTGAGTTGAAAGGTTTATATGACTGTACATGTTTCTGCGCCTTTGATATGACTGGAAGATTATAATAAGATTGGACTCTATGCCTTTGTTGATATTATCTACGTCATTTGCAAAAGTATTCTATACTATAGATTTTCTAGAGTTGTGATTAGGAATGGCATTTGCTTTTGTCTCGTTTTCTTGAGTTGGAAGGTTTACATAATTATACGTGTTTCTACACCTCTTATGTGATTGGAAGATTCTTTTAAGAATATTGAACCCTATGCCTTTGTTGACATTTTTGTATCTTAGCAAAAGAAGTCTATGTTGTGAACCTCTGTTTCTATTATTTCAATCTTTTACATTGATCATGCACTTGTTTGCTCTTAAATGTAAATGAATCTTACATATAGTCTCACTGTGCTTAGGATTAGGATCAAAATTACACTTAGGTGCATCGCCATAGTTAGGTTTCATTTCTGGCATTTGCATTTTTGTTTAATTTCTTATCCTTTCCCCCCCCACACTTGATACAAAAGAAGAGACCAGCTTCTCTAAAATCTGGAGGTTGTTTCAAGCCGCAATATCCCACAGCTTGAAACTTCCCATTATTGTTGATTAGAATCAAGCGCAATTTTAAGCATCAATAGGTGTATTCTTAGCCAAAAAGCTCCTCAAAATAGGTTATTATTGGCCAAAAATGGAGATAGATGCTCGCAATTATGTGAGGAGTGGGTTCCTTATCAACAACATAAAAATTTGATACATGCACCTTCCTTACCACTACAGTTGATCATTACACCATGGTCATTTTCTACTTGGGACCTCGATCTCATCAAGAAAATAAACCCAATATTATCAAATGGCCATAAACATATTTTAACTACTATCAAGTATTTTACTAAGTGGATTGAGGCCATCCCTCTCACTTATGTCACCAGTAGGTAGATTGCCAAGTTTATACATTACCATATCATTTGTTGATATGGTATCTCAACTCACATTATATCTGATAATGGTGGATCATTTTTAAATAGATATGTTAAATAACTCTGTGCAAAATTCAAAATCAAGCACAAGAAATCAACACCATATAACCCACAAGGCAATGGACAAGCAAGGCATCAAACAAAACCATTGTGGCCATTCTTAAGAATATTATCAATGATGTTGGCCATAATTGGCACTTGAAAATATTTCCTACCCTTTGGGCTTATCAAACCAATCATTGAACCCCCATAGGAACCACTTCATACTCCCTTGTTTATGGCACAAAAGCTATTATCCCGATTGAGATTAAGTTACCTTCATTGTGAGTATCTATGGATAATATTGAAGATTATAGAGTCTCAAGGTTTCAAGAACTATAATTTATTGATGGTAAGCATTTTGTTTCCCTAGAAAACTTGCAAACCTATCAAAATAGATTATGAAGAATCTAAAACAAGTGTGTTCTCCCTCAGGAGTTTGAAAATGGTGATTTGGTCTTGAAAGATAACCATAAGAACACAAATATTAAATGCAAGAAAAAGGGTAAGTTCCAACCCAATTGTCTTGGCCCATATTTAATCATAATAAATTATGGATTAGGGGCATATCGACTGGCTACTCCAAGTAGTGAAGAACTTACAGATCCCATGAACATTGTGCATCTCAAGTGGTTCTACACTTGACATATATTTGAACCATTATCTAAAAGATCCCTTACTTAGGATTGACTTGTGCGAAAGTTATTTTATCCTACCCTAGACCATTATTTCAAGAACCATATTCTTTTACGACTTTAGATAGTTAAAGTTCTAGACCATTGGCACTCTGAATCATTTATATTCTATATTGACTTATTTTATCCCACCTTGGACCATCCTCTTTTGACCCTATTCATTATATACCATTCTCTTGAGAACCATATTCTTTTTGTACCTTGGGTCATTGTAACCTAGACATATTTTATCCCTTGACCAATTATGATCATGATTATGACTCATAAGCATTTTGAACACCTTCATCATCATTTATACAAAGTAGTTCAATGTGGGCAGTATTTTCTCTTACAAACAAGTACACATGGATACATCTTTATCTCAGTATTTTTGCCTACTAGATGGTTCTTTAGAGTTATCTCATGTTGCATATTATTCTATTATTTTTCTATTGTTTGGTAAACATTGTTGCCTTAATAGGTTCTCACTCTCATCAATTTATGATTATGGACCGTTACAGCTAGATTTAGTTGTTATTGAAACTTCTACTCTTAGACATGTATCTCTTTGATTAGTTGGTTCCCTATTCCATTATTTATATCCATGATCCCCATTGCAACTAATTTTGTTGTTTTTTGAACTTTTACATGTGGACGTACATATATTCAGCTAGGTAGTTGCCCCTAGACATTTTTTAAATAGTTTATCCCAAAAACATAAAAACATTAAAAAATGATCAACAACATAAACAAAAACATTGTCTTACACTTTTGTTTATTTTGGTCGCATCCTATGCTCTTACCATTTTGCAAGCACTGATTCGAATTCTCTCACCATTTTATGATCCCATTTCCATTTTCCTCTACAACATAAATATTTTCTTTTCATCATTTTTCTTCTATCCCATTTCCTGGGAGAACTACATTTGGCCTGAAGTTCATGTTGGATCTTGCATCCATGGAACTATGTAGGTAGAGTCCACTTGTGTTTTACATATGAAGTCATCTCAACCACCCCTTCCTTTTCTTCTCTTTTCCCATTTTTCTTCTTTATTGTTTCCCTATCATTTGGAGGCAATTTTGTGTCCTTGTTGTGTTATTTTAGAAAGTAACGTCTCTACTACACGTGCTCGAACAATTATTTTTAAACCACACTAACGTCATGACTAACTACTTATATTTGTGTTTATTTGATTTTTATTTCGTGTTTTATTTTGATTTCTTGCCTCTTCATTTATTTCATGTTTCTTTATTTGTTATTTCTTCTTGTTTATTCTTTTGGTCTTTTGTAATCCTATTTTATCTGCTTCCTTTATTTTGTTTTCTGAGTACATCTTGATAGTACACATGGAGCTTGATTATCCATATCTTGATTTCATGTATTTATTAAGTTTTTCTTGCTTTGGTTTTTATACATTCCTATTCCTACTTAAATCTTGATTGTTCATATCTAGATTTTAAGTTAGGTTGCATTTATGTATTGTTTTATATCTTTGTCTTTATTTGTTTTTATTTAAATGTAAATAGTTGTAACTATGATCTTGGTAGTTATTATCATCATCCTTATTTATAACTCTTCACATTTGAACTAGTTCATCATAATTGAAATACAATGTCATTATCATTTATTCATACTTATGATGCCTAATTTCAATTTGCTATAGCAAGCACTAAGTGCTTTGGATCCAAGTCTCAAAATTAATGCAACTCTAAAGATCAACTCTCAAGTGCACCAATCAAAATAGGTACCAATGGATTATCTCTCACCCGACTCTATGCAAGACATGCATTAAGAGTTTAATTAAATAGTGGTTTGTTTTCTTCTCTTCATTCCTCATTCCATTTTTTCCCCTTTTTAGGTGAACTATGTTGGATTGAGGTATATTTGGACTATGTACATAGCACTTGGATAAATGACTTATCTCAAGTTAGATTGGCCACATCCATTCTTCTATTCATCTCTTTCATCAATTTTTACATCCTCGTATGCTTGGTTTCTTATGGTCATTTCAGTCATTAAACCATTGCATATACATTTACACTCTCTCATCTTTAATATATGCATTAGGTTATATCCTTGAGCTATGATTTCCAATTTACCCTAATAAGGAAAAACATTTGAACTAGTCATAAATCTAAATCATCCCTATGGGGGAAAAATTAATTATCAGTGATCAAAATCAACCGTACTAGGGAAAATTTTATTTATCAACCAAACAAATCCACTCTACTAGAGCACATTATTATTTCCTCTCTCTGGAGAAATATTCTCCTAATTCTTCTAATTCCAAGCTCTATAAACTTTTTCCCATGTTCTGGAAATGTTTTAGCGTACAACTGATTTTGAGATTGATTAGTTCCTAAGCATTCAACTTGTACCCTAGATTTGGGTGTGTTCAAAGTGTGTCTCTTATACTTTTGGATTATATCCTTCCCACTTCCCCCTATCCTTAGGTCCCATTATATTCTAATTATATTTTGATCATTGAGAATCAATGCATTTAAGCATTATCTCACTATGTATTTAATTTATCCCATGGGTTAATTTCACTCTTTCTCTTTCTCTTTTTGAGAGTCCATCCTTCTCTTTCATCCTTATATGTCCTCTCGAGGGGGCATCATGGGCCATTTCCTTCCAACTTCTTCTTGAAAACTCTTTTATTTAAAAATACGTTGTTTCATCTAAATGTCTTTCCATGCCTTCTCAAACAAAAAAAAAATGTAGACATCCAATTCCTAACACCATTATGTTGAAATTATCAACCTTACTCAAAAAAATTGAAAACGTATAAATTGGTCCAAAATCACTTAAACATGCTAAATAGTTTGAGCTTGTCATATATAAGTTTAAATTTAGGCTAATGTATCCCTAAATGGGGAAATGAATTTTATGTGATTTTTAACTTTTCTCAAATCATTTCAAGTCAAAATGATAAAAAAATCAATTTAACACCTTGGGTAATTGAATTCCTCTAATTCAAAAGCACATAACACGTGCATGTGTTATTTCACATCCACAATGTCTTAAATGGGATATTTATCTATATGCACTTAGCATCTTCTTCTAATTCCACTGCAGTCAAATTATGACCCAGTAATAGACATTCTGACTAGTGTGAGTAATAGTGTGAAACCAATTTCCAAAGAATTGCATAAATGTTGATTAATCTCACTTAGGCAAATAACATCATTTATGTGGTGGCATACATAAACCATAAATACAATAAATATCAAGTTTAAGGCCTCCCATGCCTACTTAATGCCCCTTCCTTCCAAATATTTATGAGGGTATTTATGGATTAATTATACAAAATTGAATTAATTCATAACCACACATCTTGATCTCAAGATGGACAGTCATGGTTGATTATGATCAAATTCAAAAGTCTATAAATAGGAGGGCCAAGACCACCATTTTTAAGCTTCATTTGTGTAAACTTGTTATGTATAATTCTCTCCATAACCTTTCTTTGTGTGGTGTCTATTATACTTAGTTTGAAATAGGATAGCTTCATTGATAGGCACATATTTTATTTCATATCATAAGCCTAGTTTCATTAGTGTATAAGAGATGATGAGGAGTTTTGCCTTGCATCATTGATGAAGACTTGAGCACCAAATCATGGGGGAAATCAAATTTTGAGTTGCATTTGGGTGATGGGACACTCTTGGGAAGGTATTGTGTATGTGCTTTCTTTCAATAGCTCTTAATTATAATTTTCCAAACTCCATCAAAGGAGTTAGCCTGGCTAGTTATGTTCTTATGCATTTTCTTTAGTTTTCTTAACTAATGATTGATCTAATTATATTTGGATTCCATCTCTAGATCTTGGCATGCCCAATGGGACCATGCATCCCATTCAAGTAAGGAGACCAACTTGACAATTTTAGATTTCCTAAAAAGTCCTTAAAAATCCATAAAAGTCAATTTTTAGCATCATTTTTCCCATGTTTTTGGCTTTTTATTGACACACAGTTTGCACAGTGATCGGTATAGGTTTGTGTATAACTAGCATCGGTCCTATTTAACTAGCATTGGTTCTGGTGTAGGGCATGACATGGTAGGAAAATTATATTTTTGAGTTTTATTCAAAGTTTTAAGTTGATATTTTCGTTTTTAACTCTCTATTTGAAGATCATATTACATGATCTAGAGCTTTGCTGGAGATTTTATACTAACCTTGGGCTAACAAAAGTTTTTTAATAAAACATTTTTTTGCCTAAGGTGACATATAACCAACATTTTTTTTATCAACTGGTATTGGTTCTTTTATGTCCACCATCAGTCTTGTTGTGACCATCATCAATCTTTTTGTAATCATCATCAGTCTTGTTGTAACTAGCATTGGTCACTATTGACCGATGTTGATTTCTATGTGAGAAAAATAGATCAATCAAGAGCAAGTTTTCAAATCTTGATTATTTCATTGACAATTGTGCTTCAAAGCAGAAGAAAACCATCTAACATTTGTAGGACACATGCTTGGAAAAAATGCCAAATTTGAACTTGCTTGAGTCTTGAACTTCCCATTTGGTGTTTAAAAGGAACTTAGATGTTTTTAAGTTAAGTTGTTTTGTGAAGGTTTTTCAAAGTTTGCAATTAAGGCCAAGGGATGAAGGGGCAAAGAATTTCACAAAAACACTTCACTTTTGGTGCATAAAATTTCATTACTTGATTTATAGTTATACATAAGAAACATTTTTAATATTCTCTTTCATAAATAAATATCAATTTTGAGAGTGAGTAATTCATTTATTCTATTGGTAAAATAACTAAGCCTTATTTGTATTTAATTACAATTATAATTTGAATTAATGATAATAATTTATTATTAATAATTGGAATGGCAAAGAGATTAACTTCATTATTATAGTGATAAATGTCAATGGTTTAACTAATTAAAGATGAAAAGAGAATGATTTATGTTAAAATGATAACTCTCTTTGTAAAGATAATCTTTAGATTTGTTATTATATGAAAGAAATGTAGGGGACTATGAAATTAAATTTATAATGCATAGTGGTTAAATATTATGCTTAGAGTTGGTTGAAAATAAGTTTTGAATGTAATTAATATAATTATTATTTACTTTAACACTTTGAGTTTCGGAGCTTAGATAGTATAAACTTGAAATGATGTTTTAAAGTGTCATAAATCATAATAAGGATGTTTTATTTTAGCTCCATAACTTAATTTCCTGAAAAGAAAATAATTCATGAGCAAGAAGGACCATTGGAAGCACAATGTTACTTTGAGATGTTCCTAGGATTAATAATCCATAGTGAAATATGGACAGTGCATCGGTAAACACAATATCTCTATTGGAAACATAAATGCAATCAGAATGATCTTAAATATATTGATTCAAGGATATTTTGCATCTAAATCAATATTAAAAATGAATGATGGCATATATTTATGTATCCTTTATAAACTTTTTTATGAGTACAAATTGGTATTTCCTTATTACATTGGTGTAGTTTACTTTCATAATTAAAGTTATTTGTTTATTTGTGTATGATTAATCTTAAACCAATCGTTATTTTAATAATATATTTAGAACATATGAGTTTCACACGTATTCCTGTTTTAACTCTGAAATAATAATAACTGTAAGTAATAAAATTTAAAAGTATGTTTGCATTATTGGAAGTGAAAGTAAGAATCACTTTTTGTAAAATTTTATGACTTTAGAAAGTTCATTATTTTATAGGCTATCCAATTTAAACCAAAATTCATATAATTTAAAGTAAGGTTTTATAGGTTATCTAATTTAAAATAAAAATTGTATCATTTAAATTAGGGTATATTAGTTTTTATCTAAGAGTGGTAGGCTCCCAAATGTGATTGTGATGTAATCTTTCACAAGAGTAAACTTTGCGGTTAAAATAGCAATATAACACAATTTAATCTAAGGGAAATGAGCCAATTATTGAGCATGGACCAATAGATATGAAAGGACATATTCATAAAAAATATCAATTTTTAATTAAAATGAAATTAAATAATATTATAAAAACCACAAATTATAATATAACTTATTTTCGATAATAATGAGAATAACAAATAAGATTTATAATAACTAAATATGTTATTAATATGTTTAGGACCTTCTATTTTTATAATACATTTAAAATAAGATAAATAAATTAATTCAAAATATATTTTTGCTTCAAACTAAATATAAAACTAAAAAAATATAATTTAATGATGCTAAATCTTTAAAATAAGTTTAACAAAATAAAAAAACTTACTAACCTTACTTTTACAATATTTATAACATTCTAAATCGGTTAAAAATGAAATGTAAGAAATATTTACATGCTTAAATAACTAAGTATGAATTATATTATTTAAATATATTTTTGTAATTATTAAGAGATATTATTTAATAAATAAAATTTCTTTTAAATACTTAAAAATATATATAAATATGTATTTTAATGAAAGATTTTAATAAAATTCATTATAAGACCAAAAGTAGTAAATAAAAATGTTCTTTGTAAAACTAGCTCATCAAAATAAAAAGTGACTCATTAACAAGGGTCGTGTAGTAATTAGTTCTTATTATATTTATTGAAAATCAATTGTGTGGATGTCATTAAGATGTTGTGAGATTTATTAGTTGGTATTGGTTCAATTGTTGGTAAATTGGAGAGCCGAATAGCAGAAAATTAGATTAAACACATTATATAATATTATTTCTTCATATTCGTTCGATACAAAACATTTGGCTATTATATAGCCATAAAGGTAGCACAACAACCTCCTAGAAAATAGGATCACATAAACCAGAATAGTCACGAGCAACAATAAATATTACAGGAATAGTTTTCCTAACTAATATACCAATTAATAATGTTACAAATAAATCCTAACATTCACACCCTTAACATTATAAATTCTTAGCACCCCTTTAATTCAAACATAGTAAAAAGCTTTTTACACTCTTCGTGTAGCCTGTTCACCTTTGAGGTGGCATGTCATCTATGTGACTTCATGGTCTTGGTGACACCTTGGTTTTTCCTTGCAAGATTACCACAAACCTGGAAGTGGCAGGAGTACATCTCTGCTAAACACCTTTGGTGGTTCTTGGATTACCACAAACCCATATGGTTTTCTACTTGTTAGGAACTTGGAGTACAATTGATTACTTTTGTATAAGCAACTAAACACAGAATTAAACCAGAAGTAATAAGTAACTAAAATTCAGAAATAGCAAAGAATAGATGATACGAGAAACAATACAATCTGTATTAACACTCTTCCAGAAGGAAATACAATGAAGAAATCACACTCTTCCTCACACCTCGTAGATGTCCAGTATCTTCACCTTAAGAGTTCTCTCTCTCGTAATCAATTACAAACACAACCAACTCAAATACCTGAGTTGTTGTCCCCCTCTAGCAGATCTAATTGACTTTGCTTACCAAGTAGACCATCCCTGATCTTGCATAACCTGCAGATCAACTGATCTTACTTACCATGTAGATCTTCCCTGATCTTGCACACCTTGCTTTACAATACAGCCCATGGGTCTCTTAAATAGATCCCATACAAATAATAATTAGACTTTCCAATTACAATAATTAGAAATGCAGACTCAAGACTAAAATTAGTCTTTACATGCAAACTAATTGTCTATCTAAAATTAGACTAGTTCTAGAACGCACAGGTGACCGACGTCGGTTCCTGTCTGTCTGGAGATGACCGATGTTGGTTCTTATCTGACCGATGCCAATTGTTGTGTACACTGGATATGACCGACGTCGGTTGATCAGACTGACGTCGGTTACTTTAACACTCAGCAACCTCCACCATTTGCATAATAGTGAAGCTTTTAGCTCCACAACCTAACAATCTCCCACTTGGAGATAAACAACTGCATCTGTACCTATACATCCTCTAATTTGTTTCTGGCTTGTATCCCTCTTCAAGTTCAATCTTGAAGACCAATAGAAGTTGAATAAATATTCAACTTCTCCTTTGTTCCCAACTTTGTTAACATCCCTGCAGGGTTCATATCCTTGCTAGTCACCATGACTGCAACAACCTTCTGCAACTCTAAAATCTAGCTAACTATCATTCCACCAACAATGAACACATATCCTATGGTGCTACTCCTGTCATCCAAGTAACTTGCCATATCCGCATCTACATACCCATGTAGAGAAGTGCTTGACCCTGCATAGCATAAATACCTGCTGCTGGTCCCTCTCAGATATTTGAGAATCCACTGAACTGCTTTCTAGTGCTTCTTTCCTGAATTGGCCATAAACTTACTGACAAATCCCACTGCTTGGGCAATATCAGGTCTAGTACATACCATGTACTCAACCTCATCATGTGATTTAGGACACTGTTCATAGCTCAACTTGAACTATCCAACCATAGGTGTGCTTACCAGTTTTGCATCCTGCAAATTGAACCTCTCCACTACCTTATTCACGTAATCCTCTGGAGACAAAATCAACCTGTGATTTCCCCTGTCTTTGAAAATACTCATGCCAAAGATTTCCTTTGCTCCTCTTGAATCCTTCCTAGCACATGTCTGAGCTACCTTTACCTTTAGCTCAGTAATTCCCTGCATGTGTGACCCTGCAACAAGCATATACACTACATACAGTAATAGGATAATGTTGTGACCATTATCCAACTTGGTAAAATAAACACAATGGTCACATTGACATTGACTAAAGCCATGCTTTGTCATAAACCTGTCAAACCTATACCACTATCTTGGAGCTTTCTCAAGACCATATAACTTGGCCTTCTGTCTCACCTGTCCATTTTCTCCTTTATTTAACATGTGAATCTATTCGTCTTTCAGTGCTTTTTTTCGGCTAGCAACTCAACCAAATCTCCCATTTGGTTCTTTTCCAAGGAATCAATTTCCTCATTCATGCCATGCTCCCACTGTTTCCTAGATTCTACCTGCATTGCCTCTTCAAAACTTCCTGGTTTTCCACCATCAATGAGCAACAAGTAGTATAAAGAAGGGGAATAACGAAATTGAGGTTTACTTACCCTTTCAAACCTCCACATGGGCATTTGAGACTCATTGATAGCTTGTTGTCCACCCAAATTTTGTTCTAACAGTGACCGATGTCGGTCATCTCTCAGTCTACACCCGATCGACGTCAGTTCCATGCGACTGACCTGACTGACATCGATTCTTACCTGACCGACGTCAGTTTGTACTTACTTTTGATGTCAATTCCCTGATCGATGTCGATATCCACCTGCCTGACATCACCAAATTTGGTCTCCACTGGACCAACGTCAGTTCCTTCCTGTTTGACGTCGGTTCTCACCTGACTGACATCGATAACTGTGTTTTCCTGTGAGTGATGATTTTTACCTACAAGCTCATTTTGGATCATAACCTTGTCTAAATCAACCTTACCCTGCTCAGAATTATCTAGCCTGTTGAGTTGATCTCTGTCCATCATCTTCTCCTTGAAAACCAAGGTTTTCCAATTCTTAAAAGTATCAAAAACATCAGATTTCCTCTTTATGCAATAAACCCATACCTTTCTTGTAGCATCATCCATGGAAGAAACATACCACTGTGATCCTCCAATAGAAGCTCCCTGAGCTGGTCTCCACACGCCTGTGTGAACAAGCTCCAACCTGTGCTTCTTCTTTGTTGACCCAGTTTTCAGAAACCTCACTTTCTCCTATTTTCCAAACATACAATGCTCACAGAAATCTCGGTCTATCAAATCTGAAAACATACCTTTTGACTTAAGAACATCCATTCCCTTTTCACTCATGTGACCAAGCCTATAGAGCCACATCTTTGCATCTACATCTAAAGTAGATAAAACAGAAGGAGAATCAGTAATATAAGTAGATAGATAAAGTGTACTTACTTTCTTACCTCTTGATAATACAAGTGCACCCTTGGAAACTTTCTAAGATTTCACTGTGAGAGTTACTGTGTAACCGTCATCACCCAAATTTCCTGTAAAAATTAGATTTTGCTTCAGGACAAGAACATGCATGACATCCTTCAACACCCATATGTTGCCTGTCTGCAATTTCAGCTGCACTTTTCCTTTGCCAACAATTTCACAAGGCTCTCCATCCCCTAAATAATTTTTTCCAAAATCTCCATGGACATAATCATGGAAAAATTCCCTATTTGGGGTTGCATGGAAAGAAGAACCAAAATCTAAAACCCATGATTCTACCTGACTATCCAAAGAAACTATGAGAGCATCCTATGCAACAATACCTGCATCTTTTGCTTCTTCATTACCTTCATGATGATCTTCTTTCAACCAACAATCTTTCTTTGCATGTCCTTTCTTTCCACAGTTCCAGCAAATTATACCTCCATTTCTGGACTTGGATCTACTGCCTATCTTTGACCTTGATTTCCCTTGCTCGATCTTCTCTCTTTGCTTTCTCTTACTTTCAACACTTAAAGCATTACCGGATGATTCCCATGTGCTTTTCCTGCAAATTTTTTCATTCAAGATTACACTAACAACATCATCAACTTTCAAGATATTTGAAGTAGACATAGTATTACTTACTGTCATTACCAAGCTATGCCAGCTTTCAGGTAAAGAGCATAAGATTAAGAGAGCCTTAATTTCATCATCAAAAACTATTTTGACTGAATTTAACTGGTTTACCAAACCATGGAAATCACTAAGATGACTATAAACTGATCCACCTTTCAGCATTTGCAAATTAAATAATTGCTTCATAAGAAATACCTTATTCGAAGCTGAGGGTTTTTCATATAAATTTGCCAAAGATTCTATTAACTCTACCGTTGTCCTTGCCTGAGATAAGTTGGAAAACACAGAAGCTGCCAAGGTCAGCCTTATAACTCCTAGAGCCTTTCTGTCAAGAACCTTCCATTCTTCATCTTGCATACATGTGGGCTTACATAAAACCCCACCCAACAGTAAGTACAGATCTTTCTGATACAGATAATCCTCTATCTACATCCTCCATAATTGATAATTATTGCCATTGAATTTCTCCATTCTTAGCATACTTTCTTCTACCATTGCTTTACTCCCACTCAAACAAAAACCCCTGTGAGTGACCTGTAATCAACAAACACTTAACACACTCTGAAACCCAGGTGTTAGTGAACCAAGCTCTGATACCACTTGTTAGTGATCCTAGCTCTGATACCAGCTGTTAGGAACTTGGAGTACAATTGATTACTTTTGTATAAGCAACTAAAAATGGAATTAAACCAGAAGTAATAAGTAACTAGATTCAGAAATAGCAAAGAATAGATGATACGAGAAACAATACAATCTGTATTAACACTCTTCCAGAAGGAAATACAATGAAGAAATCACACTCTTCCTCACACCTCGTAGATGTCCAGTATCTTCACTTCAAGAGTTTTCTCTCTCACAATTAATTACAAACACAACCAACTCAAATCCCTGAGTTGTTGTCCCCCTCCAGCAGATCTAATTGACCTTGCTTACCAAGCAGATCGTCCTTGATCTTACACAACCTGCAGATCAACTGATCTTACTTACCATGTAGATCTTCCCTGATCTTGCACACCTTGCTTTATAATACAGCCCATAGGTCTCTTAAATAGATCCCATACAAACAATAATTAGACTTCTCAATTACAATAATTAGAAACGTAGACTCAAGACTAAAATTAGTCTTTACATGCAAACTAATTGTCCGTCTAAAATTAGACCAGTTCTAGAACGCACAGGTGACCGACGTCAGTTCCTGTTTGTCTGGAGATGACTGACGTCGGTTCCTGTCTGACTGATGCCGGTTGTTGTGTACACTAGATATGACCGACGTCGGTTGATCAAACCGACGTCGGTTACTTTAACACTCAGCAACCTCCACCATTTGCATAACAGTGAAGCTTTTAGCTCCACAACCTAACACTACTGTAGGTTGACCATGAACCTAGAGGTGACAACTATTTTATACACTTTGATGGTTTCTCGGATATTCACAAACCCTTTTCCAAGACCTAAGTACTACTTTAATGCTTTTGCTCCCCATAATGTTCTTCATTAGGGGTTACCAAATTGGAAAATAATGTTGAGTATTTTTATTAAAAAACACAAAATGTAGAAAAACAAAAAATGAGAACTAAATCCTCATCACCTTCTGTAGCCTGTGTACACGATTATTTCCACTCAATCTCGCATAGTGTAGATATTCGCCACTACCACTAACAATCATCCTCAACATAGTCGATTTGGCACAGAGCATACCACACTAACAAAAAGATAAAAACACACCATGCTAAAAATAATACAAACTGAAAATGTCACCATAGCAATGATGTGACCCCGTCATAGGTGACTCACAAGAGGATGCCAAATGTCCTTTAGCCTCTGTGTATTCTCCAGCCTCTAGTTGTCACTACTTAACAAATAAGGTGATGAAGCTCATTGGATGTTGCGTACAAGAGATATTACATCCTTGAATAATTTTAATGTTTGACATTTTTGAAAATGACTTATAAATATAACTCTTGAAAAAATGACTCGATTATTGACGAATTTTTTACTAAAAACTAACATATTATTAAAAAAATTGACATAAGACTATAAATAATAACTCTATAATAACTTAACTTAACATTATACGTAACAACCTAAGACATAATAAGAGACACGTAAAACCTAAAAATATTTTAACATAGCTTAAAATAGAAATTGTACTAATCTTAGATTTACCAAATAAATAAACCCACTATGATTTTTATGGACATATGCTATTGACTTTTATAAAACCTACACATTATACAAATGATGTTTGAAAAACTTAAACGACAATTAATATAGACTCATATCAAATGGACCAAAACTCTTAATAAATTAAACCGAATGATAGATGTGTTGGATAGTAGAGTATTACAGATCTGGTAACAAACTCCTATGTCGTGTATGAGGTGCATGCATGAGAACTAGTTACAACCTCTTATGCCACCGATTAAATTTGTCCTTACTAACACATTGCCCAGATTTCGATCAGCGGATGACTTTAAAAAGGAAATGAGAAAGCTAAACTTTCAATTGCCAGCTGTAAAAGAATGCATACGACTTTGACAGATTTTTGTGCAGGTCCGATAGTAGACAGCTGGCTACTTTTCAAATCTGCGCAGTGCCAGATGAAGACAACTTTTCATGAATTCGGATGATGGATGGAACGAAATGCAATACCACCTAATACTTCAAAACCTAAAACGGCACTAAAATAATGGTTGAGCTTGGGATTGGCCACTAAGTACGTTGGAATGGGGTCTGCTAGTAAAGATCAGAGGTGGATGACAGGATTGGAAACTGCATATAGCGTGGTAGAGAGAGAAAAGATTAGTGGCAAAAATCTGCGATTCACAGGTCACCATCTTTGAAGGAATTGATGTACGACCACATTGCAGAATGCCTTAACAAAAACCAAAAAATAAACATGATCTGGCTGCTCCACGTGAATTTGACAAATGCCAAGTGTAGTACTAGCAGAATGACTATTTGGTTTGGTGTGGACCTAGAACAATCAAATGATATTAACGGGGATGGAAATTCATGAAGGACAATTTGAATGAATCTTCAGGGTCACATGGAATGTCATACGAGAATTCAATGCTCACAAGTTCGCTTTCACATATACTCATCAATTGGGACAATCAAAATCAATGAAGGTACCCCTTTGGAAAACACTTTATCACTCCATCATAGGATGATCAGAGATGGCTCTCATACCACTGTGGGTAGATTAGACAGTCGAATAGCAGAAAAAATAGATTAAACATAGTATATAATATTATTTCTTCATATTTATTCGATACAAAAACATTTGTTTATTATATAATTATGTAGTTAGCACAACAACCTCTTAGAAAATAGGATCATATAAATAAAAATAGTCACGAGTAACAACAAATTTTAGAGGAATATTTTTCCTAATTAATAATGTTATGAATAAATCCTAACATCAATAATGAAGAAGATGTATAGTAAAATAAAAGATTAATTAAATCCATATAGTAGTTAGAACATTTAAATGTGAATGTTTTAAGTGAGGTGTAATAAAATAGAGAAAAAAGATTTTTTTTTTTTTTCAAAAAATAAATAAATAAATTTATGTGTGTGTGTGTGTGAGAGAGAGAGAGAGAATTAAATATAAATGTTAAGTAAAACAACATATGCATAGTGTAAAATGAAGTATATAGATTGTTGATATTGTCTTTTATTGTTTTTACAATTGTGAGAGAACTTTTATCGGAGGAGCATTATATAAGGTGATAAACTATTCCATTGAAAAACAAGTATGAAAAATGTGGTACATGACTAAGACATTTAAAACAAACATATAAGAAGAAAGAAAGTATAAGATTTAGTTTGGTGTGAACATTTTCCTTATTTTTCTTATTTTTTATTTTCAATATTACAAAAAAAAATGGGTTAAAGATGGGCAAGTAAATTATCAATGTACCTTGTTTATAGTTTTTCATGTTGGCATGTATAATGTCTTTGTGTTGTTGAAGTGTGAATGTTGATTCATAGAGAATCCTAAAGGCACATTGACAATGTCAACTTTTACCTTTATGTAGTCTTCATGTGAGATTTATAGTAATGTAAGTAATATTGTTTTCAATAGTGCCCCTGCAAGAAAGCATTGTAGATAGCTTTTTTTAATTATTTTCATATTACAAATGAGGTGATGGGTATAGGCATATGATGTTTCTTCTTGAATAGAGGGGAAATGTAGAGGTGTGTTATCTTACAGTTGAAGGGTTTCAATTACCACTCTACATTTTTTGAAAATGAGCTATAAAGGCAAGGAATATACATTTTCAATTGATAGTGTTCCTTCTACTTATAAGAATGTAAATGCAAATTATCAATGTAAATGTACATTGTAAATAGACTAAATGTTATAACTTAAAAAATAATAATAAAAAGGAAACATTTGGAAGTTACAAAGAGAAGTTTATGTGAGCTATTTGTTTAGCTAAAAAGCATACTCAAAAAATCAAAATGCTTTGGAAGAGAAAAGTAATGAAAGACTTTAAAAAATAATAAGTGTAAGGAGTGTGAGTGGATCAAAGAGTAGACAATGTTCTATGATAAATATAAAATGTATATGTGACTATGTAGTAACCACAAGCCACCATGGAACAAAGAGTACAAAGGTGTAATAAACGTTAAATCTGATAATGCAATGCCTTGATGGATAGCATGGATATAAGTGGCCCTAAGAATTGATCAATAACTTTGTAGGCTAAGTAGTTCAGTGATCATGATTTGTAATTTATTTATAGTGGGTTATATGTAATTTTGATCGATTAACACATGTTGAGTAGGCATAAACATGACAGTTATATGGGTGGGCATTGAGAATGCAATTAAATGGAAAATTTAATGGAAAATATTGTGGTTATATGGTTTAGAGTTTATTCAATTGACGATGGGAAACATTGAATTGTAAACTGAATTTAGTTTACAATAGGGAAAGTAGTTAGATCTTAGGTTTATGAAACAATATATAAATGCATTATATAGATAAGAGGTAGTATAAAGTATAAAAGTGGGGGGGGCATTAAATAGTATTGAGCAAAATCAAATTTCTTGTAAATTGTAGTGTTAAATATCAAAGAAATCATGGTTAGTGGCATACCTTTATTTTTGTAAATAACAATGCATTTAAATCTTCCAACACTTTTTATCTTTGATGGAGTGATGAGTGTTATTGAGTGGTCTTCAATGATTTGTCAGATGTATTTCATTTTTCCAAATTTTTGAAGAGATAGATTTGGAATTATTTGTTGTCTAGTTTTTGTTCAATAGTAGTAAATAATGGCACAAAAGTTCCAAATAGACAATGTTGAGAAGTCAATAAATAAGTATTTAGTTTCTTGATGTAGAAAACATAATTGAAAGTGTGGATTATATGTGGGGATGAGAACTTGAATTTGATGCATAATCTTCAAAATCTCCATCCTTGATTTCCAAAATGAGTTGCATGCGACATTTTGTTTCAAAGGTTACAATTTCAAAAATCATACTAGTCACATATGTGTTACTAGGGCTTATCATATGTTTGATTTTTGAGCCTTGTATGAACCTGTAATCTATAGAAACATGTTGTAAATGTTCTATTATGTTGGATTCAATGATAAATATTATAATGATGCAATTTCCATGATCATAGCTAGTTTTTTAGGCAAGTCAAAATGTGTTATATGTAGTGCTTTCACTGAGAAAATTTTGTGTTCATGTATTTGAATGACATTACTAGCTACATTAAGAGTACCTACCATTTCTCCTTTTGCACCTATCAAGTCAACATAGAGAAATTGTTTTTTTGTTCTTTGTGTAGCATTCATTTTTAGGTGACAAGTACATATCCTTCGAATACATGGCCAAATTTGTGACTACTAAGGTCATTAATTAATGTCAACTAGAGTAGGGTGTTCTTTACCTGTAAACATGTATGAGCATAATGTTAATAGGTGTAAAATAATGTGAAGTTTAATAAAAATATGAGTTTATTTTTGTACATTTTTTTAATTCACACTCCAATTATTTGTCATCTTGTATGTTTTGTATTGTTAGTTTCATGTTGCCTATAATGGTGAAATAAAATTATGAGGAATATAATAAAATTTCTAAATGCATGTAACAATATTTTGATATTAAAAAAAACATAAGTAGATAATTAGTAGACGAAGAAGTAGTCATATTTATAGATGCACACCTTCTTATTGACATTTTGTATTTGAAAGATGTTTGTATTGGTGTGTCATATTGTTGTATATGTTTGATTTTGAGAGGTCATTATGTTTAGAATTGATTTTTTTTATTATTATTGTGGAGTGTTATTTTATATGGCTAGAAGAATATTGTCATGATTACTCCAATAGTAATCAATTTTATAAATTTGATTTTCTTGTCATTATGTGTTTGACCATATGTGGTCAATAATAGGTGTTGAGATTATTGACATTATGTTTTATTTTTTGATAAAGTAATGCATATTATGGGTATCCATATGGCATCTATTATTTGTGCATTGTTATTTTTATTACCCATGTCAATATTCAAGTCACCAAGTATATATGTGTGGCATATTTTAATTATATCTTCCAACACATCATTGATGATAGATATGATATCTAAAATGTTACCATTTGATGCTAAGTACTATAGAGTAGGATTATAAGATGCATTATTCCATGTGTTAGTCAAGAAAATCTCTATAAAAAATCATATAGATAGTAAAACATCAAACTCACTCCCTCATGGGATGTTGCTAATGAATTCTAAGAGCTATTTAAAGAAGGAATAGTACCAAATCTTCCAAATAACATCCCTCCTTCCAAGAATGGAAAAAAAACACATTTTCCCTTGGATTTAATGCTCCAAGTGTGTGTTAATGATGAGTAACATGTTCCTCCATCACTTCCTAGTGCATCACTGGTGTAGGCTCATAAGATTTGGCTAATTTATGCAAATTGGTGAAGCTTTTCTATAGCAATTTATGCATGTGCAAATTGGTGAAGCTTTTCTAGAGAAATTTATGTATAATAAGTTTGTATAAATGAAGCTTAAAAATGGTGGTCTTAGCTCACTTATTTATATCTTTTTAAGATTATTCATAATTAACCATGACCGTCAATCTTGAGATCAAGATGTGTGGCCATGAACTAATTCAATTCTGGAGGGACAAGCCATAAATATTCCCCTTAATATTTGGAAGAATGGACCATTGATGACGCATTGGGGGTTTAATCTCGATATTTGTTTCATTAATGGCCTATAGATGCCACCGCATTGATGTTGTCATACGATGGTGCAGATTTGAGGAATGAATTTTCAATAAATATATTTTTAATAACTTCCATGGAATTTTCACTTAGGCTCTTGATTTGATTTAATTTGCTTAAGTGGTTTTGATTAATTTTCTATAATTCATTGGAAATATGTCACATGCTTGATCAACCTGGTTAGAAATGTCATTTTACTGAGTAATAATTTGACTAGAGTATAATCAGAATAAGGTGTTAGTTACGTACAAAATAATACCCCAATTATGGCATTATGTATGTGAAATAACACATGCACGTAATGTGTGCTACCAAATTAAAAGAATTAAATGGTCCAAAGAATCATTTTACATGTTCATAATTTGACTCAAAGTGGTTTGAGAAAAGATAATAATCACATAAAATACATTACCCCATTTAGGGATACATTAGCCTAAATTAACACCTATACATGATAAGTTCAAACCATTTAGTATGTTTTAGTGATTTTGGCCCAAATTGTGCATCATTGCAAAATGTTGCTAATATTGACAATTTTAGCACAATAGTGATAAGAATTGGATGTCTACATTTTCCCCCTATTTGAGAAGGCATGGCAAGACATTCAGTTGAAATGATGCCTTTTCAAAAAATGAAAAGGTCACTATAATTAGAAGAAATAAAATTTGTTCCCATTTTCCATTTTTAAATTTTACATGAATTATAGAAGAACAGGTTTATGAAATTCCCCAAACATCATTTGGGTAGCCCATGATACGCCCTCAAGGGGAAAATGGAAAATTTGAAAATATTTGGTGGGTGGGCCTTCAATCAGAATAAATTATAATCTTGTTAATTTCAGCAAAAGATGTTGAAAAACAAAACAATTAGAAGAATGTGGAAGGAAAATTTGATCATAGGGGTTAAAATACTAGCCCAAAAAAGATAAAATGATGCAATTGTAGGACTAGGGGATGACAATTATGAAAAAATATTATATTTTGACCCCTAGGGGTAAAAATAAGTCATTGTTACCCTAGTTATAGTAAATTCTAAGCTCTGTTAATTATGCATGAAAGAGCTAAAAAAATGGCCAACATCTTGCACCACCATCATCTTGGGGAGCATGTGAGAGAGAACCAATTATCATCAAGGATAAAAACATTGGTATGTACCTTTTTTGGTTTTTAAATTTATCATTTATTGCTTTCATTACATGCAATAAGTGGTAGATGGGGTGATCCCACCATTTTCCCAATTTGGAAAATAGTGAATTCACCCATGACAATAGTAGGAATGCCATAAGATTGGTGATCTCATCAAGCTTTTGATGAGATCATCAGTCAAAATTGAGCAATCACTAAATCAATGGCAAAATCACATTTTTTAGTGAATATTACCTTATCAAATAGTGATTTTATTAAGATCGGTGGGTCTACCAAATAATGGGAATGACCCATTGAATGGTGAGGTCATGATAAATAACAAGATCACCCTATAGAGTAGTGAGAATGTCTTGCTAAACAACAAGATCACCAAAATAATAGTGAAAATGCCAAAAAAAAGTATAATGGGCCTATAAGAGATTAGTCTAGGCCCAAAACTATAAGAGGGAGAGAGATACATAGAAGACTAGTCTAGACCTTAAAATTATAAGAATATGAGAGAAATATAATTGACATGACACTTTGTGCTTGATTCGTAGGAGTGAGTTATGGTTATCATGTCATGGGAGTGGTTCTCATGAGTATTTCAATAATAGGGGTTGATGATGGATGAGTTCATGGGCATCCTTGTTATAGTAGACCTTTAGCACCTAGAATGCTTGTTAGTGATTTGTACAGATAGAACATACTTTTTAGCACTAGCAAAGAGGTGGAATTCCAAGACTTCCACCTTTCATCCACTGATTAGGGAGGCAACAGTGACACTAGAGGATGTACACTGGATTCTATGGGTACCTATGTGAGGACCCTAGATTACTTATATGGGGGATGGATAGCATGTCATTTTAGATGACCTACTAGGGGTAGTGGAGTATGAGGTTGTGGATGAGTGTACAGATGTGGATGCACTAGAGGAATTGGTTTGGCCTCTAGAGGGTAGAATGGGATAGGCGACAGTTTTCCCAGAGGTAGCAATTTTGATAGCTATTGTTAGTGGCCTTATACTACCTAACAAGAGTGGGTAGTTCTTTCCATTAGGGTTAATTAGTGTAGTGTAGTATATGTTTGATCATCTAACATGGTTTTCCTTGGGACCTATTATTTTGGCATAGATTTACAAGGATCTTATTATGATATCATACAAGGGAGGGTACAGCATAAGCCACAACACACTGTTGCAATTATAGGCCTAGGAACATATCATGATTGCATGACCATCGAGGCTGAGATATCAAAGGGGACCAGAGGATACTATAGTTTAGGGGTGGTACCCAATAGGACCAGGGATGTAGGGACATTTTGGGGCCTTGTCATATTACAAGAGAGCCATCGATGAGATAGAGGATGGAGACTTCATTTGGCATCCCTACTTGGGGACACAGTGGTTATGGGTGGAAGAACTATTTGTGATTGGATACATGATCACACCATGATATATTATAGGTTTCCATGACTATGTGGTGGAGAGATATAGGCTAGATCAAGTCTAGTAGTAGTTTGGCATGTAGCAGGATGTCCCAGATGGTCCATGCTACTTTGCATATGTGACCAGGGAGATCAGGGAGTGGGCACCACTAGTTCCCAGGGAAGAGGTAGTGATAGATTATGATAAGTTTATTCATTTTATATGGAATTATGTGGGAGGGGTTCTCTATGTAGGGATGACTAATGCATATATTGCATGGTGGTTACGAATGTGACCCATCCAATTGACTAGGCCATTACCCCAATAGCCAGTCTTGAGATAAATATGGGTGAAGATGAGGGAGGATCAAGGATAGGCCCTAGCATAGTAGTAGGTTTAGGTGTCAGTATGGTCAGCCATTCCATACACCATTCCACTATAATTAATACATCCTCAGGGATAGCAGGATCCTGTAGAGGATGTGGAGATGGTTGAGCTATATGGATAAGTTATGGATACAAGGGATACCCTAGGTGGTGATGTAGGCCATATGATAGGTTCCAAAGAGGTAGGTCCCTCTAACACATATAGAGGATTAGGATTGAAATCAGGATGGGTAGGGCCTTCAGGTACATGAAGGTCCATAGAGGACCAAGAATTGATTGATAAGCTCTAGAGGGAGATTTATGCATGCCTCTTAGAAATAACAAGGTTATAGATCATGGTGGTTGGGTTATAGGTTCAATTGGATACTACATAAGGAGAGACCACTAGGCTATAGGTTCTCATCATAGCCAGGGATACAGAGATTGTGGGTCTCAAAGGATAGGTGGCACAGTTAGCAGGGGTTTAGGCCCAATTAGCCACATGAGATGTGGAGTTCATGATAGTGATTGGTGAGTGGTATTTTTCTCAGGTAGAGATGGGGAGGCTCATATAAGAGAGAGATGAGGATCAAAGAGCTAGGATAAACATAAAACTAGATCAGTTAGAGCCTTAACCAATTTGATTATAGCCAAGGATGACTCTTTATGCATGAAGGATGATGCCCTACACACCAAGGATGAGACAACATATTGGAGGCAAGCTTATGAGGTGGTAGATCCTATAGAGTAGAGAGTGGCTTCTTATAAGGAGTATACGAGGTCATAGTGGACTAGATGAACCTTCAGGTCTAGACATGGGATAGATTCAAAGTGGTCAGTGATGCATCTAGATGCACAATAGGTTGTCATGGGGACTCAACCATCATGTCCATTAGTAGTGTCTACATCCATGATAGGTCAGAGTTTCCATTAAAGTCCTCCCAAAGATGAGCATAATGAGAGTTGATTATGCTAGCTCTTTATTTTTGTACTTATGATATAGATAGATATTCTTGTGATGTATAGAAAAATGATTTTGAGATATATATATATATATATATATATATATATATATATATATATATATATGACATACATTTTTAGCTTATTGCTACTTGTACATGGACTATTAATATTATTTGATTGTTCTATGATGTTTTCAATGATATTGCTCTTGTTATGATATGTTTTGATATGCTAGTTTTAGGAGATGCACGTCCTTAGTTAGCACATGGATGTTGATATTTTTGTTTTGCTTTATGTATGACTAGATGCTATAATTTAATTTTATATGCACATCCCAAACTAATCATAGAAATAGTCAATTAGACTCACAATGTATGTAAAGAGATGCACATCTTGCATAGAGTCTTGTGTTAGGTATATGTATTTGGTAATAACTTTCAGAGCTTAATTGGCTTTTGGATTTGGATAACTTGGTGTTTATTATAGTAAATTTCAAATTATGCATCATAAGTATGAGTAACTTATAATAAAATTATATTTCATTTGCAATTGGTTGGTTCAAATGTGAAAATTTATAACTAAGGATAATGATAAAAATTACCAAAACCAGAGTTACAACTATTTGTGTTTAAACAACAACAAAAATAACAAGAAAAATAATAATATAAACATGTAACCTAACTTAAAATCATGATATGAACAATCAATATTTAAGTAGGAACAAGAATGTATAAAAGCAAAATAAGAACAATTTATTTTAAACAATGTGAAATAAAGATATGAATAATCAAGATCCATGTGTTATAACAAAATTTACTTGGAAAACAAACAAATAATAAAACAATTTAAATACAAATGTAAACAAATTAAGCCTAAGTAAAAACTAGACTCAAAATGTTTGACAGAATGCAATTAAAAACACAAGAATAAATCAAAGTAAATAAACAAGAAAACATTAAAACAAAAGACAAACTTAACAAAACATGAAGAAACAAATAAAAAAACAAAAAATAGAGAAATCAACTCAAAATAGTAATCAAAACACAATAAAACACCAATAAATAAAATAAAGACACAACACAATCTAAATATAAACTAATGAAGGAACAATGAAACACCAACAAAATAAATGGAGAGATAACAAAACACATCAAATAAATAATAAACACACACAAAAAATGATTAATTATAATTTTAGTGCAAATAGAAAAAGTGAATTATTCATGTAAGTGTAAATAGAGGTGTTACGCTCTGCGACAGGGAGACCCCTAAGCTAGGAAATAACAAAACTAGTACAATGAAATTAAAAAAAGATAAGGTTTACCCCAAGTGATAGGGAATCAAAAACACAAAACAAAATGGGGGAAATAAAATAAAAGGAAGGAATGGCTGAGTTGACTCTAGATGCATGAGGCAAGTGGACGTTGCCTACATAGTTTTATGGACATGAGATCTAACATGAAATTTAGGCCAAATGTAGTTCTCCCAAGAAATGGGATAGAAGAAAAGTGATGATTAGAAAACATGATTGTATTATATAGAAATAATGAAATGAGCTTACAAAATAGTGAGCACATAAGAGATAACTTCTCACAAAATGGCGAGAATGTTCAAATGGTTACTCACAAAATAGTAAGAGCATGAGATAAGAATAAATAGAGGTTCAAGGCAATGTTTTTATTCTTTATGTCTATCAGTTTATAATGTTTTTTGTGTTTTTTGGGATAAGCAACATAAATGAAATATTAACAAAAAGTCCAGGGAACTACCTAACTAAGGAGATGCACTTCCATAAGAAAGATTTCAAACAAAAGCTAAACTAGCTACAATGGGGATCATGAGTATAAACAATGGCACAGGGAACTAACTAATCAAGGAGATACACATCCAAGAATAGGAGTTCTAATAATAGCTAAAGTTGGTTACAATGCCCTGATGATCTTGTTAAGGCAATGACACCTACCAAATAGTATCAAAATAATAATATAATAATATGCAGTGTTGGATAAATCTAAAGAATCATTCAACAGGCAAAAAACCATGTGCATACATATCATTGTATACTTATCTGCAAAAAGAAGCTATGAAATATTGTTTAGGTTGAACTATTTTGTAGAACAGATGTTGAGTGTATCCAGAATGCCTATGATTCATAATCAAGATCATAATTGATTATGAAATATAAATGTTTAGGTTACAATAGTTTAGAATATGAAAAGAATATTGTTTTAGGTAGAATGGTCCAAGTTACAACAGTCCAGAATGGGATGAAAATGAGTCTAATGGTATATAAATGATCCAAAGTGCCAATAATATAGGGGTACAATGGTTCAAAGTTACAATAGTCCAAAGTAGTAAAAGAATATTATTCACATTAGAATGATCCAAGATAAAATGAGACAAAATAAAAATGGTCAAAGATAGGATGCTCCAAAATATAATAGTGGGATAAATGAGTTTAGCACAATTTGCCCCCAATTAATGGCTCTTGTATACAATTGTTTAAAGAGTTGTCAAACATATAACCACTTGAGATGTACAATATTCATGGGTTTTGGGAGCTCTTCACCATTTGGAGTAGTTAATCGATATGCCCTCAATCCATAATTTATTATGATTATATATGGGCCCAGATAATTAGGTTGAAACTTACCCTTTTTGCATTCAACATTAGTGTTCTTTTGATTTTCCTTCAAGACCAAATCACCAATTTCAAATTCCCTAGGGAGAATGTGCTTATTATATCTTCTACACAATATGTTTTGATATGCTTGCAAGTTGTCTAGGGTAGCCAAATGCTTTCCATTAAGGAGTTTGAGCTCTTGTAATTTGGAAACTCTATAATCTTCCTCATCTTTGATGTTCTCTAAGGATACCTATAATGAAGGTAACTTGATAACAATCAGGATAATAGCCTTTGTGCCATAAATAAGGTAGTATGGATTGGCTCTTTTGGGGGTTCAATGACTAGTGCAATAAGCCTATAGGGAAGGAAAATATTACAGTACCAATTACGACCAGGGTCATTGACAATCTTCTTTAGGATTACAATAATGGTTTTTTTAGATACATCAACTTGACCATTGCCTTGTGGGTTATATGGTGTGGATTTATTGTGCTTGATTTTGAATTTGGCACAAAGAGCTTTAACATCTTAGTTTACAAATTATCCACCATTATCCAATATAATATAGGCTAGGATACCATATCGATAAATGATATGGTAATGCATAAACTTGATAATATGCTTCTCAATTATGTAAGTAAGAGGAATGGTCTCCATCCACTTACTAAAATACTTGATAGTAGTGAGAATATGCTTGTGGCCATCACAAGAGGCTAGGTTGATTTTCTCGATGAGATCAAGGCCCATGTAGAAAACGGCCATGGTGTAGTGATCGAATGAAATGGTAAGAAAGGTGTGTGTGTCAAATTACCATATTTTTGGCAAGCAACACACTTCCTAACATGATTACAGGCATCTGTTTCCATATTGGGCCAATAATAACCTATTCTAAGGATTTTCTTGGCTAAGACCACACCGTTAGTATGGGCCCCACATATTCCTTCATGAAACTCCTTAAGCACGAGCTTGGGATCTCCTGAAGATAAACAACAAAGTGTTACATCATAGCCTTTATGAGAAATCATGTTTCTAAGGAGGGTATAATAGGCTATGCAATGAAGGAAATTTTTTTGGATATTATTGGAAAGGTCAAGTGGAAAGACTTGGTCATAAAAAATAATTATAAATGTTTTGGAACCAAGGCAGTTTAGGTGGGGGACTGGGACCAATAATGGTGCATATATTTTTTGAATCTGGCAATCTATGAGTAGGCTATAGAATATTTTCAATGATAAACTGATACTCTTTATCATTGTCGGTAATTTGTATCATGGACCCAATTGTTACCATTGCATCAAAAAATCTATTATTGGTCTATGGTACTCATTCAAATTTTAAGGATTTGAAGTGAGTCTTAAGATTATCCAAAATGTGCTTGTAGGGAATAATCTTGTCATCTCTAATCTGATATTGATCTATGGTTTGATTACTAATCAATTGGGAAACCCCATAGACCTTTAATCATTGGATATCTCATTGTACTACAAGGTGAAGTCCTACAATAAGGGATTCATACTCAGCCATATTATTGGTATAATGAAAATTAATATGAAATGCTTTGGGAATCAGATCACCTTGTGGTGTAATCAACAAAATGTTAGCCTTAGATCTATGGGATGTGAAGGAGCCATAAAATTATAAATTCTATTATTCATGTTCATGTAGCACTTATTTTACTGTCATAATAGAATCATTTGGAAAATCAAATTTGAGTGGTTGATTATATATAATAGGAGCTTCTGCAAGTTGATTTACTCTGACCTTCCCCTTGATAGCCTTTTAATTCTAGTACTGAACATCTAATTCACTTAATATCATGACCCATTTATCTATGTGACCTATGATATTTTCTTTGGATAATAAATATTTGAGAGTGTCCACTTTAGCAACAATAATAGTCTTATTATTCACCATATAGTGTCACAACTTTTGGGAAGTGAACACCATTGTGAAACATGCCTTCTCCATAGGTGTATAATTATGTTCATAATCCACAAGTGTGAAACTCAAATAATATATTGCATGTTCCTTTCTATGTTCATCATGTTGGGCCAAGAGTGTCTCCAGTGCATATTAATGGTTTTCCAGGTGTCAACAGCCTCAAAACTAGCAGGTTGACCAAGTATGTTAAGAGCTTCAAAAATGTTAATTGACATTCAGTATCCCATTGAAAAGTGACCCCTTTCTTCAATAGGTGTGTAAATGGGTGGCACTTATCTGTTAGTTGTGAAATGAACTTATGAAGAGATTGAATTTTTCCTTACATACTACAGAGCTATTTGAGATTAGAAGGTGGAAGAATTTAGGCCTTAACCTTAGTAGGATCCACTTTAATACCTATTTGTGACATAATGAACCCTATAAATTTTCCTGAAGTGACACCAAAGACACTTTTTATGATTCAAATGAACTTTGTACTCATGAAGGCTCTCCAAGATTTTATGTAAAACATCAAGATGTCTAGCACATGTTTTTTATTTTCTTATGATGTCATCAACATATTCTTCAACAATATCATGCATGATGTCATGGAAGATGATATTCATAAAATGTTGATAGGTGTCCCCATCATTCTTCAAGCTAAAGGGCATGACTTGGTAACAAAATTTTCCCCATTATATGGTAAACATAGTTTTGTGTTAGTCTTCTTGAACTATCTTGATCTGATTATATCCTGAGAATCCATCTATGAGGGATAACATCTCATACCTAAAAATAAAATTGATAATCATGTTGATATTGGGTAGAGGAAAATTATGTTTGGGACATGCCTTATTGATGTCTATAAAATTAGTACAAATTTGTATACTCTTTGGCTTGTTGCTTACTGGAACTATGTTTGATATCCATTCAAAATAATCTAGTGGTCTAATAAATCCAGCTCCTAATAGTTTCTCTAGTTCTACTTATACCAAAAGGGTGATGCATGAATGCATATTTCTCAATTTTTATTTGACCAGCTTAACACCTAGATGAACAACAAGTTGATGCAAAACCAAGTCAGGGTCTAAGCCTAGCATGTCAGAATAAGCCCCTACAAAGATATCAATAAAATCTCTTGGAATGGTGACAATGTGGTCATGTTCTTCATCAGTGAGGGAGGCTCCAAGATAAATAATTTTTGGATTATCATAAGTTCCTCAGTTCACTTTTGTGGTGTTTTATACAAGGAGTGTAGAACCATATTCTATAATAGAGGGTAGCATCTGATCCTAGTTCTCTTCTTATGCTTCAGTTTTTGGTTATTCTTCCTAAAGATATAGATAGTGAGACAAATCTAAATCTATTGCTTTAGGTAGTGGCTAACTAGTAAAAATCTATGAAATGTCAAAAGCAAGATGCTTAAAGACTTTATGTTGTTCTGATGTGATAATGACACTAGATATAGATCTAGGACTTGGTGGACATTATGTGTCCTTTGGAGATGAGAAAAATTTCCTATCTAAGAGCGCTTTAAATAGGTTTTCACTCAAGGGCTTATCTTTTTCTTTACTATTTCCCTAATTAATGATCACCTCAAAGAGGTTTTCACCCAAATATATTGATGTTTTATCTTTTTTATGACCAAAAAATTTTCCTGCTCTCAAAAGTAGGTAGAAGAGTCCAAAGAGAAGTCAAAACATTGCTTATGATCACCAATTGGAAATCTGTCTCTAAGGCCCATTTACTCACCAATAGATTCTTCATTCTAAAATTCATTGAGTGGTATAATAGAATCCTACTACTCACAATTAATGAGGTCAGGATGATGAAGGCAAAGGGGACAATGGGATGTGATGGTCATAATGAAATTGGATTCAAATAGGTCCATGTCAGCAAGCTCATCATAAATGCTATAATGGGAAGTTGCATCATTTCCCAGAATCTTGTTACTAGTTGATTCATAAGAATCACTATCAAAATACATGAGGTCACCCCTAAGAAATATAAATCCAAGAACTTGACTCATGTTAGGTTTACCTACTAATAATGGTTATAAGATGATTTGATCTCATAGCCTGATGCATTTGCTTGTATAATCAAAGTTGTCCATAATCTGATTAGGAATAGGATACTTAAGATTATAAAAATAATTAGCAATGCCATCTGAATATAACTAATCTCCTTTAAAACAAGCTTCCTGATTCTAATTTGGTGAAGTAACAAGTATGAATACCATTGGTGGTTTCTATGTATCTTTCTTCTTTTAACAAATCATGTTAGGCCTGAAAGGGTTTTGGGAAGAATTGGGTTTACCAAAATACTTAGGAGACTTGGGTAACTTAGAAATGTGAAAGTCATATTTTAGATGGTACATAGAATTTCTTGCATCCTCAATAGTGACCTTTAGTGTAAGTATTATAGGAAATAGATCAGTCGAAGTGGAAGCAAGGTCACTTGGGTTGATATAATTGGACTTGGGTGATTATGAAACTATTTCTTTGTTCTTCTTCATGATGAATTCAGAACTAGGGAAATAGTTATTTTTTCAAAATTTAGCCTCCATGTGCTTGCAATATTGGTAGGGATACAAATTAGTAGGAATGTTAACTTTAATCCCATCATGGGGGAACTTGAGGCATTGGTGTAAAGTGGATGGGATAGCCTGCACTTCATGGATCTAAGGACAACTAAAAATCATGTTATAAGTCAATTTAATATTTATAATATGACATAAAGTATGATGGGACACAGACCCAATAATGATTGGTAGACAAATAGTTCTAGAAGATTCCCTTTTGGTGTCGTCATATGCCTTAATCGTGAGTATCCCTGGTTGGATGTCCTTGGCAATATAACCCAATCATTGTACTAACTTGTTTGACACTATGTTTAGCCCTAAACCATTATCCATAAGAACCTACTTGATCTTATGATTTTTAATAGTGACCTCAATATACAAGGGGTTATTATGGCTAGGACCAAGAGTAGACATATCTCTCTGATCAAATGTAACTTGGACGAAAGGAGATAAATTCCCTACAAGTGTTTGAAATTATTCAGGTTGATGTCCTAGGGAACAATGGACTATTGAAGAAAATCATTTAAAATAGTTATATGGAATTCTAATGTATGTAAAAGATCTAAAATATAAATTTGTGTAAGGGTTTTACTGAGTTGGTTTGAGATACTATATGACTTTTCAATGAAAGCATGAGAGGGTTTATCCTTGATAGGTACAGTTTTCATTTTTGTATTTGAAGGAACAAATTTTCAAGTTTAGTCTAGTGTTAGAAGAGGGAAAAGTGCCCTAGAGGGTGACTCACGAGAGTCTAGTCATGATTGCATATTCTAGAATCAGTAAGGAATCATTATAATTAGAGGAAGAAGGCAGAAGGCCTTGGATGGTGACTCACGAGCATGTAGTTGTGTTTATGAAATTTTGAGTTAGCAAGGAGTCATTATAATTAAAAGAAGGGGGTCCAGATATAGTAACTCATATAAATTGAGGTGCAATAGAATTGATCAAACCTAACACAACATTACTTTAAGAAGAGGGTGTTGACCCTATAATGGGTTGTCTATTACTTTGAGAAGAATTGGATGGTTCACAAGATTTGATGGTGATAGTGGTAACATGATTTTAAAAAATACATCCCACAGTGATATTATAATCATATGGCATGTTGTTATAACCCAGGTTATTAGCATGAGTATTATGATCCTGATTATGATCAAGTTGATTATGATTCTAGCCTTGTGTTTGTTGACATTAGTTCTACCCTTGATCTGAGTATTTATTGATGGTTATTGTTGATTGTGTTTAGTAAATGGGTCTTTTTAAATACCCATATCCTAATTATTATTTTACATTGTGTGTTTTACTTCAATTTCACCACTCTCAATCAAGTCCTCAATAAGATGCCTCAGTTAAACACATCAGTAAATACCATGGCTAATAACATGATCAAAGTTACAAAACTCATCTTCTCGATACCAACCAAGTTTAGGTTGATCTTCAAGGAATAGTCATGGTATAGGCCACACAATTAGATTGGTTTATATGAGTTTTTGGACTACGACCTCAACTAAATCTCCTAGTTTGTTGAATACTCTATATTTATTGAACATTATTTGTGGAGGAGCCCATTACAATCTATTTGATGGATTAGGTGGATCTAGTTACAAATTTAGAGTAGGTAGATCCTACACATTTATACATGTCTAGATTATGTCACTTCATTCCCACCATGTTCTTATTTTTGTTAAACCCTTTAGTATTTTCTATAGCAACAAATTTAATAGGTGATTGGGTCTAATTATATGTTTGACCCTATGAATAAACCTTGATAAGGCCCTTAGTAATAAGTGCCTTTTCAATCTGCACACCCTTGTCTATAATTTCCTCAAATGTATTTGCACAAGTGAGTCATAGATTATGAGACACCTTAGGTTATAATTTTTGTGCAAAAATATCATCTACTTATTTATTTGTAAAATTGTGTTGAAAGTGTCTAGCTAATGCTCTCCATCACTATATATATGCTACAAAGCTCTCCCCATCTCATTATTTCACTTTACACAAGTTGACCAAAGTCAAATCACGTTGAATGTTGTAAAAGAAATGGTTAAAAAAAAATTAGATAAATCATTCCAATAAGCCAGTAATATCTTAGGTGATTGAAGGAGCTAGTCCAAAGTTTGTCCAGCTAAACTGCATGGAAACAAGTGAAGCAAATAAACATTGTTATAGGCTACCTCTTAGCACAATACAAAAAAGGATTGGATATGTGCTCAAGGGTCACCCTTCCCTATGTATTTATCAAATTTGGTGCCTCAAAATGAGGTGGAGAGGGGAATTAGAGAATACTTAAGTCAAATGGATATGGACATATCTCATCTAACTTATACTTCTTTACTTAATTTCTTGTCTCTAGTCTTGACACTATTTCCTTCATCAAATTCCACTCTAGCATGTTTGGTGCATTTATAGGTCGAATATAATTTTTTTTGGGTGGTATTTTCCCCTATTGCATTGTTTTTTTAGGGATATAAACACTATGATCTGTAACTTTGTTTTGGTTTACTCCTTGATTCAAGTAGGTTGGTTATTTATTCGTAGGTGGTTGAGAAATATTTCTTGGAATCTACCACTATGTACTATAAGTATATGGCTGGTTTTGAGGAGTCTATGATCAATTCACCAAAGGTCATGTCATTTCAAAGGAAATTAAAAAATTATTTTGAATAATATTCCCAATATTCCCAATGTATGCTTCGTGTCTGGTGAAATATGTTACGAAGCATCCCTAGGTTTGTTTTGTTTAGATGAAATGCCAAGATCTATCATAGATGGAGGATCAACTAAGGTATGTTATGTTTGATCTATCACAATATCTTACCCTTTATAAGCATTATTTTGAATCGAATATGTAGCCAAAGAGCTTGTTAAGTCCACAATAAGTTGTTCTATGTATCATTGACTTATTTTTTTAATCTTGGTAGAAAGATCTTGGTCATTGGGAGTAGACTCTATGAGTGGTTTTTTTTACGTTGCTATAAAAAGAAATATTATATTTGGCAATGGGAGTGAGATATTGCTCTTGTTGTTTCTCTTCTATCCTAACAAGAGTTTGCAATTGCTCCATCGAAAAATCTGGTGGTAACCTAGTGCTTGATTATATCAACCTTAGGAGGGATTCATCTTTATCTTCTAAGAGTTAATGTTCATAATTATCTTATTTAGAACCCACAATTATTGGGATATCTTTGAACATGATAGAGTTCTCCTTTCCATCATAAAAATGCTCTTCCTTGTAATTAGAGTCATAAAAGACCCCACTACAAGTATACCTTTATGTCATTCTTGGAAGATGGTTTTCTTTATTTGATAAGATGTGAAATGGGTTTTTCAAATGTTAAAAGGTGTGTTCAGATATCTTCAAACAAATGACAAGATAAAATGAGACTATAATAAAAGAAGTGATGTAGTACCACACATTATAGGAAATTGGTTACTAATTTACTCAATCGTGGTGAGTTTAAATCATCAAATTAAAAGAGGGTAGGATAACTTTGGAACCTAAAGTGCAGGATAGCATAATAAACCCAGGTCAAAGATACATTGATACCATAAAATATAGATACAACTATGATGAATTGAAACTATAAAATTAGAAGAAGTTATTTCTGATTAGGAAGATAAAAATGTGAACCAAGAAGCTCAAAATGTGAATTAGCACAAGAAATCTTAAGTATAAAGCCAAAACTAAATGGGCAGTACAATGGCACCACATGGAAACAAGATGTATAATGGTTCAAAAACTTAGAGTGCAAGTGAATGAAAAATAATATAAGTCCAAAATAAGAATAAAATGATGATGATTCTAGGTAACAACCTTCAATCCAAATGGGAAATCGTACCCAAGTTATTCAAACTAAGTGCAAAAGGTAAACTGATAGCACCATGGATCAGAACTTAGAAAGGTGAGATTTTGAATTTAGACAAAAAACGAAGGACTTTGAGATTTTACAAAGTGGAAAAATGGTCTATACTCAAATGTACATCATAACAACATTGTCATAAAATACAAACATAATGTTCTAGATGATGATTTAAGTAAGGCAAGAAAGTGATTTCAATTTGGTCAATGTAATGCCTTTTTGTTCAAAATAGACTAGTGTATGATAAAGTGTTTGGTTTCTTGACATGTTTTGGATTTCACAAAAATAGTTTTAGAATAAAAAATACTAAGCAATTAAAAGGATAAAATGAAAAACACACCTAAATATAACATCCTAAATCCTAAAATTGACAAGGTTGCATGATACTATAAAATTTTGTATATATACGTACTCTTGAGAGGATTTTAATTGTTAATCCACAAATAAAATAACATGAAAATTAGGGATTTTATACCCCCTCTTCTCTTAAGAGTATTTATGGAGACATGTAACTTTGGGCTACTCGCCCTGCATCAACAGTATGTCTGTGATAAGTGGGGTTATTCTAAAACTAAATTTTTGAGTGTCTAGATGGTCCCAAATGTGGCTCACACTAGATATGTTCATGTCAATTGGATCATATTCAATCTAATTATTATGAAAAGGTCTTGTCATTTTCACAACCACTACATTCATCAATTACTCAGTGTAGTGTGATGTCTGAGTTGCCCCTACAGTCTAAGCTTAATAACCACTAACGAAGCTTAGTTTAACCATTCAAACCAAGTGTCTCAATGAGTCACCCTTAATTTATATACCCCATCATGTATTGGGGTTGAAACAATGCTAGGAGATGAATTCCTATGTTAATGCTTCCCTAGAGAGCTCGTGAGGAGGTGATGAACTCCTGCTCACAAGCCAAAGTGCATAAAAATAAAGACAAGTGAAAAAAATTTATGGTCATTTTAGGATCACCCAAACCATATGGATTTGAGGAGGGCCCTAGAGAATTTATTTTCACACCTTTTAAAAAGGCACAAAATGCAAATAATGAGCACTTTTGGTTACCCAAGTTCCCTAAAGGGGATGGGGGGAGATCATATGTGTAACACTCATCTTGATAAAATCAAATACTTTAATATGCAAAAATAAAAATAGAACTCTTAAGAGTATTTATCTAATTATGAGAGATCATTTTAATCACCAAAACAAAGTTTACAATGAAGTTTGTCTTTGCTTGTTATTGAAATGGAGACTAAGTGACTTAAAGCCTTCAAAGAAGATGTTAGAAGTCTATAATGAGGGTGTGAAATTATTATAAAAACTTCTAACTTATTGTTTTAAGTCTCTATTTTCTTGTGTAGGTTGATCTCACCATTCCATAATGCATTCCCACCATTCCATAGGTCAATATTACTAAAAGATAGAATAAAGAACACAACGGTTTACAATCTCGTCAACTGACAGAGTGATATCACTAATTAATAGGGAGATCATGTCAAAGTATAGGGCATTCTCACCAAAATGATAAAAATGATTAAAAGAAAATAATATTCACCTATCATTTTTTGGTCCAAACCTATCTCTCCATTTCACAGGTCGATCTTGCCAATATGCAAAGCAAACTTGTAACAACCCTATTGGGTTAGACATAAAAATACGTAATTTTTTTCTAGTTAACCATATTTACCATAAATATATTAAACCTATAGAATATAAATATATATCACATATATAATCAAGTGGTAACAATAAATACACATTACATTATATATCATAAGTCTCTAATGTCATGAGAATGCTACATAAAATGAATATAAGAAGTAATATAGTAACTCAACCTTGACTGATACAACTCTGCAATCACCATTGTCAATATACAAAAATAATTAATCATATTTCTTCATGATATTACTCAATTTTAATATATAATATAATATAATATACATAATTTATAAACCTTACTCCTCGAATCATAAGTTCTTCGCACTCTCTAGTATATGTGGCAATCTCAAGTATCATCTCAATAGTAGTACTATTATGGGGAGGGAGAGCATTATTTGAGTGATTTTACATACCAACCATAGACCAATTATCCCCTACACTAATCACATCAATAAATGGCCCTCCCTTAATGGATGATTAGATAGTGACAGGGTGGTAATCTAGAGAGACAAGCAAGTACCCATGTGTTGTATGATTCTAAACTAAACATGTAGTGTATCATAGAAATTTGTTCTATTGCAAGATATCGCACAAACATGTGAATCATACTTATGAAATTATAATGTATCACTAAACATACTTTGACATAATTTTTTACAAATAATAAATGATGATGATATAGATCAATCAAATTCATGTACATCACTTGATTGGACTGCCTTCATCTATCATTGTGATACCAGTAAGTCAGTGAAGTCCATCTCACTCCTTAATCCATATCAATAATGCAAATTGGTTGAATAAAATTCAACCACAAGATTCATTTAGTTTACTTACTATTTTAAAACACAACATATAACATGCCAAACATAAGAGTAATCAAATCATACATTTATTTTATCAAATGTATGGATGAATCTTACATTATTTTCTATCACATACTAGAAATAATGACTGTAGTTTATACCATCTGAGTAAACACACATTTAACTATAAATTTTCACTATCACAATAATTTTCAAACATTATACACCCTATTATAACCCATATTATCATGGTCTAGTGTACTAAGACATACTGCTAGTTTTCCCAAAAATAGTCATATAAAGTAGTCCTAGAAACATGGAAACATAAGCATCTATACAAATAATCAGATTGGATGAAGCATGTCTCAGTTCCTATAAAACATAATAACATACCAACACAACATTCATTAAACTCTCAAATATTTCATGCATGTATACACAAAGTCTTACCAATTGATACAAAACACGTGATCCACAGCAATAACTAGCATGTATACAGTAAACTAGTCAAATGTAGGTATGAGTTTAGGCAAAATAATTATATTATGTACCATCAAATAAAAAATATTTTTATACTATAATACCTTATGATATCCCATATTATCATAGGTTCCCAAATTCATAAATACAAATAACCAAACATATGATTTCAAGAATCTCATAATCCATATAGATAAAAACAACAAGCAAGTATGAGGTTTTACAATCTAGACATACCCTAAGTTAGATTGTAAACTAGCATTCAAAGTAACATAATATTGAAAAATCATCTTTTATGAATAAGTGATTAATTAATTATGTAATAACATGCAACACAAAATTCATTCCTCAAAATCATAGTAGCAGAGACATATGGAAGAAAATTCAAATCTAAGCAAATACACACATAACACAGATATAATGTGGTTCACCCAATGTGAGATACATCCACTAAGAGGCTCTCTATAATATTATAAACAAGATTACAAGACAACTATCAAAAATAAACCTCTCATAGAGATAAATTTCTCTAACCTGAATTCACACCATAATTCTCGAGATGCTAAGCTACACCTCAAACCTGATCACACCAACCAAAGAGAGAATACAAAGCTCAAAAATGAGATGCAAAATTCAATACTTAATGTGTTCCCCCTCAACCCTATTTGTACGTTCCAAAATCCCTTGAAAAATGCACCATGCCTTAGAGATAAGCATATCCCCACCAAAATGGCAATAAATAAGGGAGTTTATAACCAACTGGGATAAAGATAATCCCTTTATTCTCTCAACCACCTTAAATCATGCCCACTTCTCCATAAAACATGCCACAAATGTGGGAAGTGGTTGACACACTCAAAAAATTCACCCTGCCATTTGTGAAAGTTAAAATTACATGTTAAAAATACCCCATTAATTTTATTTTAACCTTAGGGGTGTTGAAATGGGCTCCACATTCAACAATCTCCCACTTGGAGTTCATTTCTCCTTGAATAAAATTTAACACTCCTCCATGATCTTCATGAAGACCAACCAAATCTGAACATAACCTCAACTTCTCCAATGTGACTACCTTAGTCATCATATCTACAAGATTCTAGCTCATATGTATCTTCTCTAGCTTCACCATGTTTTCCTCTAAAGCTATCTTGATGATATGATATTGCAACTATATGTGCTTCATCCTCAAATTAAAAGTGAAGTTCTTGGATAAATGTATAGCACTCTGACTATCACTATGTAATCCCCCAACTTCCTACTTATGCCCCTAACTCATTAAGTAATTGTTGTAACCAAATCATCTTCTTGTTAGCCTCTGTAGTAGCAACATACTTAGCCTTTATAGTTGATAAAGACATAAACTTCTATATCTGGGAAATCCAACTAACTGTTGTATCCCTGATAGTAAATACATAACATGTTGTACTCCTCTTACTATCAACATCCCCAACCAAATCCAAGTCCACATAACCATGCAAATTGGTGTTTAATCGACCAAAACATAATGTTGTACCCATAGTTCCTCTCAAATATTAAATAATCCACTTCACTACTTGTCATCTCTTATAACCTAGATTACTCATGTACCTACTTACTACTCCCACTACATGGGAAATATCTGGCTTAGTACAAATCATAGCATACATCAAGATAGCAACCATCGATGAGTAAGGTACCTTAGACATCTTTAGTTTTTCTTCTTCTATTTTGGGACACTACTCCTTTGATAATCTGAAATGGCCTGCCAAAGGAGTCCTAATTAGTTTAGCATCCTACTTACTAAACCTCTCTAAAACTTTCTTTACATACTCTTCCTAGGATAAGATCAGCTTCCTCTCCTTTCTATCCTAAGTTATCCTCATAACAAGTATTTGCTTCGTTACACCCAAATCCTTCATAGAAAAGGAATCACCAAGCTGCTTCTTGAGTACTTGAATCTATTGCATGTTATTTCCTAAAACCAACATGTCATCTACATACAAGCATAGGATAATATAATTACCATCCTCAAATCTCTTGACATACATGTAATGGTCAGAATGACACCTAGAGTGACCTTTTTCTAACATGAAATTGTCAAAATTCTTATACCATTATCATGGAGATTATTTTAGGCCATATAAGCTCTTTTTTAGTTTGCACACCAATTTTTCCTTTCCTTCGACCTCATAACCATGTGGCTGCTCCATATATGATTCCTCTTCCAAATCACCATGAATGAATGAAGTCTTTACATCTAATTTTTCTAAGTGCAAATCCTCTACTACAATTATACCAAGCTCAGTTCTAATAGAAGTCATCTTAACAACAAGATAAAAATTCTCATCAAAATCAATACCTTTCTTTTGTGCAAACCCCTTAACCACCAACCAGGCCTTATACCTTTTCCTTCCTCCATCCTCATCTTTTATTTTGTATACCCACTTATTCTTCAATGCTCTCTTGCCCTTGGGTAGCTTCCCCAAATCCCACATCTAGTTCTCCATGAGAGAACTATGTTCCTTTTCCATGGCTTGATCCCACTTATTCTTAGCATTCCCTTGCATTGGTTCTTCAAAAAATTCTAGTTCCCCACTATTAGTAAGTAAAAAATAACTCAACTATGGGGGGAAATGTTTAGGAGCTTTTCTTACTCTAGAAGACCTTCTTATTATAGTAGTTTAGGGTTCTTGTGTAGGAGGTTCCTGAACTATCTCCTTAGACACCTTACCATTCATAATATCATCCTACACTATGTACTCTTTTTATTCTTGTTCATACAACTGATCCTTATACATGACTTTTTCTTTAAATACAACATCCCTAGATCATAATATTTTCTTGTCTCTAAAACTCCAAACCCAAAAACCAAAGTCATCCTCACCATAACAAATAAAGATGCATCTCTCAGACTTAGCCTCTAACTTGGTCATATCTTTCTTGGTAACATGAACAAATTCTTCACATCCAAAGACCCTAAGAAAAGAATAATTAAATTTCTTACCAGACCAATCTTCCTTAGGTATTCCTCCATCTAAAGGAACTTAAGATCCTTTGTTAATTATATATATCGCTATGATAATTGATTCCACACAAAACATTAGGGGTAGCCCTGCATGGAACCTCATGATCCTAACATGCGCCATGATTTTCTTGTTCATCTTCCCTAACACTCCATTCTCCTATGGCATCCTTAAAACCATCCTTTCCCTATGAAATCCATTCTGTGAAAAATAATCATCAAATGCTTTGCTATAATCCTCATCTCCATTATTCGACCTGAGACATTTCAACTTGAGACCTGTTTCATTCTCAAAAAAAGCTTTCCATCTCTTGAATGTTTCAAACACATCATATTTCTTATTAATGCAATAAATCTAAAATTTTCTATTTGCATCATTAATAGATGTAACATAATAATTTGAACCACTAATAGAAGATACCTGAACTAGCCCCCATATATCTGAATGAACTAATTCCAACTTATTCTCCTTCTTTATAGGTCTAACCCTCAAGAACTTAACTCAATTCTACTTCTCGTACACATAATAATCATAGAAGTCCAAATCAACCTATTTCAATCTGAACAACTTATCTTTCAAGATCTCCATGCCCTTCTAGCTCATATGACTGAGTTTGTAGTGACACAAAGTTGCATCTCCATCTATATAAACTAAATTATACTGAATAGCACTACTATTCAAATACAAATTTCCAACTTTCTTACCTCTTGCAGCCACAAGATCACCCTTGGTAACTTTTTAAGAGTCTATTGTAAACATCACTGAACATCCCTCACTGTCCAACTGCCTTACTGATATTAAATTCTACCTTAACTATTGGACATGTCTGACATTATTTAGTATCCATGTTTTCCCATTCTAAATATTCACTTGAACCCAACCTTTCCCTACTATACTACATGGTTCATCATCACCAAGATAAACATGTCCAAAATCTCCTTGAACATAATCAGTAAAATGATGCCTATGTGGGGTGGCATGAAAAGAAGCCCCCGAATCTAATACCCAAGATTCAAAAACATTATCCAAGGAAAGAATTAAATCATCCTAACTAATGGCACCTATTTTCATATTTACCTCCTTGGTTTCCTCATGTTTGGTCTTCTTGTCCTGAAGTTCCCAACATTCCTTCTTTGTGTGTCTACTTTTCCCATAGTGCTAACACACTATCTTGACTCTAGATTTAGATCTTCCTCGACCCTTTGACTTTCCATGGTTTCCTTTTCTTTTATCCTTTTGTCTCCCTCTAATCTCCACTATCAAATCATTCCCTGAAGATGATTCCTTGGTGTTCTTCCTTTGCATTTTCTTGCTAAGAATCACACATACAACATCCTCAAACTTTAAACTTCCTTTAGTAGGGATGGCATTACTCATATCCATAACCAGGCTATCCCAACTATCAGGTGAGGAGCACAAAATAAATAAAGCTTTAACTTCATATTCAAATTTAATACTAACAAAAGTTAGCATACTCATAACCATATTAAAATCATTCACATGATCAGCTACAAAACCATTTTCAGACATTTTCATATTAAATAATCTTATCATCAAAAATATTTTATTAGAGGTAGAGGGTTTTCATATAACTCCCCTAATTTCTTCATCAGACCAAATGTGGTCATCTCTTCTAAAATATTGAAGGCAACCAAAGATGCAAGGCACAACCATATGGTTCCAGTGCTTTCCTATCGATCAATTTCCAATCTACCTTATCCATACATGAAGGTTGGCCTACTTTCCCCATCAAAGGGTGATGAAGATCCTTCTAAAATAAGTAATCCTCCATTTACATCTTCCATAATCCTAAATTTTTCCCATTGAATTTTTTAACTCTAGATCTGCCATTATCTGCCATAACTCCCACTCAAGCTAATATCTTTCCCTATTATTCACCACTTTAGCAAAACCACTAAAGCTATATCTGATACCAATTTTTAGGAATAATTGATTAATTAAATATGCAATAACATGCAATATAAAATTCATTCCTCAAAATCATAGCAACAGAGACATATGGAAGAAAATTCATATCTAAGCAAATACACATATAACACTAATATAACATGGTTCACCTAATGTGGGATACGTCCACCAAGAGGCTCTCTATAATATTATAAATAAGAGTATAAAATAACTCTCAACAAGAAACCTCTCACAGAGATAACTTTTTCCAACCCAAATTCACACTAGAATTCTTGAGATGTTAAACTACACCTCAAACCTGATCACATCGATCAAAGAGAGAATACAAAGATAAAAAAATGAGATGCAAAATGCAATACTTAATGTGTTCCTCCTCACCCCTATTTATACTTTCCAAAATCCCTTGAAAAATGCACCATACCTTGGAGATAAGCATATCCCCACCAAAATGGCAACAAATAAAGGAGCTTACAACCAAATGGGATAAAGATAATCCTTCAATTCTCTTAGCCATCTTAAATCATGCCCACTTCTCCATAAAATGTGCCAAAAATGTGGGAAGTGGTTGTCACACTCAAAAATGTGCCCCACTATTTGTGAAAGTAAAAATTACATGTTAAAAATGCCCTGTAATTTTATTTTAACCTTAAGGGTGTTGAAACAGGATCCACATTCAACATCATCATGATACACCATTATATACTAGATATAACCAAGCATTTATACATAATAAAAATATCATAACATGAACTACACTCAATTATTCAGTATAGAGCACATATAAAAATAATCAAATAATCATTTGTAGATAAATAGAGGATCTCATAAACCCGTTATGTCATTCATCAGAACATCTCATTATGTTGCAAAGAAAATGTTTTAATATGGTTATAGCTTCGGTCCCTCAAGCACTTTATGACTCACTTAACAATCCATTTAACCACAAATCTAGGTATATGACCCAATACTCCTATATATGTAATATTTTCATATGTTGCTTAGGTCCATGTATACATATGTTCTATAATATAAAAGACATCATTAGCATTTATGATCCCCAATCAAATACTCAGTCATTAAAATTTTATATCATATAGCTCATTCATATAACATTATTCTATATATAATAGGATTCAATCCATATATAAAGTAAATGATTAAAATATTAACATAATATGATTATGAAGTATAAATAACTCATAATAAGAAGCAACACCATAGTATATTGAGCATATTATTATACCACATGTAGCATAAATGATAGTATATTTAGGAAGGACCATCGTTAAGCCATCCACGATATTATAGTATCTATGATAATATAATAATATAACTTTAGCTAGAAATAATATTACTATACCACAGTATAGTTATATTAACTTATAATAGCAACTTAATGATTTATGTAAGATATTATTTTACATAACATGGAATTTTCCTTGATATGCCATTATAACCATCTTGTAGAACTATTTGATTTACCTTGTCTATTAACTTGGTACCCCCGACCATGACAAGGATGCCAATCATACAAGTTAACAATGTTCCAACTAGTTAACATTGGTATTTTGAACCATACGAAACAAAACCTCTTATATATGTATGGGTCATAGCATATTATATACCATCCAAAGCCAATATATATTTATGGATATGAACTTTACATTTATATTTTCTAGCTATCATGACTTATACTAATAATTTATTTGGATATACATGTGGTCTCCAAACTACAAAGTCTTTTATCCTGACAGAGTGCAATCTATGTATCAATTTTAGTGATGTTATTCTATATTAAAAGTTGAAGATTAAAATACTCATTGACTCAATGTTCATTGCATGAGCTGAGATGAACGGGACTATAGTGACGTCACATGTTCATAATAGATTTCACTCACCATTAGGGAATATAATGATACCATTTTCCATATTATGTAGTTAGGAAAAGTAAAAACTTTAGCGACCCCTAAAGCATAAAATTGGTGATCTATACTTAAATACATAGCTGACTCATTGATCTTACAATTACCACTATATAGTTGACTAGGTGGTCTTTCACTGAGTTATTATTATAGTCAACTTAAGTTTCCCTAGCTAACTTAATATCAATATTGATGACTTAATACATGATAACTAGTGGATATTATTGCAAACTACAGACAAATAAGTACCTCTCATGTTAAAATTGAGTTGTGTGGCAGTGGCCAATACACATCCTCCAATGATGGGCAAGAGAGACATGTAGAGTGGTAATGAAAACATGTTTTCTCCCATGAAAAAATATGAGAACATCACACTAACATTAGCTCTACCCTTTTGAATACATGTGTGAAAGACACACCATTCTTTGCCATACAAACCATGGTTCTAACCTGGCCTATAGTATGAGCCACTATGACAAGTGTCAGTCTCGTCTAAAATTTGACATCAATATGGGGAGAATCTATAAGTTTGGTTGCCCAAGAGAGTAGCATGATCATAGATCTAGTGATGAGAGAGAGATTGGAAATTAACAAGGGATAAGGGAATGCACTCAGCATTTTTTTGTTATAAATGTTGAAATCACCATGTATAATATTTTATAGCTATTAAAGATAATTTACAATATCTGACTAATAACATTATAATTATTTATTTTGAGCTTTCCATGCATTTTATAGCTCACCATGCTATCAGTTTTTTCCTTGAACACTTTATTAGAGATCACTAATTATATATTAGATTGACCACACTAGTATACCAGATTTAGATCAACCACTATCACAATATCTATAAAGCATTTACAAATTCACTAAGATGCAGTATATATTACTAAATTAGATATCCTAACATATATACACAAAATAATACCCAATGATCTACCTATGTTATCAAGTAGTTGATATATTTAATGGTAATAAATATCATATTATTATGCAAATCTGATAGGTTATTTTTGGGTATGACATTTATATTAGTAAAGGATAATTTATATCATTTATTGATATGTTATCATAGATATCCTCCCAGATTGCTATATATCGCTATGCTTGAATGGTATATGCAAATCCATATATAGATCATTGTACTTACTTTGCTTTGGCATGTAGCTTACATAGAATAAGACTTCTTCATTTTTATTTTATACATTGATGTTTTTTCCTTACATCTTCATAGCACTAAAATATGCAAAGTCCTTGGCTTCAAAAACTCACTTTATTCTCTAATTATATCTCCCTCTAATTTTTCCTCCTAGAATTAATTATGATGCTTGTTATTTTATAACTTTCCTCTCTCAAAAAGATAGGCACAACACTCTTTAAATAGAGTTTTCCTTTTGCATTAATCTTTTTGTTTGTTTGTTTTTTTTTAAATGTGTTTCCTCCTTTTGATTCAATTTTTCTTTGTTTTAATATATTTATTCTTTTAAGATATATTTTAATGTTTATTTATTTATTTTTAAAGCATGACTTACTTTGGTTTTATTTCTTTCTTTTATTTTTAGTTCTTAATTCACTTTATCCCCATTTAAAAGGTTTTACACATATAAATTTTATAATTATTTAATATTAAATAATTATTTAATACAAATAATTCATGATAACTATTTAGTAATAATTATCCCATTAATCTATCAATGTATTTAACCTTCTAAGCTCTATTTACAACTATTACGTCAAATACTAATATTTTTGTTACCATAAGGATAACTGGATATTATTACTATGATAAGTTGGTTAGCCTACATACAGTATCACCAACACAATGAACATAATGACACATCATAACATACAATAGCATTCATAATGCAACACACACACGTTCAAGATTATATCATCTACACATAAATATGAACTAACACACACATAAATAATCATTTCATTAAAGATAACATAAGGAAGATGCTTACGATAACCATTTAGATTATGTATCTAACATAAATTACTTATGTGGTACTTGTAGGGTTTTTGATAGCTCTCTATCGACCTCTGACATCTCAATTTATATCACCCTCTCTGATGATACTCTCCCTCCATCACACTTCGAGGGTTGTGTTCTCTTGTGTCCAACTCACAATAAATTAGGTAGTTAGACCATAACAATCATGATATATATTCATCACAAAATATAAATAAAATGACAAATCAACATGATCATAAAGTAAGCATGTACTTACATTTAACCCATAACAGTATGATCATATAACCTAAGCAATATCCTACTACCCCTAACAGTATATATCTAAGCTTAGTTAAAAATAGCCAAATCTGAATTTATCAACTATGGATATCTATAGATAATCTAACAAGTTTACCTGGAAAAGAATTGAGATGTAACATCCTTCCCCCCTAAAGTCATCATCCCTAATGATGCTTATTCAAACATAAGTTCTGATTTAACACATTATTGAGAAAATCAAAAATGTCAAATACAATATCAAATTTAGCATATCAATGGAAATTACTTATAGAACTTACCATAGTTCCTTCAAGTTGTATTATTCTTAGAGTGTTGGTCCCATAAGAACCTACTTAATGACATTTCCTTTTTTATGCAAACAAGTTTTACAAGCATTACTTACTATGAATGTTCTTGTCATGAATACCCTAGGGTCCAGAACCATCAAACAAGAGAAGCCCATATAAATAACTCAGTGAAAGTTGCACTAACTTCCCAAAAGCACATAAGATCATCACAGAAGCCAAAATAAATGATTAGGGATAATTCCACAAAATATTCTATCCCTTTGCACATCTCTCTATTCTAGAGAGTGTTTTTCCCATTCTGTAGAAAAGTAATTTGGGTACTTAGCAAGATTAATGTGTTTACTACTATTGCTACTATGTGTAGCTCTTGATAAGTATAATATGTCAATATTAATTAAAGCAAAGAGGAATGATAGAAAACAATTTTAATATCTTGGGCCTAAATAAAACCACATCAAAATGGATCATCTACAGTATATCCATCATCATAATTAGGTGTATGAAGGTCAATGGCATAGGTAGGGATGACCTTGTCATCTAATGTGGTGTGATGAATGGAATGACAAGTCTTAGTTAAGACAATGGGTATATCATCATTAGTTGGTTGATGGGAATGAGGTTGCAAAGAAGGGGGAAGTTGAGAGATGAGATGAGGTGAGAGATCCAAGGTTTTAATCTTAAAATTGATCTTGTTAGTCTCATCATCATAATCTAAGAAGTTAGGGTGTATATTCTTGATGAGTTCAGGGTAACCATTATAACCATGGGTAGAATTGACAGGAAAGTTAAATCATTAAGATTCATGAAATGAAATGCTTGGTAAGGTTTCAAGGGTAGGAATTTTGAATATACCATGGTCTTATAATTTTTTGAAATTCCAAGGGTTGGTGTCACCTTGAATCCTATAGATGGCTCCATTTTGAGTAAACTTAACACATTAGCAAGCAGAAAATGGAATTGATCTCATGCAATGATTCCATGGCCTACCAAGAAAAATGTTATAGGATATACAAAAGTTGAATATCATCACCTTCACATAAATGGTGATAGGTAGGACTATAATGGGGAGCCACACACAACCTAAATGAGGCATTTGCCTTCGATCATAGCCTTGACAGGAGTTTCATGTGTACTTAAGATTACACTTGGAATATCCAAGGGTTTTGATAAAATTGAGAGAGGCAACATAAGTGATATAGCCCTCATAATTTAAAGCATGCTTGACTTGAATATCATTGATTTGGATACTGATAAAATGAGGAAGATCATCTGCATGAAGAAAAATCTCATCAAGAATCACAGAATTGATGGAGAATTTAAGGGAAAGATAAGTGTTCATTATTTCATCAACATGTATCGGCATCTCTTCACATTGTTTTAAAATGTTATCTTATGATCTGAATAAGGTGGCTTCGCATCCTACTAGGGAAGGATGAGGGATGTTCATTTTGAACAAAAGCTGCATAAAATGATTATGATGATGTGGAGAGGTCAACATAAGTTTGAGAAATTGGATTTGAGATGGGAGATTAGTAAGTTCCGTATTAGGATCCCACTCATCATAACCCATAAGAGGACTATTGAAAACAGGTGCATAGTGTTGAAGTAGGTCCTCAGAAAGAGGATCCAAAGTATATGTGAAATTATGTTGATAAGATGTGGGAATTTTATTTCGAAGACAATTTTATTGATCACTTTGATAATATGGGGTATTTGATGTAGGTTTGGTTTGAGATAGATTAGAAGAAGTGTTGATAGAAGATTGAGTATCATTAGTGATAAGTAAAGAATTTAGAGGGATGGTAGAAATGGTATGAGAAGTGTTATCCAAGGGACGTGTTGGAATTGGTTCATCAAAATATATGAGGTCTTGTTTCCCCAAATTTATTAAGTGAATTGGATAAAAATCATGGATAACATGAAAGGTGCAAGATAACTAAGGGGTGTGGACATGATGAGGATCAATAAAAACAACCACCCTTTGTATATTATTTATATTAACCACCTTCTCTTCATAAGTTGGGTCAAGAAGACTATCAATATTATTGGTATAAAGGGTAGGATTTTCTTTAGTATCTTGTTGATTTGGAAGAGGATATTTATAGAAGGCCAAATGAGCATTAACCTAGTTCAAAGTTTGAGATTTATTTCATTTTTCATGGGTTTTGAAGGAAATGTCATAGGTTTGTTGATGTTTTCAAGTGATATAATTATGGTTAAAATTGGGACCAAGAAGGAAATCCATAACCAAACTATGAAGTTTCCTAAAAGTTTCATGAGAATGACCATAATTAGTGTGAAACCAAAAAAATTTATTGGGATCATACCAAGATTTCATGAGATGATTGGAATCAAGTTCTCATGGAAGAGGCCTTGGTAGATGTTTTTGCAATTATGTTAAAGATAAAGGTTTATGAACATTAATGTTATTGGTTAAAGATAAATGAGGATTATTGATGTGGTTAGGAGGGGAGGCTTGTTTCGGATTCTGGTTGGGAACAATAGCTTGAATAGTATGAATGGTATCATAAGAGTCAGTGACACTATCATTAGTAGTGTGATGATTCTTATTCTTGATTAACATGCACATATCCATTTAAGGTTAGGATGGATCTAATTGATGTATGAGGAAATCTTGATGCTTGGCTTGGTCAATGGCCTCTTCCAAAGTTCATGTAGAAAGAGTCTGGACCCGATATTGTAACTTAGGAAAAAGAACATTGATAAACAGATGAAAAAGGTTGTCATTAGCCATATTATGTTCACATTTTTTAGACAACGTCTTCCATTTTTTGATAAAAGCTTGTGCACTTTTGGTCTCAATTTGATTACAATTGATAAAATGGGCTAAGGTATTCTCAAAGAGATCACTAGTTTGGAATTCTTGGACTAGAGCATTAACCACATCTTTTAAACTAGTAATGGAGTGAGATTTGAGTTGGTTGTACCAATTTAAAGCATCAAACATGAGAGTGTTTGATAATAGTTTGGTATTAGCAAAGGTATTTAACTTAACATAGTCTTTATATAGATTTCTAAATTTTTTTAAATGAAGAGTAGGATCAGTTGATCCATTGTAAGTAATGGTAGGGGTGATACCTATTATATTGATACTAACAATTTGAGATGTAAGAGGCTCATTTTGAAGGTGTTTGATTGTTTTATTAACAAGGGGAGGTTGAGGGATAGTATTACCATGGGAATCTCTAAGAGGAGGTGGGGGAACATTTTGGTTATGCATGCCCCATAACATTTGTTGAGGGTGGGTTTGAATATGGATAAGGTAATTTTGCATTTGCATCATTTGATTTGCATTGTTAGCTTGGAAAGAATTAATTTGACTAAGAGTTTTTAATATGAGTTTATGGGTTTGAGTTGCATTATTGATATTATTTGAAGTATTAGAGTTGGTAGTAGTGGCTTGGGTACCACTATGTGTGTTATAGGATCTTGAGAAGAATTGTTAGTGAGTGAGGCACTAGTGGCATAATTTGCTTATATGGAAAAATATGGAATAGTAGAGGGATGAGAAGAAATAGCACTAAAGGCATCATTACCATGGGTAAAAAATGATGTACTAGTGGAAGAATTGAGAAGAGTGGGTATTGGAATAGGCCCACTAGATGTAGAACATGCCATGTTGGTAGAAATACTAGGCATGGAGGTAGAGTAAATCAAAGAGGAAGAAGTCAAGGTATGATAAGGGGTCAAAATAGAGGTAAGAGTTGAGAATCAAAGAAGCTAGTATCCCCAAATCTGTGTGATAAAATGGGAGAAGGTGAATGGGGCTCCTCGACTTAACCACTTATCATGAGATGGTAAATAGTATAAGGATCCTTTCACCGATGTTAAGGAAACTCATTGATGAATAAGAGAATTTTTGGTGTATACTATAATTTAGGTTGATATTCAAATGAGAAGAGAGGGTTGTGAAGCAAAGAGGAATGAGGAGGGTTCCCATAGTTTATAGTGCAAGTGGTTATATTCACATTAATCTCATCTAGGATAAGAGCCACAAGCTACTTATGGGAGAACCTATTAGGGTTGGTAAAAATCATCATATTTGTTGAATCAATCAATATTGTATTCAAAAAATAAGTTCATGATGAAGGACAGAGTATAGGGAATGAAAATTTGATGCAAAATAGAAAGATACAAGAGGTAGATAAGGTTACAGAGTCAACTAGGTTGATTTAGTACTATAAAAAGGAAAACAAATAATCTGATAAGGATATAGAGTTTACTAGGTTGACTTAATACTATATCTAGATTGGAAAAAAGGAGTATTGGGTTGATCAAGTTGACTTAGTATTGCAATCAAGGAAAAAGATAGTCTGGAAGAGACTATGTCAAATAGAATCACAATGTACTAAAAATAAGGAAAAATTTTTGCAATGTATTTGAAACAAAAAGTAAAAGCAAACACATAATCAATTGGATCAATGAGAATGATCCAATTGAGGTACACAACACAAAACCTTACACCAATGCTGGCCAATGCAATTTTTTGTAATACAACATATAATGAGCAAAGAGAAAGCAGTTAACTAAAAAATAAATTCTAGCTAAGTGGGCATCCTGAATGTTGTTATATTATTATAAAGTGTTATTTTAAGTGTGATAGGGAAGTTGGCTAGAAATAGTGAACTAGAAAGCAATATATGGATGGTTTCATGACATTTAGGCTAAGGGATCTGTGTTGGCAATGGTACTGGTTTGTTATTGGGTCCTACCCCCTCACTTCATTATCTTATAGTAATAAGGGTTTCAGGTGCTTAGCCAATATATACCATTAACCATGTGTTTATACTTAGTTAAAAAACCAATTTTGCTTCCCTCTTAGTGATGAAATCCAAGTAGGTAGGTCTTGGGTAGACAAATGTTTAAATGCATTTTGAAATTATGTGATATGGTAGTGTGTACAAAAAGAGCAAAATAGTGTAACTAAATGGTATATTGAAAAACCACCTAATTAAATTATGTGAGCTACTCTAAACATGCAAACCACTGAAAATGAAAGTGTGAATTAATTACTAGCATATAGTTGTTAAATTCCCAATTTAAGCATGGTACAGAGTTAGTTCAGATGACATTGTATGCAAACATTACATAACAAAGTTGATAGGGTTGCTACTATACTACATAAAAAAGAGTCCTTAAGAACTAATTCAACCAAGTCAACTTAGTCTTTTAGATATAAGATAGACTACAAAACCAAGTCAACCAAGTTGACCTAGTTTGTTGTAAGATTATAGTTTTAAAGACTAAACTTGTGCAAAATAGAACTATAATGAAGAACTAAATTGAAAAAGAGAGAAAGAAAGGAACCTTGGTGGGTTGGAAGATGATGAGGACTATGAAATTTATGTTGAAGTGCCTTGAATGCTTGCTTACAAGTTCTACCAATTGTGACAACTGGGTCAACCTAGTTCTATGATTTCTTATTTTCTTAATCTTGTTAAGATGATTGAGTTGACCTGGTCAACTTGGTTTGTTATCTAGAGGTTGTCTAGAATATTAAGTCAACTTGTACGAATTAGTTTGATGTTCTAGATCTAAATAAAAGACTAAGTCAAAATGTTTGACATAATCTATTATTTAGAACTGAATAAGAGTATTATGTCAACTTTCTTGATCCATTAACCTATATATGATGAAGTCTGCATAGAAATAATATAGTCAATTTGATGCAAATCTATGTTAAACCTATGCACAAAAGTTAGAACTATATCATCTTGGTTGACCTAGTATTGAAAATATAGAAAAATAATAAAATGATAGGAATAAAAAGCATGAAATGAAAACCTATAAGGGTTAGTTCACATTGAGTTCACTAGAATGTATGTAATAAGAAATGCATCAAATCTACAAATCAGTACTATCTCAGAGAAGATAGATCCTACTTACACTTTCAATTGAGGATACATTAGATAATCGAAGTCATGACTAATATGGATTTGTTAGACTGAATTAGGGGATATCTTACCACAATAATATTATTAGGGAGGGTTCTAAATACTCCAGTCAAGTAAAACTATGCAATAATCCTAACTAGGTCTTATGTTTTCATATTCACTAAACTAATAATAAGTAAATCTAAAAGTCTAATCTAGTGCTCACCAAAGCTTGTGGCACAAAGTAGGGTTAATAAATAATAAAATTAAATAGACATAGAAGACATATACTCATGTCAATGTATACAAAATCTTAATACATGGAAGAGAAGTACAAATGCATATCTATCTACTCTTATAAAAGAGGAACAAATTTAGGAATACTTACTTTTGAAGACAAACTCATCGAGCCTCAATCTCTCCTTTAGCCAAGGTGCTTCATAATAGGTTGTTGTGGTATGTAAGTGTGACAAGGATAAATCAGCTCTAGGCTACGCAACCTATCAATGCATCTAAAAGATTTCTCCACAAGATAAGATATGTATCTCCAAAGTATGAAACCCTAATCTTGTTCCTCAAGTAGAATGGTGGATAAGCATATGCATAATATATCTTAATTATTCTTATCTTCTCTTAGAAATGACAAAATGATTGTGTTTATATAGGTGAATCTAACTCTAAACCCTTTCAAAAGTTTTGACTGATAGGGTCGACTCGGTCGACCTAGTATCGTAATTGACAAAAACTCACTAGGTCATAGACTAAGTCAGCTAGGGGCCGACCTAAACCCTTAATAAGTTTTGTCAATAAAAGTATAAGGTTGACATAGCTAACATAGTCATGTAAACTATTAAAAGAGGTTTTAGATTATGAAAAGGGATAATGAAGGTGGTAAAATGTTAGTGGAGTGTTTAAAATAGAAGGCCAAACTTAAGGGAATGGTTTTTAGGAGATAAATGTGTATATAGCAAGTGGCAAAAAGGGACAACAATCATTGAAATCACCAATGGTCTACCCACCCCTTTTTAAGGGTACCTCTTAGGGCATGCACTCAAAGATATTAAGACTCGATGGGTTCCTGCAAGATAAAGAGCATCATTTATTGATAAAAGGTTGAAAATATTGTGTATATAAAGAGAAGGTGGTGTATCGATCACCCATAATTGAAACATACCATAGCCAGACTCCTCCCAAATGTAATTCCAATTGATGCACATGTGTTGGAGCTACAGGTTGATCTTCTTATTACTCTAGCTACTTCGACCTGATTTGTTGTTAGTCATACACTTATTATTGCTATATTGTATCCTTTTCTATATGCTTTACGTTTTGTGTAGCATCTTTGTCTTATTTTCTTTTAGCTTCTTTTGTTGCCTTCCTATTGAGTTCATACCCCAAAACTTCTTTTTTCTCTTTTTCCTCTCCCTGTAGCTTTTGTACATGTTGTCACATATTAATTTCTCCCTATGACTTATAAATCTTTAATCTATGGATTAGTATGGTTACTATCTCATTATTATTAATTTGATTTGAGCATTTTGACATATACTGGTATAGGATAGTGATATTGTTGATTATTATACATAATGTGACATTTGTATTTTTATTATTTTATACATTATAGATATTTTTTTGTTAGTTTTACATTATTGGTTGATATTTATGATGACTTAGACTAACTACCTACTTGTTGCAAGGTGGATGTAGGATTGATCCTACCCTAAAAATATGATGAGGGAGAGTATAATTGAAGAGGTTGGGATAGATGGAATGATTGCAGGAGGATAGAAGGAAAATGCTAGTAACCCAAATTTGCACACCACCATAGATGGACTTGTTAATACTTTATGTTGATCTGGTTTACTAGTATTATGCTTATTGATGCTAGAATAGTTTGCTTTGATTATGTTTTAGTTATGCATAAAAAAGGAATGAATTTATTGTTTGGTATTATTAGAATAAATTCTATTGATTATAATGATCATTGTGTTTGTGAAATGCTTTATTATGTGTTCTATTAAACTGTGTTATTTAATTTCATCTTTCATTAGGAAATGAAGGTAGTAACTAATGTTATATTTTTATCTTGTCAAAATAATGATTTATTATTTTTGTATTGGATAATTATTTATTTATAGTATTTAACATATCATATGAAAAATATAGCATGTGAATGTAGTAATTGGAACATATTCTCTAAATGACTAATCTTATGGTAAATCAAGTGGAATTAAACATCATGATGTTTAATGAACCTATTAACTAGAAACTTACCTAGTGTTAGCTTAGTTGACTTTATTACTTAGCATGATTGATTAGTTTCATGTAATCCTTCAAATGGTTTGGTTTTCAAAATAGATAATGATGTAAGCTTCAAATAATGATTTTAGTTTAACTTTTTATGACTTGAGTTAATCCTTGATTGAGTTCGAGTTTTGAGTTGAATTAAAGATTGCATGAATATTGAATTGGACCATAGAACTTGACATATAACTAGGGTTAACAGTGACTTTCCACCATAGATGGCATGTAAGTAACTTGGAGAAACATGGCATAGTAATTTAAAAATAATAAATATAAATGTTTTAAATATTAATGATGAAAGATAATTAAAGAGTATGGCTTTGTGATGTTATAAACCATTGTTAGTAAATTTAAAAGGAAATTAAAGGTGTTATGCATGGAAACAAAGTAGGACATAAAAATAATGCAAAGAGTTTTTACATGCATGAAAGGGGTATAGATTTTGAAAGAGAGGTTTAGCTTTTATAAATAAAGTCTCTTGAAATTTAAGAACACAGATAGGCATGGAGAAGAAGAAAGGGGAGAATTTGGAGCAAAGTTGGAGAAGAATAGAGTATGGAATATGGAAATGGAAGAGCCAAAAGTGATTTGGAGAAAGCAAGATAGGGCATCTTCATTCTTCAAATAAAACTTTGTGAAGGTTGGTTTTGTTTTGTATTTGAGTGTGTGTCATTTAATTATGAGACTATATATGGACTGTGTAAACTTGTAATCTGAATATTACTTTTAAGGATTGGGTTTAGTTTTATAATCCTATGTTTTTTTTTCTCACGGTCCAATATGGACTGTGTTTCCTTAGGTATGTCTGAGTATTATTATGTATATGGATATAATATTAATTATTGGAGTGCATATTACTATGAACCACCAGTCCTTAAATGAAATTCCCAGCTCATAGGTTGAATTTCCCAGTTTAAAATAGAAATGTTGAGTTCATAACTATGAAACACTTAGCATCTAAGTTGTAGTGCAAATTCAACATTGAAAATGCCTAGCCTTTAGGATGGAACACTAAGTATGAAGCATTGTATATTAAATAAAATAGTTGAATTTGTATTAAAACACAATGTTGAAGTTGTAATTGAAATTCCAATATATATATTGAAAAGTTAAATCTTATCTGAAATAGCAGAGTCAAATGCCAAGTTAAATTAGAGCACCCAACCATAATATAGCACCAAGTCTAAGTGGAACATTATGTTTTCACTCAAAATGCCAAGTTATTTAAGAAAATGTTGAAGACTTTTATAAAGGCACTAATCACTATTTTAAGTGTTGAGTCAAAGTTGAGGCATACATATTAACTCACTAAGTTTAAAAAAATAAACGTTGGGAATATATATTATAAGTTGAGTCACCTTGTTAAAACACCTTGTCTTTGGACTTATACGTTGAGCCAAAAGATTAAAAAGTTGAATATTAAAGTATAGCACTGAGGTTAGTTATTTGGAAGTTATCAAACATGACAAATTTATAATGAATGCCAAATCATTAATATGTTGAGTCAAATACCATAGTCATTGAATTTAAATGGTAAAGTTGAGTTAGTAGTTTAGCGCTAAGTTTCAAATACAAAATGCCAAGTCAATATACTGAAAAGCTTTGTGGTAAAACTGAAACACCTAGTCATTATAGGTGATGTCAAGCCCAGCTTAAAGAAAGTGTTGAGTTTATTAAAGAAAGCATTGAGCTATATATAGTAGACTAAACACATTGTGCATGAAATTTATTTAATGGCTGAAGTCAATAGTGTATATTCTTGAGAGTAATGAAATTGGCAAAGAAAACTATATTTTCTCTTAAATGCAAAATTGAATGTTCAGTGGAACTTTACTCTTTGGCTCGGATTTCCATATCATAGATTGAACAGAGTTGCATTACCAGCTAGAGTTGTATTTTAAATAATGAGTGTAATTATCATGAAATATATATATATATATATATGATAGATTCAATTTAGGAATTTAATAGAAAAAAGAGTTTGAACTGGCTAAAATATTATGTGTAAGTAACCAAAATTATAAATAAAGGCTTAAGTTGTTTATAACTTAGAAAGAGGTTGATTAGTGGTTAGGATTACATATTTCCATACTAGGTAGTTATAAATTAATACTCGGATTGAGTTTTAATAATGTTTGTTTATCAAACCTTGAATAAATTTAATGATGTTATCAATTATGATTAATTAGCATAAATAGTCCTTTTAATTTTTTATACTCAATTGGTATGATCGAGGTTGAACTATGCTTAAATACCTATTATAAATAAGTAATTATAGACTAATTGTTATCATAATCGGTTGGTGTGATCTTATCAACAGTACTTATTTACATCTGATATTGTAGATATGTTGTTTTGGTACTTGTTTATCATACTTAGATGGTATGATTATGTATATACTATTTAATTATTATATACATAACAATAGCATACATATAAATACATTTTATTTAATATGGTGACAAGGTCGAATTAGTGGTCATATATTGATGAAATCTTATGTGTAGTATATTTATGAGAATATTATATGTGTAAGTAATTAGATTTTTCTAGAATAAAAATAGTACATCATGTTTTACATCTAGAAAATATGTTTTCATTGGATCATTATTGAGGATATACCCGAGTGTTATAATCTTGTAATTGCTTGTTAAATAAGATTGGTTGTTCATGTTTGAGTAGAGTGATCATGAGCTATGATATTATGGGATATCATAAGATACTTTAGCTTAAAATTATATACCCAAAAGGTACATACTATATCTATATTTCTAGACTTTCACCTACATTGACTGATTGAATGTATGTGTTGATTATTACTTGAACAATATGTTTGCAGTAGTTAGTAGGATAAAATGTATTCATACATACAATCTTGAGAGTGTAAATGAATGTTAGGTTAGAATTTTATGTATTTATATGACCTGATTATTATATATGTGCTTGATTGAATAATATCATATGCTTCCATGTATCTATGACTACTTAGTGTGATCGATTTTGGGAAAACTAGTAGTTGTCTTAGAACACTAGACTATGGTAATAAGGGTTATCATGGGGTGTAGATATTTAGATCTTATTGTAAGTAATTTGGAATATAAAGTTTATTGTGAATGTGAAATATACTTGGGTGGTATGAATTGTGGTCATTATTTCTAGTTTGGAGATTAATTTTAGTATATGATTCATTCATGCGTAGATGTATGCTTTGCTTACTCTTTGTTAGCAGGTGATGTGATATGATTGATAGGAGGAAGTAATTAGTATGAATCTTGTGGATTAATAATGTTTGGTAAAACATTATATTTTTGTATGTATGATTTACATGTCAGTGGGATATCTTGCAGTAAATCTGGTTTTCTATGATACACTACATGTTTAGTTTTATGACATCATACACACATGGGTACTAACATGTCTCATTTTGGATTCTTGTACCATTCTATCTACCTATCCATGAAGGGAGGTACATTACCTAATAGAGGATTATGCAAGATATCATTGGTATGTGATTGGAGTGGAAAATTTATTGAATGATTCTCTCCCTCCCCCACTATAGTACATACCTAGAGACAGCACTTGAGGTTATCATAGATATGCAAGTTGATACAACTTGAGCTCCAAAGAGTTGTTTGTCTTCATATTGTATATAAGAATAAATTCCTATTGAGATTTTATATGTAATATTATTGTGAATGAACAATAGTTGTTGTATTATGAGACCAATTGAGGTTGTGTCATAGTGTATTTACTTTCTTATGAAGTTGTAATACTTTATATTGCATTCAAAATTAGAGTTGAAATTATAATGTTGTATGTTATGATAATATATTTTGATTTTAGATTATATGATTTTAATTGAATGCTTTACAAGTAAGTTTTAAAAAACAAATTACTACTTTTTGTTCTAAATGCAACTGGGTAGGTTGTAACATATGGTATCAAAGTTATGGCTTGAACTCTAGGACCTAATAAGTCCATATGTGTTTTCATACCTTTTTGTTTAGCAGAGAGGAGAAATGAGAAAGTATGTATTTTACATTGAGTGTGTACCTTAAATCATTCATACCCCCTTAAGACTTTTTAAAGGGTTAGTTTATCGAATGTTTTGTTGGTGATGGTTATAAGGTGTTTGGGTAGGTAAGTACATTACATAGTTCTTGAGTTGTGAACAAGAGTTTTCCACCATATTTTTGATCTTTAGATTGAACACCTCAAGTGTGATTATGTCTTTCTTGAATCACCTTCACCATTTATGTTTTTTGAGTGTTTAAAAAACATGGAGTGCTTCCCACTTAAGAATCTATGCTTTAGTTATATGTCTTACTTACATAGATCCTTGGAGTGGGAATCCTATAAAACCATTATAGTTTGTTATCATCTAGTGTGGTGGAAATTTTCTTGTAGTTGAATGTAGATGTCTTGGTTGATGTTCCTTTGTGTTAGGAGTTTATTTTGTGGATTATCATCCTTGTATTTTTATAGACTTGATACGAAGTGTCATATCTCATAGTTATCTTAGAAGTGAGTTGTTATGTTCTCACTCTCTTCTTACATCACTTTAAGCTACCAAGGATGTTAATTTAGTGTTTCCTTAAAAAGAAAACTTGTTTCTGAATTATTGTTAAAATATTTTTTCCCTTGAGCTCGTGGGATAGTATTTTCTACTTCTTGTTGAGAAAAGTTATAGGATTGGATAGATTGATGCATCTTGAGGATAATATTCTCCTTCCAATTATGGAAGTAAGTTATGATACTACACTTATAAGTTTGATAAGTGAGTAGTTTTTGACAACATGGATTGTGGTATTTTCTTTTTATCATGTGTGGGATTTATTTTTGAGATTTTAGTTCTTTACTATCCACTTTGTGATTTTTTAGAGTTACTATTTTATCTAACTTGACCTCAAGGAATTTCAAACCTTGAATTTATATTAATTATAGTTGATTATAATTATTATGTTATTGTATATCTTTGTTTAGACTGATATTATTCTCTTTTGAAGCCTATTATTTTGAAGATTAATTTATATACCTTTCTTCGAGAGCAAGTAAGGTATAAGATGTGCAGGACATCTTGGTGGTCTAAAAGGATTGAGATAAACTTTTTAACTTGTTGGGTGCTAGTTGTACAAGCAAGGAGACATTGTCTCGCTTGTAAGGTTGTAAGGACAGTATTATCCTTGGCCTTTGTATGTTATGTTATGATGATATTATTTCCTCTTTACTATGAATATAATAATATAGGTTAAGTTACAGAGTATGATACTAGTTATGTTTGATTAGTATAAACTTAATGCAATCTCAGAATGATTGCATGATTTATCTTGTATGTATGTTAGTACATATGGAATCATTAGCATATATTATTGCTTTCTATGATCTATTAGTATAGATTTGTGTTTCATAGAACCATGTACACTTTTTAGAGATTGACAGGTCATGGAGACCTACGGGAAGAGTGGTGAATTGGGAACATGAGTTCTAAGTGATAGGACAATATCCTACTTAGCCTCACATTGACTTGGATTGTTGGTACTGAATTGGATCAATAGATGGAGTTGTCAAATCTAGGATTTGACAGGCAGAACTTATCAAATTTAGTCATATGGCCATATGCATGTATACTATGGATGGGTGTTCTATGTGGATGGGTTTTCCATGAATTTTTTCATACATTATATTTGTCTTTCCTATTTAACATTGTACTTGTTTGGATCTTCTATTGAGTAATAATAGTATTGATATGTTATATTTATCTGAAGCTACATGGTGTAGTGATAGTATTAACATATACATATCATTCTTGTCAAGTTCGCTAAATATTTTTCTCTAGTATAAGAAATGCACTCTCTAAGTAAGGGAGATGTGCAAAGGGGATAGAGGGTTTTCTGGAACTCTTCTTGGTCATTTTTTTAGAATTTTGTGATAAACTCATATATTTTTGAGAAAGTTAGTAAGACTTTTATCGAGTTGTTATGGGTTTGTTTTACAGTTCTGGACCCCAGGGTGGTCATGATAGAACCAATCAACATAAATGACATTCACAAAACTTGTTTGCATATTTGGAAATATCATCGAGTAGGGTCTTGTGGGACCAATACTCTAATAATAGTGATAAATGAGAGACTATGATGAGTTCTCCAGGTGAAATTTTCATTTATATGTATGATATAATACTTGATACTATGTTTTTATGTTACTAAACTCTGTTTGTTAATCATAACTTTTATTTTAATAATAGACATTGGAACGATGACCAATTTTAGGGGGGAGTATGTCACGTCCTGATTTCACCTTATGACTTATAAACCTTTAATTCATGGATTAGTAAGGTTACTATCTGATTATTATTATTTTGATTTGAGCATTTTGACATATATTGGTATGGGAAAGTGATATTGTTGATTACTATACATAATATAACAGTTGTATTTTAATTATTTTGTACATTGTGGATATGTATTTGTTAGTTTTGTGTCATTAGTTGATATTTATGATGACTCAGACTAACTATCTATTGTTATGAGGTGGATGTAAGATAGATCCTACCCTTAAAGCATGATGAGGAAAAGTATCATCAGAGAGGTTGGTGCAAACAGAATGATTGCAAGATGATATAAGGGAAATGTTAGTAACCCAAATTCACACACCACCATATATTGACTTGTTAATTCTTTATGTTGATCTAGTTTACTAGTATTATGCTCGTTGATGCTAGAATAGTTTACATTGATTATGTTTTAGTTGTGCATTAAAAAGGAATGAATTTATTATTTGATATTATTATAATAAATTCTATTGACTATAATGATCATTATGTTTATGAGATGCTTTATTATGTGTTCTATTAAACTGTGTTATTTAATTTCATCATTCATTAGGAAATGAAGGTAGTAACTAATGCTATATTTTTATCTTGTCAAAATAATGATTTATTATTATTATTATTATTATTATTATTATTATTATTATTATTATTATTATTATTATTATTATATTGGACAATTATTTATCTATATTATTTAGCATATCATATGCAAAATATAACATGTGAATATCCTAATTGGAACATATTCACTAAATGACTAATCTTTTGATAAATCAAGTGGACTTATACACTATGATGTTTAACAAACCTATTAACTAGATAACTTACCTAGTGTTAGCCTAGTTGACTTTATTACTTGGTATGAATAATTAGTTTCATGTAATCCTTCGAATGGTTTGGTTTTTGAAATGGATAATGATGGAAGCTTCAAAGAATAAGTTGAGTTTAAATTGTTATGACTTTGTGATGTCCCCCTTAAGTCACACATAGGAGACCCTTAGCCTATACATTTATCGTAGGCTAATCCAGGGTTGAAAGGGAATAGTAGTATGGGTTACTATTCACTGACACTATTCACTAAACACTATTCATGTGGTACCCAATAAGTGACATGACATGGTGATATGGTAGTGAAGTGGAGTGTGATGAGGTGGCAAGGCCCAAATAAGAATATTTAATAAATAAAGGCATGTAAGTGATGTGTGACATCATACCCCACTTGGGGATAAGTATAATCATCTTTTTCATGCACATGTGATTTCTTTATGAAGGAAAGGAGATTTTGATGCCAAAGTTTGAGACTTCTTGACCAAGGCAAGTGAATTAATCCAAAAGAAGGATTATGGCATATTTTTCTTGGATGTATATTTTGGATGCTTGTGAGAAAAGTCTAAAGTGAAATTTGAAGAGAATCCTTGGCACATGGGTGAATAGTGATTCACTCTCCATCATTTGAAGAAGTGGGAGACAAACTTGAAAGGTAGGAGACAAATTTGAAGAAGTGGGGTTGCCTTTTTAACTCTTGCACATGGAAATACTTGTTATTCACTCCACTTATCCTCCCATGAGGAAAATTAATGCCATACATATCATTTCCTCTCATTTTTCTCCTTTATTATTCTTGTGCAAAATTCTATAATTGCATACCTTCTGCTTTGTAAAGGGAGTATGAAACATCATTTAAATCCGCCTTATTTTTTAGTTTGAACTTATGTTCATACTTCAACCTATACTGAGGATGCAACCCTTGGAAAGAAGAGATTTCTAATGATGAAACCCCTCTTAAATATGCTAGGTTTAGTTGTGAGAGATCCATCTTATCTGGCTGGTGGTAGTTTCATGCAGAAATTACAATTGTGCTTCAATTTGTAGGATTGAGAGTAGCAATGTGTAAGTGTGTGGAGTGAAGAGTCTACAATGGATTTGTTTTCAGGTTTCCCAATATATGTTGTGAGCATTATAGGAGTTTTCTTTCAGTGAGTGTTGTGTGTATTTGGAGAATCTCCTCCATTTGGTATTGTAAGTTATTGTAATGTCTTTGATAATGCAAGAATATTAAGAATGGTGTTTCCCTTCATTATGAGAAGTTATTAGTATATTTTTTAGATGGTGTTTATGGCTATAGTTTCTTTGATATTCTCTCATTATGTTCTCAAGTTATGTGTAGTTATGTGTTGATCAAGAAAATATCAAAATCTGAAATTTGTAATGTTTTAGGTGCATTAGGAAAGTTGTGGAAAATCTAATTTCTTCATGTGTTTTAAGTGATTTAGGAAGTGGGAATTTATTTGTGTAGTTTGGATATTTGATAAATAATTATGTGTGTTGATATTTTGAGATTTTTAGTAAATATTCCTAGTGGGAGATATTACAGTGGTATTAGAGCCGTGTATCCTACCATCCTGTGTAGGTTATAGATTTGTCTGTTGGTAGAAGTTTTATTTTCTATGCAATTGAGAAATAGACTGTTGAATCCATTAGGAGATCCAAACCCTATCACTGATAGAAAAGAAGAAATGGGTGATATAAATTATGAAGAACCCAACACCTGAGACCTTCTAAGACTAATGCAGGAGAACTTTAATCAAATACTACAGGTGATGACTAATCATGTGTTCAATAACCATAAAACAATGGTGACAAGCATAAACATAGGGATGATGAGGATAGGATACATGAGGGTGAAGCTTAAATTAATAATAGAGGGATTACACAGTATACATCTGGTGATAGACCCAGTATACCCATTTTTATACCTAGAAACATTGCACCTAAACCTGAGCCTACTCATCTTGAGTTTCAAGATGAGATTTTGAGAGATTGGTGGGATTCCAATGAGGAATATCAAGCTAAAATGACTTTCTTAGAGTATAATGATTTAAGGAATAAATATAGACCTAACAGGGGTGGTAGGTAATAGAATCAGGGGCTACAAAAAAAAGTGAGCAAAATGACCCTCCCATTTTTTATGGATCAAGGAAGACCACTACTAGAGCATGGGTTCAAAAACTATAAAGTTATCTCCAGATCATCCCTATGCCTAAGAAGGATGTAATTCCTTATGTTGATTTGTCCTTGGATGGTAGTGCACACAAGTGGTGGAGTAATGGCATGACTACACTTGGCCATGATCGAATTACTTCCTATGTTGAGTTCACTACAAGATTAATTAATAAGTTTGATAAAAAAAGACCCAAAGATATAATTCAAAGAGTTAGCTCAACTCAAATAATTGGGATCAGTAGACCAGTACATTAAAAAGTTTCAAGAGTTGTCTATGATGGTCTCCAACATTTTAGCACACAGGGTGATGATTCTTTTCATTGATGGACTATATGATCCCTTATGAGGTTGGATTAAAGCCCTTAATCCATCGTCTCTTCATGAGGCCATGAACAAGCCACATGACATGGAATATTATACACTTAGTATTAAATTTCAATCAAAGGGATTTACTCATAAGAAAGATAAGGATAGGAAGCACTTCCAAAAAGATTCTAGACATCAACACAAAGGTTCTCCTAGGTTAGACAGTGATCAACATAATGATCTTAGGGGAAAGAAGTTGTGTTTTCACTGCAAGAAACCTTGGGATCCTAAGCACAAGTGTGATAAAAAAAGAAAGGTAAAATAGATCAAATAATTTTTAGGTGATGAATTAGTAGAATCAGACTAGTAACCCAAGTCTAGTGACATAGGTTTAAATATTTCTTCTCAGGCATCAGAGAATGAGGAACAAACTGCCTCACAAATAACACACCTCTATTACATTCAGAAAGAGGGGTCATTTAGGATATGGGGATTACTTGGTGGGTAGAGAGTGATTACATTATTAGATAGTGGTGATACTCATAATTTTATTGATGAGGGCTTGGTTGCAAAAAGGGGGCTCAAGGTAAAAGAGTTTGAGAGATTTAAGGTGAGAGTGTCAAATGGGTTTGTTCTCACATTTACTAGGATTATACCCAACCTAACCATCCAGTTAAGTGATTATGTGTGTCAGACAGATTTTTATGTGGTTATCATGGTTGAGATGGATATTATTTTGGGGATGAGATAGCTTCATGACATTGGAGAATTCACCCTCAACTTGCATACAATGGAAATGAAGTTTGAGGTGAATGGGAAGAGACATGTACTCAGAGGTATGTTGGATGGTGGTTTGAGAATATTTTCTCTTAGGAGGATGGAATAAATGATATGCCATTATCAGGTTTAGTGGGAAGTTAAGATTTTGGTGATACCATCAGTTACTAAGTAGTAGAATCATGAGTATCCTCTAGATATTTAGGCCTTGTTGACTAAACACACCAAAATGTTTATTGATATACCACCAGGTAGACCCACTAACAAGGGTATTGAACATGTCATAAATCTTGAATACGGTGTCAAACCTATTATTACTACACCATATAGACATCCCAAAAGGTACAAGGATGAGATCAAGAAGTTTATTAAAGAGCTTCTCAAATTGGGGCACATTAGGCTGAGCAAGAGCCCTTTCGCTTCTTCTATTGTCCTGGTAAAGAATAAGGACGGTACTCTTAGGATGTGTAGTGACTATAAGGAGTTGAATAAAAAGACAATAAAAAATAGGTACCCCATTCTCCACATTGATGAGATTATTGATGAATTGTACAAAGCATGCTACTTCTCTAAGATTGATTTGAGATCCAGTTATCATCAAATATAGGTCAAGAAGGAGGATATAGAAAAGATAGCATTCAGATACCATTATGGGCATTTTGAGCTTTTAGTCATGCCCTTTGGTTTGACTAATGTACCGACCACTTTCCAGTCCTGTATGAACAAGATATTTAGGGATCAGTTGAGGAGATTTGTGCTCATATTCTTTGATGACAAACTCATATACAACAAGACTTGGGAGGAGCACGTGAAGCTTATAGACATTGTGTTGGGCATAATTGAGTGTGAGTCCTTATATGCCAAGATGTCTAAGTGTGAGTTTAGTATGTTTGAGGTTTTATATTTGTGACGCATCATCAGTGCAGAAGGTGTTCAAGTAGATCCAAAAAAGATCCAGGCTATTATTGACTGGTCACCACCAAAGAATCTCTCTCAGCTCAATGGATTCCTTGGTTTATGTGGATTCTATCACCACTTTATGAGGGGTTTTTCATAGTCAGCTTACCACTTTATAGATTTGACTTGAAAGGATGCCTTTGAATGGTCTAGTGTAGCTTAGTAGTGTTTTAACAAGTTTAAGGAGTTGATGAGTACTTGTCCAGTGTTGGTCATCCCAAACTTTAGAAAACCTTTCAAGATTCGATGTGATGCCTCAAGGGAAGGAATAAGTGAAATTTTGATACATGGTAAACACCCTATAGCATTTGAGAGTAGGAAATTGAAGGGTTTAGAGAAAAGCTACAGTATCTACAATAAGGAGATGTTAGCCATAATGCATGCTTTGGCTAAATTCATGTAGTATCTAGTTGGGAGTAAGTTTATGGTTAAAACAGATCATAATGGCCTAAAGCATTTCCTTGGTTAGAAAGATTTAAATGATAGGCAGAAAAATGGGTCAATAAACTTTAGGGATATGACTTTGACATAGTTTATGTCAAAGGAAAGAAGAACATAGTTGTTGATGCCTTATCTAAAAGGCCACATTTATGTGCTTTTGAAGAGATTTCAGAAGATTGGAGAGACTTGATTTCTATAGAGTATGAAAAGGATATGTGGGATTCTAGGAACATAGATGGCACTATTAGAGATGACAACTATTGAGTTGTAAAAGACTTGATCATTTACAAGGAGAGGATTTTAGTGGTTCCAGGTTTAGCTATGAAGTAAAATATTTTGAGGGCTTTTCATGACTTGCCTATGGTTGGTCATCCTGGGTTTTGTAAAACCTATAGGTAGGTTAGGGAATGATTCACTTGGAAAGGCCTCAAGATCAAAGTATAGAAGTATGTGAGGGAGTGCCTAGTATGTTGGCAGAACAAGCAAGAGCACTCCTTTCCAAGTAGTTTGTTGTAGCCCTTACCCATTCCAGTTGGAAGTGGGATTGCATTTTAATGGATTTTATTATGGGCTTGCCCAAAGCCCAAGGTAGGGACTGCATCTTTGTGGTGATTGATAGGTTAACTAATTTTTTTGATTTTTTTCTATATCATCCACCTATATAGCAACTCAAGTTGTTGAATTATTTTTTAGAGAGGTATTTTGACTTCAAGGTTTACCATAGATTATAGTGAGTGACAGGGATAGTAGGTTCCCTGAGTAAATTTTGGTAGGATCTCTTTAGGTTAAGTGGGATAGAGCTCACCCCCAGTACAAGTTACCACCCTTAGATTGATGGACAGACTGAGATAGTCAACAAGTGGGTGGAAGGGTACCTCAAAAATTACATAGCAGGGCAATAGAAGGCATGGGTGAAGTGGCTTCACTTGCATGAGTATTGTTACAATACCACTTACCACATGTCTATTCAGATGTCACTATTTATGGAACTCTATGGGTATGAGGCTCTGAGCTTCTTGGATTTATTGTTTAGAGACAACAAAGTACCTAAGGCCAGAGATTTATTTCAAGAGAGTCAAGACATTATGAGGTCCTTGAGAGAGACCATCCAAAAGGCATAAAACTAGCAGAATCATTATGCAGATCAGCATAAGGTTAAGCATTCTTTTGAGGTTGGTGATATGGTATATCTTATATTGCAGCCTTATAGACAATCCACTCTTAAGAAAAGCGGTGTAAAAAAATTGAATCCATGGTATTATGGACCATTTAGGATCTCCAAGATAGTTAGAGAGGTGGCTTACAAGTTGGAGTTGCTGGTAGATAGTAGGGTCCACAATGTTTTTCATGTGTCTCACCTTAAAAAGGCATTGGGGCATAATGTGATACCTTCTACAGAGTTACCTCTTCTTGATGAAGAGGGGAAGTTGGTTTTGGTACCTAAGACCATCATTGACACTAAAAGGTGTACATTGAGGAAGAAGGTTATTAGAGAGTATTTGTTGAAGTGGAAAAACCTATCAGTAGAGGATGCTACATGGGAAAGTGAGCAAATTTTGTTTCATCCAGAACTAATATTGCTTGAGGAAAGCAATCTTAGGGAGGGTGGACTGTGATGTCCCCTTTAAGTCACACACAAGAGACCCTTAGCCTATACATTTCCCTTAGGCTAATCTAGGGTTGGAATTGAATAGTAATATGGGTTACTATTCACCAACACTATTCATAAAACACTATCATCATCACTATTCATGTGGGACCCAGCAGCTGACATGGAATGGTGATATGGTGGTGAGTTGGTGTGTGATGAGGTGATACGGCCCACATAAGAATGTTTAATAAATAAAGGCATATAAGTGATGTGTGACATCATACCCCACTTGGGGACAAGTAGAATCATATTTTTCATGCACATGTGATTGCTTTATGAAGGATAGGAGATTTTGATGCCAAAGTTTGAGACTCTTGACCAAGGCAAGTGAATTAATCCAAAAGAAGGATTATGGCATATTTTTCTTGGATGTATATTTTAGATGCTTATGAGAAAAGTCTAAAGTGAAATTTGAAGAGAATCCTTGGCACATGGGTGAATAGTGATTCACTCTCCATCATTTGAAGAAGTGGGGTTGCCTTTTTAACTCTTGCACATGGCAAGACTTTTTCTTCAGTCCACTTATCCTCCAATGAGTAAAATTAATGCCATACTTCTCATTTCCTCTCATTTCCTCTCATTTTCCTCCTTCTCCATTCTTCTTGTTCAAAATTCTATAATTGCATGCCTTCCCCTTTGTCAAGGGAGCATGAAACATCATTTAAACCCCCCTTATTTTGTAGTTTAAACTTATGTTCATACTTCAACCTCTACTAAGGATGCAACCCTTGGAGAGAAGAGATTTTTTAGGATGAAAACCCTTTTAAATATGCTAGGTTCAGTGGTGAGAGATCCATCCTATCTGGCTGGTGGTAGTTTTATCCATAAACTACAATTGTGTTTCAATTTACAGGATTCAGAGTAGCAGTGTGCAAGTGTGTGGAGTGTAGATTCTATAGTGGATTTGTTTTCATGTTTCCCAGTATATGTTGTGAGCACTACAAGATTTTTCCTTCAATGAGTGAAGTGTGGTGTGTATTTGGAGAATCTCCTCCATTTGGTATTGTAAGTTGTTGTAATGTTTTTGATAATGCAAGAATATTAAGAATGGTGTTGCCCTTCATTGTGAGAAGTTATTAGTATATTTTTCAAATGGCCTTTGTAGCTATAGTTTCTTCGATATTCTCTCACTGTGTTCTCAAGTTATATGTAGTTATGTGTTGATCAAGAAAATATCAAAATCTAAAATTTGTTATGTTTTAGGTGACTTAGGAAAGTTGTGGAAAATCTAATTAACATTATAGTATTTTATAATGACATTATAAAATATTATAGTATTTTATAATGACATTTATATTAATAATAAATATAATATATTATTATATCTTCCCCCCCCCACACACACACACATATTTATATATATTATATTAAAATATATAATATATATTTTCTTAATATACACTAAAAATATATATTATATAATGTAATAAATAATTACAATATCTGTAGTTGTGACTTTATCTTGTCTAGTCACCCTTTTACAAATGTTTTAAGTTAATCAAGAGTTTCAATAGGTCTATTTTGTAAAATTGGGTAACATAAAATATTTAAATATCATTTTATGTCCCCATGGTTCATAAAAACACAATAAATTTGGTGACCATAGTCATTTCAAATGTTGCAGCTTACTTTGACTTGCTTGTTGGTCACTTATAACATCTGAAAGAGGAATCTTGTGAGAAAATGAAAAGTGTACAGATGAAATAAAATATGGAAAAATAATTAAATGTTTGTAGATGAATTTAAATACTTTATGGGCACTTAACATATCATCTCCATCAATTATATGTTACAAACAAGAACACATCTGAAGCTAAAAGTAACAAAATTATGTATATATATATATATATATATATATATATATAAATTTTGGATTTATTATATACAAAATTAAGCACGTCTCATATTTAATTTTTTATTTATTAATATCATATTTTTATTTATTTATTAGGATTTATGGACTTATATTTTACCATTTATATTTTATCCTTATCTCTACCTTTATATCTTGCACTCTAATGATAGTGAATATTTACATACACTTAGGTGATGTTTATTTTATCCTCTGTGAAATGGGAGAAATCAAATTTGAATCATTCCATCTCACTATTCCTTAGGATAATTTTTTGTGACTATGACATTATAATTAAGCTTTTTATTGTGGACAAATGAAGACACATTCTCATAACCTAATTCCTTCAAAAAGATTGAAGTTGCCCTTCAGAAAATCTATCTCAGATAAATTGTCTGAAAGAATTTGGCACTTAAACAAAACATGAAGACAAAATACTAAAGACAAAAACTCAAAGAAAAAAAATCTAAAAGAATAAAAACATAGAAAAATACCAAAATAAACCCTTTGAAAATTATGATTAATCAAATTAATTAAATTAAAGGGTTCTTCGAGTATATATTATAAGTATAGAATAATCCGCTCCCTGCCCCCTCCACACACACAGACAGAGACACACACACATACACACACACACATATATAAATACAATAAAACAAGCCAACCTTTAACAAAATATACACATTACAAGAGACCAAACCACATAACCAAATCACAAACATGTCCACTATTGTATGTCTTAACTTGATTCTTCTTGAGGTCAATCTTTGAAAGTTATAAGTTATATGTAGTTATGTGTTGATCAAGAAAATATCAAAATCTAAAAGTTGTTATGTTTTAGGTGACTTAGGAAAGTTGTGGAAAATCTAATTAACATTATAGTATTTTATAATGACATTATAAAATATTATAGTATTTTATAATGACATTTATATTAATAATAAATATAATATATTATTATATCTTCCCACACACACACACGATTATATTATACTAAGTTATTTTCAAATAATCGTGCATGTTTCTGTGCCCTTTATGTGGCTAAATGAAATAAGGAAATTTGAGCTCCATGCCTTGGTTGGTGTTCTCTGTGTCATTTGCAAAGTATTCTATATTGTAGATTTTCTAGTGTTGTGATTGGAAATGTTATTTTCTTTTGTCTCATTTTTTTGAATATAAAGATTTATATGACTATATGTGACTTCTACGACACTTATATAACTAGAAGATTCTATTCAGAAGATTGAACACTTGCCTTCATTGACAATTCCTGTATCTCAGCAAAAGACTCCCCTATTGTGAGCCTCTATTTCTGTTATTCCAATCATTTACATATATATACATATTAAGAATCAAGTTAATACACTTTTTTTATCCTATACATTTACCTTAATATTGTCAAAATAACCTTCAAGATATTTGATGATGGTTCAGGGTTTCCATGTATGAGGTATATTAAATCAACTCTACATATGATGAGGGAACTCTACTTATAATATAGTTTATAATTTTTATAATTTAGTTTCTCTCGATAGGTTTATAAATGATCCCATGTCAAAACCTTTAACTAGTACTTCAAAGACCCTTTAGCCACTTGACTCTTTTCTTCACTGTGATAGTTTTAGGTGATCATTTATGACAACATGACATCTAATGTGATAGGGGGAAAATTTATAGTTTTGCTCTTGATGAAGACCATGTAGACATTGAGTGCTCAATTCAAGCAATGGGAGAGGAGATCTTTGATTTGGTGATGATGGAGCCATAGGGCCAACCTTTGCATTCTTTAACCTAATTTTAGTATGAACATTATCCATAATATTAATATATGTAATGTGTAATGGAAATAAAAAGATAAAATTAAAATCATACAATTGATCTCAGTAAAAGTCTTAACTTGATTCTTCTTGAGGTCAATCTTTGAAAGTCAAGAAAATATCAAAATCTAAAAATTGTAATGTTTTAGGTGACTTAGGAAAGTTGTGGAAAATCTAATTTCTTCATGTGTTTTAAGTGATTTAGGAAGTGGGAATTTATCTATATAGTTTGGATAATTGATAAATAATTGTGTTGAGAGTTTGAGATTTTTTAGTAAATATTACCAGTGGGGGATATTATAGACTTGAGTTAATATTTGGTTAAGTTTGAGTTTCAAGCTGAATTAAGGATTGCATGAATATTGAATTGGACCATAGAACTCGACATACAAACGGGGTTAACAATGAATTTTCATGATGGATGGCATGAAATGAACTTGAAGAAACATGGCATAGTAATTTAAAAATAAGCAATCTAAATGTTTTAAATATTAATGATGAAAGAGAATTAAGGAGTACAACTTTGTGAAGTTATAAATTGTTGCTAGTAAATTTAAAAGGAAATTAAAGGCGTTATGCATGGAATCAAAGTAGGACATAATAATAATGCAAAGAGTTTTAACATGAATGAAAGGGGTGCATATTTTGAAATAGAGGTTTAGATTTTATAAATAAAGCCTCTTGAAATTTAAGAACACACAGGAACAAAGAAGAAGAAAGGGAAGAATTTGGAACAAAGTTGGAGAAGAATAGAGGATGGAATATGGAAATGGAAGATGCAGAAGTGATTTGGAGAAAGCAATATAAGGAATCTTCATTTTTCAAACAAAACTTTATGAAGTTTGGTTCTATTTTGTATTTGAGTGTGTGTTATTTATTATACGATTGTGTATGGACTGTGTAAACTTGTGATCTAAATATTAATTTTAAAGACTGTGTTTAGTTTTGTAAGCTTACATTTCTTTTCTTACGATCCAGTATGGACTCCATTTCCTTAGGTATTTCTGAGTATTATTATGTATACGGACATAATATTAATTGTTGAACTACGTATTACCATGAACTGCCAGTCTTTAAATGAAACACCTAGCTCATAGGTTAAATCGCCTAGTTCAAAATAGAAATGCTAAGTTCATAACTATGAAACGCTTAGCATCTAAGTTGTAGCATGAAGTCAACATTTAAAATGCCTAGCCATTAGGATGGAACATTGTGTATGAAGCACTGTATATTAAATAAAATATCTACGTTTGTTTTAAAACACAATGTTGAAGCTATAATTGAAATGCTAATATATATATATATATATATATATATGGAAAAGTTGAATCTTATATGAAAAAGCAGAGTCAAATGCCAAGTTGAATTAAAGCACCCAGCCATAATATAGTCCCAGGTCTTTAAGGGGAACGTTGTGTTTTCACTCAAAATGCCAAGTTATTTAAGAAAATGTTGAAGACTTTTATAGAGGCGCTAAGCACTATTTTAAGCACTGAGTCAAAGCTAAGCCATACATATTAATTTGCTAAGTTTAAAAAAAATAAAATTTGGGAATATATATTATAAGTTGAGTCACCCTGTTAAAATGCCTTGTCTTTGGACTTATACGCTGAGCCAAAAGATTAAAAATATGAATATTATAGTATAGTGCTAAGGTTAGTTATTTGAAAGTTATAAAACATAATGCATTTATAATGAATGCCAAATCATTAATATGCTTAATCAAATACCGTAGTCGGTAAAGTTAAATGGTAAAGTTGAGTTAGTAGTTTTAGTGTTAAGTTTCAAATATAAAACGCTACGTCAATATACTAAAATGCCTAGTCATTATAGGGGATGCCAAGCCCAACTTAAAGAAAGCATTGAGTTCTTTAAAGAAAGTGTTGAGTTTATTAAAGAAAGCGTTGAGCTATATATAGTAAAATAAACACGTTATGCACATAATTTATTTAATGGTTGAAGTTAATAGTGTATATTTTTGAGAGGAAATAAATTGGGAAACGAAAATATGTTTTCTTTTTAATGCAAGATCAAATGTTGGGTGGAACTTTATTCTTTGGCTCATATTTCTGTATCACGTATTGAATGGAGTTGCATTATCAGCGAGAGTTGCATCTTAAATAATGAGCATAATTATCATGAAATTCATATATATTATAAATGATAGAGTCAATTTAGGAAGTTAATAGAAAAAGAGTTTGGACTAGTTAAATTATTATGTGCAAGTACCCAGAATTATAAATAAAGGCTTAAGTTGTTTATAACTTAGAAAAAGGCTAATTAATGGTTGGGATTACATATTTCTATATTGAGTAGTTATAAATTAATACTCATATTATGTTTTAATAATGTTTGTTTATTAAACCCTAAATAAATTTAATGATGTTATCAGTTATGATTGATTAGCATATATGGTCCTTTTAATTTGGTATACTTGATTGGTATGATCGAGGTTGGACAATGCTTAAAACTGTTATAAATAAGTAATTATAGACTAATTATCATACTCGTTTGGTGTGATCTTTTCAGTAGTACTTATTTACATTTGATATTGTATATATGTTGTTTTGGTACTTGTTTAGCATACCTGGATGGTATGATTATGTATGGACTAATTATCTATTATATTCATAATAATAGCATGTATATAAATACATTTTATGTAATATGGTGACAAGGTCAAATTGGTGGAGTCATGTATTGATGAAATATTATGTGCAAAATATTTATGAGGATATTATATGTGTAAGTGATTGGATATTTCTAGAATAAAAATAGTACATTGTGTTGTACGTGTAGAGAATATGTTTTTATTAGATTATTATTGAGGATATACCTAGGTGGTATAATCATGTAATTGTTTGTTAAATAAGATTGGTTGTTCATGATTGGGTAGAGTGATCATGAGCTATGATAGTATGAGATATCATAGAATACTTTAGCTTAAGATTATATACCTGAATGGTAAATACTATAGATGTATGTTTAGACTCTCACCTACATTGACTAATTGAATATATGTGTTGGATATTACTTGAACAGTATGTTTGTAGCAATTAGTAGGAAAAGATGTATGGGTGCATACAATTTTGGGAGTGTAAACGAATGTTAGGTTAGACTTTTATGTATCTATATGGCTTTTTTAATATATATATATATATATATATATTAAAAAAGCCATATAGATACATAAAAGTCTAACCTAACATTATATATATATATATATATATATATATATATATATATATATATATATATATATATATATATATATATATATATGATTTCTTGAACAAGAGTGTATGATTCCATATATCTATGACTACTTAGTATGACTGATTTTAGGAAAACTAGTAGTTATGTTGTAGAACACTAGACTATGGTAATATGGGTTATCATGGGGTATGGATATTTAGATATTATTGTAAGTAATTTAGAATCTGTAGTTTATTATGAATGTGTAACATACTCAGTTGGTATGAATTGTAGTCATTATTTCTAGTTTGGAGATTAATTTTAATGTAAGATTCATTCATGTGTAGATGTATACTTTGGTTACTCCTTGTTATCATGTGATGTGATATGATTGCTAGTAGAAAGTAATTAATATGAATCTTGTGGATTAATAATGTTTGGTGAAACATTAACTTTTGGTATGTATGATTTACATGCCAATATATTATTTTATAATAGATCAGGTTTTCTATGATACACTACATGTTTAGTTTTATGACATCATACACATATGGTACTAACATGTCTCATTCTAGACACATGGTACTAGCATGTCTCATTTTGGATTCTCATACCATTCTATCTATCTATCTATGAAGGGAGGTCCATTCCCTGATAAGAGATTTTACTGTAGGGGATCATTGGTCCATGGTTCAAGTAGAAAAGTTCTCAAATGATGCTCTCCCTCCTCCACTACAGTACATACTTAGAGACATCACTTAAAGTTATCAGAGATTTATGAGTTGGTACAACTCGAGCCCTAGAGAAATAGTTATATTTATATTGTATATAAGTCTAAATACCTATTGAGATAGTATATGTAATATTATTATACATGAATAATAGTTATTATATTATGAGAATAATCGAGGCTGTGTCATAATGTATTTACTTTCTTATGAAGTTTTAATATTTTATATTGCATTCAGAATTAAAGTTGAAATTATAATGTTTTATATTGTGATAATATATTTTTATTTTATATTATATGATTTTAATTGAATGCTTGTTGTAGACACAAATATTGTGTCGACCCCCCCTTGGTCCCCTTCTAACACTTACACACCTTATTAATTTAAAATAAACTACTTATTTTAAATTAATGACATCACCCTAAACACCTCACCTTGGACACCTCGCCCTTAGACCATTTCTCACCCTATGAGTCACCCATGACCTATTCTCACTCCATCCTGACCTCATAACTAACTCTCATGCCTAATAAACCCGTCTTTTGACCGTTCTCCAATGGCAAATGCACTTGACGGATGGAGAAACGGGCAAAGGACTAAAAATAGCCCTTTTGCCCATTCTATAGCCGCTGACGTCGATCAACTGTCGGCCGACGCTGGCGGGATCACCGACGTCGGTTACATAAACCGAGTTCTAACATTGAGTTAGCCTCTCCCTCTTCCTCTCTGGCTCAGACTTTTGGATATCGACGCGCACACTCTGAGACTAATCATCAGAACTCTCCTTCGCTCTCCTAGCTACAGAAACCCTGTACAAGTCACTCTAGATTGGATTGGAACATTGCACGAGGACCTCGACATTAGCCACAATAGGAATAGGCATTCTAACATCTCTGGTTCTTCACCAAGCAGAGCTAAGTATTCTTCTATCTCATTTCAGTAATTTAAAATACATTGGTAATTAACTTCCATTTGTTATTTCTAAGAGCTGTTAAGACCCGACTCGACTTTCTTCCTGGAGAGGCTGAAAAGCCTTTCTCTTATCTTTATCCTCTTTTCACACCTACCTCTACCTTTGCCTCTCCTCAGACCTTATACATCTCCCTGCAACCCTGCACAAACCCCTAAACTCCCAGACTCCTCTGTCGACCACAGAAATAACCTGAAACCCGTCTAAGGCCCATTGCCCCTACCGACATCGATAACATAACTGACCTTGGCAGACTAACTAACATCGGTGATTGTGACAGGCTGACTGCAGAGAACAGGTACGTGTTATCTATATTTCTCTTTCTTAGTCTTTCACCATTTCTCTTTATACAACACTCTTTTTGTCAAATAGTGGACTGTCATCCCTTAAGAAAGTTTTTACGCTTTCGAGACCGAGCGCCTAGCTGGGCAGTCCACCATATCTTTCTCTAACATTCTATTTATTTGAGTTTCTTTCTTATCTACAGGTGTTTCCTCCACAGCCAAAGAGGAGCTCCTACAACGCTTGGATACGGTGCGCAACTTAATCTGGGTAACGTACAAACCCCTGACCTTTAACTTTAGTTTCTTCTTCTTCTGAATGTAATTAGCAAAAACATAGAGAAATATTCTGGCACGTCTGGTGGGACCCTGGAGTTTTCCTTGGGTTCATTTTTTCTAAAAAGCAAACTTTCATATAGATGCATTAGGAAAAATATCCTCTTCTTGCATCCTTCTATCTTTTTATTTCGAAAAGAAACCATTAGCACAAGTTAAAAAGAACATATTTCTTTTTCTTCTTGTCATTTCTTGCTTGCATCTTAGAGTAGTGAAAATTCATACTCTTAACCCTTTCTCCACTTGTTTGCATCTAAACAAAACATTTCAATTTGGGTTAAAAATTGTTGCATTTCATTCTTGCTTGAATGCATATTTAGCTCACCTAGTAATTAGAAGCATTATAAATAAATCGTAGTGCACAAATGTTACACAACCAGACCACATTCACATCAAATCAAACACTTAAACATACTTGAGATAAGGCCCATCTAGGATTTCATCACCTAGCGGATACCTTACCCTTCCTAGCGATCCTACTTGGACTTCACCACCAAGAGGAGGACCCACTTTGTTCTCTGGCAGAGTATAAACTATAGGCAAAGTATATATTGGCTAAGTGGCCTAGCTCGGCTCTGGGTTCGTGAAGTGAAGGGAGCAAGCCCCAGCACCAGGCCACGTACTGAACCTAACACATATTTTTTAGCACCAAAACATCACCTGAAACTAGCCTTAGACTTCCTTTCTAGGACTCGTTCTAAAAGCCCAATTCCCAAACATATTTGTCTAAGGCATAAGCCACCACGACTCTAAAATTTATTCTTAGGAATTTAACATTTTAGAGGTTGCTTGCCATCATCTATTTTGCTATTTTTATCTAATTTTTTGAGCTGGTAAGGTCGCATCATTCTGAGGTCTAAAGACAACTCAAAATTCTCTTTCTTTCAAAAAATATCAGTTTTTTGTGTTTCTAAAATTACACAGAAACTGACATCAGTTTTTCCACCGACGTCGGCAACCCAACTTCACTGACATCGGTTATTCCACTGACCTCGGTAACATTTCATAACTAACATCGGTTAGTAAACCGATGTCGATCACTGTCAACAAATTTTCTTTCCAAACATCAAGCTTAAAACCTGAATTTTTTGCTGTTAAATATAAAATTTGGGTTTTCTGAAACTGAAACACACAGTTTTTAGAACCTAAATCTATTTTGTTTTAGATGGTTTTGACACGTAGTCAAGCCAAAACTCTTGTTGACCACGCGAGTCAACAACCACTTCCACCTTTGGCTTTCATATCAAGCCACCAAATAGAGTATACCTCAGACACTGAGCGTACTCCTATCCAACCTACCTCAAATCAACCTCCTATTGTTCCCAAAGGGGATCAAGACTTTAAGAGATTCCTTGACCTCAACGTCAAGGCTCTCCAACACTATCTCGCAAGAAGCCAAACGCGAGACCCTTCAGGCAATTCTATTTATGGGATGCCAACTTCCCTGATTGAAGCAACAATGATATCAACAACATCTACTACCCAACCTATGGTCACTCAAGCCATTGCCTCGACTAGTAACCCAACCATGGCCAATATTCAATATTTGGCCTCTCCTTCTATTTCTGGACCTACCTCCATTGGGGTTTTCGTACCCCCTCAACCACAAAAAATTCAACCAAGTTCTACACCATTCTAGAACTTGATTGTCTCTATCCCATCCACTCTTGTGCCCATAAACATGAGAGTGACCAATTATCCTTTTACTAGTGTCGCCACCATCCAACCACCCTTGGCGGCATCTAGTCAAGTTGTGCCCTCCAGCTTCACGGCACAAGCCCCCTTGACCTCAACATCAGTCCCTATGACAAACTACCAATATGTTGCACTTACAAAAATGCAACCAAGTACGTCATACACCCCTCCCAATGTCTTCTAGGTACCTTACAACCTAGGAGGTGCCCCTCCAACCAATCAATCAGTCGATCCAATTAAGATGCTGATGGATAAGATGTCTAACCTTGAGACATCTATTTCAAGTTAGAAGAATGTTATTTCATATGAACAAATCTATAATGAACCTATCCACCCTTCAGTCCCTATTAGACCATATCCTAGTTAGTGGGAACTCCTAAAATTTACTCACTTTTAGAGTAAAGAGGACCCACAACAACATCTATGAGCGTTTAGACACACTTGCTACCTCATAGCGCACGATGATGCGTTATTACTTTGCACATTCCCCATGTCACTTTCTGGCACCGCCCTTGATTGGTATAGCTCTATTACCAGTCATTCTCTCTTTACCTTCACTCAACTAGCTCAACTATTCCTCGACCACTTCTCAATCAACATCACCAAGAAGGTCTCCATCACAGACCTTTATTTTATTAAACAATTCAACGATGAATCAATAGTTGATTTTGTTGCCCATTGGAGAGGTTTAATCAACCAACTCTCCTTTTCATTACCTCAACCTGAGCTCATTGAGCTCTTTTCAAGAGCATGTGCCAAGCACATCTCATCTACTTTACGGGTTCAAACATTCCGCACATTTGACGAAGCTTTTACCATGGCCCTAAAGCTTGAACTCTGCACGATCGAAGAAGATAAGGTCAAATTGTGTAGTAAAAATACCAACGCAAAATTCAATGACCCTTCCTCCAAATCTTCTTCTTCCCATTCCAAGTCCAAGGGATCGGAAAATGCTATGGTACTTAGATCATCATCTTCTACCACAACTAACCAATTTGAACCCTCCACATCATAATGCATCACAAGACAATTCCAACAATGGTATATACAGCATTAATACACTCCAATAGGAGAATCATACGCTTCCGTGTTGGACAAACTAGTAAAGTAGGGGGTCCTCAATCTCCTTCAAATCCGACCACTCCAATTTGACTCCTCAAAAGCCATCCCTGCATGGTATAGGAAAAATAACTTTTGTAACTATCACCGTGTCAAAGGTCATGACACAGACAATTGCAAAACCTTTAAAAACATTGTTCAAGACATGTTGGACAAGGGGGACCTTGTTTTGGATAACCCTAATGCACCAGCCAACCAAAACATGGATGTCTTTAGGCGACCATTTCCTAACCATCCCCAAGTTAGAACAATGTTCAGACCATGGCCGATGACCCTCAAGAACACAACATATGCACGGTCAACATAGTCTTTCCTATCATTCTTAACCAACCTCTTCCATAGTCTAAAGAGGTTGGTCAACCAATTTCTCCACCATAGGCAGAAGAGCCTATTCCACCCATATCACCCCCACAACATCAAACATCTCCTCCACACATACTTCTACCTTGTGAGGAACCCATATTACCTGTTCCTCTTGCCCTGACCTTCCCTCTTCTTCTACCATTGGAAGAAGTTACAATTCATACCCCACACCCTCATGTAGAAGGGGCCATAATCCCTCTACTTCACCCTTTAGAGGATCCTTCCTCTCCTATTTGTCTTCCATCCACACCCCTTTCACACATAAGAGAGTCTACTTTAACCTCTCCCATATTGGAGGATGCTTTGAAGGTACCAATGTTGGCTGCCCCGCCCTCATCCTTCTTATTACCAATAGAGGATCATACCTTCCCTGATCTTAGACCACACGCAGAAGCCATGATCATCCCTACGCTCTATCCTCTCGAAGAGCCAAATTCTCCAATCCCTTCTCCACCGCGAGAACTTGTCACTTCACCCACTTCAGCTGAGGAAGATCTAATAACGGTTTTCTCTCACCTTTGGCCTGAGATCACTGCGTCTAACACATTTTTGCTCTCACAATCACCTAAATCCTCTAAAAGACCGACTATAAGACCTCGCTTGATGTCACCTAAACCCTTCTCTCGATTGGCAAAAAACTTAGGATTTATCCATTCTATGAATCTAAAACATGAGGCATTATAGGAGCGACTTAAGGCTCCTTATCTTACACATCTCACTTCGACTGCCAACCCTTTCACAACAAATCACCCCAAAGTCTTCAACAAGGATCGGGCTTCCACTTCCAAATCTTCAGAAGCTCAACTGTCCACATCTGAACCCAAATCCTCATAGGCATCTACCATGCCCAAACAGGTTAAATCTCTCAGTGTTCACCCCGTATCAAACGTCACTCACCCACAATTAAAGGTAGACTTGAATCTCGCCCCACACAATAGTGGTCCTCGCACCAAACTAAAGAAGGCTACTAAACCACATCGGAGAACTCCTCCCCCACCTTCACCATTACCCTCTATCTTGGGTCCACATCCATCTACTTTAATAGGAGTGCTCCCTAATCCAACACCTCACAAAAACAAATTGCCTCCATTACTCCCTTTACACATCAAAAACATACTTCCTCCAAAAAATCCAACACCTCTCATAAAAAAAGTGCCATCTGCATGTGTGGCCACACCGCCAAATAAAAAGATAGTACAAAAAACTCCTACAACTCTTAAACAGATGTTGTTAACCCCTACTACAACAAAATGCACAAACCCATTAGCGGGTTCCTATGCTTTACTGTTATGTCAATTGTTGTAGTCTTCTAGCATCAGTCTCCCACCTCTTAAACCTTTCCAACCTCTCGAATTAAAACCATCTTGGTTTGATGACACTCATATTTGTGCATATCATTGCACACCTGGGCATGACACTGAGCGTTCTTGTGCTCTTAAGGTTGTCATTCATCAACACTTGAAAAAAGACACCCCTTTCATCAAGGATCCTCTTGACCTCCCTTTCAACAAACCATCGACACCATCCCATGCCTCTCAAACCTCCTCACTTAAATTGGGATCCCAACATCAGACTAGGGTCCCTCTACCACCTTTTCCCCCTTTATTTGAAATCAACACCATTAATGTGGCCACCAGGTCACAAACCATGAAGGATAAAAGAAAAGAGAAGGTTTCTATCCCTTGGACATATCCATTTGTCAAGCCTTCTCAACCACCAAAACCCAAGATTTCAATCATGGGCACATCCCAACCAACATCTTCTGGAGCAATTCATGACTCCTTGGTGAAACAACTTCACCAAACCCCTGTGAAGGCATCTTTGTATGACCTAATACAAAGCTCTCCACAACATCGCCAAGCCTTGATTAAAGCTTTACAAGCAGTGGAGGTCCAACTTGAAGACCCCCAACCACTGGCTGCTTTAGTCAAAACATTACCCACCATTGCCTCCATCGCCTTTAGTGATTCTGAGATTTTAGACTATAATTTGGAAGATCAGGATCTTGCCCTCTTAAACTAAGCCTATCAGGCAAAAGCTTCATAGGATATATCCTCACGTCGCACTCCTTGTCAAAGAGGAGCTTCAACGTCTTCTCTCTGTCTCATTTATCCAACCCATTGATTATCCACAATGGGTGTCAAACATTGTCCCTTTCACAAAAGCAACTGGGGGAATTTGACTTTGTATTGACTATCACGACCTCAACCAAGCATCGACCAAGCATTAACCAACTTCACGTCCAACATCGACCAAAACGTGCCTACAACCAAAATTTGAAAGAGCGAGATTTCAAAATTAGAGATCTCATCTTTAAAGAAAACCAACACGTGACCAATAGAGAAAGAAGCAAATGAGGAAAGTTTTCTCCTAATTGGCTCAAACCTTACATAATAACGCACAAGTATGGATCAGGGACTTATCATCTATCTTTTCTCGAAGGTTGGCCAAAACCTGAGCCCCTTAATGCCTTACATCTGCGACCATTTTACTGTCAATCAAGTAATCATTCACTTGATATTTAACTTGAGCTCATCCCTTAAGCAACCCTCATTATCCTCATTCCTATTCCTTTCAACCCTTTTTCCCTACAAGCATTAGTCAACCCTTTTGTAAAACATGAATGCTTTGTCCTAATAAAAGGGAAACCCTTAAACCTCTATAGTCTAGTCCATGACTAAAACTTCAGTCAACAAAAAAAAACATAAAAATTGGGATGCCTAACCAAAGGTCATAACTTATACATGTAGACTGCTCCCTCGAAGGATAGCTGCATTATTACTGTAATTAATAGACTGCTCCCTTGAAGGACAGCTATTCAAAGCCATCAAAACATACAAATTAGAATATAGACCACTTCCTCGAAGAATGGCTATGCCCAAATTTTGCTACATAAACAGTACCATCTCAGAAGCTTCCCGCATCGATCAGCTTCATATGACCACAAATCAAAACAACATCCCCAAGTAGACTTCATGCATTGATCAGTCTACCAAAAAAAAAAATGGACTTGCCTATAGTCATTTTCAGGGTTACCTATAAAAGGGGCAAAGTTATCCCTGCTAAAAAAGGGTTACACTATCCTGACATATCACCTAATCACACCTATTACCCCAACATACTCAAGGGATTTTGAGCTCACTTAACGTCAAGTGATTAGAGTACTTCTCTAACACAAACCAATGGTCAACGATGTAATGCATGAACGGGGATTTTGTTTACAAAACCCCTATCTATGCTATCATTATGGTCCTTGTCAATGAAAGAGCAATGCGCCTTTCACTTCTTACACACCTTCGTCACATACAACCAAACCTTTTTCCAAACCACTAACATGACATTATGACATCATGAATTATTATATCCCATTCACACTAGTTTCTATGGAAAACAATACACATAGAAACTATCAACCAAACACAATTTATGTCAAGCATATACCATCACTAATATGGAAACTTTCTGAAGCATAAATAAACACATTTGATTTTTAGCATACATCCATCACCAATATGGAAAATTGTTAGAAATGAAAAACCACATAACCAATGTTACAGAATACACCATCACATAATATGGAAAAGGCTATAACATCATTATACTCATTTCATTTTTAGCATACACCATCACTAATATGGAAAATTGTTAGGGATGAAAAACCACATCACCAATGTTATAGAATACACCATCACACAATATGGAAAATACTGTAACATCATCATACACTCATCATTTCAAGCATGCACCATCACACATATGGGAAATGCTAAAAACACTAACATGACCAAACCAACTATCAACTGCTTTAACTCCCTTCTTCCCTTTTGGGGAGAACTACATTGGCTTGAGGCCCTTAAAATAGGGGCTATATAGGCATCACTCAGTTGACATGGCATCTTCTGAGGTTAGCTTAGCCATTCGTTCGTTCATCTACCTGATGGACCAACCATATAACCTTTAACCATGACCTAACCTAGTCAAAACCAATCCATAATCTACCCTCTTCTTCACTTTTGGGGAGAACTACATTGGCCTGAGGCCCTTAAAATAGGGGCTATGTAGGCAGCACTCAGTTGACATGGGGTCTTCTGAGGTTAGCTCGGCCATTCATTCGTTCATCTATCTGATGAACCAACCATATAACCCTTAACCATGACCTAACCTAGTCAAAACCAATCCATAACCTACCCTCTTCTTCCCTTTTGGGGAGAACTACATTGGCCTGAGGCCCTTACAACAGGGGCTATGTAGGCAGCACTCAGTTGACATGGGTCTTTTGAGGTTAGCTCGACCATTCGTTTATTCATCTACCTGATGGACCAACCATATAACCTTTAACCATGACCTAACCTAGTCAAAACCAACCATAACCTACCCTCTTCTTCCCTTTTGGGGAGAAATACATTGGCCTAAGGCCCTTAAAATAGGGGCTATGTAGGCAACACTCAGTTGACATGGGGTCTTCTAAGGTTAGCTCGGCCATTCATTCGTTCATCTACCTAATGGACAAACTATCTATACTAACTCAAAATCATGACCAAACAATCAGCCTTGACACTATAGAAGTCACCTTAGACTTCTCATGGGGCACATTAGAGATCACATATATCTCCCTAACCACAATAAACAACACTTGAGATCACTTATATCTCAACCTGACTTGACAAACAACCTTGGAGATCGTGACTATCTCCTTAGACCATGACCACTTTCGAGACAACTTTGCCTTGGTTGTTTTGATTGCATATATGCTACCTCACGAATAGTTAGTAAATTGCATGCACCCCATGTTACGACCCTCACACCTATTGTCAGATCGTGACCAAGTTGATCTCCAATATTTGTGACATTTTTGTGTTTTCCAAGAGCACTTCCTAGCCCAGATACTTGGAACACGATGACCATTAGAGCTATAGATTTAATCGATCTAACCCAATCAGCTACGACTAAAAAGCTGGGGACTGGTTACTTTGATTTTAGTGCTCCTTGACCTTTCCTATGACAATTTGACCTACCTATCACATGAAGTGGTATACGCACAATTTTAACTATTGCAGCGTTCACACTCTAACTTCACTATACCCATCCACTGCCTACCAAATCGGCAACCAATTTTGGATTGCCTTCTCTCAATTCCCGCTTTAAGGGGGAATACCTTATTCCATACTTGGGGCAACCTACACCTTATCCCATACCTGGGGAAACTTACTCATATGTTTGTCTTGCAGTTCGTCAGAACAACTAACAAGACAAAAAGGGGCAAATGTAGACACCAATATTGTGTTGACCCCCCTTGGTCCCCTTCTAACACTTACACACCTTATTAATTTAAAATAAACTACTTATTTTAAATTAATGACATCACCCTAAACACCTCACCTTGGACACCTCACCCTTAGACCATTTCTCACCCTATGATTCACCCATGACCTATTCTCACTCCATCCTAACATCCTAACTAACTCTCGTGCCTAATAAACCTGTCTTTTGACTATTCTCCAATGGCAAATACACTTGGCAGATGGAGAAACGGGCAAAGGACTAAAAATAGCCCTTTTACCCATTCTCTATCTACCAACATCTATCAACTGTCGGCCAACGCCGACAGAATCATTGACGTCGGTTACATAAACCGAGTTCTAACATTGAGTTAGCCTCTCCCTCTTCCTCTCTGGCCTAGACTTTTGGATATCGATGTGCACACTCTGAGACTAATCATCAGAACTCTCCTTCGCTCTCCTGGCTATAGAAACTCTGTACAAGTCACTTCAGATTGGATTGAAACATTGCACGATGACCTTGACATCAGCCACAATAGGAATAAGCATTCTAACACCTCTGGTTCTTCACCAAGCAGACCTAAGTATTCTTCTTTCTCATTTTAGTAATTTAGAATACATTGGTAATTAACTTCCATTTGTTATTTCTAAGAACTATTGAGACCTGACCCGACTTTCTTCCTGGAGAGGCTGAAAAGCCTTTCTCTTATCCTTATCCTCTTTTCACACCTACCCTCTACCTTTGCCTCTCCTCAGACCTTATACATCTCCCTGCAACCCTACACAAATCCCTAAACTCCCAGACTCCTCTGTCAACCATAGACATAACCTAAAACCCATCCAAGGCCCATTGCCCCTACTGACATCGATAACATAACTGACGCCGACACCATTAACCAACCGACCTCGATAGACTAACTGACATCGGTGACTGTGACAGGCTGACTGCAGAGAACAAGTACGCGTTATCTATATTTCTCTTTCTTAGTCTTTCACCATTTCTCTTTATACAACACTCTTTTTGTCAAATAGTGGATTGTCATCCCTTAAGGAAGTTTTTACACTTTCGGAACTGAGCGCCTAGCTGGGCAGTCCACCATATCTTTCTCTAACATTCTCTTTATTTGAGTTTCTTTCTTATCTACAGGTGTTTCCTCCACAGCCAAAGAGGAGCTTCTACAATGCTTGGATACGGTGCGCAACTTAATCCGGGTAACGTACAAACCCTTGACCTTTAACTTTAGTTTCTTCTTCTTCTAAATGTAATTAGAAAAAACGTAGAGAAACACTTGCCAAGTAAGTTTTAAAAAACAATTATTATTTTTTGTTATAAGTGCAACGGGGTAGGTTGTAGCATACACTCTTCTTATTTTTTGTGTTCCTCAATCACAACAACCTTGACTTATTTGGCCTTAGCTTGTCCCTGTGTCACTAGGTTAGGTTGTACCTTGGATGCAATTGTTTTTTGTTCCTTCTCTTGGGCCTGTTATTTGCATAGGGTTTCATCTTCTTCTTCTTTCTTATTCTTCAAAGCTTCTTTAGCTTATTGATGTTCATAAGTGGCATATTCTATAACCTTCTTTGCCTACACCACTACATCCTATTATTACTTATCTTCTTTAGCATTAGCCTTGACAACGGCGTAGTGTCTTTATTTTTATGCTCTTCATTCATCTTCTTTTGATGTGCCTCATGTGCCTAATTTGCTACATCAGAAGCTTCTTATTCCTTTTTATCCACCTTGAGAGCCTTTTGTCAGTCAACCTCTACATCCTTGGCATTTTGTGTGGCCTTAGATTATTTAGCTTACCGAATTACTTATTGATATTTTTTTTGTTAGGCCTACTCCTTATGGCATTTCTTTTCCTCTTATCTAACTCATCATTCTGTTGTGCAATCTACTTCTTCCCATGAAGCCTATTGTTCTTTAGTTTTAGGTTATTCTAGTGTGGACTATTTAACCTTTGGGGCTTCTTATGAAGGTGGCAAATCACTTGGATGGACCATGGAACTGGAGAAATGTGCTTTCTTATGACCTAAATTAATCAACCTATGTTTGGGTGGTGGTAAAGTTAAATATGGAGAAGGATACATGTCCTATGCCATGGCTACCCTGAAAAATGTGTATTCTTAAAGGGTAGGATAAATCCTAGCTTTTTATCGAGTTTTAGGTCTATGCACCAAAGACTCCTATGGACTTTTTGGTAGTAGCACAAAGACATAGATGGCTATAAAGGTAATATAAGATTATTATTGGAAGAATTCAACCCTTCACTACATTTGCTCAGTTTTTTCATGCACAGTGTTGACCATAATGGATGTAGAGCATGGTGGTAGTTCCACCCAAAGACTTAGAGGAACATTCATACATACTTGGACCGTATACACTACCTTCTATAAAAAGAATTCATTTTCCTCTTCCCTACCATAGAAGTTTCTTTCCATATCTATGACCATTACCTGGTAGACCTCCTATTCATATATTACCATCTAAGGTAGGTCATAAAAGCTTACGATATGGGGCACTTTAGGGTCATCTAGCCAAGTTGTAGTGTTCCTTATTTTATTCTTTAGTGGAGGAGATGATGGTTGTTACTTAGAAAAGAGTTTGCACTTTCCTTTCTACTATTATGAAGTTATGGATTCTAGTTGTTATTATACTGAAGGGATTATTGTGCCAAGTGGTATGGCTTGGAGCAGTGTTACATGCTTAGCTACATAGGATTTTTGCTTGGTGACTTCAGCTTGTACCATGGCCATGGTAATAAAGAATGGTAGGGGTTTAAATGGTAACGTCAGTAACTCATGAATGTGGATGAACACACCTTTCAATAGCAAGGTGATAATACCATGTTGTTCCATTTATTGTATGACACTCAATGGTACTTGAGGATGTGTGGTGATTAGCTCCAAACACTCCTCCCATCATGTTTTGAATTTACCCTCATGCATTAGGGCACTGTGCTCAGGTACTCATATTAGGTTGTGGAATTGTTATGTTGGTCATTAGTCAGTTTCAAGGTGTACCTCTCCTTCAAGGGACTTTTATTAGGTCAAAAATAGTAAAAAGATGAGAAATTAGTATTAAAGTGTCTACTTAAAAGTCATACAGTACTTTTCAATGTTTTTAATCAACCCCTGAACAAAGTATTCAAGCCAATTAAATTGTTCATTGTGGTGGATCATGCAATGTGTAATTACCACCACCCCTTTAGGAATTTTCTTTGTAGACTAGGTGGTCTACCAGAATCTCCTTGTGATGTATTTTACTAGGATGCACACTAGTTCATCTTGGATTTCTTTAATTGGGATTCTTCAGGACCCATAAACATATAAATATCTGAACTCCTATAGGATAAGAGGCATTCTTATATTGTATGGATTAAGAGAATCACCTCATGTAGGCATGCCCAAATCTCAGGCCATTACTTCTTTATTGATGATTATCATGGTGTCAGGGCCAATGTAAATGTTATCATCATTGTAGTGACTGATCAATATTTTCACAATCTCCCCCAAGTCACTGAAAGTGGGCATGCAAATTACATGCTTGATATATATGTTCTAGAATCAATGTGAGACTATAAGATCCAATGGTTATGTAGCATCGATGGGATTTGGTCAAAATAATTTTTGCTCTATCACTTGGAGATAATCAAATGGCTTGGATCATTCAATTCTTTCTAATGAATTGAAAGATCGACACCATTTCTTACTTTTGAGCATTTTTCAAACTCCTAATGAGTTACGAATGATCTATGATATCTGAGTAGTGAAATTTTTTTTTAAAAAACATTTTACTTTTTGCATAGTATAAATTAGCTTGACTCATGAAACTATAACTCATCAAAATATTTTCAAGAATGAAATGCAAATTTGGTTCATAACCTTATGCCTTTATAGATTTCATGCCTATTATTTTTTTCATAAATGATGTGTTGAGCTATCCATTCAATATCAATATGAATGTTGATGTGGTAAATCTTATCTGATCTATAAATTAAGGTAGTTAGTCATTGGTTCATGCATCAAGATACACCATTATGTTCTTTGTTATTTATACTAGAGTATGAATGGATGATGTTGACTAATCACCGATTTGGTGAAGATTAGATCAATCAAACCTTAGATTTCGAATTAACTGATTGGGTACGACCATTATATGGTGAAGATATTGACTGATGTGACTTGACATTATATTTTCCTAACTAATTTCTTTCTTTCACTCTTTCTGACATCAATAATGGTTCACCTAAATTCTTCTGTACATGGTTGGTGCATGTTATACTTGTTATTTTGGTTCCCAAAATCTACTAAAGAGATCATATACAAACACACACATGCACACAAAAAAAGAAACACACAAGAAAACATATAGAAATGGGAAATCCTAATCACTAAGTGTTACTTAGCACCCACTCATTTAGATGGAAAGAGATCAATTAAGACTATTGATGGTAGGGCTTAAGCCTACAACCATTCATCCACCCTAGCAAAATGGTTCCCTATAGATCTCTCAAAATAATATTTCCTTGATGTGATATTTCATGTATAACATAAGGCCCTTTCAATATAATCTATAATTTACCCAAAAATGCTCTGAAATCAATATCATATAGCAAAATTGGTTGATCTTTATGAAATTCTTTATGGTACAGATTCATGTCATGTCATGCTTTCTGGCTCTAATTGTGAAATTCTTGTATCCAAGATGATCTACATTGATATTCATCCATCCTATTCAGTTCAAGAAGCCTCTTGGTGAGATAATCTTGATCCCCTAGTCTCATGACCATTACAATGCATAGACTGGGTACCAAGTATTCCATCGACACTAATGCTGCAAGCCCATACCAATTAAGATGGAGTAAAACCTCTATCCCTCATATAGTGCATGCAATATGCCTAAAGAATCATAGGAATGTGATCTTCCCAATCATCTCACTTGACATCATAGATCTTTGTCAACATCTTACCCAACACTTTATTAGAAGTCTCAGCTTGGTCGTTAGCTTATGAATGGTATGCAGTATTTTTATGATGAGAAATCATGAATTATTTAGTAAGAGATTTGATGATATTGTTCAAGAAGTGTGTCCCTTGATCACTAACAATCTTGACATAGCATCAAAACCTTGTGATGATATTCTCATAAAGAAATTTTGTTGCATCCTTCATGCCATAGCTAGGTATCATAGTAGCTTCAACCCATTTAGTAAATTAATTTGTCATAGTGATAATATATCAAGCTTTATTGCATTTACTCGATGGATTGATAGGTCCTACAAAATTTATGCCCCACTATTCAAAAGGTTATTCAAATAAAAAAGGTTGCAAGAGCATTTCATCCTTTTGTAGTGGCTTACCCATGCATTGACATACGTCACAATGTTATGCTAATCTATGTGCATCTTGAAAAAGGTTTGGCCACCATAACCCACTCTATAACAATTTCCTTATAGTAGATTCTCTAGAAAAATGACCTCCTAATATTCCTTGGCATGCCTCCTATAAGATTTATGGTCATTCATGTTCTAAAAATACCCTATGTAGTACTTCATCCTTCCCCAAATGATACAAGAACCCATTTATAATAGTATATGGAAAATATCTAGTGACAAACTGCTTCTTGTCTCTTTCTTGGTAGTTTGCAAGGAATACTCCTTATTCTAGGAAATTAGCAATTGCCTCAAAAATTTTGGGAATCACAGAAACATGAAATATATGGGAATCAAGAGAAACTTCCTATAGTTCTTCTAGTTATTCCCCATTTATTATGTGACTAAGATGATCTGGCCCTACATTTTATCTTCTTGTCTTGATGTTAATACAAAATTAGAAATATTAAAATAACATCAACCATCTTAAAATCCATCCTTTGAGCATAGGCTTATTAAATAGGTAGTGCAGAGCTTGATGATCTATGAAAACTTTGAATAGTGTCACAGTAAGATAATGTCAAAATTTCTATAGTGTAAACATTATATCCATTGCTTCCCTTTCATTTATCATGTAATTTTTTTCTACATCAAACAACTTTCATCTTGAAAAATATATGGGGTGGTCTAGTCCACCATCTCTTAGCTATGCAAACATAGCACTAACTACGATACCAAAAACATTTACATGAATATGAAATAGCTTGCTCCAATCTATAAATATGAGAATAGGCATAGTGACCAATCTCTCCTTCAGTTCAATGATGGCTACTTGACACTTAGAAGTCCAAACAAACTTCACACCTTTATGTAGTAAATACTCCAATGGAGATGAAATGACTACATATCACTTGATAAAATTCTATTAGTAACTTGTATGGCTAAGAAAGGATTACACTTCCATGGAGCTAACTAGTGGAGGCATACTTAGAATGACTACAATTTTGGCCTAGTCTACCAAAATGACATCACTGCACACTACATGACCTAGTAGAACACCAAAAGGTGTAAAAGATTAGCATTTTTCAAATTCAAGGCAATGTACAAAGCTCAATAGCATTCTAACTGTAGACATCCAATTCCTAACACAATTGTATTGAAATTGACAATCTTACTTGAAATTTGTGAAAATGCACAAATTGGGCCAAAATCACTAAAATGTGCTAAATGGCTCAAGTTTATCGTATACAAGTGCCAATTTAGGCTAATGTATCCCTAAATGGAGAAATGCATTTTATTTGATTATTAAATTTGATCAAATCATTTCGAGTCAAAATGATGAAAATGCATTTTGGTGTTTTAGATCACTCCTTTCTAATTTGGAAGCACACGTCATGTGCATGTGTTATTTTATGCTGGCAATGTCCTAAATGAGATGATGATCCATATATAATTAACATCACTTGCTTATTCTTCTCTAGTCAAATTATGACCCAATAATATGACTTTTTGACCAGTTTGATTAATGAAGTGCACCAATTTCCAAAAAAATTCACTAAAATTGATTAATCTTACTTAGGTAAGTTAAACCAAATTATGAGCTTAAGTAATATTTCCATGAAATTTATTGAATATTTCTTTATTGGAAATTGATTCCTATTAACTACATCATCAAGTGAGGTCATTTTTGGGGTGGCATCTATAATCCATAAATGCAACAAATATCAAGATTATGGCTTCCCATACCTCTTTAATACCCCTTCCTCCCAAATATTTATGAGGATATTTATGGATATTATTTATATAACTGGATTAATTCATGGCCACACATCTTGATCTTGAGATGGATGGTCATGGTTGATCCTAATAAATTTAGAAAATCTATAAATAAGAGGGTCAAGACCACTTTGATTAAGCTTAATTTATGTAAACTTATAATATAGGATTCTCACCACAACCTTTTTTTGTGTTGATTATAATGCTTAATTTGCAATAGGATAACTTCATTTAATAAGCATAGATTGATTTCATATCATGAGCCTAGATTATACTTGGTATTCTTGAGATGGTTGGAGGAACTTTCTTTCCACCATTGTTGAAGACTTGATCACCAAATCAAGGGGAAAAACATGCTTGTAGTTGTTTATAGATGATGGGATACTCTTGGAAAGGTAATGTATGTTTGCTTTCTTTCATTTGATATTTATTGTCATTTGCACATCCCATCGAATAAGTTAGCCTATATTGTTAGTTCTTTATGCATTATTTGTGTTTTTCATGACTAATGTTTGATCTAACCATCTTTGTAATCCATCTCTACATCTTGGCATGCCCAATGGGATAATGCATCCCTCTCATGCAAGGAAGACATTTTGTCAATCTTAAATTTCCTTAAAAGTCATTGAAAATTCCTTTAACATCAATTTTTAGCTTGGTTTTCCCTTTTTTTGACATTTTTTATTGATACACAGGTCACACAATGATCAACATCAGTTTTGGGTGACCGACATTGATCAAGGCTAACCAACATTGGTTAGGTTGCAAGGAAAAATACATCTAAAAATTTGCATTTTTGAGCTTTTCTCAAGCTTATAGTTGTCAAATTGAGTTTTTAAGTCTCTAGTCTAACATTATTGTTGATCTAGAAGCCTATTTTGGACATTTTATCCTAAAATGGTGCTAACAATTTTTTTTGTCAAAAAACATTTGTGCCTAAGGGTTCACAAGTGATCATTATCAATCATTTTTGACTAACCATAGTTATTTTTATGATCGGCATCGGTCTTGCTACAACTTGCATCAGTCACTATTGACTGATATCGGTCTTTGTGTGTAAAAAAAAATTGAGAGTAAGAAAACCAAAATTGCTTATCTCATTACAAATTTTGCTTCAAAGCTAAAAGAGACTCTCTAATTTTTCTTGCAGGACCCGTAAGGAAAAGTGGTTAATTTGAGCATAATTAAGTCTATAACCTTCCCTTTGGTGTTTAAAAGGAACCTAGATGAGCATGTTTAAATCTTGAACCTTTCCTTTGGTGTTTAAAATGAACTTAGATGGTTTATTTGATTATTTTGTGAATGTTTTTCAAAGTTTTTTAAACTAAGGCCAAGGGACCAAGAACTTCACTTAACATTTCAATTTGGTGTATAGAACAAACTTTCACTTAAATTTCAAATTTATTTAAGTGTTTTATGTAAATCATTTATTGATTTTTATATTATTTGAGCAAGAATAATCATGTGTGTATGCTCTCCCTCTATTCTCTATCAAGAACTCGAGTGACTAAAAGTGCCTTTTCATTATGATTGTGCCTTTGCCCAAGGCATGAAAAGGAATTCGTTTAGCCTCTCCCCAAAACCCATATGGTTTGGGTGATCTAAAAGCACCCTCTAAATCCTTTTCACTTAGATCATTTTATTTCATGCAATTGGGAGGTCATTGCCTCTTTGCGAGTTCTTTAGGGAAGCTTTGACACAGGGATTCATCTCCCAGCATTGACTTCAACCCCTCTCCATGGGGGGTATATAAATTGGGATCACCACATTAGAATGATGGTTTTATTCGTTAAACCATCTCCATTATTGGCAAGCTAGCTTGGAATGTATGATCAATCAAGACATCATACTACACTAAGTAATTGATGAATGTAGTGATTTTGAAAAGGACAAGACCTTTTCACAACAAGCTAATTGATGTGGATCCAATTGATGTGTTACATCCCTTGTGTTATCCACACTTGGGATCATTTATATGGTCATAAATTGTAATTTTTAGACAATCCCACGTATTGTGGAGTATTGTTGATGCATGGTGTGGCTGAAGGTCCATGTCATTGTATTATCTCTTGGGATAAGGGGGGTATAAAATAAACTACCAATTAATGCATGTTTATTTTGGATGAACATTTAAAATCCTCCCAAGCTCATGTATAAAGATGATTTTCAACATTACAAAGCAACCTTGTCAATTTAGGGATTAGGATGATTTACTTAGTTGTAATTTGGTCTTGGCCTTTACTTACTTGGTCATTGATTTGAGTCAAAAACTTGATTGTAAACAAACTTCATAACCAAACACATTGTCTATCATTTCTTGAACAAGGAGGCATTATACTAGTCAAATTTAAATCAATTTTTGTCTTGTTTAAATTATCATCTCAAACATTATGTTTATCTTATCTAACTAGCATAGTTATGCTACCCATTTGAGTCTAAATCACTTTCTAAAATCTTTAAGTCCTTCATTGATAATTCAAATTCAGAATTATACCTTTATAAGTTACTAGGTTAACATGTTAATTGGTTTTACCATTTGCACTTGACTTGAGTAACTTGGGTTCAATTTTCCATTTGGATTGAAGGTCATTTATAGACTCATTATCATTTGATCATTGTGAACTTAGGTCATCAAGTGTATCACTCACACTATAATTTTTAGAACACATTTTATTATACCTCTTACTACCATGTGGTGGTGTTGTACTACCCATTTGGTTCTAGTTTTGTACTTAGAAATTCTTGCATGTTTTCACATCTTGAGTTTCTTGGTTTGCATTGTCACCTTCCTAATTCGAAGGGTTTTCTTCTAGTTTCCTAGTATAAACTCATCGAATTTGAACTAGTTTTTATGGTATTGACATATCTCTTAACCTATGTTTGGTGTACTAGTTTACACTTAGGTCTTTAAGTTATCATACCTTCTTCTAATTTATATGATTTCAACCCTACCCAAGTTTGAGTAATTATGTGAACACATTCTTCTAATTTTGTGGTACTAAGCCACCTCTTTTTTGTTATAGTATCTTTGGTACCTTGTCACTTGTTTAGAAAAGATCAAAATGCATACCTTATTTAAATGTTTGCAAAACATTGTCAAAATCTTGAAAAACATAGAGAACAAACCTTTTTTAGACATGACTCAAAGGTACACTCATAGTGGGGTCTCTTATATCCCTAGTTATGAGGAGGAACATTGTTATGATGGTCAAAAAAATTATGTGGTCTTTGAGGATATTCCCATAACTGTAGGATCCAAGGAAGACTTTTTAGAATATCATCCCCAAGAGGACAAGGATGAATCACTCCGAGGGTTAATAGAATCTAGAGATAGACTACCCTTGGAATTTCCTATGGAACAATTTCATATCTTGGTTAGAGAAGGAGAGAAAAAATGAGAACAAGTCTTCAAAAACATTACTAAAATAAGCATACCTTATTCTAGTAAAGGTAAGGAAATAATTATATAGTCAAAGCCTAATGATCAAGATATTGTTAACAAAATTAAGAGGATAAGTCAAAGATATGCAAACCAACTTATCACAGACTTGACAAACTCTTTAATAGCTACATTAATCCACAATGATGCTTTCAAGGAACAAGGGCATGTGGTTGAACTAATGTAAACTCTAGTTGAGAACATAATGATAATGGATCAAAATGTCTCAATTGAATAACCTAAGTCCTAAGAGGTTCTGCAACATACTTCTATAGACATGGAACATACATTTTTCAATCATCAAGAAACTCTTATTCCTTCACAAAACCAAAGACCAAAACATTCAGTATGCATTGAAAAAATCATACAAAATAATTTGGTTAGTTCATCTCAACCAACATGTATTATGGTGAATAGACCACAAACTCCCCAAAATCAATAGAACACATATAACTCAAGGTAGTAGATTCTTAGGAGTTGGCCGCTCACTTACCCGACTCAAGGAGTGAACCAAAACCAAGTCATTGATCATAGGGTGTGCATCCCTACTAGATGCACACAATAATAGAGGCACATACTACCCCAAAAATAATATCAGGTGTATATACCACCCCAAAAGAATTATGTTTTACCCAAAAATGTACCAAACATGTAAGATTGGAACTCTATGAAGGAGATTATGTCACATTTGGAGACTGGAAATAGAATCAAGAAGTGTCAGGATCCCTACTCCTTAAGAGTACACTTGATTACCTTTGTATAAGCAACTAAACACAGAATTTAACCAGAAGTAAAATGTAACTAAAATTCAGAAACAACACAGAATATGAGAGACAATACCATCTTGTATTCAACTCATCCAAAAAGAAATACAATAAAGAGATCACACTCTTCCCACACCTCTTGGGCGTACCAGTAATCTTCCCTCAAGAGTTATCTCTCTCAATTACAAATAAAACCAACTCAAACACAGAGTTATTGTTTCAACCAGTCAGTAAAAATACTACCAGTACCACCGAGTACACGCACATACTCCAAGTCTGAGTACACCACGTACTCCAAGTAGATCTCACATGATCTTGCACACCTGCAGATCAACCTAGTTTTGCACACTTGCAAACCTAGATCTTACTTACCATGTAGATCTCACCTGATCTTGCTATACCATAGATCAACTTGGCCTTGCACACCTGCTGAGCTAGATCTTACACACCCAGAAGAACCCTTGTCCTTGCCTCACCAAGTCCTTATGATTCTCCCTTGGATAGAACCCTTCTGATTCTACAAATTACAATACAGCCCCATGAGTCTATTATATAGATCCCATGCAAACAATAATTAGACTTATAATTACAATAATTAGAAACGCAGCTCCAAGACTAAAATTAGTCTTTACATGCAAACAACCAGTTTGTTAAACAAACTGTTCATGTAACTAACAGTTTTAGAACCACATAGGCGATCAATGTCGGTCGATGTCTGTCTGGAGATGATCAACGTCGGCTGATCCATGACCGATGTCAGAAGCTTCCTGTCCACCTCTGACCAACATCAGTTGGCCTGACTGACGTTGGTTACTGTGACACTCAGCAACCTCCTCCATGTTTGCATTAGTGAAGCTTTTAGCTCCACAACTTAACAATCTCCCACTTGGAGATAAATAGCTACACCTGTACCTGTACCTATTCATCATCTAATTTTGTTTCCTATCTTGTATCCCTCTTCAAGTTCAATCTTGAAGGCCAACCACCACACATCTTATGGTGCTACTCTTGTCATCCAAGTAACCTGCCATATCCAAATCTACATACCCATGTAGAGAAGTCCTTGACCCTGCATAGCATGTTAACCTATTGCTGGTCCCTCTTAGATACCTGAGAATCCACTGAACTAATTTTTAGTGCTTCTTTCCTGAATTGGCTACAAACTTGATGACAACTCCCACTATTGGGGCAATATCAGGTCTAGTACACATGTACTCAACCTCATCATGTGAATTGGGACACTGTTCTATGAACTGTCCATCCATAGGTGTGCTAACCAATTTTGCATCCTGCATATTAAACCTCGCCACTACCTTATTCACACAATCATCCTAAGACAACATCAACCTGTGATATTCCTTGTCTCTAGGAATACTCATGCCAAGGATTTTCGCTCCTCCTAAATCCTTCTTGGCACACCACTGAACTAATTTTACCCTTAGCTCAGCAAATCCCTGCATGTATGAACCTACAACAAGCATATCATCCACATACAGTAACAGGATAATGTCGCGACCATTATCCAACCTAGTAAAATAAATGCAATGGTTACAATGACATTGACTAAAGCCATGCTTTGTCATACACCTATCAAACCTGTACCACTATCCTAGAGCTTGCTCAAGACCATATGACCTGGCCTTATGTCTCACATGTCCATTCTCTCCTTTCTTTAACCTAGGAATCCATTTGTCTTTCAGTGCTTTTATCTAGGCTAGCAACTCTACTAAATCTCTTATTTGGTTCTCTTCTAAAGAATTCATGCCATGCTCCCACTATTTCCTAGATTCTACCTGCATTGCCTCTTCAAAACTTCCTGGTTCTTGACCATCAGTGAGCAACAAGTTCAGGTAGTATAAAGAAGGTGAATAACAAATTTGAGGCTTACTTACACTTTCAGTCCTCCACATGGGCATTTGAGACTCCTTGATAGCTTGTTATCCACCCAAAATCCATTCTCTGGTCGACCTTGGTCTGCACCTGACTGATGTCGATTTCACCTGATTGTCGATGCCGGTTCCCTAACTGACATCGATGTCCACTTGGTCGCCGACGTCAGTTCCCTGACCGATGTCGGTATCCACCTACCCGACACCATCGACTCTGGTCTGCACATGATCGACATCGATACCTGTCTATTCGACATCGGTTCCACCTGACTGATGTCGGTAACTATGTTTTCCTATGAGTGGTGACTTTTTACCTGTGAGCTCTCACTTTGGATCATAACCTTGTCCAAACTGCCCTGCTCATAATTATTCAGCCCCTATGACTGATCTTTGTCCATCATCTCCTCCATGAAAACCAAGGCTTTCCAGTTCTTAAGTTTGTCAAAGACATCAGACTTCCTCTTAAGAACATGCATCCCCTTCTCATTCATGTGACCAAGCCTATAGAGCCACATCTTTACAACAGAAGGTGAATCAGTAATACAAGTAGATAGATAAAGAGTACCTACTTTCTTACCACATGCTAATTCAAGTGCATCCACTGTGAGAGCTACTGTACATCCCTCATCACCCAACTTTCCTGAAGAAATTAGACTCCTCTTCAAGACTGGGACCTGCATGACATTCTTCAACACCCATGTGTTGCCCGTCTGCAATTTCAGCCACACTTCCCCTTTGCCAACAATTTGACAAGGCTCACCAACCCCTAAATAAATCTTTCCAAAGTCTCCTTGGACATAATCATGGAAAAATACTCTATTTCAAGTTGCATGGAAAGAGGCAATAGAATCTATAATCTAAGATTCTACTTTATCCAAGGAACATACAAGAGCATCCTATGCAACAACACCTACAACATCTGCTTCTTCATTTCCTTCATGCTAATCTTCTACCAACCAACAATATTTCTTTACCTCCTCTTTCTTTCCATAATTCAATAATTGAGAATTCTTGCCATTGAGTTCCTCCATTCTTAGCTTACTTTCTTCTGCCATTGCTATACTCCCACTCAATTAGAAACCCCTGAGAGTGACCTGTAATCAACAAACACTTAACACGCTCTGACCACCTATTAGTGTGCCTGACCTAGCTCTATTACAAATTGTCAGGATCCCTACTCCTTAAGAGTACACTTGATTACCTTTGTATAAGCAACTAAACATGAAATTTAACCAGAAGTAAAATGTAACTAAAATTTAGAAACAACACAGAATATGAGAGACAATACCATCTTGTATTCAACTCATCCAAAAGGAAATACAATAAAGAGATCACACTCTTCCCACACCTCTTGGGCGTACCAGTAATCTTCCCTCAAGAGTTCTCTCTCTCAATTACAAACAAAACCAACTCAAACATAGAATTGTTGTTTCAACCAGTCAGTAACAATACTGCCAATACCACCGAGTACACACACATACTCCAAGTCCGAGTACACCACGTACTCCAAGTAGATCTCACTTGATCTTGCACACCTGTAGATCAACCTGGTTTTTCACACTTGCAAAACTAGATCTTACTTACCATGTAGATCTCACTTGATCTTGGTATACTACAGATCAACCTGGCCTTGCACACATGTCGACCTAGATCTTACACACCCAGAAGAACCCTTGTCCTTGCCTCACCAAGTCCTTATGATTTTCCCTTGGATAGAACCCTTCTGATTCTATAAATTACAATATAGCCCCATGAGTCTATTATATAGATCCCATGTAGAAAATAATTACACTTCTAATTACAATAATTAGAAACGTAGCTCCAAGACTAAAATTAGTCTTTACATGCAAACAACCAGTTCGTTAAACAAACTATTCGTGTAACTAACAGTTCTAGAATTGCACAGGCAATTGACGTCAGTCATTGTCTATCTAGAGATGACTGATGTCAGCTGATCCATGATCGATGTCAGTAGCTTCATGTCTACCTCTGACCGACGTCGATTGGCTTGACCGACGTCGGTTACTGTGACACTCAGCAACCTCCTCCATGTTTGCATCAGTGAAGCTTTTAGCTCCACAACCTAACAAGAAGTATAAATTCGATGAGATATGTCCAAATCCATTTGATTTATCTATTTTCCAATTCCCCTTTTCATCTCATTTTGAAGCACCCAAATTTGACAAATACAAAGGAAAGTGTGACCCTCATGAACACATCTAGGCATTCTTTATGTTATTCCAAGAGGTTGTTTATAATAACATTTATTTCCATGAATTTTAGTAGGACAAGCTCTAGATTGGCTACTTAAGTTACCCAAGAAATCAATTGTAGATTGGAACAATCTATCTAAACATTTTATCAACCACTTCTCCTACAACATTGAGCATGAATTAACTATTGTTGACTTGTGCAAAGCCAAATAACATGATGAAGAAAGCTTTGTTGCATATCTACAGAGGTGGAGAGAATTAACGAGTTGTTTTCAACATAATTTTCTATACAAATAGTTGGTAGATATATTTACACAAAACTTACACCCTAAGACCATGCATAATCTATGACTTACTTGTGCTAATTCATTTGAAAAGATCATAGACAAAGGAATACAGATTAAGAAGGATATTATTGCCAAGGTCCTTGTCAATATTTTCACGTAGGGTCAAACATCAAGTCAAACCTAATCATTGATTCAAATAGTTACGCAAGATAAACTTAAGAGTTTCAAAAAGAACAAGGATGTGGTAGGGAATGGTGTGACTAAAATAAGACACATAAAATGGTATAGGCCCCACCGACCCCAAACATAAAATTAGCTCCCACTAATCCACCAGCCAATTTGCAAATATAACCTCAATGGAAGACATTTCACAATCAATTCAGAGTCTCTAGTAAATTAGGAGAACTTATTGAGATAGTGTTCCAAAAGCTAGTAGTAGCTAACCTAATTGTATGGCTGATACTAAGGCCATTACCTCAAAATAAACCAAATCTAAGTTGGTTCAAATAAAATGAATGGTGTAACTTCCATCATGTTTTTAGTCATGGTGCTTATCATTACATATAATTGTGACACCTAATTGAAGATTTGATTGAGAGTGGTGAAGTTGAGATCAAACTAGCCCCACAAGGAACTAATCAAAATATGAGAATCTACCAAGACCCATTTCCTTGATATAATCAACAACCACAAAAAAATTGGTAGAACCAAGGATAAAATCAACAACAAAATTAGAACTAGCATTAGGGCTAAAATCATAATCAGGATCATAATACCCATTCGAACAACTTGGGTTACAACAACATGCCTTATAACTGTGAAAACACTATGGGATGCATTTTTTCAACCCACATTACCATTTTTACTATTAAATCATGCGAACCATCTCATACTCCTTGAAGTATGGGGCCAAATATTATAGGATCAACATCCTCTCCTCTTAGTAACACTGCATCGAGTTCACATAATTTTATTGTGACTCCATTTGCATGGGTTATTATTTATGTACAACATGTTTCTTCTAGTTATAATGGCTCCTCATCAACTCAAAATTTCTCCCATGTAAATAAACACCCACAAGTCACCCTTCAAATCCATTTTCCTTCATCTTCTAATTATAATGACTCCTTTCCACCTCTAGGTTGCACAATTGTAACTAGATGCTTGTGAATTACCCTTTAGGGCCTTTTTACCTCTTCTTCTAATAAACCCAATGTGAACATTGTGTCTTCATATTTGAAGCCTAATACTATGCCATCCAAGACCAAATTATCTCATCCTAATGTTGATAAGCCTTATAGTCTATCAGACCAACTGAGCAAAACCCCTGTGCATATTTCCATTTTAGATATCTTGCATACATTTGAAGTCCATAAAACTATTTTGAACAACCTTTTACAAGAATCAACTATTCCCAAAGATATAAATCCTAAATAATTCCAAACACTAGTGGGACATTTGTCTTCATTTTGACATCTCATGTTTGATCAAAAAGACATGTCCACCTTAGGTCTGAGCCATAACAACCCACTGTATATTGAGGTTATCATTGAAAACCATAAAATCAAGTGGGTTATTATAGATAATGGTTCAAGGATAAACATAATATCTCTTAAATTGGTACAAATATTTGGCTACACTATGAAGGACATTCAACTAGAGATGATCACCATAAAGACTTATGATAATGCCAAGAGGGAGTCTTCTAGTACCATTTATTTGTTGATCATTATTGGGTCTATTTTCCACCACACATTATTACATATTATGGATATTGAGTTGAATTATAGCATACTTCTTGGTCATCCTTGGATCTATGAAGTATAGTTCATTCCATCCACCTGACATTAGTGCCTTAAGTTTTTCCATGATGGGATTGAGGTTATTATTTCCACTAACCAATAGCCTTATTAGTATTACAAACATTTAGAGGCTGAGTTCTAAAATTATAACTATTGTTCAGGTTTTAAATCTTTTGCAAAAAATAAATCAATAGTTTCACATCCACCTCCATCCAATTATATCAATTCAAGTGGCCTTGCTTCTACTTTGGTTGATCTATTTTATGTAATTTTTACAAAATAGGTTGTTATTGAAGATGTGGGCATTTCCATGTACCATATTAAGGATGCCTTCCATGTTGCTAAGTTGTCGAAGTATCATAAAACATTTGGTAAACCAAAACCTTCTAAAATCCCTAACAGACCTAACTTGATTTAGAAATAGAAGTAAGAATAATGGAAACCGCCTATGGTATTTATACATACTACTTCACCAAAATAGGATCGAGAGTCCTTTACTAAAGGAGACTAGTTATATTATGATGGCATTGTTGATTGCTTTCAGAATCTAAAATATCATATCCCTAATCAAAACGTGGATAACTTTTATTATATAGGAAAAGGCCTTGGCCCATGAGTGTAAGGAATCCTAGAACATTTATTAGTTAGAGTACGTAATTTAAATCATGGTCTCAGATTTATACTACCTAGGGATGACCTCATGACTTTCGATAGTGATTATTCTAAATTTACTAGCGATAAGAATTTTGGTAGTGATGTAGCATCCTGTTAAATATTTTTTGATGAGCTTGTTGACTCGGATTTATTTGATCAAAATGTCATTATGACCTTAACACCTCATTTTTTGTATACCTATGCCATCTCAAACTCATTGATTAGGACCAACAAAATTAGTTCATATGCCTTGATGAGTTTCAAAATGAAGAATCAATTACAGAATACATGGGCCTACGAGATGGATTTCCCATTGGTGATCATAAATAAGGCTTTGATTTTTCATTGGATCCTTCTACCTAGTTTGGAGAGTAGGTAAACTTTCTTGGTCATAACAATGATAAAACATTGAGATCTTTAGGTGAAAACCTCTTTGAGGCACTCGTTGATCAGGTAGAAAGTAAAGATAAAGATAAACCCTTGATTGAAAACCTATTTTAGGCACTCTTGGATGGGAAATTTTACTCATCATTAAATGATGCATAGGGTCCATCAACTCGTAGCTCTATAGCCAATATAAGTATCTCTTTAGAATAATAGCAAATGTTTGAGCATCTTGCTCTTGAGTTTCTAGATATTTTTACTATGTGGCCATTACTTAAGATGGTATATTTAGATTAGTCACATTATCCAAAGCTTTGGGAGGAACAACAAGAAATTGTAGTAGAATAAGATGATCATGATCACACATTGCCTATAGTTCTTGAAGATGGCTCTACACTTCTCATAGAGAACATAGTTGAAGAGAAATTGGGAACATATGATGATCTAAAAATTGTTTATCTTAGAGCTCCCCTTACTAAAGTAGAACATGAACACATTATATCCATTTTGATGGATTTTATTAATATTTTTACATGGACATATGGGACATGCTTGGCTTAGACCTTCACTTGGTAGTGCATTGACTTGTTCATCTAGATACCAAACCAGTTAAGCAAAAATTGAGAAAGATAAATCCATGCATCACCCTCTTGGTAAAATTTAAATTGTAGAAGTTATTAGGAGCATGCTTCATTAGATCACTGGACTATTTCAAATGGTTATCAAACATAGTTCTAGTCAACAAGAAGCCGTAGGGTATATGTCTTTATACATATTTTAGAGATATCAACAAATTATGCCTAAAAGATGATTTTCATCTGCCCAACATTAATGTGATCATTGATTCTATTGTTGGGTATGAGATGATATCCCTCATGGATGGATTTTTTGGATACAATCAGATCAAGATAGCCTAAGAAGATCAACACAAGACTACGTTCACACCTTGTGGGGAATATTATGTTACCAATTCATGCCATTTGGCTTGAATAATGATGGATCCACATATTAGTGTGCCATGATTGTCATCTTTCATGACATGATACATGATATTTTTGAAGACTATGATGATGACATACTAGTAAAATCAAGAACACGTGTTGGACATCCTGATGTTCTATGAAGAATCTTTGAGAGGCTTCATGAATATAAAGTCTACTTAAATATTAATAAGTATATCTTTGGAGTTACTTCAAGTAAATTACTAGGTTTCATTATATCAAAAAGAGAGATCAAAGTCAACCCTACTAAGGTCAAGGTTATTATTGAAATTCCTCCACCTTCAAATCTTAAATAGCTTTGAAGCCTGCAAGGAAAGATCTAGTCAATCTACAAATTCATTTCTCAACTGGTAGATAAGTGCCACCCATTTACTCATCTCTTGAAGAAAGGGGTTATGTTTCAATGGGATGAAGACTGTTAGTTATCATTTCCAAATCTCAATACAAATTTTTCCAACCCACTAATTTTAAGACTGCCAATACCTAAGAAACCATTGTTTCTTTACATTTCAGCAATTGAGCATGCACTAAGGGCACTTTTAGCCCAACATGATGATCAAGGTAAAGAACATGTAGTATATATTTTAAACTACACACTGGTGGATTATGAACACATTATATGCCTATTAATAAGGTGTGTTTATCTATGGTGTTCACTTCCCAAAATTTATGACATTACATGCTAAATAATAAAACCATTATCATCGCTAAGGTGGGTCCTCTCAAATTTTTATTATCTAAAAGAGCTCTCATAGGATGCATGGATAAATGGGTGATGCTATTAAGTGAGTTTGATGTTGAGTATCAAAATCATAAAGCTATCAAGGGGTTGGTTATTTTTGATCAACTTGTATAATCCCCTATTAAGACACCTAACCACTCTATTCGACTTTATAGATGATTCTATCATAAGAGTGGAGGAGGTACAGTGTGAACTTGAATAATGGAAACTATATTTTTATGGTTTCTTCAATTCTCATAGATCTAGAGTAGGAATATTATTGATTATACCATGAGGGGACTTGATTTCCAAGTCATTTCACATTAATTCTAATTGTACCAATAATATGGTCGAGTATGAGGCATTGATTATAGGCCTTCATCTTGCCATTTAGTAGGATATTTAGCACTTAATGATCTATGGTGATTCCTAATTGATCATCAATTAAACCACAAATCAATATCAAACTAGAGATGACAAGTTTGTTCCCTACAAGCTCATTTTTGATAATCTTAAAGTTTATTTTAAATATCTACAGTTTGAACAAGTACCAAGGGCCAAAAATAGATCTACCAATACAATGGCAATAATTGTGTCAATGATACAGATTAATGGCAGTGCTAAAGAGTATCAGTTTCTAATTGAGAATATTCTACAACCGACACATATTATGCCAAATTTATAAATTATATGCGTCATTATTGGTCCTAATCACCCACCTAAACTACCTTGGTACCAAGACTATTATAATTACATTTATGATCATGTTTTTCCACCTAAATTATCCAATAATTGATAGAAACTATTCCTTCACTGTCTAGCCCATTATACCCTCCTTGGAAACATGATTTATCATAAAGGCTATGATGGAATGATACTTCATCATTTATATTTGGGAAAATCCAATCTAACACTAAAGGAGGTTCATGAAGGAATGTGTGGGGCTCACACCAATGGTGTAGTCTTAACTAAAAATCTCCTCATAATAGGTTATTAATGGCCAAAAATGGAAATAGATGCTTGAAATTATGTGAGGAAGTGTTTTCCTTGTTAGCAACATGGAAATTTGATATATTCACCTTCCTTACCACTACAGCATATCACAACACCATGGTCATTCTCTACTTGGGGCCTTGATCTCATCAAGAAAATAAACCCCACATCTTCTTATGGCCATATACATATTTTAATTGCTACCTAGTACTTTACTAAGTGGATCGAGACCATTCCTCTCACTTATTTATTAGGAAATAGATATCCAAATTCATTTATTACCATATCATTTATTGATATGGCATCCTAGCACACATTATATTTGATAATGGCAGATCCTTTGTAAATAGAGATGTAAAAGACCTTTATGCAAAATTTAAAATCAAGCACAAGAAATCCACACCATATAACCCACAAGGCAACGAACAAGCCAAGGCATCAAATAAAACCATTGTATCCATTTTAAATAATATTGTCAATAATGTTGTCTATAATTAGCACTTGAAAATCTTTACTACCCTTTGGGCTTATAGAACCAATCATCGAACCCCTATAGAAGCCACTCCATACTCCCTTGTTTATGGCATAAAATCTATTATCCCAATTGAGATTAAACTAATATAATTATCGGTATTTTTAGAGCATATTGAAGATGATGAAGAATACAAAGTCTCAAGGTTACAATAACTAGAACTTCTTGATGGTAAGCATTTGGTTTCCCTAGAAAACTTGCAAGCCTATCAAAATAGATTATGGAGAAGCTACAATAAGTATACTCTCCCTTGGGAGTTTGAAATTGGTGATTTGGTCTTGAAATATAACTAGAAGAACACAAACACTTAATATAAGAAGAAAGGTAAGTTCCAACCTAATTGGTTGGGACCATATGTTATCATGGTGAACTATGGATCAGGGGCATACTGACTGGCTACTCCAAATGGTGAAGGACTTCTAGAGCCCATGAACATTGTGCATCTTAAGAGGTTACACACCTGGAAGCTTTGAACCATTGTCTATAATACCTCTTACTTGAGGGAAACTTGTGCTGAATTATTTTATCCTACCATTATATCCTAGACCATCCTCTCATGGACCATATTCTTTCGATCTAGCCTGGACTGTTCTTTTGAGAACCATATTATTTTCATGACTCTATATAGTGAAAGATTTAGAACATTGGAACTCTAAGACTTTTAATCCATATGAAGAATGTTAAATACCATTATAGGACAAAATGGCACAAAATATACCTTTAACCAACTTTGACCAGGGTTTGAGCAAGCTTGACTTTAGTTGGCTAGGCCATTTCAAGGAGAGTGAGATTAGACCAAAACTAAGAAAAGGTTAATTAAGATAATAGACCAAAAATGGAAATCCATAGGACCTATAGAACTTTATCCAAAAGTTTTAAATAGTAAGGTTTGACATCATTTAACTAGAAGTCAAATTTGGTCAACAATTTGACAACTCCTAGGGGTAACATGTTTGCCTATGTTAAGGACTAGTAGCCTTATCCTATCCATTAGGAAAGGGAGTCAGAACAACACCTAAGAATATTAGGATTATACCTTGAAAAGACCAATAAGACAGTAATTCTACCTCAGGATAAATAAAGGAAAGGACAAAACACACAAAGACCAAATAAAACACAAAATAAGGACACACTTGTGCTACTAAGCACTTAGGGAAAACAAAACATAGCAGAAGGGAAACAAAATATGTACTTTGACCTTGATTATACCTCTCTTCCTAGATCAAAATGGAAGTACCTTAGGTCTCCCTCATGATATGAGTGAGGATTCCAAGCATGCTTCTTCTTAGATGGAGTGTTGAATGACTCTTGTCTTCTCTTTGCTCTTTAGTTTTGCACACCATTAAATGGAGTCATCTCCCATGTATTTTTAAGGTATCTGAGGTCCTACTAAACCTCAAATAATTATTCAAACTATTATCCCTTTATCTTATCATGACAAATATAAAAATCCACATATGGGATAGCTTATTATAAGTCTATCTCTCCTTAAAGGATTTGATCATCATTTTCCATTCTCATAATCTCTTCAAACTCTTCAAGGAGCATTATATCATAACCATTTGAAGGTGTTTCTTGATTGCATTATTCATGAATATTGTTGGAGGTGGATGTAGATACAAGCTCCAAATTATTTTTAAAAGGGATACAATCATCATAGATTACTCTATTATGATCTAGGCTCTCTCCATGATGTTGCTCTTCAACATGTATTTATTTTCTTTCATCTTGAGCTTGCTTGTCTAAGAGCTTGGTATTTTTCTCCTCCTCATACTCTTGGAACATTTGCATTTAAATATACCTCATGTCTTCTTTTTGAACCACATCCTCTTGCTTATCATGACTGGTCAGCTCCAAGGAATTTATAGGTTCTTTGAGAGCTTCAACCTCATTACATATGCTCTCAAACCTTTTCCATAGGTCATCATCTTTTAGTTATATTGGATCATGAAAAGGAGAGACAAAAAAGGCCATTTCTTTTTATTCCTTAGAGTCCAAGAGAACTTGTTCTACGGCATCTTTTCTAACACAAGGAGAATCTTCTTTCATGCCCTCATAACCTTACTTCCCCTCTCCATCACTCATCCCTTCTTCATCCTCAATCCAATATGATATTTCAACTTCATCTTCCCTCTTAGTGACATTAAACATAGGCACTTCAAAAATGGGGAGCTTGGCCAAAGGGGATTCCCAAGTAGAAAAATAATCCTCTGTATTAGGAAGGCAAACTTGATCAGTTAGAGGGGGTGGAAGGATGGATTCAATGATCTCTTGAGGAAGGGTGGGAGGGAGTTGAGTGATTTTAGGATTGTCTCTCCTACCAATTTATTCATATGACTTTTTTTTTCCTCATGAGTTGTCATCACATCTCTCCATTTAGGGAAGTGGGTTCAAGGATAGATTCATGGGATTGAGAGGTTGACGAAGGGGTGAATGATATGTCTAGGAAAATTTTAGCTTCCTTAGGGTTGGCACTTTGATTGCAAGTTGGAGAAGTGGTTTTAGATATTTTACCTTCCTTTGCTATGATGGATTGCCTCAAGGCCTGAATGGCAAATTCAAATCTCCTTTCAAGTTGAGCTTTAAATTTTAATCTCTCCCTCTCAAAATCCTCTCCCAATAAATGAATCTACTCAACCATGATGTTCTCATCCCATGGGCTGCTTTCTTGGATGGATCTCCAAGAAGGGAAACGTGGGGAAGTACATGAGGGGTTTGGGGTATTAGGAAACATGGTTGGACTAGAATTTTGAAAAGGTAAGGATGGAACACTTGAAGGTGAATGTGGGGAATTTTGAGGTTGACAAGATGGGATTTATTCATAAACTCTCAATTTATCCTCTATATTAAAGATCAAACCACACATATCAAGAATTTTATATGTAAGATTAGGCCAATTATCCCCCTTTATGGGTATCCACTCATTGATTTGTTCCAAGGCATTCCTCACTCTCTCAATACTAACACTAGGTATGATTTCACCAGAACCATATCTAGTGTCAAGGTCTAGCATGTATTATTGGTAATTAAGAAGAGTTATTTTGAAACTAGTAATGGAATGGCTTGGTTGAGAGCTAGGTGGGATTAATGGATTACAAACTTGATAGTTCTAGCCATTGACAGCATATTATTGATGAGGATCATGATAAGTTTGGATAATAACTTTTTCATAATCAAGAGGAAAAGGCAAAGCTAGACATAACTCCTCAACTTGTGTTAAAACAAGCTCAAAATCACAAATCTCCATGATTCACTCCACAAAAGAGTATGAAATGATAAAAAAACTTTAATTGGTATACCTGGGCTGCTCAAATAATAGATATGTACGTGAACTCACCATTGATGTTTATTAGAATTACCTCCAAAGGTTGATGTCTTGAGGAGAACACCAAAACTACTCCAAAGAATGTAAAGGACATTGGGATGACTTTGTTCCCTCATTGTCCTTCGTATCTTACTCTTGAGAAATTTAGGTGGAGACTTTGTGTTGCATGTCGATTTGCTAGTTACTACGTCTTTGGTTACATTTTGCATTTACTACTAGGATTATTCTTGTGGCTTGTTGAATAGTAATTTTAAAAGAAGAGGAGTGCTTTCTGTCATTTCCCTTGAGTTTTTCCTTTGATTTGCATGCATCATCTCTGAAGAAAGAGAGATGGATGGTTTATCCTACCCTTGAGTATTATTTTCTATTTATATATATATAACATATCCATAGGGAACCTCCCCTTGATAAGAGGAGAGATTAGTCCCCTTTTTATGTGGTAAACCTACACATTTAGATGACCAATCTTCCTACTTTGGCTAATCAGACCTATTTTGTTTATCAATATGCTAATCGACAAAATATTCAACCAACAAGGCTAACGATCCATAGTGAGTTGATAATGGGAGGTAAGAGTCATGGCCTACATGCAATGTGAGGCTATATAGGGTAAATATGATTTGTGACCTCAAGAGAAATCAAATGAGTTCGATAAAAGTGATTAGACATAGGTTTTTACCTATAGGAGCCCCTTGAATTCTCCCTAATTGTCACTTATAGGTGGCATAGTCTGATTGAGTAGACATACTAGCTTAGGCTAGTGAAGAGAGTAGTTTGAAGGTTAACTAGGGTGTATGATGGTTGAATATGATTGAGACCACTCTCATAGTGGTGATTCCCATATCACATGATGATTATAGTAAATAAATATAGAGGTTAAATTAAAACCTCAACCTACAGTCAAACACAATTATGCATTCCTGCATACAGTCATCAACGCTATAAGCTAGTCTTAGATTTTGGGGTGTTAGGAGATCTAAAGAGGTGATCTAGCCCTAAAATTTTATGTATAGGGTAATAAATACCTTTTAAATATATTCATGACCTTATTAAGGTAAATAAAATAGGGGAGATGCCCTCTATTTTATCATAGACAAAGGGCACTCCTATTCAAGACCACCCTGTAGGTTTGGTATGTGAATGAAGAATGAGATGAGATGAAAAGCATTAAAAAAATATGGAGTGGTGTGTAATGTTTATTAGGATATTAAAAATGGTATAGAATACTTGAGAGTCAACATGAATACTCAGAGGTGGTCATGGGTAACTAGAACATAGGCCTATTAGGCCTAAAATTAGGCCTATACCCTAATGGCCTATAAATTGATTCAAATGATCATGAAACCCCTTTAATCCATTTTATGACATTTAGGGTAAGGTATAGAGTCTCAAATATCCTTTGGTTTATAGAGGAACTATATAGAGGGGTCATTTTTGGCTCAAACTTACTTTAAGGTGTCTAGAATGCAGTCTAAAGCTCGATAAGATAGCTCCAAGTGTTCATACCTATACGGACACATTGCATGAGACCTAAAGTATCTATGGGTAGTTGGGAAGGTCATACACTTGGTTTTATTATAATGTTTTTAGAGGTTGAATGTCAAGATTTTATGAACAATCCTTAACAGTCCAAATAGCTCAAAACCCTCTTTAAACCCTTGTCTAATACCTGATAGAGAAAATAGGAAATAATATGCACTTAGAGGGGGTTAATTGGTCATGAAAGTGACTTGTAAATGTCTATAACTCACTCAATCTCCTAGACATCAAATTGGTTTTTACCCTACTTGTATAAATAAGCTAAATTTAGGGCTTTTTATAAGTTTTGACTTGTTTTTTAGGTACAAAGGAGATTTAATGGATGAAAGCTATTAAAGGAGGTATGTAGGGACTTATTCTAACTCCCTAAGCTCACCTCCTTCCTTATTTAAGCTCAAAATTATATCTACTACACTGTTCACTTCAGGCAGTCTTGAATAGAGAATGAAAATGATGAGTGATTGCCTAGTAAGAAGATGAAAAGTCCAATTTGAGACCTTTTTAAGGTCTACTTGATGGAGTGGAAGGAAAAGTGGTCTTCAACAGGTGTTATAGCACCTCTTCTATAGATTTAGTTGAGAAATTAAAGGTCATCTTGATGATAAATGTGAAGAATAAGGCCTAGAAGACCAATGAATAATTGTAAACAATGAGCACAAGTGTCATGAAGAAAGATAGAAGTTAGGGAAGCATCTGATGACTATAACACCTTGTTTACAACCCCCATAATATAATTCATATGTTTCAACTCTTCCTATTTCAATTTTGAGTTGTCAAGAGATGCCTCACCATGAAGTCAGTTTTCAAGAAGACCATTTGAGGACCCTATGTCAGTTTGAGGAGTTTTTCATGCTTCAAATAGACACTTATCTAGGGAGGCCTTCATGGTCTATTATCTACTCCATTATTCTAAAATTCAATTGGTTTTAATGCTTTGACACTTGTCCTTGTGACCTTTTCACTTCCATTTGTTCTCTCTCTTCTCCATGTTATATAAATACAAGCCATCTTGGCTTTTGTAAAAAATCCACACCTAGTATGGTGAAACCCTATTATTTTGATACTATATTTTTCCTTTGAAATAAATTTTGAAATCTATTTTTGAGTTCACAAACTATCTTTTATAAGTGTGTGAAATGTTGTATAATGAAAGGTCAAGTGATTAGTATCTATCCTTGCTTTCTCTCAACTCTTTCATGTTTGTATTAGATAAAACACAAAGAGTGAGAAAGAACTATATCATACTCATAGCATTCATTCCATATCTATAGAATACAAAAAGGCCTATTAAATAGGAAAATAAATGAGCCACCTGAGAAACATGTGAAAAGGGTGGGTAAAATAACCAACATCAGCTAGCATGAAAATAGCTAAGCCTATTAAACTAACTAACCTCTGAACCCAAGTGGTTAAGGCAACTAACCATAGACTTATTACCTTAATCAATAACCCAAGTTAAATACATAATTATACTAACACCCTCCCTTAATGACAAGACCAAGTTTATCTCTGAATTTTATAAACTTATATGCACCAAGTGGTTTGGTCATTATATCAACTGGTTGTTATATAGTGGGGCAGTAAAAGACACTGATGTCTTCATTTATAACCAACTATCAAATGCAATGATTTCAAACCTCAATGAATTTGGTCTTATCATGGAATATTGGATTTTTCACCATCTTTAAAACATTTTAGTTATCACAAAAAATTAGAGTAGGCTTTGATGACTCAAACTGAAGATCCTCTAAGATTTTCTTTATCCACATAGTTTCATAACCTGTACTGACCACAACTTATACTCTAATTATATTGAAAATAATGCCACTATAGTTTGTAGTTTTCTCTACCATGAGAAGACTCCTAAACCAAGATTGAATACATAACCTATTGTAGATTTTCTTGAATCTAATAATCCTGCCCAATCAGAGTTAGAATATCCTAAAAGCTCAAAATATATAAACTTCTCATATAGTATGCCAAAGTCAAGAGTACCTTTGACATATATTAATACCCATTTTGTATCTAACCAATGTACTTCATGTGGTTTAGACATGAAGTGAGATATAAAACTCACTACAAAAAAATATTCAGTCCAGTGGTAGTGAGGTAAATGAGACTACCCACTAGCTATCAATACATTATTTCATTGACCAAAGGTGAAGTAGTGTCAATTGAAATTTTAGCTCCAACTTCCATAGGTGTGTGAGTTGGATTAAAATCCATCATTCTAAACATTTTCATTAATTATTTGTCATAATTATTCGATGACATGAATACAACATAATCACCTTGCCAAAACTCAACACCTAAATAGTATTTCAATAGTTCTAAGTCTGTCATGTCAAAAGTACAACAAATGTCAGCCTAACACTACTCCTAGTGATGGATAAATCTTCAACATATATAATGAAAATAAAGATATCATCACTAGACATCTTTACAGAGAGAGTTGGTTCAGAGTTACCTTTTGAAACTAGACTCCCTAAGGTATGTATCTATCTTCATAAACTAGGCTTAAGGAGCCTGCTTAAGCCCATATAAGGACTTGCTCAACCTAAAAACAAGATGTTCTTTACCAGGAACTTGAAAACCTTGTGGATAAACCATGTAGACTTCTTCCGCTAGATCTCCATTCAATAAAGCACTCTTAACATCCATTTAGTGCATCTACCATCCAAATTGAGCAGTAATAGCAATAATCAAATGAAAAGTTACCATCTTTGTAGTAAGAGCAAAAGTCTCCTCATAATCAACCCCTTCCTCTTGTGTGTAACCTTTTACAATAAGTTTGGCTTTGTGTTTGTCCAATGAACCATCTACTTTGCATTTTACCTTATAAATCCATTTACAACCAATAGATTTATTTCCTAGTGGTAGCTCCATGAGCTCCCAAGTCTTATTTTTCATCAAGGAATCATATTCCAATTACATGGTAAGTCTCATATCTATTACCAAACTATTTTCCTGATCTCAATCTTATTCCTTCCACACCCTATGGTAAGTCTCCCTCTTTTAGTGCTTCCATAGTGGCAGAATACCACTTTGGCTTCTTTGGTTGTTTTATTGGAACCTCAAAATTACTTGCATCAATTACCTCCCTAGAATGTGATTCCACTGATGAACTAGAATCTTGCTCAACTTTCACACCATGACTAATAATAGAATCATTAGAAGAAAATAATGACTCAATATCTAAAATTATACTAGTTGATATGAAGTATAACATCTGTTCATTTATTATGACATCTCTATTTACCATAACTTTGTTAGTAGAAACATGAAGTAATCTATAGGCCTTTGACTACTCATTATACCCAAAAAACATGTATAATTTTCTTTTTGCATCCAACTTACTTCTCTTTTGACTAAGAATAACTGAAAAAGCTACACAACCAAAAATTTAGAAAGCACTTACATCTAGAGTTCAACCTGGCCAAGCTTCCTCTGGAGTCATATTCTCCAATGCTTTTATAAGACTTTTGTTGAGGATGCACACCATCAATTTCACTTCTTCCCAATATCTATATGGGACATTTTTGCTTTGGACCATACAGCAAGCCATGTCCATCACCATCCTATTTCACCTTTCCACAACTCCATTTTATTGTGGAGTGTAAATGGTAGTATATTTTCTATGTATGCCTTCAATGGCACAAAATGACTTAAACTATTTTGATATGAACTCACCCCCATTATCCATTCTAATATATTTCACTGACCTTCCTACTTATTTTTCAACCATAGCTTTCCAAGTAAGGAAGTTAGAAAAACAATCATATTTTTTCACTAGAAACTATACCCACTTTTTCCTAGAGAAATCATCTACCAATAATAGAAAATAAAGAGCTCTAGAAGGGGTAGGTGTTTGCATTGGACCATGAAAATTCACATGTACCAAATCCAATACTCTCTTAGCTCTTGAATCTTTACCAACATCAAATTTATGTCTAACTTGCTTTCCCAACTGACATCCATTACATACATGATGACTATCCCAAATAGAAGGAATCCTCTTAGCCATCTCAGTATTGATCAATGTAGTCAAATACTAGAAATTCAAATGTCCATACCTTTCATTCATAGTGAACTTGTGCTATCAATCGCTACAAGTGAACTTTACTTTACCCTCTATGGATCTACAAACTTATAGAAGCCCTTCTCACTAATCCAAATAGCAATAATCTTATCTTTGGTAGTGACTAAACATTATTATCCTTGAAACTTTACAACAAATTCAGATTTTGAAGTGATCTCACTAATTGAAAGTAATTTTTTGTTCATATCAAGCACATACCTAACATTCATAAATGTATATCAAACTACACCATTAAAACTGATCTGAACATTACTATATCCTTTCACAAAATGAGTCCTACCATCTCCCAAAGATATAGATTCATTATTACTATCATTTTCAACAAAATCCACATATCATTCCTTATGGCATGTATGATGGTAAGATGCCCCTGAATCAAAGTACCAATCTCGATCTACCATAGAATTACCACTGGAATCCATGAAATCAAAATTAAGAGATAATTCCTTGCCTTCATCTTCAGCTACATTCACATGATGAGATTTGTTTCTAGGATTAGCCATATCTTGTTGTCTTTTCCTGTAATCTTTCTTAAGGTGACCAGGTTGCTTATAGTAAAAACATTTCCATATAGATTCTTATTATAGCCACTTATTTGTGAAGTTTATATTGAATAAATAGTAGTTTTACTAAATTGTTTACCCTTTCCCTTGATGAAGAATGCACTCTCTGTAGAAGTAGATGTAGACAACACTGTCTGTTCCTACCATCTCTCCTTTTATAATAGCAATGTGGATAACTTTTCAAGTCCAAAGTCTACGTCATAGAAATCATGTGCAAGGACTCCACAAATTATTTAAATGGTGGAAGATTCTACATAAATATATCAATCAAAACTTATTCATCAACAAGCTTCTGCACAGCCTTCAACTGATCATTGATGTCCTTGATCTACAACAAAAACTCATAAATGAAGCCATCTTCCTGCATCTTAGTATAAAATAACAAATTCTTCAAATATAATACCCTAATGGCTTTATAATATTATTATTTAGAAGTAAGAGTAGTCCACAAAAATGATGCAATGGTCACATTTCTGACCTTTGAGATTAGACTATCTACTACTGATAGTTTTAACAATATAAGAGCCTCACAATGACATTTACCATAGTCATCATAACCAATGGCAGGCCTTTACTCTTTACCAAGCATAGTTTGATCAAGATTCTGATATTTACATATAATCAAAACCTTATGATTCTACAAACTAAAGTTCTTACATGTTAATTTTTGAGAATCAGGTAGTAACAGGTGTTTAATACTAGCCATTTGACCTAGTTTTTCATGAAAATAATTAAATCAAGAAAACTATAATGAATTTTATAAAAATTCCTTCTACACACTAATTATGTATTGACACTAAACAAGTCTACCAATTTTTAGCAACAAACTCAATATTATTTGCATGAACTCAAATTTTATACCACTAAAACAATTAAATCAAGAAACCTACAACTCTGGTTTAAAAAATTATTTCTCCATCCACATCTAGATAAAAACACAAAAAATGGTGAAATTTTTAACTTCCCAGATGCTTCCATGATTATTAATCAGCAGTAGGTTCCCAATAACCCCTATTGGCTAAAGTTTTGATTTATTTCAATTAAAAAATTAAAAATAATTTAAATAATAAAACTTTAGGTTAAAATTTTCATGAAAATATTTGGCTAAAATAAAATTGGCCTACCTGTAAAAATTTAGGCATAGATTTTGAGCTCATTTCTCAGCCAAATCATAAATCGTCTACACCACTATTCAAATTATGAATTAACTCATAGTTTAGACTCTTATTTCACTGAAAATGATCAAGATTTAAATTTTTCCACCTCTCCCTGAACTGTACAATGCCGAGGCTATATGACCTACCAAAAAACATAAATAGTGGCTTTAAACCACCTGAAACTACTTCTTCTAACCTTCTTTTGATCTTATTTAGTCTTTTGATCCTGTTGGGAAATTTTCTAGTCTTCAGGTTGAGTTTACAAAATTTTCTCTCCTTCAGCTCTCCACTAGGTGCATGAAGCTCCTCCCTAGAAAGACATCAACCTTTCTAGCTTCCATAGACCTCCATGCAGGCTCTATGAACCATGGGCTCTAATTACCATATTATATAAAACATAGAGAGTGAGAATGAACCAGACTATATTCACAACATCCATTCTATATCCGAACAATATAAGAAGGTCTATTAAATAGGCAAAGAAATGAGCCACCCAAAAAACATGTGAAAAGGGTGGGTAAAACAACCAATGTTGGCTAGCATGAAAATAGTCAAGGTTGATAATCAAACTAACCTCTTAACCCAAGTGGTTAAGTCAACTAACCATAGACTTATTACCTTAGTCAATAACCCAAGGTAAATAAATAATTACGCTAACAATTTGATGCAAGTAGTTTCCAGTCTAAAAGGTCACATGAAGTGTAGTCAAGTGAATTTGTCTATCTTTAAGTGTAAAGAGTAACCTTAGTGTCTGCAATCTAACCTCTGGTTCAATTAAATTGATTAGTTTAATGCATATCACCTCCATGTTTGAAATACTAATGTTAGAGCAATTCAGGATTTTGAGACTAGTGTTGTGAGTCATGTTTCTTAGTGCAATTATATGGTAATCTAGTGTATATTTTTATAGTGTATTATCTCATTAGATTAGTTTATTTCCATGTTACTTCTATCCCATTTTCATCAAATCAAACAAGTAATGTAGGTTATAAGTAAGCAAAGAGAAATCTAGGGAACTATCCCTTAAACCTAGAGGTTTACCTTTGTTATAGGCCACCCATAGGCCTATAGGTAATCTAATGTTGTCCAAATATTAGAGTAGGCTTTAACAACCATCTCTAGGGTGAAATATTTAGTTATAACAATTCTAGCATGCCTAGTGAGACCATGTCTCAAGTACATCTTGTCAAAGTGAATGTTGTTCTTAACAACATCACAGTTGTATATGGTGTTTTACTCAGCATTTGTCGACTCTATTCAAGGTAATTTATAGTTTTAGACCAAGTTTTATAAATTCTTTGTTCATACTTAATGGTCCTTACTAGGTCAACTACTAGTATAGTTATCAACCCTATAAACCCACTCCTTCAACCTGAACTTCCTCTTGAAGTTTAACATCCTCAGCCTATCTTTACCTTTGAATAACAAAAAGACTTTTCAAGCCAAGAATATCAAGAGAGTTAAGAGGAACTTGAGGATAATATGGCTAGGCAACATGCCTTCCCAACTTTTAACACTAAAAATCCCATACACCTCAATGCATATGATGATATACCCCCTAATGCTACCAAAATTGTTCCCACTTTTAATGGTGAAGGTCATGTCATCCCTAGTGAGCATATTAGGGACATCTCAAACTTCCATAATTTTCATAATGTTACTAAGGTTAATATTTCTATTAGACTACTTGTCATGTTCCTTAGAGGTACAAAAATTGACTAGTATAGGACATTGCCTAGAGGATGTATCACAACTTGGGATGATTTTGGAGAGTTGTTGACATCAAGGTTTGAAGATAAAAGTGATCACACATCATTTATTCATCAGCTGAATGTAATTCAAAGGGGTCTTAAGGAGACTACGCATGAATTCAATGAGATATTTCAAAGAACTTGACATAGAATTCCTCCTCCCATGAGACCGCTTTCAAGCTTTGTATTCCTTACATATCTAAGGGCTATTATAACTGACATAGCCATCATGTTGTAGTCCATGGGTGGTTACACCTTACCTGAAGCTTATGACCTTTCCATTAGAGCTAAGAATGGCCTAATACAAGCTCATAAACTACCTCCAAAAGTTTTGATGCCTTTTTTGCCTAATATTTTTGTTTCTACTCCAAGTGTTTCTTAAGTTCCAAGTGTAAATACCAAGTCTATAACTGCTCCTAATAAGATAGAAGATACCATTGATTGAGAGGCAAGGTCTAAAGCCTTAGAGGCTCAAGTTAGGCAGCTCAATATATAGTATGGAGTTAATCAAAACCCCTAACCTTATCCTCAATAAGGGATTAGGTTCTGATCTTATCAATATGGTCAAGGTAGAGAGCAAAGATAGCCTACCTTTAATATGTCACCCAATGCATACATCCCAACTTCCACCTCTAACACAAGATTTATGGTCTTGATGCATAGTTACTTGATCTAATGAGAAGAATGGTAGTAAGGAAATCCATGGATGATAATGAGGATGAAGGATGAGCATTGGTTTATCAAGGAGGAGTTACCGCTCAATTGTTAGTAGAAGATGAGAATTACATGCAAGCAAATGAAGGATCGCAGCCCCAAAAGATGAACCTTGCAAACTTTCTAGTAGAAGACACATATGTTCTCAATCAGAATGATTCAATTTTAACTAATACCAAATCCAAGAGGAAGGCCTTATGAGATGATTATGGTGTTGACATAATTTCAAGTAACCCTCCTATAAGAGAATAAGGTGTGATTCTAAGTGTGACAATCCCTACAACTTTTATATGTCAAAATCAAAATATTGGAAGGGTGAATCAAAGTGTTGTAATGCCTCAAGCTCAAGGCACTTCTTTGCCTTCAAGAGTGTAAGAAAAGGAAAATGATCCTTCTTTAGACATTGTTGTTTATTTGAATAATGTTAAGACATCTATCTCCCTTTGGGAAGTGCTTCACATGCCTAGTCAAAAAGAGATTCTTCAAGAGCAATTATCTTAAATTCACCTCGGTCCTTAACCATTAATTCATGGTAATGTTTCCCTCACCAATGCTCCTACTCACAGATCTAAAAATCCTCCACCCTTCTACCTCATTCTCATTATGGGAGATAAACTTATTCATAATTGCATTGTGGATAGTGGGGCGAGTACCTTAGTGATGCCCAAGCTTATGGCAGATAAATTGGGTTTGAAATATGAACCATATAGTAAAGGAGTACTTCAACTTGATGGGATACTAACTAAGTTAGTGGGACTTATCAAAGGTTTGAGAATTTTCCTTTATGATTATCCAAGCTTCCCTATCCTTCAAGATATAATAGTGGTTGACTTGCCTGTTCACTTTGCTATCTACCTTTCAAGGGATTTTATAACCAAGATAGGAGGTTATCTCTCAGTTTATTGGTCCTTCTTGGCCTTCAAGATAAGGTATGGAGCAAAGGTAACCATTAGAACTCAACCATTGGCTAAATTCCATATTGAGCCCTATGTAGAAGTAAGATCTGACCTAAATTATGCCATCAATGATAATGAGGAGTCTGTTATGGATGACAGAGTATCCCTTAAGCTTCAAGGCATATCTAACCTTTTCCTAGATGAGTATGGTGTAGACACCTCTAGACATGACCCATATATTTTATTTGAGCAAAATGACATTGGCACATACATCATCCATGAGGGAGAATATGAACATTCTGAGGCATGCATTAATGATCCTTTTCTAAAAACTACTGAAGGTAATTACCTTATACATTTTCATGATGATGAAGAGAGTAATGTCATTCTGCCTATACATGATGGAAAAGTCCTTGAAGGTGATAACCATGAAGAAGAAGATGATCTATGGTAATAGTTTCATGCCATAGTTTAAGAATTTGATTAGTTTATTAAGTCTACTCCTTATAGGAAGTATGAATCTAATGATAAGGTTATTGGTGAGCCTAACAAACATAAAGGAAAGTGTCCTATTGAGCATAAAGATGAACGTCTAACTACTATCAAGAAAGTTGAAGTCATAGAGGAGTCTTATGAAGCCAAGGTAGATATGTTTATGGTTGAGGAACAGTCTAAACCTCAACCTAAAGATGAATCACTTTTAGATGTGTTGGAGAAAAAAGATAATAGGCTTGATGTTTCTAAACATCAAATGCATCAAGTCCTAGAAGAGAGTAATGTTAAGGTAATTTTGATCACTTCTAAGTTTCAGTTTAGGAACTGCCAATTGGACATGGCATAATTCAAGAAAACTTTAGAGCTAAAAAATATTCTTGGAGGACAAGATGGAGCATTCATGAGAGCTCTAAATGGCACACTTTTAACCAACAAGAAAGCCCAAGATGGTAAGTAATTTGACCATATACACAAGCAAGTGTTTATGGATAGGTATGTTTCACATGGTGGATTGATTTCTTGGAGTAGCAATGATGCAAAAGGTACTATCTTTGATCCTAGTTGAATCATGGTGATTTTTCTTCACCTCAAGTGTATGAAGTCTTTTATATATAGGATAGGTGTGTGTCTTTGCTTATGTTGTGTGTGTTTTCCCTAAGTGTTCTTGAGAACATAAGTGTGTTTTTTTAGTGTGTTGACTTGTGTGTTTGTTTCATTTTTTTTGGTGTTCTTTCATAGGCAATTAAATGTCAAATTTATGTATCGGTGACTCCATATCCTAATGGATAGGAGAAGGCTACTAGTCTTTGGCATATTTAGCTTGCCATCCCTAGGAAATCATCAAAATATTGAATAATTTGACCACAAGTCAAATTAGGTTAACCCCCCATATAGTCAAACTTATTATAGGGGTATTTTAGGGTGTAAAACATGTACCATGGTCTTAATAAGGTCAACATTATGTTTTATCCTTATCTTATTTGTCTATAGTTGGTCTTGTGTCATCTAGGGATCACATTTTGAGTCATTTATTGAAATAGTATGGTTTTTATAGAAAGAAAAGTTTTTCTGAGTTTATTTCAATGTTCTAATTTTCAAGTACATGTTAGAGATGGAAATTTTGGACTAACAACTATAGGTGCAACATTGAAAGCAAGAAGATCAAGTAATTTTAGGTAGATTCAAGCAGTTGTATGGCATGTACAACACATTTAGCATGTGTGGTGACTTAAAAAGTGTCTCTTTGGATTATTATAGTTTAATACCATGCTTGGTAAGATTTTATAGACTTTAAAATGATCAAACCCACTGTATATTTCCTATTGCTCTCCTAGACAAGGTCAAATAGTCAAGCAGTTTTAGTTTGGTATGGATAGCAGGATATGAGTTGGAGCAAGTGATTTTGGTGAGTGATGGTAGTCCTTATGTACTAAAAATTCATGGAAATATTTCTAATTTTTGTGACTTTTACTTCATGAACCATTTTAAATAGTGCTAGTGACTTTTTTCTACCTACACATCCTCATGGCCTTCAATTTTCTTCTCTATTTGCATTATTTTATGAAATTCAAGTTGTTTACATGATATTAAGAGGCATGACCACCTTTTTCACGTGATTATAATCATATTTATCATGTTTAAAGGTGAGGAAACTAGCAAAAAATCATCTCACTATGTTATTAGAAAGCTCTATTCAAGTCTGCAGATAGTGTTGCTTAGTAGCAAAGTTTATCTCTCTTGTAGGGGTCTCAAATCAAAGGATACATGTTGTTTCCACTCTCACATTATATGGTCATCATTTTTTATTTTTAAGGTTGAGTTTTAAGGATTAGCACTTGATGGAGTGAAGAAATCTAGAAACATGCCACAGTCAAGAAGCCCTACAACATCCACCTATAGGACCATGTGAGAGTGTTTATACAGAGGTGTGGTTGATGTTTAGAGCCTCTAAACATCCATATGATCTCATGCTTCATCAGTAGCATGGTTAAACCACTTAGATATCCAATGTTGACAAGATTATGATTTGGCACATAGTCCTGAATATGGTGTTCACCTAAAAGTAGTGGCTTGAGTTCAATCCACAGAGGTCTGAGAGTGTTGAAGTGAAGATATTGGAACTCATTTGAGACATTCATTAAAGTCTAAGAGTATTAAAAAGGCCATTGTGATAATGATAGAATCATGAGATGGTGGATAGACTAGAAACATGCTCATAGGTTTGAAAAGTTGAAACTGAGACAACTTACCTCAATTTCTCTAAATTAGGGTTTTGTCCATTTTCAATACCATCTTATGATGAGGAGTTTGTTTGAACTCTTTGCAAGCCTAGATAGCCTCACACTTGTATTCTATGCCTTAGTACATCACATTTTGACATGTGAATGATTTTTTGGTCAAGGAAATGAATGTTTGACTAATTCACAACTCAAACTAATTTTTACTGTAGATATTTAGTAATTACAGTGATAAAAGACTAAAAGTGACCATTAAAGCACAATAGTGACATAATAGAAATATGGCCTATAGACATAGTGGCTTCATTTAATTATAAATTACCTAATGACATTCAAGATGAAACCAAGAAATAAAAACAAGGATGAAAGTACACTCATGCATATGATCACCTATAGGTCTCATTTTTCCTAATTAGTATCTATAGTCAGTCTAAAAACCCATAATGAGTTGATAGTGGGAGGTAAGATGCATGGCCTGCATGCATAGTGAGTCTATTTTGGGTGAAGATGATTTATGACCTCAAGAGAAATAAAATTAGTTGGATAATATTTATTGGGCATATGTTGTTATGTACGAGATCCCCTTGAATTCTCATTGATTGTCACCTACAAGTGATACAGTCTGATTGAGTAGACAGACTAGCTTAGGCTAGTGAAGAGAGTAGTTTGAAGGTTAGCTAAGGTGTATGATGGTTGAAGATGAGTGAGACCACTATTATAGTGGTGATGCACATATACATGATGTTTAGATTAAATAAATAGATATTATGAACTAAAACCTCAACCTACAGTCAAGCCCAATTTTGTATTCATGCATATAGTCATCAATGCTATAAGCTAGTCTTAGATTTTGGGGTGTTGAGAGATATAAAAAGGTGGTATATCCCTCAAAATTTGTGCAGAGGTTCATCCAGAGCTATTCAATCTATTAATAACCTTAGTAAGGCAAATAAAATAGGGTAGATGCCCTCTATTTTGTCACAGATAGAGGGCACTCCCAGTCAAGACCACCTTACAGGGTTGCTATGTAAATGAAGAAGGGGATGAGATGATAAGTATTAAAACACTATGGAGTGGTGTGGAATGTTTATTGGGACATGAAAATTTGTATAAAAGACTCTATAGTCAACATGAATACTCAGAGTTTGTCATAGGTAAGTATAACACAATTAGGCATATTAGGCCTAGAACTAGGCCTATACCCTAATGGCCTCTAGCTTGATTCAAATGATCATGAAACCCCTCAAATAAATTTCATTACCTTCAAGGGAAGGTAGATATTCTCCAAGATTCATTGGTTTATAGAGGAACTACATAGAGGGACTATTTTTGGTTGAAACTTGCTTCAAGGTGTCCAGAATACAGTCTAAAGTTTGATAGGCCAACTTCAAGTGTTCATACCTATATGGACACATTACATGAGACCTCAAGTAGATAGGTGTAGTTGGGGAGGTTCATACACTTAGTTTAAGTGGCATGTTTTTAGAGGTTAGATGTTAGGATTTTATGAACAAATCCTTAACAGTCTAAATAGCTCAAAACCCTCCTTAAACCCTTGTCTAAGAATTGATAGAGAAAATAGGAAATAATATGCACTAAAATGGGTTAATTTGGTCATTAAAGTGACTTGGACATGTCTATCACTCACTCAAGCTCCTGGACATTAAATTGGTCTATACCCTACTTGTACAGACAAGCTAAATTTAGGGAATTTTTGTATGTTTTCACTTGTTTTGCAAGTACAAAGGAGATTTGATGGATCAAATATATTGAAGGAGGTATTTTGGGACTTATTATAAATATTTAGGCTCATATCCCACCTTATTTAATCTCAAAATTATATCTTCTACATAGTTTATTTTAGGTAGTTTTCGATAGAGAATGAAAATGAGGAGTGACTACCTAGTGAGAAGATGAGAAGTCTAATTTGGGACCTTTTTAAGGTCTACCTGATGGATTGGAAGGTAAAAGGGTATTAAAAATGTGTCATAACACCTCTTATATGGATTTGGTTGAGCAAATGAAGGTCATATTGATGACAAATGTGAATAATGAGGCCTAAAAGACCAATGAATGACTGTAGACAGTGACAACAAGTGTCATGAAGAAGGCTAGTAGTTAGGGAAGCATCTAATAATTATCACATATTATTTCCAACCCCCCGAATATATTTCATATGTGTCAACTCTTCCTAATTCAGTTTTTAGCATTCAAAAGATGCTTCATCATGAAGGTCATTTTCAAGAAGACCATTTGAGTTTTTCATGCTTCATATAGATAATTGTCTAGGGAGGCCTTCATGGTATATTCTCCACTCCATTATTCTAAAATATGACTATTTTTCATGATTTTAAACTTTTCCTTGTGACCTTTCCACTTCCCTTTCTTCTCTCTCTTCTCCATGTTCTATAAATGTAAGCCATTTTGGCTTTTGTAAAAAAATTCACACCTAGTATGGTGAAGCCCTGATGGTTTGATACTATATTTTACCTTTAAAATAAAGTTTTAAATCTAGTTTTTATTCAAAATATATCTTGTCTACGTGTGTGAATTGATGTATAGTGAAAGTTCAAATGATAGTACATATCCTTTCTCTCAGCTCTTCCATGTTTGATTCAAGTAGTTTCCACTCTAACAGGTCACATAAAGTGTAGTCAAGTGAATTTTCATATATTTAAGTGTAAATAATAGCCTTAGTTTCTATAATATTACCCTTATTTCACTCACCTTGATTATTTTAATGCATATCACCTCCATGTTTGAAATACTAATGTTAGAGCAATTCAAGATTTTGAGACTAGTGTTGTGAGTCATGTTTCTTAGTGAAATTATATGGTAGTCTAGTGGATATTTTTATAGTGTATCACCTCATTAGAGTAGTTCTTTTTCATGTTACTTCTACCCCTTCTCATCCAAGCAAACAAGTAGTGTAGGTGATAAGCAAGCAAAGAGAAATCTAGGGAGCTAGCCCTTAAACCTAAAGGTTTACCTCTATTATAGGCAACCCATATGCCTAGAGGTAATCCAATGTTTTAAAAATCTTAGAGTAGGCTTGAACAACCATATCTAGTGTGCAATATTTGGTGACAATAGTTATGGCACATCAGGTGGGACCATTATCTCGAGTACATCTTATCAAGGTGAATGTTGGTCTTGACAACATCATAGATGCATATGGTGTTCTACTTAGTATTAGGCAACTCCATTCAAGGTAATATATATTTTTAGACCAATTTTTATTAGTTAATTATTAAAAATTCATGGTCCTTACTAAGTCAACTACTAGTAGAGGTATCAACCCCATATCAAACTAAACAACCTCTTGAAGTTAAACATCCTCAGCGTATCTTGACCTTTGAAGAAAAAGAAGACTTTACAATCTAAGAAGATCAAGGGAGTGAAGAGAAATTTGAGGATAATATGGCTAGGTATCATGCCTTTCCAGCATTTAACATTGAAAATCTCATACACCTCAATGCATATGATGATATACCCCCTAATGCTACCAACAGTGTTCCCACTTTCAATGGTGAAGGTCATGTCACCCTTAGTGAGCATATTAGGGACATCTCAAACTTATGTAGTTTTCATAATGTTACTAAGGTCAATATTTCCATTAGACTACTTGCCATGTACCTTATAGGGAAGGCACTTAACTGGTATAGGACATTACTCAGAGGATGTATCATAACTTGGAATGATTTTGGAGAGTTGTTGACATCAAGGTTTAAAGACAAAAGTGATCACACATCACTTATTCATTAGTTGAATGTAATTCAAAGGGGTCCATAGGAGACTATGCATGACTTCAATGAGAGATTTCAAATAACTTGTCATAGGCTGCCTCCTCCCATGATATCACCTGCAAGCTTTGTTTTCCCTACATATCTAAGGGTTATTATAACTAACATATCCATTATGTTGTAGTCCATGGGTGTTACACCTTACCTAAAGCTTATGACCTTGTCATTAATACCAAGTTTAAAATCAAACCAAGTTATACAGGAGAAACCTCTTGAGTCTAGAAAGGTAGGTCGATTTAGGCTCAAGAGGTTTTTCTTGCATAACTTGGTTTGATTGTAAACTTGGTACTAAATGTAGATGTAGCTAGTGTGTTTGCTACATACTTGAGCTTATTTAATGAAATAAGCTTCATTTCACAGTCTTGTACAACATGAGATAAGTCATCAAAGTATTTGAACTTATTGAAAACAATGGACTCATGTAAAGGAGCAAGCAAACTTTTCTTGAATATGTCTTACAATTCTTTATCTTCCATAAAATTGGTTATTTTAGTTATCATTGTCTTGTACCTCAAGACATATTCATTGATAGGTTCATTTGGTCCTTGTTTTATTTTAGCAATTTGAGCATAAAAAACCTTTTAGAAAATATTAATGGAAAAGTGTGATAAAATTTTGTCTATAAGATGTTTAAATGCTTTCACATATTGGATAGGTAGATCATAAAACCACCTCAAATCATAGTCCATAAGAATTCTTAGGAATAATTTGGTCAAAATTTTATCATTGGAGGCATAATCAAGGCATGCCACATAAAATGCTTGAAGATGTTATTCAGGATCAACCTTGCCATCATAAAATGTGAGCTTAGGTGAAATAGACCTAATTAGCAAAGGGTTCAAAGATATATTAAGTGCAAGAGGGTTATGTAACACATCTTGGGAATCAATAGCATGAGGAGACTTTAAAACATTTTGTTCAATATTTGTAACCTTGTACTCTAAGGTATTAATAACTTGAATGAGTGTCTAAACTATAGATTCATTAGGATTTAGATTAGCAATTTGAGCAGTCACCAAAGGGGATGTAAACATGGTTTGAGTAGTAATAGATATTGAAACCGGTATTTGACTTGAAACAATTAGTAATTCCATGGTAGATGTAGTAATAGTGTTTTGGTTTTTAGGAAACAAAGGTTTAAACAATAATCCATGCACCCATTATAAGTATTAAGTGGTAATGTGTTCAAGGGGAAGGTTGTTGGTATATGGGGATGGCCCATAGTTATAATAACATGATCAATATATGGATGTGTTTACTCATCTATGATTTTACATTCTTAATTTGTAAAATGGTTTTTAGGATTTCATTAAGATCTTCAAGGTTTTGATGAATACACTCATGAAACAATGCAATTATTTTCACTTGTTCACGGTCTATTTGCTCATGTTCATTGGTTTCATTAGACTCATGATTTTCACTATCATGATCTTCTTTTATGATAACCTCATCGGTACATTTTTCATTCTTAACATTGGTATCATCATGATCCAAAGGATTATATCCCTCATTGGTTTGAGACATCTTAAGTGGTATATGATAATCTCAATGTTTTCAATAGGCAATCCTAATCTAGGGATATGCATAGGTTACATGCTGAATAATATAAGTAGGAAATGAAAAAAGTACAATAATTTGAAACCTTAGTTGATTGAAGACCCTAAGAATCAAAAATGTTTGCATTAATACAAATTGGGTTCACTAAATATCTAACCCTAAAATGGATTCTAGATTAGGTTTATCTAGGGTTAAAGGATTAGAGATATCATAAGGCACAAGGATGATAAACTATCTCTATAGTAGGCCAAATAGGTGTTAAAATTATATATAAACATATCTTGAATTCATTAAACTGAGATAAGTTAAAAATAGTAAGTATAATTATGCTAGATATGAAAAATGATAAATAAGAATTGTGCTTAGCTTGTTCTAATGTTAATGTAATTTTAGATCTAAAACATGTAGAAAGTAGTATGGAAGAGGATTCTAGAACAATTGTAAAATTCTAGATTAGATGCTTGTAGAGTCACAAACATTAGTGTCAGCCTTGGATGGCTATGTCGACACTATTGTCTGAACCTAACATAGGTGTCTTACATGGAATACATGCTAGAAAATTATGCAACCACCTAGATGTTGTTGGGTTTGGCTTCATATTCACTCTGGTCCATTCAAATCTCGATCAAGGACTATCACTCATGAATTTTCAAAACCCTAGTTTTTCATCTTCATAGTGACCCTATGTAAAAGTATGTTAGTGGGCACATGGTGTTGATCTGACCCCAAATACCCCTCTATCAATGAGCATTACCTACATATCCAATACTCTAAAGAGGGCCTCAGATTGATGTGGCTGTCCCCTATGTGTTGGCTTGTGTATGAATCATGCAATATGTGCAAAGCAATTACAATGATGTCTTAACTTGTAACTTGGCAAATCAGGATCTTGAGTTTCTCTTTCAATACTTCAAACAAACATGTGTATGTGTTTTCCCTATGACTGATGTGGAAATAAGAAAAAATAAGGAAGCTTTGTTTTATTGAGTGTTTGATTGAGTACTTGGATAAGTTGCCTTAGGTATTTTTGTGTGTCTTTTAGGTGAGGAATGAATGAGGGCTGATCTTATATTTATTTCAATCCCTTTGGAGAAATAACTCACATTAAATCACTTAGGCTGACCATTAGGATATATTTAATTTGTGAATTGGATGACTTTAGGGCACTGAACACTTGATTCAGGGTAGGACACTAGCATCGATTTAGCTGTCTATCTTAGACATTAGTGTCTAGGAAATTAAAAAGTAGGTATAGACTTAGAACTTACAAAAGTGGAAGACAAGTAGATTTTAAGCATTTTTGTCAAGATAGAAGGTATGGGTCATAACAAAATATTGGTTAGACTAAGAGATAGGCCAAGGGTCACAAGATATAGTACATGTGAGACTTAATAAAGCAATAAAGGCCTAGAACTGAGAGGAATAACCAAGATCTAAGTTTTCCAAGTGTACAAGATTGAGGTGTTATATAATCCATAAAATAGTATCTATAGATCCCAAAGACAAGAATGTATTTCATCATAATTTCTAAATATACCTTAGGATATTAGAATCTTCTCATCCATAAATGACATATCTTGTTATTCTATGGTTGAGCCTTTCCACATTCTAATTTCTTTCTTCACAATCTCAATTTATGAAGCTACCTTGTCATGTTTAGTTATCAATAGTTCATATGATTTTTTATTCTCATCCATGGATTTCAAACCATCAATAAGAAGATTTTCAACCCAACTCTCCATGACATTCCCATGATTAGAATATTTGTAAATTTTAGTAATAACTTATTTATCAATGTATTTTAATAGGATTAATTCAAGTATTACCTTTAGGGGAGTTTTAGTCAAGTTTTAAACTGATTTGATGTACTCAGAGAGCATACCCACTTGAGCTTCTAGTTATTCCCACATTTATTTTACTTATGATGTTCTTTGGATCAATCTTGTTATAGTCACATGAAAATTATGAATATTGTTGGTTGAATATTTTGTTGATCAGCGTACTGATAAATAAAATAGGTCTAATCAACCAAAGAAGGAAGATTAGTCATCCAAATGTGTAGGTTTACCACATCAGAAGGGGACTGATCTCTCCTCTCATCAAGGGGAGGTTCCCTATAGATAGGCTATGTATATATATATAAATAGAAAATAATACTCAAGGGTAGGACAAAACATCCATCTCTCTTTCTTCAAAGATGATGTGTGTAAATCAAAGGAAGAACTCAAGGGAAATGACAGACATCACTCCTCTTCTTTTAGAAGTACTATTCAGCAAACCACAAGAATACTCCTGGTAGTAATAGCAAAATGTAACAAAGAATGTAGTAACCAGCAAATTGAGATGTAGCACAAAGTCTTCACCTGGATTGCTCAAGAGTAAGATACGAAGGATAATGAGGGCACAAAGTCACCCCAAGGTCCTTGACACAAAAATGAAAAGAAAACACACTAAAGGTAATTATGGGGGCACAAAGTCTCTCCATAGTTGACTCTTCAGAACACCTTTTTGACTGTTGTCACTAATTTTGCTTGTTGAATTAAAGGAACAAAAGATATATTGAAGAAAAAGACATAAGAACAGTTTCCTCAACAACAAAGATATTATAGCACAAAGTCTGAAAAACCATTTGCTTTCTTATTCCACTAACAAAATATGATAAACAAACTGAGCTCAAAGTCTCAAAAGTGTCTTTCAATTTGGGTAGAGTTTCATTCTGATGGTCAAAAAAAGAGATCCTTATTACAATAGAATAGAGTCCCTTATATAGCCTCTTCAAGAAAGACTCAGGAACAGTAACACATCATGTTGCATTGAAATTTGTTAAGGAGACAAGCTAAAATTTATGGGCATTTACCCATTTGCTTTTCTCAATGCAGAGAAACAGGTCATGCTTTCAATGTCCACTTGGCAATCTGATCCTTCTTCATTGTTCCTTCTTTTCTAGTTATTTGAATCGAGTCTTCGATTCAATTCGATGCTTTGTTCCTTAGTCAATTTCTGTTGGTCTTTAGTAATTGACGCATGGCACATTCCACTGCTAAATAGGTGAAGACACGTGGCAACTTCCATGGGACTCTAAGAAACATTTATTGATAAAGGCTTTGAAACCTATTAGAAATTTAGAATCGCAGATGCAAACACATGTCGCTCTCTGTAGAGTTACAACAGAAAAGGTGGAAACTTCCACTTGCCTCTTGAGAGTCTTGCGGAGGATGACACATGGTGGCTTTCGCTAAGCTTTTAACTACCTTTGAAAAGTCTTTGGGACTTATATTAGTTCCTCATGGAAGATGACACGTGGTGGCTTCTACTGCATTTGATGAGAGACATGTGGTAGGTTTCACTGCTTTGATACTGTTTCTTAATGGATGACACGTGGCAACATCCATTGTGACTTTGATGAATGACATGTGGTAGTTTTTGTGGCTCTTAGAAGGAAAGTGAAATGAGACTCAGAAGACAACATATCCTTTGAGAGACATGTAGAAGATGGCACATGGAAGTCTCCACTGCACTTTAACGGCCTTTGAAAACACTTAGGACTTATTTTAGATTCACGTGGATGATAACACGTGGAGGTTTTTGTTGTGCTCAAAAATGCTTAGGATGAGCTTAGAAACTTGTTTGAAACTCAAACACAGACACGTGTCATTCTCCATGGAGTTATAAATGAACAAGTGGTGGCTTCCACTCGTCTTTAGAGAGTCAAGCGGATGATGACACATGGCACGTTCTACTTTCTTCAGTGGCTCACTGGGGGTCTACCATAGTCTTTATGAAAACAAGAAGCAGGAGGGAGAAATTACGGAGATTAACACTTTTCAACTTCCACCAAATTTTGCAAGGGACATGTGGCATGGTCCAAATACATTTTTTAGTCACATGGATGCAAACACTTGGCACGTTCTGCTTCATTTAATCACTCATCCTCGGTCCACCATGGTCTTTGCTCAAAATAGTGAAGCTAAGGGAAGAGACTGTGGATATTGACACTTGGAGGCTCCCAACAAGCTTCAAGAGGGACACGTGGCAATATTCACCAACTCATAGAAACAAAGTTTAGTGGGGCTCAGCTATTGACACTTGGTAGCATCCATAGGATTTTGTTGGACTTTTGTCTCAGTCTATTTGTTTGCCTTGGTCACTTTTTGCCACGGGAATTCCCTTCATAAGGGAACTTGTGTCTTTGACTCTTGGGGCACTCCTTTGAACTTTGTCACTTGAACCAACCATTGAACCACGTTTTGGTTCAACGATTCAAACAAAGCCTTGAATCGATTGATGAACCATTTGATTGAACCAAAGGATGAATCAAAGCATTTGAAACAAAGTAGATGAACCAAATGAGTGAAACAAAGTGTTGAACCACTTGATTGAACCCACCTTTGAACCATTTGACGTTGAACCAAAGGATGAACCAAACGTTGAACATGTTGTTGATGCTTGCCGATGGAGATTTTTGTTTGAACCAAGGCACTAAAGAGTCCATAGATTTTTGAGAAGTTTGAAAACTGACGAATTTGAATGCCCAAGACAAATTTCAAAAAGGGAAGAGACAATTTTGGTCTGTAAGACCAAAATAGTTCAAATGTTGTCTTGAAAATGAGTGATATTTTTGGGGGACAACAAATATCACCTTCATGGGTTGATTCCCCAAGTAGTATTATGTGAAAATTATAGTAAATTAAGGTCATTTTTTTTGGATCCTCATCAATTATAGGCTAGGCAACCTCTACATATTGTTCCCCCTACAAAATAAATTACCAACCTTGAGGTGACCTTAGATTTCATCAAAGAAGGATGACTTTGTAATAAATTTGTAATTATATCAAAATAAGAGTTGTAGCCTTAGATGAAGTTTTTCACTTGCTCAGCATTTATTGAGCCCATTTGAATGATGTACCACCTAAACAAGTAAGAATTTGGGTACCAAGGGTAGAAAGAGAAACCATTAAAGTAGAGGGTGATTAAGGAATACCAAGGAAACCCACTTAAGTCAGATTTCATTGAATGGGTGAGGAATGAGGTGGAGGCAAACATGGAACTAAAGGTGAATGTGGTGAAGAAGGAATATGTGGAGGTGATGAAATATGACATGTTGGAAAGGGTAGATGCACACGTGTGGGAGGAATGATAAGAGGGATCTAAGTATATCCCTAATTAGAAGCTATAAATTAATGGGTAGTGTCTTCAATCAACCCAAAGGGATTAATATATTGTAGGGGCTAAGAATAACTTCGAAATGTAGAAGAGGTTGGAGTTTTCCTAATAGGAAGTTTCTTTTTAGATGAAGAATCATCTCCATGAGTTTGTTTAGTAAGTTTCTTATTTGGATCTTCTTCATCTCATCCACCACTTGTTGTTAGGTTAGATCTTGGGAACTTGGTATGTATTTTTGTGCTAGTGTGTTGGGATTCAATTTTTAATGGAGTATGTTGTTTAATTTTAGAATTCCTCACATCCTTTAAAGACCCTCTAGTGATATATTCAATCAATTTCTTGTAAAACCATGTTCTTGACCTCATCAAAATAAATTTTGTATGTTCTTTCATATCTTTCACTGCTTTCATTGACCAATCAATCATAGGAAAAGGAACAAGATGTACTTTATTAGTAAACAATAGGTCAACCATGTCACTTACATCATCAACTATTCCTTTTATCACCCATTCAAGCCTGAAATATTTCATATGATCCAAATTCATTCTTGAGTAATCTCATTTTTTACAAATCCAATAGGAAAATAAATTCTCCCTACATGTCTCTAATTGAATATCTTATGAACCTAACTCAATTGTCTATAGTAATAACCATATTCTCACTATGAAATTTTGGATAGCCTATATGGGGTGTCTAAAACTACTCCAACCCTAAGGTGAGTGAACTTTAGAAAGTGGATGAAATGTCTTCCATAATTTGTTATCAAAGTGGTATCTTCATTTGATATTATGATTGCAATGTTGCCTTCACGGATCCTTACTACCAAAATGGTGAATGCATCATTCATCCTCCTATAATGTTTCTTCCCTTTTTCATAAGTGAGCTAAGGGAATCTATATGCAATCAAAAATGCATCATGTCTATAAATCAATCTTGGCTTAGAGAACATAGAACATACCTACACTTTTGATTGGGAATACATTTGTTAAGTGAAAGCATGACCAATATGGGGATCCTCTAGACCTAATTAGGGGATCACTTGTCACAATACACCATGCTAGGAAGGGTTTCAAATCCTACAATCTATCACAATCATGCAACAACCCTAAAAGAATCTTAGGTGTAATGTTAACTCTATTCTAATAAACAATAAAGTAAATCTAATCTAGTGCTCACCAAATCTTATGGCACAAAGTGGGGCTTAGAAATAAAACAAACTAAACTAAACATGTAGAGAAGACATATACTCATGTCAATGTATACATAATCCTAATGCATAAAGAGAATCACAACTACATTATCTATCTACTCTTATAAAGGAGAAATAAAGTTAGGAATACTTACCTTGAAGAAGAACTTGTCAAGCCTCAATCTCTCCCTTGGACAAGGTGATTTTCAAGAGATTATTGTGGTATGTAAGGATAAAAAAGACAAATCATCTCTAGGATACACAACCTATCTATGCATCCAACATACTTCTCCATAAGACAAGATCTATATCTCTAAATAAAGTATGGAACCCTAAGCTTTATTCCTCAAGTAGAATGGTTAATAAGTAGATGTTCATTCACACTTATTCTTCTTCACTTCTCTATATCAAATGGTTGGAAATAAACTTGTGTATATAGATAAATCTTGCCCTAAATCCTTCTGAATATGTCATTTGGGTTGACCCTATATATTTTTTAGAGAAAAATCACTAGGTCCCAAGCTAGGTTGGTCAAAGGGCTAACAAAACTCCAAGTGAAAAAAAATCCCTAATTAGTATAGGGTCAACCCAATCGACCCTATATAGTAATCAGAGGTTGAAAACTATACAGGGTCAACCCAATCAACCTAGTACAATCAATTGGTAAAAGGGGGTCAAGGAAAGAAAAAGGAGGATAATGATGTGACAAATGTTTGGAATGGGTACAATAGAGAAGAATAAGATTATCATAAATAATTTTAGGATGCAAGTGTGTATATTTCAAGTGGCAAAAGGGACAATAATCTTATGAAGCACCAATGGTCTGCCCACCCCTTTCCTGGTGCACCCCTTAATGTGTGCACTTAGAGAGATTGAGACTCAATGGGTTCTTACAAGATACAAAGTGTCAGTAATAGATAAAAGTTTGAAAATATTATGTATATACATATGCCCCACTCGAAGTTCATCATGTGTCACGTATGTGTAACGTGAGATGGTACTTTAGGAATAAAACATGATAACACACAATGTTGATGCTAAGTAAAGTATAGTAAGAAGAAAAGAAGATAAAGGAAAGGATAGAATTTAAAAACACATACCTTTACTTACCTTAGTGTTGTAGATAAGGAAGTAGATTGTAATAGAAGTGAAAGTGTCCAACGTGAAGAACACTAGGCGAACCTGTAGAAGTTAGTGCAAAAAATAGCCAAAAATCAAAATTTTGGTATATAAGCATATAGTAGTGAAAAATGAGTTAAGGCAAAGATATGAGATTATTATGAAAATTGGAAAATCAGGATTGCTAAAGCAAGCCTAGAATATTGAAGGCAAAGGAATGATAAAATGATGGAAAATGAATGACAAATGATGGAAAATAAATGACAAATGATTGGAAAATGGATGATAAATGATTTTAGAACACATTAAATCATATTTGAAACCATGTAAAACATAAATGGAAAAAAGAGATATCAATGCAAGACAACTTGAACAAAGATATGTAAGAAAGGGGAAAGTAATCTCATGTAAGATGGGTAAAAATAAAAAACATGAAAGACTGAAAATGAAATGTAATTGAAGATGTAAGACAAACATGACGAAGCCATACATAAAGAGAAACATTTAATAATGGATTATGTCATATATAAGATAAGTTAAGTCCACAAAAATAAAATAAGAACATGATGGAGAAATGAAAATCAAAAGCTCTAAAGGATGAAAATTCAAACTTAGTGCTTGTTCTAAGATACAATGTAAGAAAACACAACCACCTAATGATATGATTAGTATGAAAATGAGATGGTGTGGTAAATAAATGGTGTAAGGGTGTAATCCATAGTTTCTCAAACATGTTTTTCATTAAGGATAGATAAAAATGAAACAAATTAATGCTAGCATGTTTTTAAGAGGTGAAGAAGAAGGAATTTAAAAAAGAGGGGGAAAAAATTAGAATCACAGGTTGCCTATCAAGGGGAGAAATGAAATGGGTGGAGGGTAAAATGAGAGAAAAATTAAGGTAGAGGAAATCTTTATCGAAGTAAAGACACTCAAATTAGGTTTGTCAAAACAAGAGGACTTTTGACCTTAAGGACTTCAAAGAACTTCTCTTAGCTACACAAGTCTTAGGTCAACAAATGTAGTATATAGATCATCCCATAAAGGCTATATACATGAAAATTAAAATGGACCTACCTTTCCACAACCAGTTCCTTGTTCTTCAGGACCCCTTATAGAGCCATCGGTCTACTACAAAGATTAGGTATTTACATGAGAAAGTAGGTAGAACCATAGAATTTGTTGAATTCCCCTATTCCAATCTACTAGCCTACCGTACCTCAAAGGACCTCGGCTCTATGTGAGGCCAACTATGGAGTTTGAGATTTTATTAAAGATAGGAGATGTGCTTATAATCATGTCTTTTGGTATGATTTTTTACTTTTAAAATTTGGATGTTGCCTTTTGTATATCATTGCATTTTCATTCAAATGATTTGGATTTTAACTTTCTTAATGGATTTTTCTATTCCTACTACATACAGATTTGTGAAACCAAACATGGGTGATAAAGATGACTTTCATTTGACTACTTGGGACTTGGTTGATAAAAGAGAGAACTTCAAAGATCATGGGATCTAATAGTTTCATAAATCTAGGTGAAATAAAAGTGATATCTTGACTTCGACCTTGTTTTATCTAATGTGGAGTGAAAAGAAAAGGGCAAATCAAGATGAATGACACATGAAACTAATTTGAATTACTTAAAATTGCAAAAAAAAATGTGACAAAGGGTGACAAGGGATACAATGATAGTAAAGTGTGATTCCTTATCATAAGAATGAGAGAAAATGAGGAAAACATGTTAACATAGATTGTTGTGAAAATTCCATCTATGAAAAGAAGCAAAAAGCTAAAGTTGTGAACAAGGATCATATAAAAACATGAAAATATGGTAATTTTATGAGGAGGTTTGGGTCCTATCCAAGGTCTTCCATTGAAACTTCATAAAAGAGAAATCCACAAGGGTGCCAAAAAGAAACATGTGAAAAAATGAGAAAGGAAGCAAAGTTGGTATTTTATGAGGAGGGCCAGGTCCTATCCATGGTCTTATAATGCAAACTCATAAAAGAGAAACCCATGGGGGTGAATTTTAAAAAATGGAAAATATAATCATAAAACTACTAAGGAAAAGAATAAAATAAAAAGACAAAAGTAAAATAAATATATGAGGATAAAAATGGAAGCAAATGCCAAATATAATGTGTAAGAAAACCAAAGAATGTAAAGGAAAAAAATGATTCTATTAAAATGAAAGTAAAGAATAAAAATACAAAAAAACAAAGAAGCATGAGACAAAAATAACAAGATCTATGCTAATTTCTATATCAAATATGATCATGTGAAATATAAATCTATAAGTCTCGAAAGGTTTCTTGAAGTTGAATTTGGTTGTTATTATGCATTACAGAATAAAAGTGGGCATCATAAGATTCCTCAAAGCGTAATTGGTTGTAGGGATGGGCATAGAAACATTCCCCAAAGTATAAAGGGACATGTGGATGTGCATCATAAGATGCCCTAACATGTGAGGTGGAGTGAGGTAACATTAAACCATTAAAATGATTTGCATTGGGTTGGTAGGTGCATTCAGAGATTGGTAAATGTGTTAGTTTGTTATATTTTAAGGATGTTGAATGTGACATATGATTTTTAAGAGAGGGATGAAGAGGTAAAGGATGTAAGGAGGACCATGTATGATATGCTTTAGAGTAAGGATTTGAACTAGGTACTCCTTTGGTTTATGTGGCCTAAGAGGTTGAGGTTCAACGGATGCAACAATATGTTTAAATTTTTTCATGTTAGTTATCTTTTCCTTATTGATGTAGGAATAATGATCATTTGTGGTTTGAATAAAATTATTGGACGAGGTATAAGTATGAGATGAGTGTTATTGATCATTAGGTAGTTGATTTTGATGTGATTGTGATACTTGAGATTGAATTTGAGAAGCTTGAAGATAGTCTTGATAATGTTGTTTTATTAGAGTATCAAGATTGAAATATGGACCAAGCAAGGAATAAATAAGAAAATAGTGAAGATAATGACAAGACTCATGAGAATGACCTATAGTAGCATGCCACCAACAAAATTTATCAGGATTTTACCTTTTTGGAGAAGGTTTGGAAGGATCAAAGCTCATGATTTTAGAGGGTGGTAATTTATTTTTAACTTGTTATCAACTCAAAGGAGGGTGCGTTGGGTTGAAATTGGTTAAATTAGATGCTCCATTTATATGTTAGGGAGGCTTAGATGAATCAATGTTATGAGAAAATGATTGGAAAGGTTCTTTAGTAGTTGTTTGAGGTATTTCATATTGAGTCATAAGAAAGTCTTGCCTTTTGCTTGGTCTAAGGCTTCTTCTAAAGTTTTAGGTGAAAATATTCAAACTTCATATTGAAGGGGAGGTTTAGGAGGAGTGACAATAGTTTTTAAAGAGTATCATCATTCATGTTATGGTCCACTTTATAAGTGAGAGACTTCCATCATTTGATGAAAGTATGAGCAAATTCATTAGGAAGTTATTTGGCATTGATAAAATGGCTAATGTAATTTTTAGGAAGGTCATCATGTTGGAATTCCTTCACTAAAGCATTGAATAAATCCTCTATTTGTGATATGAAATGTCTAGGAATTTGGTTGTACCATTCAAGTGCATCAAGAACAATTTTTTTGGCTAAGAACTTGGTGGCAGCAAAGGTGTTAGTTTGGATCCATTCCTTATAAATATTACCAAAAGACTTAAGAAATATAGTAGGGTCCTTAGACCCATTATATGGGATAGTTGGATAAATGTTTCCAATATATATGGATGCAATGAATGGGATAAAGGTTCATTTTAAAGATGTTTAAGCATTTTATTATTCATTGGAGGTTGAAGGATGATATTCCCATTGGTATCTCTAAGAGGAAGAGGGACAAAATTTAGATTTAAATGAGACATGATGACTTGAGGTGGTTGAATAATCATGTGTAATAAATTTTGTTGCATGTTCATCATTTGAGATTGATTGGTTGTTTGCATGATGTTCATTTGATGTATGGCTTGTGCAAGAAGTTGAGTTGTATCAATAGGTGGGTTTGAAGGTGGGTTATTAGTGTTGATAGGAAGAGGATTATTAGTTTTGGTGGGAGGAGGATTATTTTTAGGTGGAGGATTCCCAACATTAGTTTTATGAAGAGGATTAGGATGAATGACCTGAACTATATTACATGGTGTAGTGATTGGTTTTGGTTTAGGACAAGAGGAAGGAAGAAAGTGGATAGTTTCATCTGAAGTAATAAAATAAGTGAGGTTATTATCCAAATCCTTAATTATGCAATGTTATTGACTAAGAGAAGGCTGAAAATATCTCATCATGATGATATAAAACTAGATAACCACATAAGGAAAGAGGTACAAAAAAGAATAGAGAGATAGGAAGTGATAGAAGTAGTGCAGATTCAACTGGGTTAACCTAGCATAAAAAAATAGGGCCTAAAAATTGTATAGGGTCAACTAGGTCGACCTAGTATAATGAACAAAGGTTAGAAAAAGAGTAAATAGGGTCTACAATAGCATATGATCGACTGGGTTGATCTAATATAGTGAACAGAGGCTGGAAAAATGTATAGGGTTGATTGGGTCAACCTACTACAATAAACAGGGAAAATTAGAAAGCTATTAACAGATTATGAATTAAAATAAGATAATTATTGCAAGTAATTTGAAAATAATTAATAGAAGGGAAACAAACAATCAATTGAATTAATGCTATCTAATCTAATTGAGGCACATAACACAAAACCTTACACCAACATTGGCTAATGCAAGTTTTTACAATATAAAATATAATTGAGCAAAGAGCAAGCAATCAACGTGGAAAGTAAATAAATAACTAATTGGTCAACTTGAATGTCTATTAGATTATTTTTATAATATGATTTTAAATGTGATGGGAAATTGGCTATAAGCAAGGAACTAAAAGGCAATCTAAGGATGGTTTTAGGTAGTTTGGGTTGAAAGGGATTTGTAGTGGTAATGATACAAGCTTGGTATTAGGGCCTACCCCCTCACTTCACACACCAGAATGATAAGGGTGTTAGGTGCTTATTCATAATATACCATTAACCATGCTTTATACTTGGCCAAAACATCAAGTCAGCTTCCTCATTGGTGATGAAATCTAAGTAGGTTGGCCTTGGGTAGACAAATGTTAAAATGCTTGTTTAGATTTTGTGATTTGGTCATGTGTCCATAAAATATAAAATAGTGAAACTAAATGATTAATTTAAACCCACCTAATTAAACTATGTGATCTATTCTAAGCATGTAAGCAACAAGAAAAGAAAGTGTGAGCTAATTACTAGCATATAAGGTTAATTTTAACTTTGAATCAAGGTACAGTGTTGATATAATCAATAGTGTATGCATAGAATATAGAATAGGGTCGATCCTATACTACAAAATCAAGGTCTAAAAATGAATAGGGTTGGCAGAGTCGACCTAGTTATCTAGACAGCACACATAACATAGAACTAGGTCGATGGGGTCGATCCAGTTGACTGTGCAAGGGTAGTTTTAAAGACTACAAAAATTATAAAAAGAAATACTATAAAGAAAGAGATAGAGAGATAAAAAAACAACCTTGGTGGATTAGATATGTGGAGAATGAATATTATTATTCAAGAACCTTGATATATGCTTGTAAATTCTAATAATTGGGTCGACTGGATCGATCAAGCTTTGTAAAAATGTATTGTTAAGTGCCTAGAATTATATAGGGTCAATTGAGTAGACTTATTATGTTGAACCTGATATCTATAAAAATACAAGATCAATTGGGTCGACCTAGTAGTCTGGACTAGAAGTCTAAAAATTTAAAAACCTATATTGGGTCATTTGAGTTAATCTAGTAGCCTATACCTAAAGACCTACACACAAAAGTTAGAGCTGGGTCAATGAATTCAACCCAGTATGGCAAATATATTATGAAAAGAATGATGAAAAAGAATGAAATAAGGTGAACAAATCTTGAAAGGGTTAGTTCACATCAGGTTCACCAAAATGTATGCAATCAAAAATGCATCATGTTTATAAATCAATCCTAGCTTGAAGAAGATAGAGCATACCTACATGTTCGATTGGGAATACATTTATTAAGCATGATCATGACCAATATGGGGATCTTATAGACCTGATTAAGGGATCACTTGTCATAATACACCATGTTAGGAAGGGTTCTAAAGCCTATAGTCTAACACAATCATGCAACAACGTTAAAAGAATCCTAGGTTTAATGTTCACTCTATTATAATAAATAAGAAAGTAAATCTAATCTATTACTCACTAAAGATTGTGGCATAAAGTGGAGGTTAGAAATAAAACAAACTAAACTAAACATGCATAGAATACATCTACTCACATCAATGTCTATTGAATCCTAATGCATGGAATAGAAGCACAATTACATTATCTATCTACTCTTATAAAGGAGAAATAAAGTTAGGAATACTTACCTTGAAGATGAACCCATAGAACTTCAATCTCTCCCTTGGCCAAGGTGCTTTGTAAGAGATTGTTGTGGTATGTAAGGATAACAAAGACAAATCAGCTCTAGGCTACACAACCTATATATACATCCAAAATAATTCTCCACAAGACAAGATCCATATCTCCAAAGAAAGTATGGAACCCTAAGCTTTATTCCTTAAGTAGAATGGTCAATAAGTAGATGTTCATTTTCACTTATTCTTCTTCATTTATCTATATCAAATGGTTGTAAATGAACTTGTATATATAGGTAGATCTTACCCTAAATCCTTTCTAATATGTTAGCTATACAAGGTCGACCCAGTCAACTCTATATGTTTTTGGGAGATAAATCACTAGGTCCTTAGCTAGGTCAGCCAAAGGGCTAAAAAATTTCCAAGTGAAAAATATCCCTAAATAGTACAAGGTCAACCCACTCAACCCTATACAATAATTAGAGGTTGAAAACTGTACAAGGTCGACCTAGTATAGTCAACTGGTGAAAGGGGGTTAAGGTAAGAAAAAAGGAGGATAATGATGTGACAAATGTTTGGAATGGGTATAATAGAGAATAATAATATTAGGGTAAATGGTTTTAGGAGACAAGTGTGTAGATGGCAAGTGGAAAAAAGGACAATAATCTTATAAAATACCAATGGTCTCCCCACCCCTTTCTTGGTGTGCCCCTTAAGGCATGCATCAGAGAGATTGAGACTCGATGGGTTCATACAAGATACAAAGTGTCAATAATTGATAAAAGTTTGAAAATATTATGTGTATATAAAATCTATCACATATTTGTTTTCCTGGAAAAATTTTCCCAGCTTCATTCAAACGTAGCCATGCCCTCAAGTTTGTATTAAAATAAATCAAGTATGATGTTATTAAAATATTTGTGTTAATTCTAGAGTAGTGAGTGGAGGTTTTCACTAATGATTAATTCCTAGTTAATCAATTATTCTCTGATAATAATGATATTAATATACATGCACATCCAATTTTGAAACATGTGTGCATTAGCATGGCCCATGACTCTCTTTAACAATGTTATTGTATTTGAAAACTATTCATAAAAATTAGACTTGTATAAGGTTTTGGGTAGCTTAGAAGGTCCTTTCTATTTTTTACTTAACCAATATTAAATTATCACATTTACACATATTTATTTATTTTGGACCCAAAATTCTTAACCAATGTCTTTACTGATTTATATTGTTTCATCATGGGGTATAATCCTAAAAGTCATGATAATTGAGGTGCTATCTAATTTAGCTATCAAAACATCATCTACCAATTTGATTTACATTTTATCTGGGTCATAATACTTTGCACATGTAATAACTAAGTCTACACATTGGAAAGATGTAGGGAAAACTATAGCATGTTCAATTCCACTATCAAAAATTGTTACCCCAATGTCATTCTTTTCCCATCCTCCATTATTTCCCATAATTTTTCAATATCTATATGACCCATGAAGTTGTCTATGATTTATGACATGTATATGTCAAGACTAGAAATGAGCTCAAAGCCCATATACTTGAATTTCATTTTTGAGGATGTGGTTGTGAGGAAGGTAACTTTAGCAATTAGTGTCAAATTATTTGAGGAAGGTTATAAGGTATAAAATTTTTGTGTGATCAGATGGGGTGTACTATAGTGGACATTAAAATGTTATAAATTTCACTTAATATTTTTTTTATTTTTTTGGGTGTAAATCAGAACTTCATAACTAACATCACCTCACAAATTTGGCAAAAAACTATGAAAAATAAAGAGAGTGAAAACATATATAATGAACAAGGAGAAAGGTTGAGAAATATGACCTTAGAGAAAAGAAGATGTTAGATTTGATAAATAATAGTAGAACATGAGTAAATTTTAAGATAAATGTTGTTTAGCATTTTACAAGAATTGATCAAATGGTTTAGAGCAAATGAAAATTATTGACTTGCTTTTATAGGGCTAAAATAATGCCTCTAGTGCTAGTCAGGGTTTTACATGGTTGATGGAACTATTTTTTTAAAGTTTATCTAAAAAAATTCTATAAAAATTAGGTGTGTTGGGTGAATCATGCAATTCGAGCATCGACAGAACCATCGATACCTTCCACAAGTTCCTGATGGACTCAAACCATGGATACTTTTGATTTAATTATGATTTAGATAAATTTTACAAGGATTTACAAAGGATGTTCGGCATATTGGACCATTTAATAAATTTGATCACTTCAAGAACATTAACTAGACCTAGTTGGGAAAATTAGACATCAGGAACTTTAAAAATTAAACTTTCTATGAAAATATAAAACAAATTAGGAGATTCAAGGAATTTGGGCACTGCTAGAACCCAAGGAACTTTTTTTGGTGCCAAAAAGCTATGAAAGGTCTAATTAGCATGAAAAAATCAATAGTACACTAAGTGTTTATAATGAAAATTTATCCTTTAGAATTGGTCTACACAATGATTTAAAAATTGGGAAGTTTTGGGAAGTTTTATTTTTGGTGACAACAACATTCTCTGATTAGGGACTTGGACTAAAAATCATAATGGAGGACCTTAGAACTTATGATTTTGTAAACTAGTGTTTTATCATCTATGGAGTTACTAATTCAAATAACTATCTCAATATAATTTCAAAGTAACATCTCAAATATTGAAGAAGATACAATATAAATGGGACACACAAAAAAATCAAAGAAGAAGACACAAAAAAAAAAAAAGGAAACATAACCAAAATCGTAATTCACATATGTACATACAGGGGACAACTTGCTTTCACTAAAAATAATGTTTCAAGTGTTTTACATTATATATAAATGGAAGATGAATATTATCTAGATAAGGCAAGTAGTATGTATTATCTATGCAAAAGTGTTGAATCTTGAAAGGCCTATCCACAAGGAATCAAACTTTTCATGACTTCCTTTTGGTTCTCTCATTTTATCCCATGGTAGAACAAGGTCACCAATCTAAAAATCTCCTTGTCTAGCTTTCTTGTCAAAATCCTTTTAACTTTCTTTTGATGTTCCAAAATCATGTAGAAAACTATTAATCTTTCCTCTTCTAGCTTATTCAGATGCATGATTCTTTTATCAAGTGAACTCTTAAAGTTTTCATTTTCAATTGCTCTCACTAAGTGTAGTGAAGGCAACTCTAATGAAAAGTCATTTCAACATGATTTTTGTACAACAAATGAAAACAAGATGGCTTAATAACTCTTTTTGGTGTGATATGATCATCTCACAATGCATCATATATTGTTTTATACCAGTTCCTTTTATTTTCATCCACTAATTTGTGAATGATATTAACAATGTTTTTGTTACTTAACTCAACCTGATTATTTCCTTGGGGATAGTAGTTAGATGAACATGACAAAGATAGACCATATTTGTAACAAAAATCTAAGATCTTACAATAAGAAACATTTGAAGCATTGTTAGTCATGTATTTTTTGGTAAGCAATACCTTACTAGAATGTTTTCCTTGATGAATAAATAGCTTGAACTAACTTTATGAAGTAGTTCATGGTTGTAAGAAAATGTTTATGGATTACTATTTAATGTGGATTCAATTTGATAATGAATTATAACCACCATTGTTGGAATGGATATTAAATCATCATGGCCCTAAGTGGGAGGGTTGCAAGTTTTGGTCTACCTACAAACTATTGGCATACTTCATATTTCATGACCCATTATTGAGTATATTTGAAGAATGTGGGCCAATAATGTGTCCTTGAGATTTTATGATATTTTATAGGTGTTTAAAATTGACCACCACATGCTTGACCATAGAAATCTTCAAGAAGGATTTTATGTTATTATTTATCTACACATCTTAAGAAAAAGTAATCAATCTTTTTATTGAAGAGAGTGTTGTCCCAGATAACCTACCTAGTTTCTCTCAATTTCACCATCCTTTTTTGCTTGGAATTCAAGTTGTGAAGACTTTCCCCACAAGTTAATAAATAAGTAATGTTTGAATACCATGCATCAACTGAGTTGAAAAATACTACAAGTGGCAAGTCTTTAGATTCAAAACTATTTATTTATTTAGTTGCAACTTTTTATTGATCATTATTTTCTTCTACAACGAGTTGGCATAATCCTCTAACTTGCACCAACTTTGTGGGATTGAGTTTCATATCATAATCTTGTACTTTAGAAATTCAACCTCATCTTTTAGATCCAAGTTCCTATTGTTCTAGATTGTATTTTATAATTGTGTTAGTGACCATTACAACATAATGAGAATTCAGGATGTAATACTTGAAGTACTTTACTTCTTTGACAATAACATAAGCATGTTTTTCAATAGATGAATATTTAAGCTCATGATTATTTAGACCACAGATCATGAAAGTAGTAGGAGATACAACTCCATCAAATTATTAAATTAGAATGGCTGAGAGGGTATGTTTAGATGGATTGATCTAAATAATGGTGTTTTTATTGAAACCTGAACAAACAAGAGTAAGTGCTTGAGCAATAACATTCTTTATTTTTTCAAAACCATTCTTGCCTTATTTATTCCACTTAACATATATTTACCTTTCATCATATCAACAATATGTCTTGTTAACTCAACATATTTTGGTATAAATCTTTTCAATAATTTCACTCTTCTGAAGAAAGAATAAACACCATGTTTACTTGTGTGAAGAGACAATTTATGAATTATCTCAACTCTTTTGGGACATATTTCATACCTTCTTATGATATAATATGACCAAGAAATTTTACTTTAGTTACACCAAAAACAAAATATTAGGGATTTAGTGAGATTTTGTGAGCCCTACATATTTGAAATACCTTTTCTGAATGGTCATAATGATCTTTTTTTTTATAGAAAAAATGGTTAGATAATCAAGATAAACAACTATTATCTTGTTCTTCAAATCATGAAAATCCAAATCCATTGCCCTTCAAAAACTTGCTTAAAAATTGATGAGATTGGAAGGCATCCTTATGTATGAAAAATTCCCCTAAGGTGTTTTGAAAGTTTTTTTGTGGTGATATTATCTATAAACCTCAATCTAAGTATATCCTGAAAAACCTTCAAGAATATATAACATTTCAAAACCTATAGTTGATTATATAATTTTATTCATGATTAGAAAGGGGTATTTATCCTTCAAGGATGTGTTGTCACCAAATCTTGCACCCTAGATATGTTTTTTAAAACCTACTGTAAGATTTGGGAAACATTGGATTACCTCTAGGCCTGTGAGTTGCCTATAGTAGAGGTAAACCTCTAGGTTTAAGGGCTAACTCCCTAGATTTATCTTTGCTTTATTTTCACCTACACTAATTATTTGCTTGGATGAAAAGGGATGGAAGTAGCATAGAAATAAACTAATATAATGAGGTGATACACTATAAATACCTCCACTATATTACCATACACTTGCACTAAGAAACATGACTCATAACACTAGTCTCAAAATCTTAAATTGCTCTAACATTAGTATTTCAAACATGGAGGTGATATGAACTGCACTAATCAAGGTGAGTAAACCAAAGGTTAGATTTTAGACACTAAAGTTACTCCTTACACTTAAATATATACAAATCCACTTGACTACACTTCATGTTACCTATTAGAGTGGAAAATACTTGCATCAAACATGAAAGAGTTGAGAGAAAGTAAAGATAGATCCTAATCACTTAACCTTTCACTATACACCACTTCACATGATTAGACAAGTTAGCTTGTGAACTCAAAACTATATTTCAAATATTTATTTCAAAGGAAAAATATAGTGCCAAACCAACAGGGCTTACCATACATGGTGTGGATCCTTTTCAAAAGCCAAAATGGCTTGCATTTATAGAATATGTGAGGAGAGAGAGAAGAATGGAAGTTCAAGGGTCACAATACCAAATGTCAAGGCATGAAAACTAGTTAAATTTTAGGAGAATGAATTGAATAATATAACATAAAGATCTCCTTTGACAAGTATCCATCTAAAGTATGACAAACTCTTCAATACTAGCATAGAGACCTTCAATTGCCTTCTCAAAACTGCCTTCATCATGAAGCATCTCTTGACTGATCAAAAATATAATAGGAAGACTTAAAATGTATGAAATATCTTAGGTGTGTTGAAAATAAGGTGTTAAAGTCATCAGATGCTTCCCTAACTATTATCCCTCTTGTATTCATCATATGTAATCACTTACCAACTTTCTTGGCTCCAATCTTCACATTTGTCATAAAGATGACCTTCATTTGCTCAATTAAATACATTAAAGAGGTGTTAATATAGATATTAGAGACCTATTTACCTTCCACTTCATTAGGTAGACCTTAAAAACATCCCAAATTAGACTTTCCATCTTCTCACTAGGTAGGTACTCCTCATTTTCACTATCTGTCCAAGACTACCTATGATGAATGACTCAATAGAGATGTTTATATGCTTATCTAAGGTGAGAAATAGATATAAGGAGTTATAAAAAGTCCCTCTTGACCTCATATAATTGTTCTCATCCATCAAAACTCCCTTGTACCTATATAACAATCAAAAACCTATGAAAAAACCTATTTTTAGCTTATATGTACAAGTAGGGTACAGACAAGTTGGGTGGGAAGGAAGATGGGAGAGTCTTCAACAATTTTATAATAATTTCTAGGCTATTTGACTAATTATTAATGCATCTCCATCAGTTTCTTCTCCATTGGGTTCTAGATGGGGTTTTAGGAGGCTTTTAGATGCTTAGGACTATTAACGATTGTTCATAAAAGTTAGATGTCTAATTTTTGAATAAATTCCACAAAGTTGGGGTACAAGACCCCCTTCAACTCTCCCCAAGTGTTTAAGGCACCATGAAATTATTTTATACATATATGAGTGTTTTAAAATGGCCCTCAATCTTTTTGAGTGCAATTTAGGCACCCTTGAGATGGTTTTAGGCCAAAAGTGACCCCTCTATGTAGTTATTGTTGACAATTTTTACCACAAGCCAAAATGGGTCAACCCCTATAGTTAGAATATTATATAGGGGATTTTTATAATGTTATATGGTATGTTATAGTTCATTTTTTATCATTTCATATGCCATTCTAGATTTGGACATAGTCTAGCTTGGTCCTTGTGTCATTTGGTGTCTTAGGGGTCATTTTAGAGTCATTTATTTAAGTGGACATCATTTAGAAATGAATGAACCAGTTCACTTGTGCATTTGATAAGTTAACTCAAAAAGCCTTATGAGCCAAAAGGTTGTAATGCCATGGATTTATTCATGGTAGGAACATGTTCTACAAATTCAAGTCTGCACGAGCTTCCTAGCTCAAGTTATGAGCATTCAAAGTTGGACCTATAGCATAATATATTCATACTAATGTCAAGATTAAGCTTTGTAAAGTAACTATTTAGGTTCAAAATTCCTTAAAAGATTTAAAATTGATCAAGATTTAATGGTCTGCCTGAGCTCACATACTGACACATGAGATCTAATAGTTCACATTGGGGTTAAACATCTCAAAAGGTCCCTAGGTTAAAGCCCTTTAAAGAGATACAAGTTAGATGAGATCTTATGGTACAGGTTCATGAAGCAGATAATCCAACAGTGCATGATCATTGACAAGAAAGTGGGTCCAATCTAAATCAATGATCAGCATTCAATTATACTAATGATCTAATTGTGTGAGCTTAACTAATAGGAAAGTGGGCCTAATGAGATCTATGACTAGCGTTCACTCATACATCTTGATCCAACAGTGCGAATGAAGGTCAACGTGTCAAAGGATCAATGTGGCAGGAAATCAATGGACCATGTTTATTAATACCAAGGAGATCAATAGTACATAGGAGGTCAAAAATTCAAGATTTGATAATGAGGATCTATGAGGCCAATGGTAATAAAGATAAGTTGGAGCTTTTTGATTGGCCCAAGAAATTTTTGACAGACAAAGTCGAACCAAAGGAGTAATTTTTGACCAAGGCAAATAGGGTCTTGTAGGGATCATCTCATCACCATTAGAGCTTGACTTAATGCCATTAAAGGGACACATTAATGCAGTCAAGTTAAAGGACATAAATGGACCACCATTAAATCTTAATATGGACCTCTAGATCAAGGGTTTGTGTCATGTAGGGTTCATTCTATGACTATGTTCACCATTTTAAAAATAAATATTTGTGCATATGGTGAACTCTCAGTTCCTTCAAAGATATAATGGGTCTATTTTGGACCTAATATAATTAAGAAAGGGGGATATATAGTCTATATATTTTCATCAACATAACGATTATAGGAAAACCAATAGTTTGAGATTGGTTTTCTGTATATAATGGACCTATGAACATGGGACAAGTTTGAGCATTATCCAGTTTGAAAAAGAGCTAGCATTTCAAAAGATGCCACAAAGGCATACATGTAGACTGTAATAGTTTCATCTTCAGGACCAACTACATGAAAACAACCCTTCTCTCCACTTTTACATGTCATGATGAACTAGTGAAGAGGAGTTAGCACTAGGACAAAGCTCTAACAGATTGATGTAATGGTTATAAATACATTTATGCTAGGACCTAGCTCAGAACAACTTGATCCTACCATTATAACCATTAGGGAGCATTAATGAGAGAATAATGTAACTATGTAACCACTTGAAACCTAGATCAATCAAGAAGCTTGGATGAGCATAAATGCAAAGGTAGTTGTAACTATAGTTCAAATGGAGTTGAGCTCATTGATTCCTCTTCTAGTGTCAAAATATCTCTCTCTAGCAGCCCTTTTCTTCTAATTATAGCCTTTGAGCTAATCTTAATGATCCCTCAGGCTAGTGTGACTAAACTCTACCATAAATTTTATTATGTACCTCTTTGAGTAATGAATAGATCATTTTTGTAGTTGTTTACTAATTTGTGCTTAGTGTTTTCTATTTGTTTGATATGAAAAAGTGGTTGTCATCTTCCCTTTACAGGTCCAAGTTCAACCTAAGTTCTAATAAGCTTTTCTTGCAGGTCATCTAGCATGTGTTAAGGTTCACATCTTAGGTATAGAGTGGATAGTTTACTGTAAGTGCTTCTAATCAAGCCTTACCCTCATCACCCTCCAGCCTAAGTCCATCAAATTGACCTTTAGGTGAAGTATTATTACTTGGAAACCATTGTAGACACTGAATTAGTTCTATTCATAGTCTATTAGTGTGCTAATGAGTTCAATATTGAGAGTGGATCTTTGAATATTTGGTGCATCACCTCCTTTAGAGTAGGTTCAATTCATGCAATTTCTAACTCTTTTCCCCATAAGTAATTAGTTGGCATAGATAAGATAATTTAAAGATACATTCAGGGATCTAACCCTTAAATCTAGAGGCTCATTTCCAATATAGGTACACCCACATACCTATAAATGTTCTCATGTTGCCCAAATCTAGAAGAAGCTTGAATAACTTCTTCTAGGGTGCAAGATTTAGTGACAATAGTTATAGCACACTTGGTGGGATCCATTGTCTTTAAGATAACTTGTCAAGGTGAAAGTTGGTCTTGATAACATCAACTATGAATTGGTGTGTGACTCGGCATTTGGCAACTTCTTCAATGTAAATTTGGTTCAAGGTCATTATTTTGTTATAAAGTTTCCTTCATAATTCACGGTTCTCACTAGGTCATCCTCTGGTAGAACATTCAATCCCATTAACCCACCCATTTAGCCCAAAATTACTCTTGAAGTTCAATATCCACAGCCTAATTTTCCCTTTGAATAATAAGTAGATTTTTTTAGAGAGTGAAGAGGCTAAATAAATTGAATATCTTGAATAAGAAGACATGGATATACCTCATGCTTTCCCTACCTTCAATACTAAAAATCCAATTCAACTTCAAGTATATGATGCCATTCCTCCTAACACCATGAAAGGTGTACCCACATTCAATGGTGAGAGTCATGCCACACCTAGTGAGCACTTTAGAGATGTTTCTAACTTTTTTAGTTTCCACAATATTGTTCAAGATAACATTTTCATTAGACTCCTTGCCATATCCCTTAAAGGGAAGGATCTTGATTGGTATAAGACTCTAGAAGCTAAATGCATCACAACATGAGATGAGTTTGGAGAGTTGTTGACTTTTAGATTTGGAAATAAAAGTGACCATGCCTCTCTCATACATCAACTCAATGTGATAAAAAGGGGATCTATAGTCATATAAAATGTCTAAATTAGTAGTTTGAGTGTGGCTTGTGACACCTTATCCATAGCTCTTTCTTGCATGCTCTTGTGACCATTATAGACACTTTTTTGCTCATTGTTAGTCATCCATAGACTTCTAAATGGTCATTCTACCTCAGCCAGGCTACTTTTTCTAGGCTAATTCTATCCCCCTAGGTCCTAAACCTATAGGACAGGAGTGCCATACCTGGACTATAGCACTGGACCCTAGCGTGTCCTATTTTTGGTGCTCTTGTCCCTTTGTAATTGGAGCCCAAATGGTCATTTTCATCTGATTCCTATTCTTCATTATGTCAACCTGATGTGAATACATCTGAACCATGACCAATAGTTCCTATAAAATCCTATCCAAATTTCATTTAGAAAGGAGGTGACAAAATCTTACAAAGCAAGCAAGAATACAAGAAAAATACTAAGGCAAACTTCCTATTCTGTGTATACAATCACCTAACATAGCTGAAAACATATTCAAACCCTTATACTAATCCCTAGCCACCTCAATCATTCTCAATTTGACATTTTTACATCTACATCAGACTATTACACAAAGTACATTAGGTGGGAGAACTACATATGGCTTGATCCTTCTTCAAAGTATTGGTATGTAGGAAGCATGCCCACACAATGGGTGTGGATCACACATTCAATCTATCTTATACACACTAACCCCCCCTTTTCAAGTGATTTAAGTCCCATTTATCAAACATGATGGAGGGTTAGGGTTTTAAGATTAAATCATCTCTACAATAAGCTTCATCGATATTCAACACTTCATATTTCACAAGTAGGCTTATACAAGAATAGAGAAAAGAACCCAGAAAGCTCATGTCTCTATGACCAATTTGGACAATAATGATAGGAGTGGACAATAATGTTGGACCTCGAAGTGTCATGTTTTTGGCACTCATGTCCTTTCACTAAATAAAAGCCAGAATATGATTTGTGACATTGTCCCAATCTTGCACAGCCAATTTTAGACCCTATCTCAATCATTTTAGCCTATTTCCAGATAAGTTATATGTTTCATTATTTATTTCTTTTTTTAGAAAAGTAAAAAAGATAGATAAATTATATAAATCAAGACTGTAATTATTACAATATTATTTACTGATTTATTAATCCAAACCCTATACTAAAAAAGGAATAAAACTCCATTATTCCCAAAAAAGTTAAATAATTTGGTGAACCCAACTTACTTCATTTGTGCATAAAAACCCTAGGGAAAATTCCTTGTTGATTTTTCTAATATTTTTTTAATTTTTCCTACATATATAAATCAGAATTTCACATTTAATTTTTAAAATTTACCTTAGTAATTTTAAAAATTATTTATTTCAAACCCTAGTTGAATTTACTAGATCCCTTTGCTTCTTGAGGCATCACCTTACATGTTTGTGAACTTCATATCCTTTTTATGCATATTCCAATTCATTGTTTAGATTATACTTATTTAATATTCTCTTTCATTTTTCAAGTTGTTTTTCTTATGCCATCTAAGCTCCTTGCAACTCTTCCATTGAGATGACGTGAAATACTTAGTGTCAACCCTTCTGAATTCACTCAGATTCCTCCAACCCATCCCTATACCATGGATAAACAACCAGCTCAAATTCCTGCTATAGATCCTACACATCTAGATTACACTAATTTCCATGAGGATAATTTTGATAATGAGCAGTATGAGAATAACAATGATTATACACACACTGATGTTCATGACCCACCACATCAGGCTCTTGATCCACTTGCACCTATTATTGATAATGATGTTGTCATCAACAAAGATTTTATTCTACAAATTTTTAGAGAGAAAGTTAGGAAACAGCCCCAAGACCGTGTTATTATCTTACAATCTATCATGGAAATTAAAAAGGTTAAGCAAGTTGAGTCTTTTATTCCTTCATAACAACTAGTTGCAAATGAAAATACGGGGGTAACTATGTCTTAATAACCCCCTGTATCAACCCAACCTTCTTATGAGGAACCACCAGTTATGGCTAGTACATCCTTATCTCTTGATGTGTCTACCCTTGTGCAGAAGATAAAATATCTTCAATCCAAGGTGCTACATCTTGAGCAAGGTGACTCTAGACCAACACAAGATTTTGACTCTTTTTCTCTACTTCATACACCATTGGCATGACTTATTACTTATACACCCTTGCCACTAGGTTTTATTCAACCCAAACTGACTCTATATGATGGAAATGGTGATCCAGAGACACACTTAAGATATTTTCATGCAAAATGCATGGAATATGTACCAAATAACTGGATATTAAACAAGTTATTTCCATGAAGTTTAAAGGATTATGATCTACAATGGTTCTATAGTCTACTGAATCAGTCGATTAATGCATTCAATCCTTTAGTTAACATGTTCCTAGCTCATTTCATCATTAACATATGTGACAAGGTTTCTTATGCGCAAGTTGCATAATAGAAACAAAGGTCAAATGAGCATCTCACAAATTATGTTCTTCGATATAAGACTATCTTAGCTAAAATGACTAGCCCCATGGCCGATCAAGAATTATAGGGTCTCTTCAAATAGAGTTTTCTACCAGCTTTACATGAGTCAATAATATTCAAAAGGTTCTCTTCCTTCACTAAGTTATGTCATACACTAAAAGAAAGGGAATTCAAACTAATTTCAATGGGCAAACTCAAGTATACAAGCATATCAAAAACAACAAACAAGAGTAACAATAAATTCTCATACAAAGTAAATGTTAATGATAAAAAAAGTCAAAATTAACCTACAATTAATGCAACTTTAGAGCCCCCTCAGTGAGTGGTTTTATCAGCACCTCCTTGGTGAACTTTTACCAATCTACCAATATCTTCAACCAAAGTCTTACAGCAATTATTAGAATGTAATATCATATCTCTCCCTCCTATTTGGGAAGTTAATCCAGCAAAGCCTCTTCTATGTGGATATGATCAGAATCAATTTACCAATTTTTATAGGGTACCAAGCCACATAACAAATAAATGCATCAGTTTGAAAGACAAGATACAAGCCTTAATAGATGGCGACCTTATTGATCTTGGCACTCCAGTCGAGCCTCCACAGGCAAAGCAAACACAAGACAAGGCTATAAAATTTTTCTCAAATCCTTTTCCACAACATTCTAAATAGGAGATAGGGGACACATTAAGTGTTCAACATGCACATCCTCCACCATCTACATACCAGGCACCTTCAATTGAGTCACATCCTTTAAGCAACATGATTGGTGTGTATAATTTTAGAGTTCTAGCTAGACCTTCGATCTCCTTCTCAGAACAAGAGATAGTTGAGGATGATTCAGCTTACCATGCACTCTTTATCAGAGTATACATTAAGCATCATCATATCCATAGTGTTCTCATAGATAAAGGATCTAGTGTGAACATGTGCACTATGACATTATTGTAGCATTTGGGATATTCAAAGTAGGATACTTACCCTGACAGACACAATTATAAATAGATTCAATGGATACATACAGAGTTCATTGGGTGAGATTGTACTTCCTCTATAGGTTGGTCCAACACATGTGGCCACACCATTTACTATTATTTCTAGTGTTGGAGTCTTCTAAATGTTGCTTGGTCGACCATAGATTCAAAAACTTTGTGTAGTACCATTTACAGTTCACAGATGTGTGAAATTCATTCATGTTAATCAAATTGTTATAGTTGGTGGAGTTCTGTATGAGTTACCACTCCCCACTTCAAAGCCATCTATTAATCTACAATCACCAGTTTTAGCTCCTCCACTAGTTATAGTTCTTCCTCCAGTTTAGATTTAGACACAGAGAGTTCATACACTTCTACAAAGGCCTCTTTTAGAGCAACCATAGTTTTAAGATTCTAGATAGTCTCTAGCTATAGTGTTCACACCCAGGGTAGTATCATTGAGGTCTCATGCCTCTACACATATATCACATGTTTAGAGAACTTCTTGTAATACTAGATGGGTCCCTAAAATCCCCATAATTGCATCCACTTCTCAGAGTTATAGGGGGACCCCATAGTCAGTTTCTACTATACAGATTTTAGAGCATTTACAACATACACAGCTTTCAGAGTCACAATCTCAACCCTTGCATCATGATTCATTATAATGCATGATCCCTCTCCTTGATAAAGACACCATGATAGGGAATATCTTATGAGAATCATCAGTTAGTATCATTTCTTCTTAGTCTTTCTTGTGCATAACTTATTTTCAATTACTTGTACATATTTTATTTATTCTTACTTGTACATATCTTATTTTCAAAAATACCAAAAACATTTTAACATTCAAAAACATTTAAATAAATCAAAAATACCAAAAACAATATAACATTTTAAAATTCAAAAACATTCAAATAACTCAAAAACACCAAAAACATTTCAAATATATGCATTATCCATGCTTTACATTTTTACTACCATGCTAGATGATGAGTGTCATTTAACTCTTCATTTAATCAATATTCAATTGATGTCTTATCAACCAGAGCTAGTGTCCAAAGCTATCTACAGTAAGGTATGGGATGGTAGATCTAGAAGGTTGCTTATGGGGGTGTTTGATTGTCCTATTCTAACTTTGAATAAAGAAATAAATCTGTCCTAAACTACGTGATTCACTCTTTTGCTGAAAAGGAAGAAATCAAATCAATCCACTCTTTTGCTAAAAGTAAAAAATCACACTCCTATTTATGCTTGCATGGAAAGTAAATCACACTCTTCACTGACAAAAGGAAATATGTTTCACATGTTTGTTGTAAAACAAAACACACATTGATTAGAAAGGATATGATTTTGGAATAAGAAAATGTTTTTTAAACTGTGAATTTATTTTGATGTTTTTATGAATAAATGTAAATATTAACAAGATTCTAATTAATTATAACAATGAATTAGTAAAACATAACATAAATACCTTACACAGTTCCTGGTTCTAAGGAGAATGGGCCCTTGCTCCTCTCAAACTTAGGAATAAAGATTAATCAATGCTAGAAGATGAAGTATTAATTCATAAAACTAAAATGATTATAATCTGGCTAAAACCTGTAATATGCTTATACAAATTTTCCTCTATTATCTGCTCTCTATCATCTGATATCTATATCTCATTATATATGAAAATCTTACATTTTATACTAATATAATCAACTCAAAATAGGATACAAAGGAATAGGATTCCTTGGTCAATCCATTCATCCAAAGATAGGAGATTGGATTTCCAAGAGATCCAATTATTTCGATAAAATAGATATCATATCCTATAATAGTCCTAAGATCCAAATATATATACAAATTTATTAAAAGCAAATCCTACAAAATAGTAGGTGATTATTTTCCTTATTTGATTCTAGCTGAAATGATTCTTTCTTATCCTATCTAGCCATTAGCTATTTGTATCTTCGTCCTTACAGAATTCTCAAAATTGACCCTACAGAGTCAGGAGGAATGAACCTACGGAGTTCATAGAAATAAGCTTGTGGAGTTCGTAGAAACAAGCCTACAAAGTCCATAGAAACAAGCCTACAGAGTTTGTAGTTCTACTAGATGGAGATCAAAATTGCACGTTCATTATGCATCACCTGTGTCTTCTTTTTGGACATTATTTACAACAAAAATCACTAAAACATGTTATGTATTATACATTAATGACAAAGTAAAGGTTTAGTCTTTTGGTTCAATATAAACAAGACAAATATCTATTTTCCATGTAATAGCTATATAACAATCTAAGCTTTGCATAAGATAATATCTTTTGAGAGATGAATTGAGGGAAATAACATGTCAATAATGAGCCATATTCTGAGCTCATCATCTCCCCCAAGCTTTACATTTTGCAAGTCCCATTACAAACATTTATTGGCATTCATAGCTCTAAATTTTGCTTTCCACACTCTGACTCAAATTATATTCATCAAATTCATCTGTTATATGCTTATCTAAATTGCTTGTAAATCCATGATGTGCTTGAATCATTTGTTTCCATATATTGAATTGTTCCTCTGATTGTGGAGCCCAACTCTACCATCTTGGAATAGGTATGATCAGCAAAGGGTGTCTATATCTCATGCCAATCCATTTCTACTCTCCCCTAGAGTTTATTACCTCTATTAAGATTTATAAAATTGAAAATTCTCTCCTCATACTCTATCTTAAGTTGTTTGGGGACATGACCTCTTGTCTTTTAAAAGGCACTAAAAGTTGGTCCCATCTATTTACACTTGCAAACACCACTAAATCAAAACTCTGTCTTGAAAACAAACCAAAAGAAATAGCACAATCATATAAAAACTATAAATAATGTGTTTTGACCTCATCTTCTAAAAAATCATAGTTAAAATTTTGTTTGATCAATCTAGGAATAGGAAAGGCTGGTCTAACACATAATCCTGTAGTCTTAACATGATTTGTATAGTCCTCAAATCTGCTTTTCCATGCTATTTGATTTTTGAATATAGAATGTAATTCCCTTAGTTAAACTTCTCCTACATGAAGATTTATCAAAAAAATATTCTGCTCATGGTCTCCTAGAATCAAATCATGCAAATTCACAAAGCAAATCATGTTGATCAGGTTCAGCACTATAGAAAATTTCCAAAAATGTTGTTGGCTGTAAAATTTTGTAAGGAAGATGACAAGAGATCTACAAAATTTGCCATCTATAAAATTATTCAAATAAAAACAAACTGTATGCAGGAGAAGGATTCATACATGCCAAAAAAGATTCCCCTAATTTGCATGCATTCTACAAATTTTCTTTTAAACCTTGGACTTTAGCTTCTAATTCTTTCTTTTCATTTTCCAAGAGTTTGTTTGAAAAAGTTGCATCTTTATTTTTTTGTTTAAGTATAGAATATTCTTCTTCAATTTGATGTAGTATTTACAAGGGAGGAATACCTGGATCACTTATTTGACAACCATGGTCAACAAATACCTTAGGAGGAGAAGGTACAACATCAGGTGCTTTAGAAGAGTTTACCAAACTCTATAATCTCCTATTTTCCTTCTTCAGATTTTCTACATATATCCAAAGATATATTTGTTTACTTTAATGTTTCTTTATTGGTTTCTCTAATTTGTGAACTTTTGCTGCATGATCAGCTGATGTTGTATCTAATTTATGCACCAATAATGAGTTGAGATGATCCTTGTTCTGCAATTGACTGATCAAGTCAGCAATGTCAGTTGTTTGTTGTTGTTCAAGAGCTTGAGCTTGAAAAAGCTACAAAGTTAACTACATAATAGGATAATTTAGATTAGATGATTCTCCTTTCTCATTGGTATATATAATTTTCCCTTTATCTATTGTAGTTTCAACTAGAATAGGTGGTTTTTCTACCATACTTGATTCCTCTACCATGTGTGGCTCTTCATCTGGATTTAGCTCCTCCATTATGATTGGAGAGTTCCTTTCAGAAAGAATTTCTTCAATATCTATAAGTATAGGGATATTTTGATTTATGGGGGAATGAGATACCATTTTAAGACTCTCCATAATATCTATAGCCTCTTATTCATCTTCATCTATCAGAATGAGCCTTCTCCTTCTTTTAGTCACTCTCTGAGCTACACTCAGTTGGTTTTCTTTCTCAACCATCAACCCTCAATGTTCTCAGGTTCTGTAGAAACATTTCATATTAATTTTCTTCTTTATGACAATGGAATTGGTTGCACTACAAATTCATGAGGTTCTTGGGGAGACCTTGAAACTTCAAGAATTTGAGACTTTGTGATTCTTCTTGAAGAAGAAGAAGAAATTTCTGTTGAGACTACAGTCTGTGATTTCTTCCTTGGTATTATTTTCTTAGTTGATGTAGCAGGTGGAGATGAGTATTCTTGTGGTAAATTTTGAGTTTTTTATGCAAGAAAATTTGAAATTTGTTGTGCTATACTGTTCTAAAATTATTCCTAGACCTCTTATCCTTGTTGAAGGAAGTGATGTTGGATAATGAGATGAATAAGGCCATGATGCTAAGAGCATCATTAGGGGTTGTAGACATAATTTGCAGAGCACCATATAATAAGGATGGGAGGCTAATTTTGTATTGAGGGTTGTGTCTCCCATGCTTAAGGTGTATTAATATTTTCATGGTGTCTCCCCCTAAAAGACTGTGTTGCCCCTCACAAATGATATACTTGAGTACCCACTTGGCTACACATTTTCAGGGTTCAGGAAGTGAATTTCTACTAATCCCTTTTGATTTTCCCTTAAAATCTATTAGAGATAAAGTCCCTTCATGTCAGTATAATCCCAAGAAAAATCCTTGGTATGTCTTTCCAGTACTTCAAAGAGTTGTTCTTCCTCTTCATTTGTTAACCAATTATTGATGTTCAAAATCTTTCCAGGTAATACCATGATTGGTTTTGTACTTGGGTAGTTGGATTCTATTTGTTTAAACTCACTATTTAATGAGTTTAGAGGACATGGATGAGGAAGTATCTTATAAAACATGGTTACATTATCAACAAACTATTTTTTAAGAGGAATCAGTCTTGCTAAAAATTAATGGAATACATCTAAAAAATGAGTTTGTTGTTGTTCTACCAATTTTTACACACTTTCCTAAATCAATCCATGATCATATGGTGAAGAAACAATAGAAGAATTATAAGTGGAGGTTTTATAATATTTTGTTTGACCCAAGAATCCTAAATTGAGGTAGTCCATAGTTTTTGGACTGGTCGAGTCTGTAGCTTTTAGACTGGCAAAGTCTATAGCTTTTAGACTGGCAGAGTCCGTAGATTTCAGACTGGAAGAGTCCATAGATTATGGGTATATGTCTCCATTCAATTATTCCAAGTGTTTTTTAACTGTGATCATAGCTAATGAGAAAATGTTGTTTAATATATTATCTGATTTATCCACCTAAAGTTCTTGTATACAATTTGTTGATGGTTTTATAGGAGGATATAAAGAGATGCATTTGGACTTTATACCATTAGAAATGGTCATGTCTCCTGACTTGAAATCAATTAATGTTGTTATAGTAGCCAACCATGGTCTACTTAGGATTATGGGATATGCAAGATTATTTTTTTTAGGTTGCAAGACCATAAAATCTACTGGATATTCTGAAGACTCTATTAGTACTTCAACATTTTCTATATTCCCTTCTGGTTTAGTTACAGACTAGTCCACCATTTGAAGAATGGTAGTTGTGGGTTGCATTTTCATAAGAGATAATACATGGAGAATATCAGTTGTCATAATATTAATTGTTGCTCCCAAATCTACCAAGACGTTAGGAATTTCTTTACTCTAATTGTAACAGTGATCACTGGGCTTCTTAGATCTACATATTTTAGAACTAATAGTTTTTCTGCTAATAAACCAATAACTTTTCTATCAACATGAATGGTTCCTAGATATTTTGATTTCCTCCTAGGTGTCTTGATACAAAGGTTTTTGATGATCTTATTTAATTCAGGTATATCCCTAATAGCTTGTAGCAGGGGTACCTCAATATTGATCTTTTGCGATTCATGGACCAAGTTTGATTCTGGTTTGTTGTTCCCAAAAATTTTCACTTGTTTTTGTGGACAACATGTTGACCATTTTGGTCCTACAGGTAGAAAATGGTCTCTTCCTTTCTAAAAAATGTTATGAGCTGTCAAGTTCTTCAATTTTACAAGCATTTTCAACTAAGGAAATCATAGGTTCAATAGGCGAGCTTTCGCAAGGAAAAATTCCACAACACTTAAGGAATTTCCTAAAAATTATAAGGATGGTTCAATGCCGAAGGTTCAATGGTGGGGTTCAAAGATAAGGAATGAACCATTGAACTCCACTTCAAAGAGTTCAAAGAGTTCAAAGGGTTCAAAGGTTCAAAGGGTTCAAAATTTTCAATGCGTTCAAAGGTTCAAAGTTTGAGCGGAAGATTTGAGCAAATGGTTCAAGCAGAAGATTTCAGAAGAAGGTTCAACCAAATGGTTCAAATAGTTGGTTCAATAATACATTAAACTCCTAAAGAAGACTAAGTGAATGTGGCTCTTTACAAGAAATATCGAACCGTTAAACTGTCGAACTACCAAACTATTGAACCATTGAACTGACGAACTCTAAAAGGTTTGAGGTTCAAGGTTCAAAGTGACCGGTGATGTCCCCACAAACATCAAATTTAGGATAATGAAATAAATATTGATTTTCAAATGGCGCAAACCCATGAACAAACTCAGTGACCAGTTGAAGAACGAGCCAAAGAAGCCAACAGAAAGTGAGAAGTCAGCCCTGAGAGCTCAGATCACCAAGAAGAGACAAAATATAGCAAGGAAAGAGGGAAAGTTGCATAGAATCTAGAAATATTTGTAGAAGAGTTATTCCAGTAGGTGAAGCAATCCACCAGGTAGATATCAAAAAGCACAAGCATTCAATGGTGCGGCCTATTTTTCTTCATTTGAGTAAAGGTGAATGGACAATCGTGTAAGCATCATAAAGAGACCAAGCAACCCATGCTTTGGAGGAGACATTTGAGATGATTCAAAATTCCAAAGTTAAGGCTGATAACCTACTCCAGCATGGCCCCTTTACATAATTTCTAATGCATTTAATACAGCATGGGCCATTTCATGAAAACAAGCACCAAAGTCTTTATTTGAAGGCTATATATTGTAATATCTCAGTTTGTATAAGAGAGATCTCTTAGTTATCAGAAGTAAAACTTTACCCAAATTGAAAAGCATTCTTGAGACTTTGAGCTCAAATTATAAATCATATTTTATCAAGTGAATGAGAAAGCAAGTGACCTTTCAGACTTTGTGTTGAAATAGCTTATGTTATCTAGGAAATTGTTCTTATGTCTTTTTCTTAAATATAGTCTTGTATATTTAATCAAATAAGTAGAATAAGTGGAAATAATCTAGAAGGTGTCCTGAAGTTGATTGTGGAAGACTTTGTGCTGCCATAATTGTCTTAAGTCTATGTGTTTTGTGTTTTAGTGTAAAGGATATTGGAGAGACTTTAAGCTCCCCTTATCCTTCATAATATTTTACTCTATTGTAGTTTTAGGTGGAGACTTTGGGCTGCACTTCATTCTATTGTGTCCTTTGTCCTAAATCATTGAGAGGAGCAATGAAAGACTTTATGCTTTTATGGGTTTCTTGTAGTTACAGTTACTACCCAGGAAGTCTTCCTCTAGTTTTCTAAACATCATTTTTGAAAGAAGAGAAATGCCTTCAGTAATTTTCCTTTATTTTGTGAATATCATCTCTAAAAAAAGAGAGATGGATGGTGTTATCTCACCCCTGAGTCTATTTTCAATTTATATTACTATATAGTAGTTTATAGGGAACTTCTCCTGACTTATAGGGAACCTCCCCTTGATGAGAGGAGAGATTTATCTCATTATGTTGTGGTAGAATACCCATTTTTCCATATAAATTTCTTTGTGTTGTGGTTGATATACTCATTTGATCATCAGTTAGTTGATGAAAAAATATTCACCCAATAGTTTTTGGTGATTCTGCTAGGAAAGAATGCATAATTTGAAGCCTCAATCTTTAAATTGAATTATTTCCAATTCTTTTCCATTTCCATTCTATACTCTGGCAGATCTACCATACACGAGAAGCCAGAGAGCTCAAAGTATTGTTGACCCTATATTTTAGTTGGTGCAGCAAAGTAATTTTGATTTGTTTCCTCCACCATCTCACCTTCAGTGAACCAGGAGTTTTCCTCCTACAAACGTCAAGTCTCCATTACTAGCCAAAGCTTCTCTTTCCTCTACTAATAGAGCTTTGTCTATACATACCATACAAAGGTTTGTTATCCCTCCTTTCAATCATCATATCATGGCAGCCCAAGGCCCTTGGGGCAACACCTTTGGTCCTCTCAATTGAACCCCACATTTACATGAACTACCCCGTAGTTCAAGAAAGAATTTTCCCAAGTTTTATGGCAATGAGAGAGTTCATCCTGATGAACATATTGTAGCCTTCTGCATATCCTGTGGGTGATAAGCGTTGAATATGAAGACATAGTAGTTAGACTATTTGTAAAAATATTTCAAGGCACTGTAACAAATTGGTTTTATCATATGCAAGCTCAGACTATAACTAACTAAAACACTCTCAAGGCCAAGTTCGAAGCTAGAATCAAACCTGCAAAAGATGCACATGCCCTGTTAGCTCATCTTACACAAATGAAGAAGGAGCCTCATGAACCTATGTGAGACTTTATAGCTAAATTCGACACGCTGAGGAATAAAATTCTTATAATTACTCAGCCAACACCTAAAAATCTTAAATGCTTCTTCATCAACTCTCAACTTCTTGAAGTGAGTTTTCTATTGAAGCGAGCTAGCCATATAGATCTTGTTGTAGCTTAGATTTTGGATACTGAGGTTGAAGATGATCTTATCTTGGTAGGAAAGATAAGAAGAGATCCTAATCTTAACAAATATAAATCTTCTTCATCTTCTGAAAAAAAATTCTACAAGTACCACTGATCCTATGGTGCAAAAGCTAGCAAATGAATTGCTAGTTTTAAAAAAGAAAATGGCACAAGGGATATCTGATCCTCCTTCTTATCGGGATATACCAAGGAGGACATTTTTCAACTAGTAATATCAAGGCAATGCTGCCAAAAATCAATAGAAACTAAATCATCTTCCTCCCCTACAAGGGAAGCTTACTATTGAAGCAGCACCACCTAACTCAGAAGTTGGTTATCTTGAAGCTGAACATGATTCCTCTTTCCAACCTGAGTTTAATCAAGATGATTCTAATCTCTTCCCAGAAGGAGAAAAATAATTAGCTGGTGACTCCAACATTAATTTCTTGAATTACCAGGATGAAGCTAGAAGTAAAAGAGAAGTGTTTGATGGATCATACACTGTCTTTACCTAATAAGAAAAAAATAGGAGAAGAATCTCGACTAGTAATTTCAATTGCTAAATAGGGGACTTATCTGCCCTTCCAATTAAAGGACCCAGTGATCAATAAAAAGTAAGCACCTTAAACAATCTTGCACCTTCTGCTTCTATTTCTTAGACCAGTACCACACCCAATAAAAACTAGAATAATGGACTTCCTTCCTCTATTCCTAGTTATTTTCAGTCATTTGACATAATTGACCATACTAGGAAGACCAAGATCTAGATGTCTGAGTTTGAATACTTACAAGCCAACTCTGAGCAGTTGGATAGGTTAGTTGAATGCATCAAGAATAAAATTGTCTTACAGGACAAGATGTTTCAAAGGTGACTCATGATCCCTCAAGGAACACATCCACCCAAAACAATCTTCTCATTACTCGTCCTTTTGCCCCTAGGAAAATAGAACCTTTCTATGTTTCCATGTTGATAAATGGTCATAAGTTGAGCAATTGCATAATAAACTCTAGTGCCTTTGACAATGGTATGCCCACCAAGGTAGTAGACTCTCTCAGTCTCACTTTGACTAAAATTTTTGGGAGATGTTTTTTCGTGGAAAACAAGTAAGTGCCACTTTTAGGTCAGATCAAAGATGCCCAATTTGCATTCACGGCCTTCCTAAAAAAAAAGATTAAAATGACAATCTTGGTGGCCGATGTCCCAGCTTCCTATGGCATTCTACTTGGATGAATTTTTTGCAAAGATGTTGGTGGAGAATTGAACATGGACCTATTTGAGGTGAGGATACATGTCAAGGGCATCATGCAAAGGATTCTTTTTGAGAAGGAGTCAAGATACATTATTACTCAAACATCAAACCCTAAAGCTCAAATTTTGTTTGAATCCTCAGGATTAGGTAAGTACTTTCTATTTATGGAAGAGGTCTCTATTTCATCAGATGAAAGTTTTGAAGGTGATGACCCAAAAAATTTAGACAGAACATCAAAAGAATTGGGGAAACACAGTTCAGATGGAAAAAGATCTTCCCTCCCAAATGAAGAAAAATCTAAAAGGAAATCAGATTCTAATGATGTTTAGATTCTAGAATTTGATGGCAGCAACTCATCTACTGGTTATAGAGCTAAGATTGTTTTGATATCTCTTTAGGGAGATATTTTCCACTATTCATACAAGTTGCAATTTAGCAATACCAACAACATCGCTGAGTATGAATCTTTGTTGTTCAAATTAAAAGCTACTCATACTAAAGGTGTTAAAATTTTTCATGCTCGAGGAGATGTTGAACTGGTGGTTTGTCAAGTGAGGAACCTATATCAAACTAAGAATGAGAGATTGTGATATTATTGCAATCAGGTATGGGACTGCATTGAAAGTTTTGATACTTTCAGTATTTCTATAGTGCCCAGAGAGTTTAATGATCGAGTAGATTCCTTGGCCGTCTATGTAACCCTCGTGGTTTCTCACCAAGATTTCAAAGGGAACAAGAACACTATTAAGCTAGTCTTTCAACCAAGTGTACCTGATAATGCCAATCATTGATAGGTATTTAATGGTGACAACTAAATCATTGCTTTTTTGGAACAGACAGATAGCTTTAAAGAGCTTTATTTTGAAGGTAGTGAATCTCCACCATGGAAATTAGCTCCTGAAACAAATTCAAATACTGGTGAAGAGTTCCTTCAACTCAAAAGGATTAAAATTCTAAAAGGATTGGTTTCCCTGGAGAAACTATTTGATAATCATGATAGATTTGTCAAGTAGCAGCAAATAGATTCAAGTTCCTCTCAGAAATTTGATCAAATAAATTTGAGTACAAAAGAAAATCCCAAAATGGTCAACATTGGGAATTGTTGCACTCCTAATAAAAAGCTCAAATTCACTACTCTGCTTCACCATTATATTGATGTTTTTGCATACTCCTATGATGATCTAAAATATTTCAGGCCTGAAGAAATTTGGCATAAAATTCCTCTCAAGGTTGGGTCATTGCCTCATAAGTAGAAATAAAGGTAGTACAACCTCAGGATATCAGGTACTATTCTTTCTAAGATCTAGAAAATGTTAAATGCAAGAATAATTTTTCCAATCCATCATTCCACCTGGATTGCGAATATAGTCCCTATGAGGAAAAATAATGGAGAAATTCACCTCTGTATTGATTTCAAAAACCTAAATCAATCCTCTCTAAAGGACAACTACCCCTTGCCCATCATGGATCAAATACTGCAGACAGTGACTGGCTCAGAGATTTTATCAATGTTAGATGGTTTTTTGGGGTATAATCAAGTGGAAGTTGGTGAAGAAGACCAACATAAAACTATTTTCAATACACCTTGGAGCACCTTTGTATATCACAAAATGCATTTTGGTCTAATCAATGCTGGTGTAACCTTATAAAAAGTAATGGATCTTACCTTCAGAGATGAAATAGAGAAGTTCATTGTGATATATCTTGATGACTTGACTATCTTTTCCAAACATCATCTTGATCATGTGCATCATTTACAACAAGTGCTGAAATGATGCCGACAAAATGGCATTTCCCTCAATCCTAAGAAATTAGTTTGTGGAATTATAGAGAGAAAAATTTTCAGTCACACTGTATCCCAAGAAGGCATAAAGATCAACTCAGATAAAGTCAAGTCCATCCAAGAGCTTACTCTTCTTACTAGTAAGACTGCAGTTCATTCTTTCTTTGGAAAGGTGAATTTTCTATGAAGGTTCATTCTTGAATTCACAGAGAATACTCACCACATTGTTGACATGATGAAGGGTAAATCTATTTTTTGTTGGATTGAAGAAGGCAAGACAGCATTTCAAGATATCAAGGAAGCTATCGCCCATGCCCCAATCTTAATTTGTCCAAATTATACCAAAAACTTCATAGTATACAGCCATGCTTTTGAACACACACTTTCAACCATTTTAGTTCAAAAGAATGAAGAAGGTGTGGAATCTCCCATTTTATTCATGAGTTATCCTCTCAAAGCTCATGAATTAAAATATTCAAATATAGAGAAGCATGCTTATGCTATGGTTAAGGCAGTGAAACATTTCTATTTTTACATCCTAAACTCACACATTGTTGCTCTGGTACCTGATACAATAGTAAAATCTATTTTAACTCAACAGGAGTTTGGTACCAAAAGGGGCAATTGGATTGCTAAAATTTAGGAGTTTAATCTTGTTATTAAACCTATGAATCTTGTGTGAGGAAGAGGTCTCTATCAATTAATTATTGATAACATACCAGAGGAAGCAGGGCATAAAGAAATAGAGGTTAAAGACATGCCTACAATTCTCTTTGTCACTACTACAAATGAGTGGTATTCTAATATCACTCATTTCCTTATCTATGGTGAGTGTCCTACCCACCTGTCTCATAAATAAAAGAGAATTGTTAAGTTGAAAGCTGCTAACTATGTCTTGTGGGACAATGGTTTGTACAAGAGGAGCTTTGATGGGGTATTTCTTCATTGCATGGATAAAGTGCAACAGAGTAAACTTCTAAAGTTTTTCCACAACTTGTCTTGTGGAAGAAATTTTTTTGCACCTGTGACTACTCATAAAATTCTATGAGCTAGGTACTACTGGCCTACCCTATTTCAAGATGCATACACTTGGGTATGTAGATGTGAGTTGTGTCAATAGTTCATTGGGAAACCCAAGTTGGCCACATTACCTCTCAAGCCAGTGGTGATCAAAGAGCCATTTCAATAGTGGGGTGTTTATTTCATTGGTGTTGTAAACCTATCCTCGAGTGTTGGACATGACTATGTTCTCATAGCCATAGACTATTTTACCAAGTGGGTGGAAGCCATTATAGTCAAGCATGATCCTTCAAAAGTGGTATGTAATTTCCTCAAGGAAAATATTATTTCTCAATTTGGAGTCCAAACTAAGATTATAACAAATAATGTAGCCTGTTTATCTTCTCATGAGGTTACCCAGTTCTGCTACTATTATGAGATTATCCTCTCCCACTCTTATGACTATTATCTGCAGGGAAATGGTCAAGTAAAATCAAGCAACAAGAACTTGGTGACTATTATCAAGAAGTTGGTAGATGACAATCAAAGAATCTGACATAAAGCATTGTTTAATGCTCTATGGGCAGACAGGATTACACCCAAGAGGGTGATAGGTATGTCACCATTTCAACTTCTATATGGTTTGAATGTAGAGATACCAATCACCCTAGAACTACCAACACTGAAGTTGGCGAAGGTAGTCAAAGATCAAACATTTGAAAATTCTATCGAAAAGAGGATCATGTGCTTGACTGAACTAAATGAGCAATGAACTATGGCAGTGGACTGTATTGATGCATATCAAAGTCTGGTAAAGAAACTCTTCGACAAGAAAGCAAAGATTCATGATTTTTAGATTGGAGATCAAGTCTTATTGTGGGACAAGAGGAGAGAACCAAAAGGAATGCATGGAAAATTGGATTCCTTATGGAGAGGTCCATTTTCCATTCATTGATTCAATGGTGAGAATAGTTTCTTGATAAAATATCAAGATAGCATGCCATTTTCACTATCTCATAGTGGGCAGCATCTGAAGCACTTCAATCCTTGAAGTATTAGATAAGATCTATACATATATATAGTTTTTGTTTTCTTTTGTATTATTTGTTTCATTTTTTGGCATCTTTCTCTTTTTGGGTGGTATGACTATGTAGCCCAATGGCATAGATGAAGGCACTTAGAGTTTGGATTCTACTCCCTCTGATCATTTTTTGCAATTGATGGAAGTTCTCCAACTAGAGCCAGCTGTTGTTCCCAAAATCTATCACTTGTTTTTGTGGAAAACATGTCAACCATTTTGGTCTTGCAAGCAAAAAATGGTCTCTTTCTTTCTAAAAAAATATTTTGAGCAGTCAAGTTCTTCAATTGTACAAGTGTTTTCAGCTAAAAAATTTGCAGATTCAACAGGCGGGCTTTCGCAAGGAAAAATTCCACAACACTTAAGGCATTTCTAAATCCTTGGGAACTTCTAAATAGTGTCTTCCTACAAGAGATTGATATTGAGGAATTTGTCCTATGAGGCTTGCTTGTGGCAATGGCTTGGTTTTTATCCAAGTTTCAGAAAATTCTTGTAAATAGGTTTCACTTGTAACTTTTGGTTCACTACTTAGAGATGTTGAAGGAGTGTACACTTGTATTCTTGGTGGAAACTTTGGGATGAATCATCCTTTAGAATCTCTAGGATGGTACATCAATTTATTGAATTTTTGTGGGATTTTATGGGTTTTTACAATGTTTTCTATTTTTCACTCTAGACCAATAATTATTACCTTACTAACACCTTATGTTCCCTGGTAATGATGCCAAAAATGATGAGTGTCATTTAACTCTTCATTTAATCAATATTCAATTAATGTCTTATCAACTAGAGCTAGTGTTTAAATCTATCTGCAATAAGGTATGGGATGGTAAATCTAGAAGCTTGCTTATGGGGGTGTTTGATTGTCCTATTCTAATTTTGACTAAAAAAATAAATGTGTCCAAAACTACATGATTCACTCTTTTGCTAAAAATGAAGAAATCAAATCAATCCACTCTTTTGCTAAAATTAAAAATCACACTCCTATATACGCTTGCATGAAAAGTAAAATCACATTTTTTAATAACAAAAGGAAATTTGTTTCACACATTTGTTGTAAAAGAAAACACACATTGCTTAGAAAGGAAATGACTTTGGAAAAAGAAAATGTTTTTTAAACTATGAATTTATTTTAATGATTTTATGAATAAATTAAATATTAACAAGATTCTAATTAATTGTAACAATGAATTAGTAAAACATAACATAAATACCGTACACAATTCTTGGTTCCAAGGAGAGTGGGCCCTTGCTCCTCTCAGACTCAGGAACAAAGATTAATCAATGCTGGAAGCTGAAGTATTAATTCATAAAATTCAAATGATTATAATCTAGCTAAAACTTATAATATACTTGTACAAATGTTCTTCTCTCATCTGATATCTATATCTCATTATTATATATGAAAATCTTACAGTTTATACTAATATAATCAACTCAAAATAGGATGCAAAGAAATAGGATTCCTTGATCGATTTATTCATCCAAAGATAGGAGATTGGATCTCTAAGAGATCAAATTATTCTGATAAAATAGATATCCTATCCTATAATAGTCCTAAGATCCAAATATATATACAGCTTTATCAAAAACAAATCCTACAAAACAGTAGGTAATTATTTTCCTTATTTGATTCTAGCTGGAATGATTCTTTCTTATCCTATCTAGCTGCTAGCTTCCCTATTTGTAGCTTCATCCTTACATAATTCTTAGAATTGACCCTACAAAGTTGGGAGGAATGAACCTGTGGATTCTGTAGAAACAAGCATATGGAATCCATAGAAACAAGCCTGTAGAGTCCATAGAAACAAGCCTGTAGAGTCTGTAGAAACAAGCCTCTAGAGTCTGTAGAAACAAGCCTGTAGAGTTTGTAGAAACAAGCCTGCAGAGTCTGTAGTTCTGCTGCATGGAGATCAAAATTGCACGTTCACTATATATCACCTATGTCTTTTTCTTGAGCATTCTTTACAACAAAAATCACTAAAACATGTTATGTATTAGACATTAATGACAAAGTAAAAGTTTAGTCTTTTGGTTCAATATAAACAAGACAAATATCTATTTTCCATGTAATAGCTATCTAACAATCTAAGATTTGCATAAGATAATATCCTTCAAGAGATGAATTGAGGGAAATAACATGTCAATAATGAGCCATATTCTGAGCTCATCACTAGACTTACATTTTGTTGTTATATGATATTGTATGTCGATTTATCTACATTGCCATGTTGAACTTGATCTTCTTTGAGTGTGTGCAGTGACACCCAAATCCTTGATTACTTCAATCTACCCATTGAGGGGGCATCCTAAAAAAACATTCGAGACATACATCGATATATCTACCCACTAGGGGCATCTTCTACATTACTACACCATCCATGTTATGTCATTCTTACACCACACACTCTAGTTATCATGATGATGTACATTACTTACTATCTTACATAGATTATTCTATCGACACTCACTAGTATATAACACTTATGTATTTTTTAGCATCTACCTAGTCATGTACTAAATGTTTTGCATCCTTTCACTTCTTGCTTTGATTAGTTACATGCAATAGTATTTTTCAGCATTTACATGCCTTCCTTTCTTACTTTGCATAGCTATATGTGATTGCATTTCTTAGTTCCTATTTTGTCTCTTGTGTGTGCCTTAGGACATTTGATAATTTCCTTTACTTATACTCTTTTATGTGCTTGTGACCCTCATTCCAACCTTGTTTATTTTCAATTGTATGTGTATGTGGGCATTTTAACATGCTTTGTATGCTTGATTTCTAGTTTGAGTGACATGTGCCCATGTCCCTTGTTTGTTTGTCCCCTTGGCCACTTTTGTGTGCTTCTTGCCTTGTGTGCTTTTTGTTTGTTTATTTCTCACTATTTACAATGCCATGATTCACATCATCCATCATGTTGCTTTCTTGGATGCCATGATGGACATCATGCTTCATCCCTCCTTGATAACTAATAACTAACAACTAACATTTCTAGTTTCAATTTAGTATATTGCACATGTTATTATATTGTTATATCTATCTAGACATACCCCTGTTGATCTAACAATCTCTAATATAAATTATGCTATATCTTGAGATATATTTTTTATTATCATTGCTATACCATATATTTCAAAACTTAACACACCTGCAGGGCTCTTTCTTCAAAGGGAAATCATTGCAAGATCTTCATTCCTACCCTCAAAAGAGGGGGCAAAAAATAGAGGTTTTGTCACAGAGATCAGAGCCTCCTATCAGTCACAAAATAGTTTTCAAAACACTCATAACAGCAATTAGAATTGAAACTAGGTAGAACAAACTAGAAACATAGTGAAAAATATAGAATTGTAATCAAAAAAATAAAGGATAAGAGTGTCATACTTGGACTATAATGTCAAATAGCATAGTGTCTTATTTTTGGTACTCTTGTCTAAATAATGAAAAACTTAGATTTTTTAGAAATAGGCAGAAAGCTAAGTTCAGTTATAGTTTTGTTAGCTATAGTATAGTTTAGAATCAACAATTTCAATATAATTTTTCTCAAAGAATTCAAACATAGGGGGCATCATGTGTGACATGATCGCTTTCACTTCCAATTTTAGATTAGGCAAGTGGTATAACTTCCAGATCAGAATCTATGTTACAAACACTAATGATTAAGGGAAATGTGCATGGCACATTTTCCTTTTTTTCTTTTTGAGTTAAGTACATAACCTAGGTATTCATAGTAGTTGCATGCCTTATTCCATTTATAGGTGGTTGTCATCATTGTAGAGTGGCTTTCATATAAGCCTAGTTCCCAGTTTTAGAGCGGCTTTCATTCAAACCTAATCTCCACCTTTTGGAGTGGTCAAGATTGGCCTAGTTCTTAGTACAAATTCAGCTATCCACACCACATTGTTAGATTACAGAGCATTATGAGCTTTAAAATCCATCTCACATGACACACATTAATACCGATATCAATTCATAGTTTCATTTAGTGGGCAATGATGGAGCCAAAGGACTAGCTAGCCTTTGTATTCTTAAGCCACTTACTCAGAGGGATTGGACACATAGTCCAAACATCAATTAACACATGCATAACCACATAGCTTCACTTAGGGGTGATGATGGAGTTAAAGGGCCAACCTTTGTATTCTTGAGCCACCCTCAAGGAATTGAGCACTCAACTATGTTTGCAATATTACTCTTGGTTCAACACATACCTAGCATCACAATAGGTTTTATATTGGTTCATGTACTTGATGAGGTGTATTTGCTCCCTTTTCTTCCTCTCTATTTTACCCAGCCTTTATACATGCTTATTTTAGACATAATGTTTCTAGTAAGAATTGATCTACTCTTTATTTTCTCTTGCAAATTTATACTTCATGATGTGCTTATTGTCTCCAAATCTTGCACCCTAGAAGAGGGATGTTCAAGCCTCCTCCAGATTTAGGAAATGTTGGGACATTTCCAAGCCTATGGGTGTGCTTATAAGTGGAAATGAACCTCTAGGTTAAAATGGCTAGCTCCATGTATTAGCTTTTTGTACAATAAAATTATTGAACCAGTTTGTATGAGTGAAAAGAGTTAGAAGTTTGCATAAATGAAAATCCTAGTCTAAAATGGTGATATACCAAGAATTAGTATCCACATGTATGCCCTATACTTATGCACAATACAATAGAATATAGTCTATAACTCAAGCTCTAAAAGATTCCAACATAAGTATTTCAATGTAGAGATAAAATGAATGAGATCACATAAGGTAAATAATTGGAAAATACAACCTATATAGTCTAGAAAAGGGTTACACGTGCAAAATCTCATACAGCTAGAATGCACTCTGCATGACCTATTGGATCAAATCTTTGCTCAAAAGCATGAATGATAGAGAATAGAAGGATAAAACATCACTTGATATCAATATATGTCTCTTGCATGCCTAAGCAAATGCCTAGAACTTAGAAATAAAATAGACTAATGCTTCTTTGCTCAAAGGTAAGAAAATGGCAAAACATTCTAGTTTTACCATACTATCTATGGATGATAAAACAAGACCCCAAGGGTTTTATTTATAGAATAAGAGGGAGAGAAGAGAGATCTCTTGGACACCAAAATAAGAGCCTCCAAAATGGTTTATTGTCGCCATCCTGGTGAAACTGATTCCAGTTGTTCTCTCATTCAGTTGGAGTTTGTCCTTCTCTTTGATTCACCCTCTTAAAATGACCAAGATCACTACAAAACCAATGGTGAGATGACCCTCCATAAAAAATGGCTCAGATCACTACTAAAAACCTTAGATTCTTCTTGAAAGGTTCCACATTTTCCATTGTAGACCCATTCGAGCCTTCTAAATGGCTTTACTTATAAAACCTATAAGTCAAGCATGTTGGGAAACCCAATTTGCACTATCATTACTCTTTTGGGTTTTTTTATTACTTTTACTTATAAAAGTCATAAACAAATCTCTTTTAAGAACCCAATTTTGTTTAAGACCCTTTTGAGTTTTTTGAATGGCTTTACTCCTTGTTTGTTCCTTTGGGTTCTTTAATTGCTTCTACTTATAAAAGTCATAAGTCAAGCATGTTGGAAAACCCAATTTGCACTGTAGAGTTGTTCAAGTTTTCCTAGTGACTTTACTTCTTATTTGAAGACTTTAGGCATGAATTTGACATCTTACGGCACGTCACCAAGTTGTACCCCAATGACTAGTTGCCTACCCTAAATTTGACATCCTGCATCACATCATGTCTTTGAATCCAAACGGCTAGTTGACTATCCTGAATTTGACATCTTGTGGCACGTCTTAGGGATATATTTAGGTTAGGATTATGTTTTAGGAAATTTTCCTCAAGTAATTCCTTCAAACAATTTGTCTGAAGGAATTCTTTTGAGAATTTTGTCTGAAAGGCAATAGCTAGTTCCTTTAGGAACTTTCCTCGAAGGACACTTAGTAAAGTGTCCTTCAAAAAAGTTTTGAAGGACACTTGGGAAAGGCACAAGGTCCCTTCAGAACTTTTTCAAAGGGCATTTACAAAGACAAGTTCCCTTCAAAAAAGTTTGAAGGGACACTTGGGTGAAAAAGTGCCCTTTAGAACTTTTCCAAAGGGTCACTTAGACAACAAAGTGCCCTTCAAAAAAGTCCGAAGGGACACTTGGGAAAAAAAGTTCTCTTCAAAACTTTTCTAAAGGGTCACTTGGACAAAAAAATACACTTTAGAAAAATATGAAGGGACACTTGGGTGAAAAAAGTACCCTTCAAAACTTTTTTGAAGGGTCTCTTGGACAACAAAGTGCCCTTTAAAAAAATTCGAAGGGAAACTTGGGTGAAAAAGTGCCCTTCAAAAAAATTTCAAAGGGTCACTTGGAGGGAAGGCAAGGCAAGAAAGGCCCTTGGAAAAGTTTTGAAGGGCACTTAGAAGGGAAGTGGCCCTTCGAAACCTTTTCTAAAGGGTACTTCAGGGCAAAACAAAGTAAGAAAGGCTAAGGCAGACAAGGCAAAGGGAAAAACACAGAACAAGGGAGAAGAGCCCAAACTAGAAGAGGCTAAAGGGAAAAGACAAGCAACAAAGTAAGAAACCAAACACAAAAAATGAGCAAGGGAGAAACGAAAAGAGCCAAAGGAAAACATAAACTGGTCATGCAAAAAATGGTCAACATTTTAGAGATTTCCAAGGGAGACATGCTCACTATGTCATAAGACCAGTCACCTAAATCCTTCCATTGGGCATGGAGTCACACAAGGTAAACAAGAGTTGAAAGAATAAGCCATGGATGAACACACAAGCTGAAGAGATGCATACACAGCTAACAAAAGGAAAGAAAACACCTAAAAGGGAAACATTGTACTCTAAAGCACTTAGGGAAAATAAACACAACAAAGGAAACACACCAAAACAAGGTATATACAAGACATGGTGAGCAGGGTTCAAAAGCAAGGCTTCAAATGGATTATATTTACCAGAATAGACAGCTCTTCTCCATCCATTTTGGATAGCTAAAAGGATTTTCCTTACTTGCACTTGCTGATGATGTAAGGACCACTCCACAAAGTATCAAACTTTGTATGTTTATCTGGTTTTGCTCTATCTTCATCCCATTTTAAGACCAAGTCATCTTATTTCAACACTCTTATCCTTTCCCTTTTGTCAAAGGATTTCTTCATGAGAACTTGATGGTGTTCCAAAGCTTTGTGTGCATCATCTCTTGCCTCTTGTAGCTACATTAATTCTATCAATTTGACCTCTATGGAAGTAGTTTTAAGTAATTATAGTTATTGTGCAAGTTTCAAGGTAGGGAGCTCATGTGATATGGATAGCCTAGCTTCTCTCCCATAGACAATTACAAAGGGAGAATTACCAATTGACTTCTTGGGAGTGATTATGCCTACCCATAAGGTTATCTTCAACTTGTTATGCCATGCTCTTTGATTGGTTTCTAACATCCTCTTGATGATCTTGATGAAGTTCTTATTGGTAGACTCAGCCAATCCATTACCTTGAGGGTAGTAGTTGGATGAGGTACTCAAATGAACTCCACTCTTTGTTGTCCAATCAAAAGTTTTAACACTTATGACAGCAAGTTCATTATCTGAGATGATGACATGAGGAGCTCCAAACCTTGTTATAATACTGTCATAGAACTCCAAGATGGCATTTTCATTTACTTCCTTCAAAGCAATAGCCTCTACCCATCTTTTTAAGTAGTCTGTAGCAATTAATATCCATTTATGTCTAGCATTTGATGGAGGGTTGATCATGCCAATGAAGTCAAGGCCCCATTACATGAAAGGTTGGTCCACTTGGATAGGATTCAATGGAAGACCATCAATATTTTGTTTGCCAACAAAGAAATCACATTAAGGACAAACCTTAGCCCAATGATAATAGTTCTTAAAAATACTAGGCTAGTAGTAACCAGCTCTCATTATTTTTGTAGTTATTGTTCTAGGAAAGAAATGACCACCATCTGCACCATTATAGAACTTTTCTAGTGGCATATCAAATTGGTCATTGTTAATGCATCTTATCAACACATTGTTCACATCCTTCTTAAATAGAATGACATCCACAAGACAATAAGGAATAGTTTTCAACCTAAAATACATTTTTTGAGATTTGTTCAAGTCATTGCAACACTCACCATTTTGAAGAAAACTAATGATGTCTTGTGTCCAACTTTGATTTTGTATTTGATTAGTTGGCTGGTCTTGAACTTGACTTATCAAGGCTTGCTCTTTTGGCTCTTGAAATTTGGATACCAATTGCTCACATAAATCTCTTCCCCTTACCAAAGTGGTTACCTTAATGTCAATGTCATATTCCATCACCTTCGTGATCCATCTAGCTCTCTTCTCATTAAGATCCTTACTTAGGAGAAACTCCTTGGTGTTGGGATGGGAGACCATGACATGGATCTTATTTTTGGAAACCATATACCTAAACTTTTGCAATCCTCTAATGATGGTTAAAGCTTGCTTCTCAGCAAAATAACATCTCACTTCATAGTCTTCTAAGCCTTAGCTGAAGAAAGCAATTGGTTGCTCAACATCTTCATCATTCTTTTGCATAAGCATAGTTGAGATTGTGTCAAAGTTAGCAAAAGTATAAAGAATGAAATCTTTAGAAAAATTCAGATTTAAGAGAGTGGGAGATGATGTAATTATTTGCTTGATTGCCTCAAAGTTGCCTTTACCTTATTTTGTTGAAGTAAAAACTTGGTTCTTTTTTAACATGGTTTTGATAGGTATAGACACCAAAATTATGTCACACACACATGTGTAACTCCCTATGTCAAAACCCCCTATACCCATTTTAATAATAATAATTAATCTCCTTAACCCATACTTTTTCCCCTCACACATTTAGTTAATTTAAAATACTTAATTAAGTTAATAAAAAACTCCTATTGCCACCTTACCTAGCCACTTTGCCCTATGTCTAATTCCCCCCTAATGAGTCACCTCAAGACTTGGTCCCCTCATCCTAACTACCCAAGACTTATTCCCAATTCCAAACTAAATTCTTAAAAACTACTTCCTTCCTAACCTCTTATTTCTACCATTTTATAATGGGTGTCACACTTGGCACATAGAACAATAGAAAACAATCCAAAAATAGAAAGGTTTACCTATTCGAGGGCCATCAATGTCGATCAACCCATGGCCGATGTCATCAGGATCGTCGATGTCAACAATATAAGCTAAACTCCAACCTATAGTTCAGGTTAGTAGAAATTTATAAAATCACTTCTTACTCTCATTCAGGGTCTTAGCATTCTATTTTTGACATCCAAGCTTATAATCACCTTACGTAAGTCAATCACAATTAATAATTGAGCTCTTAAGGACCAACATCACCCACTTGTTCTCTCTATTTAGGTACTTAAGCTTGGACTCCCTGATAGGGACCATGAACCTAGCACTTATCCTTTAACGACCACCAAAACTAAGTACATCATTGATACTTTAGGTCATTTAAATATTTATTCTTCTATTTATTTAGATCTACCTTGCATTGCTTTATGCACTTCTGACTATACCCCTGTGAGGGATTTACAAAGCTTCCTTGCTTATTTCCCCTTAATCTGACATACCACATCTCTAACCAAACTTAACCAAGCCATGATCTCCCTTTCATAACTCTCCTAACCCCCCAAACCTGATCCAAACCATTTTTTAGACCTGGGAAAGCCTTCTGCAAGTTCCCCAGATAATTATTGCCCCTATCAACCTCAGAAACATATTCAACATTAGTCACCTCACTCCTGACCTAGGTAGTATAACTAATATTGGTCACTCCCCTACCGATGTCGATGACTATGGATTCCCTAGCCTCTTTAAAACCTACCCAGACAACTTCTAAAACATAATTAAAGTGCCTCACCTACACCCTGTCACTCTCTATTGTGTACAGGTTGTTAATAATGGTAATATTATCTCTCTTTCTCTCTCTCTCTTTCACTCTCTCTTTACCTCTCTTTCAGTTATTTATTATTATTTTGCCTCTCAAAAGTGGACTATCATCTCTAGGGAACTTTTACACTTCTTAGAACAAGAATGTAGCTTGGCAGCCCAATCATTTATCTGTTAACAAACATCTTGTGGTAGTGCTTTCTTATTTTCAAGTAGTCCTCCCCAGCCAAAGAGGAGTACCCACAACATCTAGATATAGCACTTAAACCAAATTCAATTTCATTCTAATCACTTATCCCCATCCTTCTTTCTATTTTCCTTTAGACTTAAAAGAGACAAAATTTAGTGAAACATTTATGGGATGCCCGGTGTGAGCCTGGAGTTTTCCTTGGGTTCATTTCTTGTTTTAAAACATTCATATAGGTGCATTATAGTGAAAATTTTATTTCTTTCACTTCTTCCTTCTCTTTTCTCTTAAAAATAAAAAATTCAATATCTTATTCTCTGTTTAAAAGGCATTAAAACTAAAATTTTCTTTCTTTTCTCCTTGCCTCTAAAAGCAATTTGTCATTTTCTTTTACAAAAAAAAGATAATCCCTTCTTTACTTCCTCTTGCATGTACATTAGGATAGTCAAATTCATACTCTATTCCTATTTCCTCTTTATTTTTATTCGAATCTGAACAATTTAGATTTGGGTTTAAAACTTACTGGATTTCATAGTTTGCTTATTATATCTTAACTCACCTAGTTAATTTCAAGCATTTTAAATAAATCATAGTACACCTATGTTACACAACCAAATAACATTCACATGAACAAGCATCTAAACTCACCTTAGAAAAGGCCCATCAAGATTTCATCACCTGGTGGATCACCTTACCCTACTTAGCTATCCTACTTAGATTTCACCACCAAGGGGAGAACCCACTCCGTTCTCTGGCAGAGTATAATCTCTAGACAGAAGGTATATTTTGGCTAAGCGGGCATGGCTTGGCTCTAAGTTCATGAATTGTAGAGAGAAAACTCCTATAACAAGCCACATACTTGGTCTAACACATATTTAATCTTGAGCACCAAAACTAACTTGAAACCAACTCTAGATTATTTTCTAGTACCTTTGATAACCAAATTCTCTTCTCACTATCTGATTAAGGCATAAGCCAACATGAGACTAAAAATTAATCTCTAGGACTTAATAGTTGTTGGTATAATGTTCTTTTCTTTCTTTTTAATTGCTTTTTGTATTTTCGAGTTGGTAAGGATGCTTTTCTATTGATTCACAAAATCAATACTATTTCAAAAACTCAATTTGTATAACCTATTATCTCAAGTTTTTTGAGTGTTATTCCTTCTTACACAGACCTTTTACATCCACTATTTTACTTATTTTTAGCCTTTGATTTCTTAAAACATCAGATTTTCCATTTCCCAAGATTTCAAAGTGACTGACATCGGTTAAGCCTATCGGTATCAGCAGACTTTACCTACCGACATTGGTTATTCCACTAACATTGATGAACTAATCTTACTGATATTGGTCATCCCTACTGATGTCAGTGACTGTGTAGTTTCATCCACTCAAAATAGAAAGCTAAAATAACCCATATAGCTACACTCAAACATGGTTTTTCTTTATTATGTTTCAAATACAAGGTAATAAGACTATTTAAATCACCTCTTTCATGGTATTGACATGAGCTTAGGCTAAAATTCTTGCTAATTATGCAAGCTGGCAACCACTTCCACCTTCTCCTCTCACTTCTGATTCTATCATGGAGTATACTTCATATACATAGCATACTCCCATCCCTAACCAAATTCCCATTGTGCCTAAGGGAGATCAAGATTTTTTTAAATTTCTTGATCACAATGTGGTAGCGCTTCAGCATTACTTTACTATGAGCTAAATCTATAATTCTTCAGGTGACCCAATCTATGGTATGCCAACCTCTTTAATGGAGATAACCTCCATTTTAGTTTCCTCCACTATTTTCCCCATGGTTACCCAAACCACCACTTTGATGAGTAACCCAACTATAAATAAAGTCCAAAAGGTGGCATCTCCAACCACCCAATCCCACCTAAACACTGGTGTAACTTCCCTACTTTCACAACCACAACTAGTTCAGCCAAGTCACACCCCATTCTAGAATTTAGTGGTACCTATTCCATCCACCCTTGCACCTATAATTACCCAAGTTATGACTCACCCTTCATCCAGTCTAACCATGCCAATAATTCAACCTGCAGTAATAACAATCAACCAAGGCATAGTCTCCAACCCAATGGAACAAGTCCCTTTTCTTTCCACACCTCAGCCTATGACTCATTATCCTTATGTGGCCCTGACACAACCTCAACAAGATATGTCATATGTTCCCTCTACTTCCTATCAGCTTTCTTATAACTTAGGAGGAATCCCCTAAACTAATCCCCCTCCAAACCTCATTAAGATGCTAATGAATAAGATGTCTAATCTAGAGACATCTATTTCTATTTTAAAGAATGTATTATCTTATGATCAGATATGTAATGAACCAATCCATCCTTTTATGCCTATTCACCCTTATCCAAGCCAATGGGAGCTCCCTAAATTTACACAATTCTAGAGTAAAGAGAACCCATAATAGTACTGGCAAGTATTTAGACATGCTTGTTATTTAATAGGACATGATGATGCATTACTACTTCACACTTTCCCTATGTCTCTTTCAGGTGCATTAGTACTCCATTTTCTCATTTACCAACTTGCACAAATATTCCTAGACCTTTTCTCTATTAACATTTCTAAAAAGGTTTCTATAACAGACCTTTATTCTATCAGATAATTCGATGAAGAGTCTATTGTCAATTTTATCGCTCATTAGAGAAGTTTGATCAATCAACTCTCCTTCTCCTTACCCCAACCTAAGATTATTGAGCTTTTCTCAAGGGCATGTGCTAAGAACATCTCATCCACACTTAGGTATAAACTTTATGCACATTTGACGAAGATTTTACAATAGCACAAAAACTAGAGGTTCATGTTATTGATGAAGGCAAAGTCAAGTTGTGTAGTAATAATCCCAATACCAAGTAAAATGAATCCTCCTCCTCTAAAACTTCTCCCTCTAACCAAAAGGCTAAAGGCTTTGCCAACATAGTGGTCATTAAGTCATCCTCTTCCATAACCACAAACCAATCAAATTCTTTGACTTCTCAAAATCTATCCAAGCAATTCCAACAATGATATGAATAAAGACAATAAACTCCCATTAGGGAATCATATACATCCATCTTGGAAAAACTATTACAACAAGGTGTCATAACCCTTCCTTAGATTAAACCTCCTATACAGATCGGCCCTTCCCATCCTATCCCAACTTGGTATAAGGAAGATGAGTTTTGTGGTTACCATCAAGTTAAAGGCCACAACTCTAATAATTTCAAGACACTCAAAAACATTGTTCAAGACATGCTTGATAGAGGTGAGCTCGTCTTGGATAATCCTAATGCACCTCCTAATCAAAGTATGGATGTGTTTAAACACCCTTTTCTTAACCATTCACCAAATTAAAATATTGTCCAGTCCACAACTAACTCAGGTGATCATAATATCCATATGCTTAATATGGTTTTTCCTTTATCTTCAGTCCAACCTACACCTCAATAGGAGACATCTATTTCATCAACTCCTCCCCCACATTCAGTGGCATCTATTTTGCCCATTCTTCTTCCTTAGGTAGAAGAGCCTATTTCACCTTTTCCACTCCCTCGAGAGGAAGAGCCTCCTTTACCACTCCTTTTTCCATCTGAGGAGCCTATAATCCCAATTCTGTTTGCACCAATATTACCTATCCTCTTACCACTTGAAGACCACACCCTACCTATTCCTCAATCACATGTTGATGGGAACATCATTCCTACATTATACCCTCTTGAGGAACCTTCTTCCCCTACTTCTCCACCACCTATAGAGAGTGTTACCCCACCCACTTCACCTTTGCACCTAGAAGAGTCCATATCATCTACTACCATAATAGATGAGAGACCTATTGTGCCTACTCCAATTGCACCACTCTTACCCATTATTTTACCTATAGAGGATCATACTTTACCCATGCCTCACCCACATGTTGAGGGATCCATAATACCTATGCTTTACCCTCTTAAGTAACCTACTTCTCCTACCTCCCCTCCACGCATGGCAGACCAAGTCTCTTCTCCCATCTCTATCGAAGAAGAACCCATTGCAGTTCTCTCTCATCTTTGGCTAGAAGTAACAAAAACCAATAATTTCCCTCTTTCCCAAACACCATACATTTTGAAATACATAACCATAAGGCCTATGTCAACTTCATCAAAACCCTTCTCACATTTGGTGAAAAGTCTAGAATTTTTTGACTCCACGAAGCTTGACCATGCAGGGTTTTGGGACTGGCTCAAAACTCTGTATCCAATACAGTAAATGTCAACCTTTACCACCAATCCCCTTACTACCCTTTACCCTAAGGTCTTTGACAAATCTAGAGCTTCTTCACTAAAAGCATTGAATGTTTAGACATCTATGTCAAAACCCTCACCCTAATAGGAATCTGTTACATTAAAATAGATCAGGCCCTTAGGTGTACATCCCATTTATAATTTAATTCATCCATAGGTGAAATTAGATTTAACTCCTCAACCATAATTTAGAGTGTCTCACCCTAAAATATAGAAGAATGTTAAGCCTTCTAGATCTCATCGATCCCTTCTTCAACCCTTATCTTTACCATCCATTCTGGGGCCACACCCTTCTACTTTAGTTGGAATATTGTCTAACCAAGCCAAATAAAAGGTTAAGCTACCTCCACTCCTACCTTTGCCATCTAGTAGGCCTCTCACATCTGACACTAAGAAAGTGATATCAAAAGACATAACTCTGCCATCACCAAACAAGACACCATGTAAAATTACCTTTCCAACACCAAAACAAAAGAAGGTGTCTACTCCTATTAGTACAACAAGTGCAAGCCCACTTGTAGGCTCTCAAAGATTTTTCTTACATCAGTTATTGTAATATTCAGTAATAAATCTTCCTCCCATTAAGCCCTATAGTCTTCTTGGAATGAAGCCATCTTGGTTTCATGATACACAATTGTGTTTATATCATTGTTCACCTGGATATGATACTGAGAATTATAAATCCCTCACAGCAGTTATTTAGCAACATTATGATGTTGACACTCTTTTTTATGATACTCCCATTATTACACCTTTGGCATATACAGTGCCTCTTACTATTCCACTTAAATTTAAACCCAAAGATGTCATTGTAACCCTTTTACCACCTCCTTCACCAAATTTTCAAATCAACATAGTTAATGTGGCCACACTATCACAAAACCAAAAAGATAAAGCTAAGGAAAAGGTCACTACACCTTGGACCCACCCCTTCACCAAAAACACTCCCCCTACTACCCCTAAGATTTCTATCTTGGGTGTTCCTAAAACTACATCTTTAGATGTTATTCAAAGCTCAATGGTGAAACAACTTCACTAAACTCCTATGAAAATGTCTTTGTATGAGTTAATCCAAAACTCATCCCAACACCATCAAGCTTTGATTAGTTATTTGTAAGTAATTGAGGTAAAATTAGATGATCCCCAACCTCTTGCAACTTTGGTCGGCTCCCTTAAATCCATCTCCCTGATTTCTTTCAATGATTCAAAAATTCCACTTCAACACCCTGAAGATCAGGATTATGCCCTTTTTGTTACTGCATATATTGATCAAACTCATATCAAGAGAGTTATGATTAATGGGGGAGCTAGTATTAATATCATTTCCACCCATGCCTATAAATATCTATCCCTTCTTTATAATTGCATGTCTCAAATTGATGCAATACTCCATTCCTTTAATGATACTACATCTACTACGGTGGGCATTATTGTCTTACATACTCATGTAGGTCCTCACACAATTCCCAAGCTCTTCTATGTTGTGGAAGGAGAGTTCCAATAGAACATACTACTTGGATGACCTTAGATACTTGCTATGACATGTGTACCCTCAACTTTGTACTGTTGTGTCAAGTTTGAACATGATGAACAAGTACATGTTATACCTACTGACCCACCTCTGTTTAAAACATGTAATATGACCTATAGTCCTAATGATGTTCTCATCCCATTTAAAACATCATCTTCTTCACATGATGTTTTGAATCTTCCAAAAGATCTACTCATGTGGTTACACAGATACCAACAACACAAATTCTTGACAAAGATCCCATGCAAGAGACCTTTCAACATTTGTCACTCGACGAATATCATTTGTTGATGCTTGACATGTTCCATACTCCAAAAGAATATGGAAGGCTTCACATGCACCCAAATTATGATCCCTGTAGTGGGATGGTCATCCCTTTTGGGCCCCCTAACCTTCAAACTAATTTCACATATGGGGGAATTGATCAAGCTCCCAGTGTCAGCAATCCATCTTCTTCGCCACAACCATTTACCTATGATTTCTCTTTCCTAAGTAACCCTAGATTTGCTCACACCTATCTCTATAAGTGTGCTTGGAAAGGGTTGGGTCATTATGAATAAGGTGTCCATATGCCTATTGACTATCCTACTAGCAATACCTTTGAAAATGCCAAAAAGAGGCATGGGGTGGGATATGATGAACCAAATAAATGCCTAAAACCTCCCATGAACTAATTGTCGAAGAACCAGTCTCTCCTTCTCCACCTTTTTCTCCATAATCACCTATTAAATTTGAGGTATTTATACCTACTAATTATTTTTTCAATAAATTCCATCCATTTGGGGCCTCTTAGCTATCATCAAGGTAAGGAAACAAGGTCCCTTCCTCTCATTCATCCTAAAATAATTGATGAAGATTCTCCCACTATTAACACTATCCAATGTCAAGATGATGATGCAATTCTCACCTACATGGGTGCAGATGATTCTTATATCTAATGATCACTCCCATTCAAAATGCAAGATATGATAAATGAATCAACCATTGACATCGAGCTACCTTCAGATGATAACCCTCACATCCTCAAGATTAGCCAATCTTTAGATTCCTTTGAGTAAGCTGATTATGCCACATTTCTTAATGACCATGGAAAATCCTTTGCTTGGTCTTATAATGACATGCCTGGTATCGACCCCTCTATCATCACCCATAATATTATATCACCAGTTGAGATGCTAAACCCATTAAATAAAAGCTTCAAAAAATGCATCCTCGTATTGCTCTCCTTGTCAAAGAAGAGCTCCAATGCCTCCTTTTTGTTAACTTTATCCAACCCATCAACTACCCATAATGGATTTTTAATATTATTCATATCACAAAAGCTACTGAGGGAATCTGTATTTACACTAACTATCATGATTTAAACCTTACTTGTCCAAAAGATAATTTCCCATTGCCTAGTATCGACCAACTTGTTGATCTAACAGTTGGCCATGAGATGCTATAACTTATGGATGGATTCTTTGGATATAATCAAATCATGGTCACTCCTGAGGATCAACACAAAACACCTTTTATTACCCCATGGGGGACTTTTTGTTATTAGGTCATGCCTTTTGGCCTAGAGAATGCTAGTGCAACCTACTAATGCACCATGACCTACATTTTCCATGATCTCCTACATAAAATTATGGAAGATTACATGGATGAATTACTCAGAAAATCTAAACTTCATCAAGAACACTTGACAATTCTCAAAACCATATTCACTCATCTCCTCCAATATAACATTTGACTAAACCCAAAGAAATGTGTATTTTGTGTTCTTTCTGGTAAACTCTTAGGTTTTATCATTTCTCTTTATGGTATCGAGGTCAATCCTGCTAAGGTTAGATCAATCCTAGAAATTCCTCCACCTACTAATATCAAACAACTCCACAAACTATAAGGAAAACTTTAGTCAATTCGATGCTTCATTTCCCAGTTGTCAAATCACTGCCAACCCTTTCACCATATCCTCAAAAAAGGATGTATCCTTCCAATAGAATATAGATTGCCAAGAAGCCTTTGATGCACTTTAAAAATACCTCCTTTCCCCATCAGTTCTTATTCCACCTAAGGAAAATCAGCCTTTTTACCTATACATTTCCATGATAGACCATTCTCTAGGTGTTATGATTTCACATCGAGATGACCAACATCAAGAGCAGGTGATTTATTACATAAGCTACACACTTATTGATTATGTGACTCAATATACCCATACTAAAAAAATTTGCCTTGTTTTGGTCTTTTCCACCTCTAAGCTTTACCATTATCTCTTAAATCACAAAACCTATGTGGTCACCCATATTGATCCCCTCAAATACATGCATTACAAACCATATCACAACCAACGTGTAACTCGGTGGCTCATACTTCTCACTAACTTTGACTTAGAGTTCATTCAACAAAAATTTATTAAAGGGAAAACAATCACTGACCAGTTAGTTATTGCCCTTTTACTTGAAATCAACCTTCAAACCTTGAATTCCCTAATGAATCTATTATAACACTCTCCATCGATGACATCTCCTATCAAATATGATGTTCTTTAATGGATCTAAATTCCAACATGGTGGGGGTGTGGGGGTCATTCTTATTCCTCTAGATGATGAGTCAATGCCTTTGTCATTTAAACTAGATTTTGAATGCACTAACAATATGACCAAATATGAGGCTTTGATTCTAGGAATTTAAACAACTCTCTTCTTGGGTATCAAATTCATAACCATTTTTGGGGATTCTCAGCTAGTAGTTAACCAAGTTAATGGTTCCTACCTATGCAAAAATGAAATTCTACAGTGGTATAAACATCATGTAGATACACTCTTGGGATCATTTAACTCTTATCTCTTGCAAACTATTCCTCTATTTACAAACAAGTTTGTTGACATGATGGCTTCACTTACTTCACACATACCCTCTTCATCCTGCTCTTTGAGAATCTATGTCACCGTGCATTGCTTAACATTACCCTCTTATGTCTCAGCTAAAATCCTCTTTATTGGAAATGTAACAACCAACCCATAAGACTTATGGTACAAACAACTCATGGATTATCTTTCCTTCTTTATTACCTCTCCTGATCTTTCTAATATCGAGAAATGAGCCTTCATAAAATGTCTTGCTCATTACACTATACTAGGGGGACTTCTCTATAATCAAAGTTTTGATGGTCTTCTCCTTAGATGCCTAGCTAGTACTGAAACTCCCTTTGCTATTAAGGAAGTCCATGATGGGATTTGTGGTGGGCATTTCAATGGTCACATAGTTGTTAAACATATCCTTTGACTTGGCTATTATTGACCCACACTTCATCAAGACTATGTTGATTACGTTTGGCATTGTGTCAAGTGTCAACAACATGCTAACCTCCTTCACGTTCCCAATCATGCATTGCAATTTTCCAAAGACTTTTGGCTCTTCTCCCAATGGGGTTTACATCTAATCAAAGAGATTAACCCTCATTCATCACTCTACCATCGCTCTATCATTACTGCCACTGAATACTTCACAAAGTGGGTTAAGGTCATCCCTCTCATCTCCACTAAAGCTAACAATATTGTTTACTTCATTAACCATCACATCATCTATCATTTTGGTGTACCTCAAAAGATTATAACAGATAATGGCAAGTCTTTCAAAAACAAAACTATTCAAGAGCTTTATGGTGCATTTGGAATCAAATTAAGATTCTCATCACCATACTATCCCCAAGCTAATGGACAGGCAGAAGCTTATAACAGAACTTTGACCAAAATTCCAATGAAGGTAGTCAATGATATAGACAAGGATTGGCACACACACATTCCTTTTAATTTATGGGCTTACCACACTAGTGTTTGAACCCCTACGGGTGTTATACCTTTTTCATTGGTATATGGGATGGATGTTACTTTGCCTCTTGAGGTCTAGATTCCTTCTCTTTGCATTTCCCTACATGATATACTAACAATGAATTTCACCAAGAATTTTTGGCCCAACTTGAATTGCTTAATGAACGTCATCTCATAGCCCTCAGCCACCTCCAAATATATCAAGAGTGTATCAAATGTGCTTATAACAAAAACCTCAAAGAGTAATATTTCAATATAGGAGATCTCATCTCAAAAGAAAATCAACATGTGAGGAACATGGAGAAAAGAAAATGGGGTAAGTTTGCACCTAATTGGCTTGGACCTTATATCATAACTCACAAGTATGGTTCAGGAACTTATCACTTATCTTCTCTTGAAGGAAGGCCAAAACTCAAGATTTTAAATGCCTTACACCTACGACCATTCTTTTATTAAACCAACATCACTTTACTTCATGTTTAACTTGAGCTCATCCCTTGAGCATCCCTATTACATTCATTTCCCTTACTCTTCACCCTTACTCCTATACACTTAGATAACTTACACAGTGTTATGGTTTTATCCTCATAGTGGAAAACTCTAAATCCTCTATAGTATTGTCCATGACTAAAAGCAAAAAAAAAATAGGATATTTGAAAAGGTTATAAAATATCAGGTCATGATTTTTGATGTAGGATGTTCCCTTAAAGGACAGCTACGTATTTTCCCTTTGCTACTATCAATAGACTGCTCCCTTGAAGGACAACTATTTAAGATTAAAAATTAATTCTTAGACCACTCCCTTGAAGGATGGCTAAGCCAAGATTTGTTCTCAAAGGAAAAAACAAATGCAAATGGATCCTCACCTCTTCGCACAACCTTAACCTATACAAAATCCCATTATAGACTTCTTGCATTGATCATATTACAAAAAAAAAGCTTTAAGTAATGGACTTGCCTATATTAGCTCTCGGGTCCCCCACAAAAGGGACATATCATTTCTACTTGGTAGGTTATGCTATCTAAACATTTTTCCTCATTCTACCCTTTTTCCCCTCATACTTTTTTAAGGGACTGTGAAGCTCACTTAACATAAGGTAAACATGATGCTTCTCTAACAAACACAATGGTTCAAAGATATAAGGCATTAAAGAGGCTCATTTTCTTGAGCTTATTTATGTTCTAAATTATGGTCTTTGCCAAAGCATGAGTATTATGCCTCTTTATTTTATCATCCCCATCACATGTCGATATCTCTATTTGAGATGAAAAAACAATGTCATACCAACATTAACATAACCAACCTATTTATTTTATGCATACACCATCACAAATATGGAAAATTGCTGAAATAAGTTAACATAACCAATCTGTTCATTTTAAGCATACACCATCACAAATATGGAAAAATGCTCAGATGAAACTAACCAATCAACTATTCATATACCATCACATCAATGGGAAAGGCTAGTCTAACTCAAATAACATGATCAACATTAACATCCAAATTAACATATCATAAAATAAACATCATCCATATCATCATCATAATCACAAGCAATGCATATCAAATAACCACATGGCAATAAATGAACATCTCATATATATAGCATGTTATCAAAGTACATGTTCATCATATACATCATCATAACATCATAAATCTCTCTCAAAATGTACATCTCTCATCTTCAGCTCATAGGCCTATATACATATAACATTTATAAACAAAAACTGGCAAACTCTGATACACAAGGTCCTCAAGGCTCTATACGTGTGGTCATCAAGAGGTAGTATCATCACCAATCTCTGTCCATCTACATCGATTTGAGCTAGAATTGTCACACGTGACATCAACCTCTCCTACTCTTTAAACTTTGAATATATTTGTATCTACAAGAACTCTCTAATCGCCCTCTCATAATAAATAATCTTATCTAGGGCAGTCAAATATCTCATCATAGCTACAATCTATGGACGACCCATAACACCTGATGGTGGCCTAACCTGTATTGGTCCCTGTGGTGGTGGAGGAGGAGTAACCTGGCCTGCTACTCTTAGACTGTCTTTCTACCATCACTATAGTCACCTAACCCTATAAATCAACCACCTAGCCCTATAGTGTTGTAACCTGACCCTATAAAGCCCAAATCTAACCTTAAAACATCACCACCTATCCTTGTAAGGATAACACCTGTGCATAGACTATCTCTCAAGTCTACATTGCTACATCTTGGGCTTGTACTTCTTTATCTCGATCTTATAGCATTACATCCCTCTCTGATTAACCCTTATAAATCTAGTGGTGGCATCTTGACCTTCACCATTAGATGTAACCCTACCCACCAAGCTGTATAAGCTGATGTACATCCTAGGTCCCCAACACCTGGCCCTACTAGCAGCTCCTCAAAATATAACCCATCGGTCTCCTAGGGTAATGGTAAGGGTGTCTCTGTGTCATCCCTCCTATATCGAGGGAAGGTGGGTAGAATATCCTATAGTAGACCAAACTATCTCCTAACCCATGCCATGGGTACCATCTCTAACTCACTGGCCCATCTACCCCTGACCCATAGTGAGTTTTATAACCCAACAAGTTATTCTGCCTACCCTCTAAAAACTGGGTATGTCAGATATGGTCTCCACATGATATCTATAGGGATCAAACCCTTAATCATACACCTATAGTAGGCAATATCTCACATGATGTCATTCACTCAGGTCTGTGTCATCCCATCTCTCCACCATCTAAATCCAACCCTAAATTTGGCCAAGATAGTGGTAGGTAACCCCAGTGGTTATGTCACCCAATGTGCTCATATGCCCAATAATGTAGTAGATGGCTGACACATAAATTGTATCATCGATGCAGCCTCAAACCCCACAACTCTTTGTATAAATGTGCCAAAAATATTGGACCCTAAATAAAAATATTCTACTACTCAATCATCTATATAATCACACTTATCAAAGCAACCAAAAATATCCCATCATTTACATCTGGTAATGCATACACTATGATCTCAATCATCATCAGGATGTTCAGATGATGTTGCTCCTCATCAGCCATATATAGTAGCTCATATGAAAAACTCGTAGAGTGGTAGGTCACCTCATTGATATGCTCTCCATATAAAGTGACCATGTGCATATCATGCTCCTCTCTCAAGCATGCAAAGAGCTCCTCACCCTGGAGTGATAGCCTCAAAATCCTATATACATCCTCACATCATTATCAACTCTTCATTTGGTAGATGGAAGGTGTTGGTGGTATGATCCCACCTCTTAATCAAAGCTATCATCAGAGACACATCCCACATAACTTGATAGTATCATCTTACTCCTCTTATGCCCATGGCCACCATATACTCCCACTCATCTGGAGTAACATCTCTCCTCATGCATGTCAATAACCTCGGCATATGATCTGACAATGTAAGCTCCATCCTCACCTCCATCCATACATAAATAACTTAGCTCACATCCCTTTTAATCTACTCTATCACTACCTTTTTCCCTAAAACATACCTTTTTAGATCATTTTCTTAGGTTTTGGGAGAACTACATTGGTCTAAATCCCTACACCAGGTTATGTAGGTAGCACTCAATCGACATAGGGTCTTATAAGGTTAGCTCAACCATATACCCACCTTAATAACCACCCTAGGCTTCATTGCCTCTCTCTCTACCCTAGGCTTCATTACCTCTCTCTCTCTACCCTAGGCCTACCTACCTATTCCAAATCTAGGCCTCCCTACCTATATTCTTGACTCTTGACACTATGACCTAACTTTTAAGCCCTAGACCTCTCCAATTATCTCAACTTACCTTTTTCCCTAAAATATACCTTTTTAGATCTTTTTCCTAGGTTCTAGGAGAACTACATTGGCCTGATGCCCTAAACAAGGCTATGTAGGTAGCACTTAGATGACAAGGGGTCTTCTGAGGCTAACTTGGCCATTAGACTAGTTGACTAATTCCACTAAAAATCCAAAACTCACCCTTTCTCCTATTGTGCTACTTTTCTATAGTCACTTATGTCAACATTAATGCTGACATCAATGCTTTATTGGTCTACATCATGATCGATGTCAGTAGCAAACTACTGACCTTGATGCTACATCGACTGATGTCGATTGACCTTAGTGTCATGTCGGCTAACATTAGTCGACCTTGCCAACATTGATGATTGGTTTGACCCTAGGGCCAAACAACCCAAACCCAACCTTACCCAATTCCCCTAAAAACCTACCCACAAATCCCCCTAACTTATCCTACACCTACCCTAACCTATTTTCTACCCCTTCACTCATATTTTCTATAACCCCACCTCTCATTTAGCCTAAAAATTTCAAATACCAAATCAAAATAGTGTAGGCTCTTACCTCATCTCTCTATTTCCTCTTAGTTGGCACCGATGGTTCCTGTGGTCATATTCCTTTTGTTGTGTCTCCTCCTTGTGTTTCCATCTCAAATCGCTCTCAAGCTCTATTCATTCTCTCCAATCACAAAGTTGAAAATGAGTTTGGTCAACTTCTAAACCCCCTTTTGTCAAGTTTGGTCAACCATTGACATCAACATTTTTGACCTAACTGGCTGACATTGGTGCTTATGCATATCGACATCGGTAATGTTTCCCTAGGTTTACCAATGTCAGCACTTTATATTACCGATATAGGCACATCTAACTAACATCAGCACCATTATGCTACTATTTTTACCAACCAATCAACTCCAACTTTTTAAACTTTACCCATACATTGGGGCAACTAGAGATCACATATATCTCCCCTAACCATGACAAAATGACATTGAATATTTCCTAAATAATCACCCTTGATGACTTTGCTTGGAGATCATGAATATTTCCTCGCTCATTGACACTTTTACACCACCTTTGCATTGCTTATCCTGACCACTTAGGCTATTCCACTATAGTTGGATATTATGTAAATGCATGTATTTTAGGTGTTGTAGATGGCAACCAATCCCGTCTTGTCACCTTCAACCCTTTTGTGTTTCCTAGGGGTACTTCCTACGTCAGATACCTAGGACACCTTAACCATTAGAGCTACAACTTTGATTGATTTGACCTGTTAGTTATCACTTACAAGATATGCTTTGGTTACTTCGATCTAAGTCCTTGAATTTATCTATTCTTTACTTTGTCAACTATAGCTCATTGTGGCCTACACATACGGTGTGATACTCAATTCTCCACCATTCACCCAATTACTTTTTTATCAAACCAGTATCTGATTCTAATTTCTCCTCTATTGATTCCTATTTTGAGGGGGGATCCCTCATCCAATTCTTGGAGCATCTGACTCATGTTTTTGTCTTACAACTATCAGTATAAATTACAAGACAAAAAAGGGAAAATGTAGACACCAAAATTATGTCACAAACATGTCCATAACTCCCTGTGTTGAAACCCCCCTAAACCCATTTTAATAATAATAATAATTAATCTCCTTAACCCATACTTTTACCCCTCACACATTTAATTAATTTAAAATAATTAAATAATTTAATTAAAAACTCCTATTGCCACCTTACCTAGCCACCTCACCCTATGACTAATTCCCCCTAATGAGTCACCTCAAGACTTGGTCCCCTCATCCTAACTACCCAAGACTTATTCCCACTTCCAAACTAAATTCCTAAACAACTACTTCCTTCCTAACCTCTTATTTTTACCATTTCATAATGGGTGTCACACTTGGCATGCAAAACAATAGAAAATAGTCCAAAAATAGAAAGGTTTACCTATTCTAGGGTTGCCAATGTCAATCAACCCATGGTCAACATTGATGGAATCATCGATGTCAGCAATCTAAGCCAAAATTCAACCTATAGTTTAGGTCAGCATAAATTAATAAAATCATTTCTTACTCTCATTCAAGCTCTCAACATTCTATTTTCAACATCTAAGCTTACAATCACCCTATATAAGTCAATCACAATCAGCAACTGAGCTCTTGAGGACCAACATCACCCACTTGTTCTCTCTATTCAGGCACTCAAGTTCAGACTCCCGAATAGGGACCATCAACCTGGCACTTATCATTTAATGACCACCATAGTTAAGTACATCACTGATACTATATGTCATTTAAATATTTATTCTTCTATTTCTTTAGATCTACCCTGCATTACTTTACGCACTTCTGATCATACCCTGTGAAGGAGTTATAAAGCTTCCTTGTTTATTTCCCATTAACTTGACATACCAAATCCCTAACCAAACTTAACCAAGCCATGATCTCCCTCTAATAACTCTCCCAACCTCCTTGACCTAATCCAAACCATTTCCTAGACCTGGGAAAGCCTTTTGCAAGCTCCCTAAATAATTATTTCCCCTACCGACCTCGATAGCATAACTAACATCAATCACCTAACTATCGACCTCGATAATATAACTGATATTAGTCACTCCCCTATCAATGTCAGTGACTGTGGATTCCCTAGCCTCTTCAAAACATACCCAAACAACTTCTAAAACATAAACAAAGTACCTCACCTGCACCCTATCACTCTTTGTTGCGTACATGTTGTTAATAACAAAAATCTTATTTCTCTTTCACTCTCTCTTTATCTCTTTTTTAGCTATTTATTATTCTTTTGCCTCTCAAAAGTGGATTGTCATCTCTAGGGAAGTTTCAGACTTCCTACAACAAGTGCATAGTTAGGCAACCCACTCATTTATCTGCTAACAAACATCTTGTGGTAGTGCTTTCTTATTTGAAGGTAGTCCTCCCCAGCCAAAGAGGAGTGCTCACAATGTCTGGATACGGTGCACAAACCAAATCCAGGTTCATTCTAATCATTTATCCCCATCCTTCTTTCTATTTTCCTTTAGATTTAAAATAGACAAAATTTAGTGAAATAATAGGCTTTACCATAGTTGCAAACTTTGGGATAAACCTCTTTACAAAGTTTATTTTTCCTAAGAAACTTTGTATCCCTTTCTTGTGTTGACGAAAAGACAAGCCTAGAATAGCTTCAATCCTTTCGAGGTCAATAGATAAGCCTTCTTTTAAAACAACATGACCTAAAAGCTTACCTTCATAGACAACGAAGATGCACTTCTTTGGATTGAAGGATATGCCATACTCTTTACACTTCTCAAACACTTTCCTTAGATGTCCCGTATGATCAATAGCATCCTTTGAAAAAATGGTTATATCATCAAAGTAAACAAACAAAATCTTATTGATCAAACCTTTGAAAGCCATGTCCATTGTCCTTTGAAATGTATCTCCAACATTGGATAAACCAAATGGCATCTTGTAGACACCAAAATAGTGTCAAACCCCCCTTGGTCCCTTTCTAACTTCAACATGCCTAACCTATACTTTATTAATTTAAAATACTTATTTTAAATTAATAATCACCCCTAGACACCTCACCTTGGATTCCTAGCTCTGAGGCCATTTATCACCCTATGACTAATCATAATTACCTAAGACCTAATTTTAACTCTCCCACTAATTCTCGTGCCTATTAAACCCGCCTTTGGACCGTTTAACAATGACAACCAAACTTGGCAGATGGAAGAACAGGCAAAAGGCTAAACATAGCCTTTTTTCTATTCTCTAGCCACCGACGTCAGTTAACAGTCGACCAACGCCGGTGGTATCACCGACGTCAGTCGCTTAAAACTAAATTTCGACCTCGACTACAGCCCGAATGTGAATTCTCTTACTCTCAGGATCTGAATTCTCTTGCTCCTTGACTCTTTACATGCATCAGCATTCTATCATCACTCTTCAGGCTAAGAAACTCTGCAAAATTCACTTCACACCAGATTAAAATGTTGCATGAGGTCTCCTACATCAGCCATAATGGAAACAAGTCTTCTACACTTCTAGTTCTCCACCAAGAGCTAAGTATTCTTGTAGTTTATATTTTAGTGTTTTTAGAATGCTTTGGTGATTAGTCCATTGAATATTCTTGAGTACTGTTGATAGACAACCCGACTTTCTTTCCAGGGACTTCCTCTCATTCTTATTCCCTTTCCACCCCTGTCCTCTACCTTAGCCCTTTCCCAAACCATATTCACTGTCTTGCAATCCTCCACAAACCATTAAATAGACCCAGACTCCTTCCAGACCCCTCTGTCGACCACAGACTTTCCCTAAAACCCATCCAAGGCCATTGCCCTGACCGACATTGACCATTGCCCCTACCGACATCGGCAGACTAATCAACATCGGCAACCTTGACCAACCCACGCTGACAGAACTACTGACGTCGGTGACTGTGGAAGACTGACAGCAAGATTTAGGTACGCATTATCTATTTCTCTTTCTTTAAGTCTTTCATTATTTCTTTCCATTATGACATTATTTTTATCAACTAGTGGATTGTCATCCCTCAAGGTAGTCTATGCACTTCTGGGACCGAGCTTTGCTTGGTAGTCCACCATATATCTATCTAACATTTTCTCTATTTAAGTCTTTCTTATCTATAGGTGTCATCCTCCACAGCCAAAGAGGAGCTCCTTCAACGTCTGGATACGGTGCGCAACTTCATCCGGGTATCATCTAACCCCTGACCATTTAACTTCAGTTTCTCATTTCTTCTAAATGTAAAAAGCGAAAACGAGTAGAAACATTCTAGCACGCCCGGTGGAACCCTGGAGTTTTCCTTGGGTTCATTTCTTTTTCTTCTAAAGACAAACTTTCATATAGGTGCATTAGGAAAATTTCTCTTCTTGCATCCTTCTTCTTTCTTTCTCTTTCGAAAAGACACCATTAGCACAAGTTAAAAATAAATTTTTCTTCTTGTCACTTCTTTTTTTCATCTTAGAGTAGTGAAATTTATGCTCTTAACCTTTTCCTAATTGTTTGCATCCGAACAAAAACATTTCAATTTGGGCTAAAATCTATTTCATCTCATGCCTGCTTGAATGCATTTTTAGCTCATCTAGTAATTAAAACCACATTATGAATAAATCATAGTGCACATATGTTACACAACCTGACCACATTCACAAATCAAACATATAAACATACCTGAGACAAGGCCCAACTAGGATTTCATCACCTAGCGGATACCTTGCCCTTCCTGGCAATCCCACTTAGACTTCACTACCAAGGGGAGAACCCACTCTATTCTCTGGCAGAGTATAAACTCTAGGGGAAGTATATACTGGCTAAGTGACCCAGCTTGTCTCTAGGCTCGTGAAGTGAGGGGAGCAAGCTCCTAGCACCAGGCCACATACAGAACCTAATACAAATTTTGAGCACCAAAACATAACCCAAAACCAACCTTAGACTGCTTCTTTTAGTACACATTCTAAAAGCCCAACTTCCCAAACATATTCTTCTAAGGCATAAGCCAACACGATTCTAAAATTCTATTCTTAGGAATTTAACATTTAGAGTTGGCTTGCCTTCATCTATTTTTCTGTCTGTATCTGATTTTTTGAGCTGGTGAGGTCACATTCTGAGATCTAAAAACAACTCAGACTTTCTTCTTTCTTCCAAAAAACTTTCAATTTTCTGAGTTTTTGGAAATACACAGTAACCGACATCGGTTTTTCCACCGACGTCGGCAATTATCTTCACCAACATCGGTTATCTGACCGACATCGGCAACTTATTGACCGACATCAATTTTTCTACCGACGTCGGTCACTATCAAAAATCTTTCTTCTCAAACAGCAAGCTAAAAACCTGACCTTTTTGCTGTTAAAAACACATTTTGGTTTTCTAAGGCTGAAACATACAGTTTTTAGAACCTGAATCTATTTTGCCTTGGATGGTTTTGACACGTAATCAAACCAAAAATCTTGTTGACCATGCAAGGCAACAACCACTCCTGCCTTTGCCTTCTATATCAAGTCCCCAAATGGAGTATAATTTAGAAACTGAATGTACTCCTATCCAACCAACCCCAACTCAACCCCCTATTATTCCTGAAGGGAACCAAGACTTTGAAAGGTTCTTTGACCTCAATTTCAAAGCTCTTCAGCACTATCTCACGAGAAGTCAAATGTGAGACTCTTCAGGCAACCCAGTTTATGGGATGCCAACTTCCTTAGTTGAAATGGCAATCATATCAACAGCCTTCGTAACCCAACCCATGGTCACCCAGGGCATTGCCTCAACTAACAACCTGACCATGACCAATATTCAATGTGTGGCCTCTCCTTCTATTTTTGGACCTACCTCCATTGGGGTTTTTGTACCCCCTCAACCACGAACCATTCAACAAAGTCCTACACCATTCCAGAGCTTAATTGTCTCCATCCCACCTACTCTTGCACCCATAAATACAAGAGTGACTACTTATCCTTCGGCTAGTGTTGCCACCATCCAACCACCTTTGGCGACATCAAGTCAAGTTGTGCCCTCTAGCTTCATGACATAACCACCCTTGACTTCAACATTAGTCCCTATGACTAGTTACCAATATGTTGCGCCTATACAAGCACAACTAACTATGTAATACGCTCCACCTAACACCTTCCAAATGCCTTACAACCTAGGGGGTGCCCCACCTGCAAATCCATCAACCGATCTAATCAAGATGTTGATGGATAAGATGTCTAATCTTGAGACATCTATTTCGGGTTCAAGAAATGTTTTCTCATATGAACAAATCTGTAATGAACCTATTCATCCATCGGTCCCAATCCGACCATATCCTAGTCAGTGGGAACTTCTCAAGTTTAATCATTTTCAGAGTAAAGAGGACCCACAGCAACATCTACGAGTGTTTAGACACGCTTGTTACCTTATAGCACATGATGATGCGTTATTACTATGCACATTTCCCATGTTGCTTTCTGATGCTACCCTCGATTGGTATAGTTCTATTACCAGTCACTCTCTATTTACCTTCACTCAACTAGCTCAACTATTTCTTGACCACTTTTCAATCAACATCACTAAAAAGGTCTCCATCACGGACCTATACTCTATCAGACAATTCGATGATGAATCAATAGCTAATTTCGTTGCCCATTGGAGAGGTTTAATCAACCAACTCTCCTTTTCTTTACCTCAGCCAGAACTCATTGAGCTCTTTTCACAAGTGTGTGCCAAACACATCTCATCTACTTTGCAGGTCCAAACATTCCGCACTTTTGACAAAGCTTTCACCATGGCTAGGAAGCTTGAACTCCATGCTGTCGAAGAAAATAAAGTCAAACTACGTAGTAAAAATACTAATGCAAAATCAAATGACCCTTCATCCAAATCTTCTTCTTCCAATCCCAAGTCTAAGGGATCAGCAAATGTTGTGGTACTTAGACCATCAGCTTCAATAACAACCAACCAACCTCAACCTTCAACATCAGAATACATCACATGACAATTCCAACAATGATACGTACAGCGTCAATATACTCTAATAAGAGAATCATACGTGTCTGTGTTGGATAAACTAGTCAAACAGGGAGTCCTCAATCTCCCCCAAATTTGACCACCACCTCAATTTGATCCCTCACGTGCCATCCCTGCATGATATAGGGAGAATGACTTCTGTAATTATCACCGTGTCAAAGGCCATGACACAAACAATTGTAAAACCCTCAATAATATCATTCAGGACATGTTAGATAAAGGTGATCTTGTCTTGGATAACCCAAACGTGCCACCTAACCAAAACATAGACATCTTTAGACAACCTTTCCCTAACCATCCCCCTAGTCAAAATAACATTCAGACCATGGCTGATGACTCCCAAGAGCGTAATAAATGCACGATCAACACGGTCTCTCCTTTTATGCCTAACCAACCTCTCCCACAGTCTGAAGAGGTTAGTCAACCTATTTATCCATCACAAGTAGAAGAGCCTTCTTCTCCTATTTGTCCATCATAGGTAGAAGAGCCTTCTTCTCCTATTTCTCCTCCGCAGGTGGAAGAACCTTCTTCTCTTATTAGTTCTCCATCGACCTCTGTTATATTGGAGGATGCTTTGACGATACCAATGCCACTAGCCCCACCTTCATCCTTCCTACTACCTATGGAGGACCATAAATTTCCTACTCTTTAACCACAAGTAGAAGGTACAATCATCCCTGCCCTTTATCCTCTTGAGGAGTCACATTCTCCAGTTCTTTCTCCACCAAGAGAGGAACTTGTCTCTTCACCTACTTCGACCGAAGACGATCTAGTAATGGCTCTCTCACGCCTTTGGCCCAAGATTGCCGCATCTAACACATTTCCACTCTCACGACCACCCAAATCTTCTAAAAAACCAATTATAAAGCCTCACGCAATGACTTCTAAACCATTCTCTCGACTGGCTGAAAACTTAGGATTTCTCCATTCGAGGAACTTAGAACATGAGGCATTGTGGGAGTGACTTAAAGCTCCTTATCTTACACATCCCACTTCATCTCGTACTAATGACCCTCCTTTGACAAAATCTTCCAAAGTCTCCAACGAGGACCAGGCTTCTACTTCCCACTCTTTAGAAGCTCAACCATCCACATCTGAGCCTAAACCCTCACAAACTTCCACTATACCGAAACCGGTTAAATCCCTTGGTGTTCACCCCATATCGAACCTCACTCACTGACAAGTGAAGGTTGATTTGAATCTCGCCCCCCATATTAGTAGTCCTCAAACCAAACTACAGAAGGCCACTAAACCACGTCAGAGAACTCCTCCCCCACCATCATCATTGCCCTCCATTTTGGGCCCACATCCTTCTACCTTACTAGGAGTGCTCCCTACTCCAACACCTAACAAAAATAAGTTGCCTCCATTACTCCCTTTACCAGCTAAAAACATACCTCCTCTAAAAAATTTGGCACCCCTCACGAAGAAAGTGTCGTTTACACGAGTGGCCACACCACCAACCCAAAAGGTGGTACGAAAATCTCCCTCAACAACTCCCAAACAAAAGTCATCAACACCTAGTGCATCAACAAGCACAGACCCCTTAGTAGGTTCATATGCTTTGATACTACACTGACTTTTGCAAACTTCTAATATCACTCTTCCACCTATTAAACCATTTCAACCTCTCAGACCAAAACCATCTTGGTTCGATGACACTAAAATCTGCCTATATCATCGCTCACCGGGACATGATACCGAGAATTGTTGTGCCCTCAAGGTTGTTATTCACCAATACTTCGAGAAGACACCCTTCTTGTTGAGGATACTATCAACACATCTCCAACACTGTCTCATGTCTCTCAAACCTCTTCATCTTCACCGAGGTCCCATCATCAGACTATGGTCCCTTTATCTCCTTCATCCCCTTTATTCGAGATTAACACCATCAATGTGGCCACTAGATCACAAACTTTAAAGGACAAAGCAAAAGAGAAAGTTGTTATTCCTTGGACCTACCCATTTTTCAAACCTGCTCAACCACCCAAACCCAAGATTTCTATCTTGGGTACATCCCAACCCACTTCTTCGGAGGCAATCTGTGATTCTATGGTGAAACAGCTTCACCAAACTCCCATGAAGATGACTTTATATGACCTCATTCAAAGCTCTCCACAACATCATCAAGCTTTAATCAAAGCTTTACAGGCAGTGGAGGTCTAACCCGAGGACCCCCAACCACTAGCTGCCTTAGTCCAATCATTACCCACTATTGCGTCTATTACCTTTAGTGATTCTGAAATTCCTACCTCCAACTTGGAAGATCAGGATGCTGCCCTTTTCATCATAGCCTACATTGATCTAACTCACGTTAAGCAAGTTATGATTGATGGGGGTGCTAGCATCAATATCATTTCCACCCATGCCTATGACCAATTAGCCCTCCCAAAGAATTGTGTGTCAAAAATTGACGCAATTCTTCGATCTTTTAATGACACCACTACCACTACCATTGGCACCGTCGTCTTACATATTCGTGTTGGCCCACGAACAATCTCAGAGCTCTTCTACATCATCGAGGGAGAGTTCCAATACAACATGTTATTAGGACGATCTTGGATCCGTGCCATGGCCTATGTCCCTTCTACATTACACCGTTCTGTCAAATTAGAACACGATGGTCAAGTCCATGTCATTCCCACATACCCCTTCCCTTTCAAGACATGCAACACAACTTATCGACCCAATGATGTTCTCATTCCTTTCAAAACATCGACCCAAACACCACCTCCACCCGCGGAAGCTTTAACAGGTACGCAAATGGCGGATACACCTACACTACCTCCTCAAGTGACAACAAAAGACCCTATGGAAGATACCTTCCAACGTCTTTCACTTGGGGAGTATCGTTTACTCAACTTGGACATGTTCCAAACTCCTTAAGAGTATGGACAAATTCATCACAATCCTAGCTATGACCATCGTATTGGAATGTTCGTCCCTTATGGTCCTCCCAATCTTCAAACAAATCTCATCTATGGAGGGCTAGATCGAGCTCCCACTAATGGGAATCCTCTTTCATCACCCCAACTATTTACGTCTGACTTCTCTTTTCTTGGCAACCCAAACTTTGCTCATACCTATCTTTATAGGTGTGCATGGAAGGGCTTTGGCTTTGAGCGCTACGAACAAGGCTCCCACCAGCCCGTTGAACCACCAAATGACGAGGTCATAAAGAATGCCAAGAAGCGACATGGCCTGGGTTTTGAAGAACCTACTGAAACTTCTAAAAACCCTCGCCCTGAACCTATCATAGAACAATCACCTCCAAACTCACTTATTCCCCCATCTTCACCTAGGAGTTGGTGGTTTCCATCCCTCCTAGTTTTTTTTTGCATAAATGCCATTCGCTTAGAACCCCTAACCTATCAACAAGATGGGGTATCCAGGTCTCTCCCTCTCATTTATCCAAACATGATAGATGATGAATCTGCTACCATCAACATTGTCCAATGTGTAGACAATGATGCCATTCTCACCTTCATGGGTATAGACGACTCTTTCATCTAATGATCACTTCCTTCAGAAACGTAGGTTATGTTAAATGAATCAACCATTGACATTAACCTACTATCTTATGACGTTCCTCATATCTTAAAGATTGGTCAATCATTAGATACCCAGGAACAAATTGACTATACCAAATTCCTTTCAGACCATAGCAAAGCCTTTGCTTGGACCTACAGCGATATGCCTAGCATCGACCCTAACATCGTCATCCATAACATCGTCACAAACCAGAGGCTAAACCTGTCAGGCAAAATCTTCGCAAGATCCATCCTCGCATTGCACTCTTTGTCAAAGAGGAGCTTCAATGTCTTCTCTCTGTCTCCTTTATCCGACCCATTGATTATCCACAATGGGTGCTAAATATCATCCCTATCACTAAAGCAACTGGGGGGATCCGAATCTATACTGACTATCGTGACCTTAACCTGGCTTGCCTAAAAGATGATTTTCCTCTACCCAACATCGACCAACTTGTTGATCTTACAGCCGGTCATGAGATGCTATCACTCATGGATGGGTTTTCAGGATATAACCAAATCCTGATTGCGCCAGAAGATCAACACAAAACTACCTTCATCACCCCATGGGGGACTTTTTGCTATAGGGTCATGCCTTTTGGCCTAAAAAATGTAGGTGCCACATATCAACGTGCCATGACCTACATCTTTCACGATCTCCTCCAAAAAATCATGGAGGACTATGTGGATGACCTACTAGGCAAATCTAAACTCCGTCATGACCATTTGACTATTCTCAAAATCATCTTCACTCACCTCCTCCAATATAACATTTGACTCAACCCCAAGAAATGCGTCTTTGGGGTTCTCTCTGTGAAGCTTTTAGGCTTTCATCATTTCCCTTCATGGCATTGAGATTGATCCCGCTAAGATTAGAGCTATACTCGAGATGTCGCCACCTACCAATCTAAAGCAACTTTGCAGCCTACAAGGGAAGCTTCAATCTATTCGTCGCTTCATCTCGTAGCTTTCCAACCGATGTCAACCCTTTCATCACCTCCTCAAGAAGGACATCTCCTTTAATTGGGATAAGGATTGCCAAGAGGCTTTTGAGGCTCTTAAACATTATCTTGTCTCTCCACTAGTCCTTATTCCACCTAAAGAAGATCAACCCTTCTATCTTTACATCTCAGCAACAAATCATTCTTTAGGTGCCATGATCGCGCATCGAGACAAACAACATCGTGAGCAAGCAGTTTATTACATAAGCTAAACGCTCATTGATTATGAAACTCGGTATACTCATACTGAAAAACTCTGTTTGGCATTAGTCTTTGCCACTACCAAACTCCGTCATTATCTTCTCAATCACAAAACTTATGTCATCACCCACACTGACCCTCTTAAATACATGCATTCCAAGCCATACCAAAATCAACGTATGGCTCGTTGGCTCATGCTTCTTGTTGAGTTTGACTTGGAATTCATCCAACAAAAATCTATAAAGGGGCAAACAATCGCTGACCAACTAGCGGATGCCCCTCTACCTGACAACCAACCTTCTCATTGTGAATTCCCTGACGAATCCATCGCCACGTTATCCACCGATGACATTTTCTATCAAAAGACAATGTTCTTTGACGAATCTAAATGTCAACATGGTGGGGGTGCGGGGGTCATTTTCATCCCTCACGAGGGTGAGCCCATGCCCCTATCTTTCAAACTTGACTTTGAATGTACCAACAACATGGCTAAATATGAAGCCTTAATTTTGGGACTTCAAACCACCCTTTTCCTAGGCATCAAGACCATCAACATCTTTGGCGACTCGTAACTAGTCGTCAATCAAATCAATGATTCATATCTTTGTAAAAATAAAGTTTTGCAAAGGTACAAACACCGTGTTGACACCCTGCTAGAATCTTTCAACCATTACCTCTTGTAAACTATTCCTCGATCTACGAATAAGTTTGTTGATACTATGGCTTCTCTCGCCTCATGCATTCCATCCTCATCACCTTCCTCGAGAATTTATGTTATGGTACACCATTTGGCGTTACCTTCATATATCACCACTAACATCAACTTTGTCAGCACCATCGACTCTAGCCCACAGGATGTTTGGTATAAACAACTTGTGAACTACTTAACTTATTCTATTATCCCCCCTGATCTCTCTAGCAATGCGCGATGGGCTTTTATCAAAAGCACAGCTCGATATACTATGCTAGGGGGTCTTCTCTATAAATGAGGTTTCGATGGCCTCCTTCTTCGATGTCTAACCTCCACTGAAACATCTCACGCTATCAAACAAGTCCACGATGGGATTTGTGGCGGACACTTCAGTGGTAACTCAATCGCAAAGCGCATCCTTCATCTGGGCTATTATTGGCCCACTCTTCACCAAGACTACAGTGACTATGTTCGACGTTGTATCAAATGCAAACAATATGCTAACTTACTTCATGTCCCTAGCCATGCTCTACAAGTCGCTAAGGACTTCTGGCCCTTTTCATAATGGGGCTTAGACCTAATCAGTGAAATTAACCCCCATTCATCTCTCTGACATTAGTCCATTATCACCGCAACCGAATACTTCACTAAATGGGTGGAAGCGATTCCCCTCATCTCAACTAAAGCTGACAATATCGTTGACTTCATCAACAACAACATCATCTGTCATTTCAGTGTACCCCACAAAATCATCACCGATAACGGCAAATAATTCAAAAACAAAACTGTCTAAAAACTTTGTGACTCATCTGGCATCAAGCTCAGCTTCTCCTCGCCTTACTACCCACAAGCAAATGGGTAGGCCGAGGCTTCCAACAAAATCTTAACCAAAATTCTAATGAAGGTGGTCAACGACACTGGAAGGAACTAGCACATTCACATTCCCTTCGCTTTATGGACCTACTGCACTAGCATTCGAACCCTTATGGGTGCTACACCTTTCTCTCTAGTGTATGGAATAGAGGTTGTCGTACCTCTTGAAATACAAATACCTTCTTTACGCATCTCTTTGCATGACATACTTTCTAACGATGACTTTCATCAAGATCGATTGGCTCAACTTGAGTTACTTGACGAACATCGCCTTACTGCCTTCAACCATCTCTATATCTACCAAAATCGCCTCCAACGTGCCTATAACAAAAGTCTGAGAGAATGAGATTTCAAAATCAGAGATCTTGTCCTCAAATAAAACCAACACGTGACCAATATGGAAAGAAGTAAACGAGGCAAGTTTGCTCCTAATTGGCTCGAACCTTATATCATAACACACAAGTATGGATCAGGGACTTATCGTTTGTCTTCTCTTGAAGGCCGGCCAGAACCTGAGCCCCTTAATGCCTTGCATCTACGACCATTCTACTGTTAATCAAGTAATCATTCACTTGATGTTTAACTTGAGGTCGTCCCTTGAGCAACCCCCGTCATCATCATTCCTATTCCTTTCAACCCTTTTTGCCTACAAACATTAGTCAACCCTTTGGTAAAGCATGAACGCTTTGTCCTTATAAAAGGGACCCCCAAACCTCTATAGTCAAGTCCATGACCAAAAGTTCAGTCAAAAAAAGAAAAAAACATAAAATTGGGATGCCTATACAAAGGTCATAAACTATAAATGTAGACTGATCCCTCAAAGGACAGCTACATCATTGTTGTAATTAATAGACTGCTCCCTTGAAGGACAGCTATTTAAAGACATCAACATACAAAGTAGAATATAGACCACTCCCTCAAAGGATGGCTATACACAAATTTTGCTCCAAACAGCACTCTCTCAGAAGCTTCCCGCATTGATCAGCTTCACATATGACCACAAAACAAAACAACATCCCCACATAGACTTCCTGCATCGATCAGTCTACCAAAAAAAAAATTAAGTCATGGTCTTGCCTATAGTCGTCCTCAGGGTCACCTAGAAAAGGGGCAAAGTTATCCTTGCTAAATAGGGTTACGCTATCCTCATACCTCACATAATCAAACCTATTACCCTAACATACCCAAGGGATTTTGAGCTCACTTAACATCGAGTGATTTGAATACTTCTCTAACACAAACAATGGTCAACAATGTAATGCATGAATAGGGCTTTTGTTTTTAAAAACCCTATCTATGTTATCATTATGGTCCTTGTTAATGAAAGAGCAACGTGCCTTTCACTTCTTATGCACTTTGGTCACATACAACCAATTCAAATCCAACCAAATCATTTTATAAACCAAACCAAACCAACCAAACCTTTTTCAGACCACTAACATTATCATAGCCTATTCACACTAGTTTTTATGGAAACCAATACACATGGAAACTATCAACCACACAATTTATGCCAAGCATAAACCATTACTTGCTAAAGCATAAGCATACTCATTTCATTTTTAGAATACATCCATCACTAATATGGAAACTTGCTAGGGATGGAAAACCCTATCACCAATGTTATAGAATACACCATCACATAATATGGAAAAGGCTGTAACATCATCATACACTCATCATTTCAAAATAGGACCAGACCAATCATCAACCATTTTGACTCTTCTTCTGAACTACATTGGCTTGAGGCCCTTACAATTAGGGATATGTAGGTAGCACTCAGTTGACATGGACTCTTCTGGGGTTAGCTCAGCCATTTGCCCGTTTGTCTCCATATGACGTCAACCATTCGTTCGTCTATATATCTGATGGAGCAACCATATTACCTTTAACCATGACTTAACCTCATCCAACCCACATCCATAACCGACCCTCTTCCTCCCTTTTAGGGAGAACTACATTGGCCTGAGGCCCTTCAAATAGGGGCTATGTAGGCAGCACTCAATTGACATGGGGTCTTCTGAGGTTAGCTTAGCCATTCTTTCGTCCATCCATCTAATGGACCAACTATCTATACCAACCCAAAATCATGACCTATCCAACTAGCCCTAACATTGTAGAAGTCACCTTAGATTTCTCATGGGGCACATTGGAGATCGCATACATCTCCCCATCCACACAACTCTTGAGATCACTTATATCTCAACCCAACTCTCGACCAATGACCTTGGAGATCGCGACTGTCTCCTCAGACCACAACCACTTTCGAGACAACTTTGCCTTGGTTGTTTTGATTGCATATATGCTACCTCATGAATAGTTAGCAAATTGTGCGCAACCCATATTACGACCCTCTTGACGCATCGCGCTCCAGTTGATCCCCGCTACTTGTGACATTTTCATGTTTTCTAGGAGCACTTCCTGAGCCTAGGATACTTGGAACATGACGACTATTGGAGCTATAACTTTGATCGTTTAACCCAATCAGCTATGACTAAATGCTGGGGACCGATTATTTCAATTTTAGCACTCCTCGACCTTTGACTGCGATAATTTGACCTACCTATCATGTGAAGTGGTATACACACAATCTCAACTATTGCAGCGTTCACACTCAAACTTCACCATACCCCTCCACTATCTATCAAATCAGCACCCGATATCAGGTTACCTTCCCTCGACTCCCGCTTTGAGGGGGAATACCTCATCCCTTACCCGGAGCAACCTACACCTCATCCCGCATTTGGGGCAACTTACTCCTATTTTTGTCTTGCAGTTCATCAAAACAACCAACAGGACAAAAATAACCTTATCCCATACTTGGGGCAACCTACTCCTATTTTTGTCTTGCAATTCATCAAGAACAACCAACAAAACAAAAAAGGGCAAATGTAGACACCAAAATAGTGTCAACCCCCCTTGGTCCCTTTCTAACTTCAACATGCCTAACCTATACTTTATTAATTTAAAATACTTATTTTAAATTAATAATCCCCCCTAGACACCTCACCTTGGATTCCTAGCTCTGAGGCCATTTATCACCCTATGACTAATCATAATTACCTAAGACCTAATTTTAACTCTCCCACTAATTCTCGCACCTATTAAACCCATCTTTGGACCATTTAACAATGACAAGCGAACTTGGCAGATGGAAGAATGGGCAAAAGGCTAAAAATAGCCTTTTCCCATTCTCTAGCCGCTGACGTCGGTTAACAGTCGACCGACGCCAGTGATATCACCAACGTCGGTGGCTTAAAACTAAATTCTGACCTCGACTGCAGCCCAAATGCAAATTTTCTTGCTCTCAGGATCCGAATTCTCTTGTTCCTCGACTCTTTGCAGGAATCAGCATTCTATCATCACTCTCTAGGCTAAGAAACTCTACAGAATTCACTTCACACCAGATTGAAACGTTGCATGAGGTCTCCTACATCAGCCATAATAGAAACAAGTCTTCTACACTTCTGGTTCTCCACCAAGAGCTAAGTATTCTTCTAGTTTATATTTCAGTGTTTTTAGAATGCTTTGGTGATTAGTCCATTGAATATTCTTGATTATTGTTGATAGACAACCTGACTTTCTTCACGAGGCCTTCCTCTCATTCTTATTCCCTTTCCACCCCTATCCTCTACCTTAGCCCTTTCCCAGACCATATTCACTGTCCTGCAATCCTCCACAAACCATTAAACAGACCTAGACTCCTTCCAGACCCCTCTGTTGACCACAAACTTTCTCTGAAACCCATCCAAGGCCATTGCCCTGACCAACATCGACCATTGCCCCTACCGACGTCGGCAGACTAATCGACGTCGACAACCTTGACCAACCGATGCCGACAGAACTACCAACGTCGGTGACTGTGGAAGACTGACAGCAAGATTCAGGTACGCATTATCTATTTCTCTTTCTTTAAGTCTTTCATTATTTCTTTCCATTACGACATTATTTTTATCAACTAGTGGACAGTCATCCCTCAAGGAAGTCTTTGCACTTCTGGGACCAAGCTTTGCTTGGCAGTCCACCATATATCTATCTAACATTTTCTCTGTTTAAGTCTTTCTTATCTACAGGTGTCATCCTCCACAGCCAAAGAGGAGCTCCTTCAATGTCTAGATATGGTGCGCAACTTCATCCAGGTATCATCTAACCCCTGACCAGTTAACTTCAGTTTCTCATTTCTTCTAAATGTAAAAAGCGAAAATGAGTAGAAACACATCTTCTTGTAGACAAAGGTCCCCCACCTGGTAATGAAGGTTGTCTTGAATTGATCCCATTCATTTTTCAACATTTGATTATAACTTGAATAACCATCAAGACGTGAGAAATATTGAGAACCTAAAACAACTTGCAAAATTTGTTCCATGGAAGGAAGTGGATAATTATCCTTGAGATACACTTTGTTTAGATCATGAAAATACACTCAAAGTCTGATTTCTCCATTCTTCTTTTAAATCGGCACAATGTTGTCTACGAAAGTTGAGTGCTTGATAGGAAAGATAATCCTAGACTCAATCAATTTGGTTAGGTCTTTCTTGATGAGTTCTTCTACCTTGGGGTTGATAGGCCTTTGTTTTTTGTCTTATCGGTCTAGCTCCATGCTCCAACTCAATGGTGTGATGAGCTAGAATTGGGTCAAAGCCTTTCAAGTCCTTATATTCCTAAGAAAATATGTCATGAAACTCTTTGCATAATGAAATAAAAGCTTGCCTTTCCAGCTAAGAACAAGCCTTGCCAATCTTCAAAAGTTTGTCCTTGAAAATCAGAACTCTCTCATAGTTCTCTTCTTTTGTTGACATGTTCATTCTTTGGTTTTTCTCTTGATCATCCTCATTGAAAACACTCTTCAAGGTAATCAGCCCCTTGGGTATTCTATTTGACTTTAGCTATATAATTTGCTCTTCATAATGATAATGCAACTTATTTTGATTTCTTGAAGAGAAGCCTACCTCATTTTACAAGAAGTATGCAATGTGATCATCAATTTCAAACATTTTCCATGACACTTCATTATCTAGAATGGAAGGTCTCACAATGATCTCAATATGGGATTGATCATTCTCTTATTCAACATCAGTAGTTGAGTCAAAATGTGCTCTTATTGCAGCCAATATATCAGCGTGCCTGTTCAAGTCTTTTGGTATGGGCTGGATGTTGAAGGCATCAAAATCCTCAAGTAAATCCCATACCCTATGCTTGTAGGACTTGACTAAGGGATTATTGGTTGTAGCTTGACTTCTCACTTGATGAATGACTAGCTCACTTTCTCCATAGACTTTTAAAATCTTGATTCCTCTTTTCTTTTTCCATTGGAGACCATGAACTAAGCCTTCATATTATGCCACATTACAAGTGCAATTGAAGTGAAACCTATAAAAAGAGTAGTAATTATTCTTTGAGGGGAAAACCAACATGACACTAGCTCATGTACCTACTTTTCTCCTTGAACCATTGAAGAACAATTCCCACATGCCATCAAGCTCATGATCTTCATTGGTGAGTGAAGGAATTAGGACATTCTCCTCATGCATGCAGTAAAATTGCAAATCAGTTTCCTTAATGAAATTATAAGGATCAAGGCCATGTGTTTCAGTGTTGTACTTGTTAAGATAGAAGTTAGAAATACCTTCAAGAGGAGAAGATGTTTCACTATTTAGGACTGTTTCTTCCTCTTTGTTGATTAGACAATTTTGATTTGTCATTGTCTCCAAGTATGGCTCAATGTGGAACCTTGATAAGGGCTGAGTCCTTATGGTTACCTTAGTTCTATACCTTCTCTTGAAAGCTAGAAAGGACCAATCAGCAGAAATATATCCTCCTATCTTGGTCATAAAGTCCCTAGATAAGCATATAGAAAAGTGTGTTGGAAGGTCCACCACCACAATATCTTTCATGATAGGGAAGCTTGGGCAGCCATGTAAAAACACTTTCAGACCTTTGACCAATCCTATTATCTTGGTTGGAGTTCCATCTAGCTGCAACCTGCCTTTACTATGTGGCTCATAGTTCAAACCCAGCTTTTCAGCCACTACTTTAGGCATAATAGTAGTGCTTGCTCCACTATCCACAATACAATTATGGACCAACTTATCTCCCATAATGAGTGTGAGGTAGAAGGGTGGAGGATTTTCAAATTTAGTGGAAGGCTCCAAAAGATGATTTAGAGAATTTGTGAGAGCCACACTATGATGATTTGAAGATTGAGGAGCCACTTGCATGCTTATTAACTGCTCTTGCAAAAGCTCCTTTTGACCAGGTATATGTGGAACCTCCCAAATGGATATGCTTGTCTTAGTTCTCTTTAATGAATCCAAAATATTTAGAGATGGAGTATTCACTTTCTCCTACATTTTTTATGGTAATAAAGAAGTTATAGCCTACTATGTTACAATCTTGGCAGCTACATTTACATTCTGATTTTGTTGAGGAACATAGCTTGTAGAAGGTGTAGCACTTTGATTAGTGCTTTGTGGCCTTGAAGAGGTAGCACTTAGAATTATTTGTGGCTCCTGGCCTCCTCCCAAGGCTCTCTTCTTGGACCTTGTATTATATATAATCAACATGCCTTGAGTCAACACAAAATCATCTTTTACTTGAAAATTCATCATTCCCACACTTGGGCTACTGCCTTCTCCATGATAATCTCTTTAGCTAGGACATGCTTATTCTACTATCGTGTAAGGATTAGTTTCCTCTTGTATAGTCAAAGCGTAGTTGCTTCCTCCATCATCATGTGTAAACTAACCTTGAGGTTACCCCCATTGGTCTACATGATCTTCTCCTTGCATTATATTTACATGAACAGGAACAATAGCCTTTACAAGAGGAGTATAATTTAGATTTTATGGATTGGTCTACCTACTATAACCTTGTTGATTTTGTCCTCTCCCTTTATAATTGTATTGGGATGGAGCTCTATATCCTTGTTGAGGATAGTGTTGTGCATTAGGAGGATCACTTTCCTAATATTGAGCTTGCTTGAGTTGAGCTCTCAATGATTTGATTTGTTTGTCCTTGTCCACAACATTATCCACCTTCTTGGGAAAGGCTCTTGGCTTCACATTGGCATTGAGAACTTGTGACATGATTGGAGATTCAACCAAATTATGGGACAACAAAGGCATGGAAACTCTTGGAGGAAGTCTTCTAACCTAAATTAAGCTATTCTCAGCCTCAATTGCTAGCTCATATGCACCTGGAAGAGTGAATCCTCCCATTGACTGCAACATAATAGCAACATCAGAACCAATCCCTTTGAGTTATGTTGGGAACACAAAGTTAAGAGGAGGTCTCATGATTGGTGGCAGTCTATACCATGTTCTTTGAAATCTCTCATTGAAATCTCCTATGGATTCATTTGGAACTCTTCTTATTACATTTAGTTGATGTATTAGGGAAGCATGATCACTCTTATTTTTTAATCTTGTCGCCAATAGGTCTCCAAAGCCATCCCAACTTGTAATGCAGCCCCCTTCCAATGTTCTATACCAGACAAGTGTGTTGCCTTTTTAAAGGCATAGCAAGTAGCCTAATGGCTATGTTGGCTCTACTAATATTACGGAAATTACAAAAATTGGAGATGTCTCTAATATGTTCAGATGGAGTAATATGACCCTCCCCATTGAAACTAGGAAGATTTTTGGTAGCATTTGGAGGGATGGGGTCATATGCAGGAAGCTCTATTAGTTTTTGGGTATTAAAAGTAGGGAAAGGTTGATGTCTATCTATCTCTCCCCTTTCCCCTATTTCTCTTCTTCCCCTTTGATCCTCTATTTCTTCCTCTTCTTCAACTTCTTCCTCTCCTTAAGCTTCTTCTATTCCTTCCTCTTCTTCCCCAAAACCTCCTTACCAAGGACTTAATAGGGATAGGACTGGTTTAGAGTGTTGTTCTTTAGGAAGATTTTCAGATAAAGGGGCTTGGTGAAAAAATATTAAGGACATTATGAGGACCACGTAGGATAATGTATAAAACTTGGTCTAGAACCAAGGGTTCACACCCTTTTAGAGTTGCCAAATGTTGGGTTAGGGGTATTTCTACTACTTTAAGCCTGTCAAGACCAAGATTCACCTTGACTTAGAAATAATTTGGGTCCCTGTAGACACCTAAAAAGTGTCTAACCCTTGGTCTTCCTCTCTCCCCTTGGTCCCTTGCCACTTCGACTACCCCTAACCTACCTAGGTCTTATTAATTGAAAATAAACATCTATTTTTAATTAAATAAGGCCCCTTTTCCCTCTCCTTGCCACCTTGCCACCCTAGGATACCCTCCTTGGATCCCCTTTATTCCCCACATGGCCATTTAATGCCTTAGACTCCCATTCCAACCTCTCCTCTCGCCCATTTAACCCCCGTCGACCGTTTCACCCTGGGATTCATTTGACCCGGCCATTGGGAAACGGATGAAAGGCTATTTTGAGCCTTTCTCCAGCCTTTTAGCTGCCGATGTCGGTCATCCTTCGGCCGACGTCGGCGATATTGCCAGCGTCGGCACCCTACATAACGGTTTCTTCACCATTTTCCTCTGTCTCTAGTTCCGCTTGGCTTTTCTGGACTTCTCTGCATCTCTAGCTCTCGCATCCCGACTCTTGAATCTTTGTCATCAAACCCTTGTATCAGCAATCTCTCTACCAATCAATCTGACTCTCCCCCTTAGGTACACAGCAAGCTTCTGCAAGTGAACAACGGGGATTCTTCATCAGCAACAGGCTTCAACAAGCGGCAACAAGATCAACACCTTCTTCAGCAGGGCACAGGTAAGTACTCTGTTTATTTGCTTTATGCTTTCTAGTTATCATGTTTTAAACTAGATTCAGCTCTTCTACCCCCCCACACTGTTAACCAAGCCAGGCAGACCCGTATTCCCATCTCCTTGATTATCCTCCTCTGTCCCTCTCTGTCCATTTGACTCCCCTGTATCTCTGCCTAAGACCATCCACAGACCCGTCCATCAGACTCAGACCCATCCACAGACCAGACCACAGACCAAGCCCGGACCATCCACAGACCAGAACCTGCCCTGACCCGTCTAGAGGCCATTGCCCCGACCGACGCCAGTCATTACCCCCACCGACGTCGGCAGACTAACCGACGTCGACAGACCCGACAACCGACGCCGGTAGGACCACCGACGCCGGCGACTGTGACCAGGCCGACAGCTTCTTCCAGGTAAGCCTTTGCTTCCTTTTCTCTTTCAGTTTGCTATTTATTTCAGTCTTTTTTAGCATTCTGTATTTTTATCAGTCATTTATCTTTTATCAAACAGTGGGTTGACCTCCCTCAAGGAAGTTCTCATACTTCTGGGAACAAGCTTTTGCTTGGCAACCCACCGCCTATCTATCTAACGCCTCTTTGTCCAAGTTCTTTTTCTTTGCAGGTGTCATTCCTCCACAGCCAAAGAGGAGTGCTCACAAGCGTCTGGATTTACGGTGCGCAATCTTTAGTCCAGGTACTTCTCAAGCCTTGTCCATTTATCTTTTTAGTTTCTTCTTTCTCTTAAGTTTGAAAAGCGAAATTTGAGGTAGAAACATCTCTGGCACGCCCGGTGGGACCCTAGGTTCCTCCTGGGTTCCTTTTCTTTTTCATTCATTTAGGAGCATTAGGTTCTTACCTTTTCTCCTCCTTCTTTTCTTCTCAATGACACTATAAGTAGGACTAAAACGAATCTTTCTTCCTTGCATTTCTAGACTAGTCTAAACATCATACTCTCAACCCTTTCTCAAACTTGTCTTCATAACAAACATCACATTTTGACTTGGGCATTAAAACATATTGCACTTTCATTTCTGCTTGTGCTTGCATTAGTCCACATCTAGTAACTTAGGCGCATATTGAATAAACCGTAGACACTTGATGTTACACTACCTGACCACATGCACTAAAACAAACATAAAACTTACCTGAGACAAGGCCCGACTGGGATTTCATCCCCCAGCGGATACCTTACCCGTCCCGGTGACCCTACTTGGATTTCATCACCAAGGGGGAAGCCCACTCCGTTCTCTGGTGGAGTCTAAACTCTAGGCGAGGTATATCTTGGCTAAGCGAGACCAGCTAACCACTGGAATCGTGAAGTGAGGGGAGCTTGCTCCTTAGCACCAGGCCACGTACCAGACCCTAACACAGACTTTGAGCACCTAAAACAACACCTGAAACCATCTTTAGACCACCTTCTTCTAGGACCCATTTTTCAGCCAATCTCCCCAAACATTCATCTAAGGCATAAGCCACAAATTCTAAGGTTAATTCCTAGGTTTTATCGCTTAGGCTTGTCTGTCTCTCTCTGTTTTCCTCTTCTCATCTGTTTGTTTGAGTGAGTGAGGACGCTTTCTTCTTTGCTTTTCCAAGAATCTTTTTGTTCTCTGGAAGACACAGTCACCGACATCGGTTCTTCCACCGACGTCGGCTCTCCCCTGTCACTGGCATCGGTTCTGCTACCGACGTCGGCCATCTTTCTTACCGGCATCGGTTATCTGACCGACGTCGGCTACTTTATTACCGACATCGGTTTTTCAACCGACGTCGGTCTCTGTCACTATCCTTTTTCTTCAAAACCAGCAGCCTAAAATCTGCCCATTCTCTGTCAAGACCACATTTTGGTTTTCTGAGACTGCAAGAACACAGTTTCTGGAACCAGGACTCTCTTCTTAACCACTTTAGCCAACAACCGCTTCCGTCTATCCCGTCCCTAACCAGTCCTATTATGGAGTTCCACTCGGAGACTGAAAGAACTCCTACAGGACCGACCCCGACCCCGACCCCGACTCAAATTCCCATCATCCCTGAAGGGGACCAAGATTTCGAGAGATTCTTGGACCTCAATACCGCAGCCCTCCAAAACTATCTTGCGAGAAACCCAACGCGAGACCTTTCGGGTGACGTGGCGATGACATCCACACCATTCGCCACCCAACCCTTTTTGACTCAGCGTTTCGCCTCAACTATCAACCAAACCATGGCCAATACGCAAAGTTTAGCCTCCCCGTCTATTTTTAGACCGACCTCCATCGTGGTTCCGTTACCCCCTCAACCACCTGCAATTCAACCAAGTTCTACATCATATCAGAACTTGATTGTCTCGACCCCTCACACTCTTGCGCCCACCAATGTAAGCGTGCCGACCTCTCTTTCTACCAGTGCCGCCATTCAACCACCTTTGGTGGTGCCCAGTCAACCTATACCTTCGACCTTCGTAACGCAACCACCTTTAGCCTCCACTTCCGCCCCTGCGACTAGTCATCCGTACGTTGTACAACCGACTATGTCGCACACCTCCTCTAGCCTATTCCAAGCGCCTTACCACCTAGGGGGCGCTCAACCCGCCAATCCGTCAGCAGATCTTATCAAGATGCTGATGGATAAAATGTCCAGTCTCGAAGCCTCCATTTCCAGTTCAATCAATACTTTGTCATATGAACAAATTTGCAGCGAGCCCATCCATCCTTCCGTCCCTATTCGGCCATACCCTAACCATTGGGAGCTTCCTAAATTCACTCGTTTTCAGAGTAAGGAAGACCCACAACAACATCTACGGGCATTTAGACATGCCTGTTATCTTATTGCCCATGACGATGCGTTGCTTTTACGCACATTCCCTATGTCCCTTTCTAGCCCTGCCTTTGACTGGTATAGTTCTTTTGCCAGACACTCTATCTTTTCATTCATCCAACTCGCCCAACTATTTCTTGACCATTTCTCGATCAACATCACCAAACAAGTCTCAATCACAGACCTTTACTCCATCAGGCAATTTGACGACGAATCTGTTGTCGATTTTGTCGCTCGTTGGAGAGGTCTGATCAACCAGCTCTCCTTCTCTTTACCTCAACCCGAGCTCATCGAGCTCTTCTCTCGAGCATGTGCTAGACACATCTCTTCTACCTTGCGGATTCAGACATTCCGCACTTTTGACGAAGCTTTCATCATGGCTCGAAAGCTCGAACTCCGTGCCCTTGAAGAAGATAAGGTCAAATTGCGTCATACCAACGCAAAATCCACTGGCCATTCTTCTTCCAGACCTTCTTCTTCTGCCAATTCTGAATCTAAAGGAGTGGCTAACACTGTGGTCGTTAGATCACCATCATCGACGACAACTAATTACTCTCAACCTTCGACATCTTCCAGCATCACCAAACAATTCCAACAACGGTACATTCAGCGTTCTTACACTCTGCTGGGAGAACCATACGCTTCCGTTTTGGAAAAACTTCTCAAGCAGGGGGTCCTCAATCTCCCTCCGATCCGACCACCTTAATTTGACCCTTCAAAATCCATCCCTACATGGTATAGGGAGGCCGACTTCTGTCCCTTTCATCGCGTCCAAGGCCACGACATCGACAACTGCCGAACCTTCAAAAACATCGTCCAAGACATGATCGACAAGGGGGATCTTATTTTAGATAACCCGAATGCCCCACCTAACCAACATATCGACATTTTCAAACAACCATTTCCGAATCATCCGCCTACTCAAAACCACGGCCAGACTTCGACCAATGACCCTCAAGACCATGGCATTCACACGATTAGCACTATCTTGCCTCTTGTCCTTGACCAACCTCTTCCATCAAAGGATGAGGAACCTTCTTCTCTTATTAACCCTCCATCTACCTCTCTTGTATTGGAGGACGCTTTGACCACATCAACGCCATTAAGCCCATCTCCATCTGAAGACCCTACCTTGCCTACTCCTCAACTACAAGTAGAAGGCACGATCATCCATGCCCTCTGCCCATTTGAGGAGCCGCACTCTCTTATTTCTTCTCCATCAAGAGAAGAACCAGTCTCTCCACCCATTTCAACCGAGGAAGACCCAGTCACGGTTTCCTCTTGCCCTTTGCGTGAGATTGTTACATCTCGCTCACCTCCATCCACATCTAAACCCAAACCTTTATCTAACCTCGCCTCGCACAACGGTGGCCCTCGACCCAAACACACGAAGACCACTAGACCTCATCGGAGGACTCCTCCCCCACCCTCGTCATTACCTTCAATCTTGGGCCCGCATCCATCCACTTTAATAGGAGTGCTTCCCACTCCCATCTTTTACAGAGGCACATCGCCTCCATTACTCTCTCAACCCATCAGACAAACATCTCATCCAAACCCTCGACCCATGCCTCCTTCGCCTCCCAAACCAGCGTCACCAACCCTCACTGTAATAAAATATCCTGACCCGTTAGCAGGTTCATATGCCTTGCTCTTACGGCGATTATTGCAGTCCTCTCGTATCGACCTCCCGCCTCTTAGACAATATCAATCTCTCGGACCTAAACCCCCATGGTTCGACGACACTTGCATTTGTGCGTATCATCGCACGCCTGGGCACGACACGGAGCATTGTCATGCCCTCAAGGTTGCCATTCGCCAATGTTTGGTGAATGACACCTCCCTTTCCAACCACATCATCAGTAAACCTTCAACACCGCCTCACTCATCAACTCTCGGATCAAGGCCATCTTGGTTCGACAACTCTAAGTTTTGCCATTATCATCACACTCCGGGACATGACACTGAGCGTTGTTGCGCTCTTAAAGCTGTCATTCGTCAGCACCGGAAAAAGGATTCCCTTCTCATCAAGGATCCTCTTGACCATCTCTTCAACAAAACATCAACCCCGACTCATGCCTCTCCAACCTCATCACCTAAATCGGGATCTCCACGCTGGAATATGGTCCCTTTACCGCCTTTGACCCCCTTATTCGACATTAACACCGTCCATCTGACCACTAAACCTCAATCGACCTTAACCAATCTTTCAAACATTCTCCCTACCCACTGGGGGAATTCATCCTTCATCCAAACCTCGACCAACTTCTCAACCCAGTCTCTACCACATATCAATCAACCAGACCTCTCGACCAAACATTCTACCTTTTTCAACCAACCAACGACAATGTCAACCAACTTCACATCCATCAATCAACCCCTGACCAATCTGGAAAGAGGCAAATGGGGCAGGCTTGCTCCCAATTGACTCGGACCTTAACATACAAGCATGGTCCAGGGTCTTATTAGACCTTAAACCCCTTCTTATGTCTTGCGTCTTCGACCATTTCTTCTGCTAGTCGAGTACTCGTCTACTTGACACGTAACTTGAGCTCGTCCCTTGAGCAATCCTCGTCCTCTTAATCCTCATCCCTTTCAACCCTATTCCCCTTTAACAAGTCCTCTACGACCCTTTTATGATGCATGGATGCTTTGTCCTAATAAAGGGGCGTCCTTGACCTTCTACAGTCTTGTCCATGACTCTCATTTCTATCAATATATCCAAATCAAGATGTCAAAACATATCCATGGTCACAAAATCAAGTCAAATTCAAAAAGACAGACTGATCCCTCGAAGGACAGCTGTACTATCATTGCTTTATTACTAGACTGATCCCTTGAAGGACAGCTAGGCCAACTTTTCAAACATTATTAAGCAAAAATATAGACCACTCCCTCGAAGGATGACTATGACTACTCTGACAATAAACAGCACTTTTCTTAGAAGCTTCCCGCATTGATCAGCTTCGCAACATGACCATTACATCAAATGACATCTCTATGCAGGCTTCCCGCATTGATCAGTCTGCGCCAAAAAAAAAAAAATGAGTCACGGACATTGGCTTATAGTTGTCTCAGGGTCTCCTATAAAAAGGGGCAAGGTTATTCCTACTCTTAAATTGGGTTACCCTATCCTCCTCCTATCACCTGCTCAAGGGACTTCGAGCTCACTTTAATGTCAAAGTGATTCGATTACCGCCCTAACACCATACTGGTCAACGACGTAATGCATGAACGGGGCTTTTGTTCTTATAACCCCTATCTATGCTTCCTTTCTGGTCCTTGTCAATGAAAGAGCGATTTGCCTTTCACCTTTTCTCTACACTTTGGTCACATTTAACCACATCAATTTTCGACTCATCTCAAACCCAGCCATTTTCATCATTTTCAGCTGACACCAACCTCGACACTTTCAACATGACATCAGGCATCATCCTTGTCCTTTTCACATAGTTTCTATGGACACCAATACACATGGAAACTATCTACCAGACCCAATTTATGTTAAGCATAAACCAATACTTGTTGAATCATAAATAGACCCTCCATTCATTTTTAGCATACATCCATCGCGACTATGGAAACTTGCTAGAGATGAAAGACTCTCGACCAATTCTACAGAATACACCATCTGTAGCATCCTTTTATCCTCATCTTAGCCTCATCATTTCGACACTTGACCACATCTAATCATCAACCAATCTTCTCATTTTGTCCGAACTACATTGGTCTGAGGCCCTATGACCAGGGCTATGTAGGCAGCACTCAGATACCACATCTTCTGAGGTTAGCTCGACCACCCCCGTTTGTTCATCTCTATGATGGACAAACCTTCTCTTCTTTGACTCTTATCACGCCCAACTTCGTCAACTTTGACCAAGACCTTTGACCAAGACCTCTTATCAAGACCAATCATCGACTTTGACCAAGACCAATCAATCCCTCTGACCCTTCCTCCCTTTTAGGGAGAACTACATCGGCCTGAGGCCCCTACGACAGGGGCTATGTAGGCAGCACTCAGTTGACATGGGGTCTTCTGGGGTTAGCTCGGCCGCATCCTTTCGTCCATCCATCCTCTTGACCAATGACCATTGGAGATCATGCCTATCTCCTTCGACCTTCGACCGCTTCCAAGACGTAGTTGCCTTGGTTGTTTTTGCGTGTGTGCTACCTCACGGCTGGTTAGCAGAATTGTCCGCAGACTATTTTTGACCCTTCGCAAGTATAGGATCGCGAGCCGGTTGATCTGCACTACTTGTGGCTTTTTCGTGTTTTTGGGAGCACTTCCTGAGCCCTGGATACCTGGAACATGATGACCATTTGGAGCTTCAGCTTAGATTGAGTGACCCGATCAGCAGACGACTAAATGCTGGGGCCCAGTTACTTCAATTTTGGCACTCCTCGACCCTTGACCTGCGACAATTTGACCTGACCATCTTGTGCAGTGGTATGCGCGTAATCATGACTTTTGCAGCGTTCTCACTCACCTCTCTCTTTCTCATCCACCTTTTGTCAAATCAGCACCCGACATCAGGTTCCTTCCCTCGACACCCGCTTTGAGGGGGAATACCTCGTCCATACTTCGGGGCAATCCACATCATCCCTTACCTGGGGCAACCACTCCCTGTTTTTGTCTTGCAGTTCATCTGGAACAACCAACAAGACAAAAAGGGGCAAATGTAGACACCTAAAAAGTGTCTAACCCTTGGTCTTCCTCTCTCCCCTTGGTCCCTTGCCACTTCGACTACCCCTAACCTACCTAGGTCTTATTAATTGAAAATAAACATCTATTTTTAATTAAATAAGGCCCCTTTTCCCTCTCCTTGCCACCTTGCCACCCTAGGATACCCTCCTTGGATCCCCTTTATTCCCCACATGGCCATTTAATGCCTTAGACTCCCATTCCAACCTCTCCTCTCGCCCATTTAACCCCCGTCGACCGTTTCACCCTGGGATTCATTTGACCCGGCCGTTGGGAAACGGATGAAAGGCTATTTTTAGCCTTTCTCCAGCCTTTTAGCCACCGACGTCGGTCATCCTTCGGCCGACGTCGGCGATATTGCCGGCGTCGGCACCCTTCATAACGGTTTCTTCACCGTTTTCCTCTGTCTCTGGTTCCACTTGGCTTTTCTGGACTTCTCTGCGTCTCTAGCTCTCGCATCCCGACTCTTAAATCTTTGTCATCAAACCCTTGTATCAGCAATCTCTCTACCAATCAATCTGACTCTCCCCCTCAGGTACACAGCAAGCTTCTGCAAGTGAACAACGGGGATTCTTCATCAGCAACAGGCTTCAACAAGCGGCAACAAGATCAACACCTTCTTAGGCAGGGCACAGGTAAGTACTCTGTTTATTTGCTTTATGCTTTCTAGTTATCATGTTTTAAACTAGATTCAGCTCTTCTACCCCCCCACACTGTTAACCAAGCCAGGCAGACCCGTATTCCCATCTCCTTGATTGTCCTCCTCTGTCCCTCTCTGTCCATTTGACTCCCCTGTATCTCTGCCTAAGACCATCCACAGACCCGTCCATCAGACTCAGACCCGTCCACAGACACGTCCACAGACCAGACCACAGACCAAGCCCGGACCATCCACAGACCAGAACCTGCCCTCACCCGTCTAGAGGCCATTGCCCTGACCGACGCCGGTCATTACCCCCACCGACGTCGGCAGACTAACCGACGTCGGCAGACCCGACAACCGACGCCGGTAGGACCACCGACGCCGGCAACTGTGACCAGGCCGACAGCTTCTTCCAGGTAAGCCTTTGCTTCCTTTTCTCTTTCAATTTGCTATTTATTTCAGTCTTTTTTAGCATTTTGTCTTTTTATCAGTCATTTATCTTTTATCAAACAGTGGGTTGACCTCCCTTAAAGAAGTTCTCATACTTCTGGGAACAAGCTTTCGCTTGGCAACCCACCGCCTATCTATCTAACGCCTCTTTGTCCAAGTTCTTTTTCTTTGCAGGTGTCATTCCTCCACAGCCAAAGAGGAGTGCTCACAAGCGTCTGGATTTACGGTGCGCAATCTTTAGTCCAGGTACTTCTCAAGCCTTGTCCATTTATCTTTTTAGTTTCTTCTTTCTCTTAAGTCTGAAAAGCGAAATTTGAGGTAGAAACATCTCTGGCACGCCCGGTGGGACCCTAGGTTCCTCCTGGGTTCCTTTTCTTTTTCATTCATTTAGGAGCATTAGGTTCTTACCTTTTCTCCTCCTTCTTTTCTTCTCAATGACACTATAAGCAGGACTAAAAGGAATCTTTCTTCCTTGCATTTCTAGACTAGTCTAAACATCATACTCTCAACCCTTTCTCAAACTTGTCTTCATAACAAACATCACATTTCGACTTGGGCATTAAAACATATTGCACTTTCATTTCTGCTTGTGCTTGCATTAGTCCACATCTAGTAACTTAGGCACATATTGAATAAACCGTAGACACTTGATGTTACACTACCTGACCACATGCACTAAAACAAACATAAAACTTACCTGAGACAAGGCCCGACTCGGATTTCATCCCCCAGCGGATACCTTACCCGTCCCGGTGACCCTACTTGGATTTCATCACCAACGGGGAAGCCCACTCCGTTCTCTGGCGGAGTCTAAACTCTAGGCGAGGTATATCTTGGCTAAGCGAGACCAGCTAACCACTGGAATCGTGAAGTGAGGGGAGCTTGCTCCTTAGCACCAGGCCACGTACCAGACCCTAACACAGACTTTGAGCACCTAAAACAACACCTGAAACCATCTTTAGACCGCCTTCTTTTAGGACCCATTTTTCAGCCAATCTCCCCAAACATTCATCTAAGGCATAAGCCACAAATTCTAAGGTTAATTCCTAGGTTTTATCGCTTAGGCTTGTCTGTCTCTCTCTGTTTTCCTCTTCTCATCTGTTTGTTTGAGTGAGTGAGGACGCTTTCTTCTTTGCTTTTCCAAGAATCTTTTTGTTCTCTGGAAGACACAGTCATCGACATCGGTTCTTCCACCGACGTCGGCTCTCCCCTGTCACCGGCATCGGTTCTACTACCGACGTCGGCCATCTTTCTTACCGGCATCGGTTATCTGACCGACGTCGGCTACTTTATTACCGACATCGGTTTTTCAACCAACGTCGGTCTCTGTCACTATCCTTTTTCTTCAAAACCAGCAGCCTAAAATCTGTCCATTCTCTGTCAAGACCACATTTTGGTTTTCTGAGACTGCAAGAACACAGTTTCTGGAACTAGGACTCTCTTCTTAACCACTTTAGCCAACAACCGCTTCCGTCTATCCCGTCCCTAACCAGTCCTATCATGGAGTTCCACTCGGAGACTGAAAGAACTCCTACAGGACCGACCCCGACCCCGACCCCGACTCAAATTCCCATCATCCCTAAAGGGGACCAAGATTTCGAGAGATTCTTGGACCTCAATACCGCAGCCCTCCAAAACTATCTTGCGAGAAACCCAACGCGAGACCTTTCGGGTGACGTGGCGACGACATCCACACCATTCGCCACCCAACCCTTTTTGACTCAGCGTTTCGCCTCAACTATCAACCAAACCATGGCCAATACGCAAAGTTTAGCCTCCCCGTCTATTTTTAGACCGACCTCCATCGGGGTTCCGTTACCCCCTCAACCACCTGCAATTCAACCAAGTTCTACATCATATCAGAACTTGATTGTCTCGACCCCTCACACTCTTGCGCCCACCAATGTAAGCGTGCTGACCTCTCTTTCTACCAGTGCCGCCATTTAACCACCTTTGGCGGTGCCCAATCAACCTATACCTTCGACCTTCGTAACGCAACCACCTTTAGCCTCCACTTCCGCCCCTGCGACTAGTCATCCGTACGTTGTACAACCGACTATGTCGCACACCTCCTCTAGCCTATTCCAAGCGCCTTACCACCTAGGGGGCGCTCAACCCGCCAATCCGTCAGCAGATCTTATCAAGATGCTGATGGATAAAATGTCCAGTCTCGAAGCCTCCATTTCCGGTTCAAGCAATACTTTGTCATATGAACAAATTTGCAGCGAGCCCATCCATCCTTCCGTCCCTATTCGGCCATGCCCTAACCATTGGGAGCTTCCTAAATTCACTCATTTTCAGAGTAAGGAAGACCCACAACAACATCTACGGGCATTTAGACATGCCTGTTATCTTATTGCCCATGACGATGCGTTGCTTTTACGCACGTTCCCTATGTCCCTTTCTGGCCCTGCCTTTGACTGGTATAGTTCTCTTGCCAGACACTCTATCTTTTCATTCATCCAACTCGCCCAACTATTTCTTGACCATTTCTCGATCAACATCACCAAACAAGTCTCAATCACAGACCTTTACTCCATCAGGCAATTTGACGACGAATCTGTTGTCGATTTTGTCGCTCATTGGAGAGGTCTGATCAACCAGCTCTCCTTCTCTTTACCTCAACCCGAGCTCATCGAGCTCTTCTCTCGAGCATGTGCCAGACACATCTCTTCTAACTTGCGGATTCAGACATTCCGCACTTTTGACGAAGCTTTCATCATGGCTCGAAAGCTCGAACTCCGTGCCCTTGAAGAAGATAAGGTCAAATTACATCATACCAACGCAAAATCCACTGGCCATTCTTCTTCCAGACCTTCTTCTTCTGCCAATTCCGAATCTAAAGGAGTGGCTAACACTGTGGTCGTTAGATCACCATCATCGACGACAACTAATTACTCTCAACCTTCGACATCTTCCAGCATCACCAAACAATTCCAACAACGGTACATTCAGCATTCTTACACTCCGCTGGGAGAACCATATGCTTCCGTTTTGGAAAAACTTCTCAAGCAGGGGGTCCTCAATCTCCCTCCGATCCGACCACCTCAATTTGACCCTTCAAAATCCATCCCTACATGGTATAGGGAGGCCGACTTCTGTCCCTTTCATCGCGTCCAAGGCCACGACATCGACAACTGCCGAACCTTCAAAAACATCGTCCAAGACATGATCGACAAGGGGGATCTTATTTTAGATAACCCGAACGCCCCACCTAACCAACATATCGACATTTTTAAATAGCCATTTCCGAATCATCCGCCTACTCAAAACCACGTCCAGACTTTAACCAATGACCCTCAAGACCATGGCATTCACACGATTAGCACTATCTTGCCTCTTGTCCTTGACCAACCTCTTCCATCAAAGGATGAGGAACCTTCTTCTCTTATTAACCCTCCATCTACCTCTCTTGTATTGGAGGACGCTTTGACCACATCAACGCCATTAAGCCCATCTCCATCCGAAGACCCTACCTTGCCTACTCCTCAACTACAAGTAGAAGGCATGATCATCCATGCCCTCTGCCCACTTGAGGAGCCACCCTCTCTTATTTCTTCTCCATCAAGAGAAGAACCAGTCTCTCCACCCATTTCAACCGAGGAAGACCCAGTCACGGTTTCCTCTTGCCCTTTGCGTGAGATTGTTACATCTCGCTCACCTCCATCCACATCTAAACCCAAACCTATATCTAACCTCGCCTCGCACAACGGTGGCCCTCGACCCAAACACACGAAGACCACTAGACCTCATCGGAGGACTCCTCCCCCACCCTCGTCATTACCTTCAATCTTGGGCCCGCATCCGTCCACTTTAATAGGAGTGCTTCCCACTCCCATCTTTTACAGAGGCACATCGCCTCCATTACTCTCTCAACCCATCAGACAAACATCTCATCCAAACCCTCGACCCATGCCTCCTTCGCCTCCCAAACCAGCGTCACCAACCCTCACTGCAATAAAACATCCTGACCCGTTAGCATGTTCATATGCCTTGCTCTTACGGCGATTATTGCAGTCCTCTCGTATCGACCTCCCGCCTCTTAGACAATATCAATCTCTCGGACCTAAACCCCCATGGTTCGATGACACTTGCATTTGTGCGTATCATCGCACGCCTGGGCACGACACGGAGCATTGTCATGCCCTCAAAGTCGCCATTCGCCAATGTTTGGCGAATGACACCTCCCTTTCCAACCACATCATCAGTAAACCTTCAACACCGCCTCACTCATCAACTCTCAGATCAAGGCCATCTTGGTTCGACAACTCTAAGTTTTGCCATTATCATCACACTCCGGGACATGACACTGAGCGTTGTTGCGCTCTTAAAGCTGTCATTCGTCAGCACCGGAAAAAGGATTCCCTTCTCATCAAGGATCCTCTTGACCATCTCTTCAACAAAACATCAACCCCGACTCATGCCTCTCCAACCTCATCACCTAAATCGGGATCTCCACGCTGGAATATGGTCCCTTTACCGCCTTTGACCCCCTTATTCGACATTAACACCGTCCATCTGACCACTAAACCTCAATCGACCTTAACCAATCTTTCAAACATTCTCCCTACCCACTGGGGGAATTCATCCTTCATCCAAACCTCGACCAACTTCTCAACCCAGTCTCTACCACATATCAATCAACCAGACCTCTCGACCAAACATTCTACCTTTTTCAACCAACCAACGACAATGTCAACCAACTTCACATCCATCAATCAACCCCTGACCAATCTGGAAAGAGGCAAATGGGGTAGGCTTGCTCCCAATTGACTCGGACCTTAACATACAAGCATGGCCCAGGGTCTTATTAGACCTTAAACCCCTTCTTATGTCTTGCGTCTTCGACCATTTCTTCTGCTAGTCGAGTACTCGTCTGCTTGACACGTAACTTGAGCTCGTCCCTTGAGCAATCCTCGTCCTCTTAATCCTCATCCCTTCCAACCCTATTCCCCTTTAACAAGTCCTCTACGACCCTTTTATGATGCATGGATGCTTTGTCCTAATAAAGGGTCGTCCTTGACCTTCTACAGTCTTGTCCATGACTCTCATTTCTATCAATATATCCAAATCAAGATGTCAAAACATATCCATGGTCACAAAATCAAGTCAAATTCAAAAAGACAGACTGATCCCTCGAAGGACAGTTGTACTATCATTACTGTATTACTAGACTGATCCCTTGAAGGACAGCTAGGCCAACTTTTCAAACATTATTAAGCAAAAATATAGACCACTCCCTCGAAGGATGGCTATGAGTACTCTGGCAATAAACAGCACTTTTCTTAGAAGCTTCCCGCATTGATCAGCTTCGCAACATGACCATTACATCAAATGACATCTCTATGCAGGCTTCCCGCATTGATCAGTCTGCGCCAAAAAAAAAAAAAAAACGAGTCACAGACATTGGCTTATAGTTGTCTCAGGGTCTCCTATAAAAAGGGGCAAGGTTATTCCTGCTCTTAAACTAGGTTACCCTATCCTCCTCCTATCACCTGCTCAAGGGACTTCGAGCTCACTTTAATGTCAAAGTGATTCGATTACCGCCCTAACACCATACTGGTCAACGACGTAATGCATGAACGGGGCTTTTGTTCTTATAACCCCTATCTATGCTTCCTTTCTGGTCCTTATCAATGAAAGAGCGATTTGCCTTTCACCTTTTCTCTACACTTTGGTCACATTTAACCACATCAATTGTCGACTCATCTCAAACCCAGCCATTTTCATCATTTTCAGCTGACACCAACCTCGACACTTTCAACATGACATCAGGCATCATCCTTGTCCTTTTCACATAGTTTCTATGGACACCAATACACATGGAAACTATCGACCAGACCCAATTTATGTTAAGCATAAACCAATACTTGCTGAAGCATAAATAGACCCTCCATTCATTTTTAGCATACATCCATCGCGACTATGGAAACTTGCTAGAGATGAAAGACTCTCGACCAATTCTACAGAATACACCATCTGTAGCATCCTTTTATCCTCATCTTAGCCTCATCATTTCAACGCTTGACCACATCTAATCATCAACCAATCTTCTCATTTTGTTCGAACTACATTGGTCTGAGGCCCTATGACTAGGGCTATGTAGGCAGCACTCAGATACCACATCTTCTGAGGTTAGCTCGACCACCCCCGTTTGTTCGTCTCTATGATGGACAAACCTTCTCTTCTTTGACTCTTATCACGCCCAACTTCATCAACTTTGATCAAGACCTTTGACCAAGACCTCTTATCAAGACCAATCATCGACTTTGACCAAGACCAATCAATCCCTCTGACCCTTCCTCCCTTTTAGGGAGAACTACATCGGCCTGAGGCCCCTACGACAGGGGCTATGTAGGCAGCACTCAATTGACATGGGGTCTTCTGGGGTTAGCTCGGCCGCATCCTTTCGTCCATCCATCCTCTTGACCAATGACCATTGGAGATCATGCCTATCTCCTTCGACCTTCGACCGCTTCCAAGACGTAGTTGCCTTGGTTGTTTTTGCGTGTGTGCTACCTCACGGCTGGTTAGCAGAATTGTCCGCAGACTATTTTTGACCCTTCGCAAGTATAGGATCGCGAGCCGGTTGATCTGCACTACTTGTGGATTTTTCGTGTTTCTGGGAGCACTTCCTGAGCCCTGGATACCTGGAACACGACGACCATTTGGAGCTTCAGCTTAGATTGAGTGACCCGATCAGCAGACTACTAAATGCTGGGGCCCGGTTACTTCAATTTTGGCACTCCTCGACCCTTGACCTGCGACAATTTGATCTGACCATCTTGTGCAGTGGTATGCGTGCAATCATGACTTTTGTAGCGTTCTCACTCACCTCTCTCTTTCTCATCCACCTTTTGTCAAATCAGCACCCGACATCAGGTTCCTTCCCTCGACTCCCGCTTTGAGGGGGAATACCTCGTCCATACTTCGGGGCAATCCACATCATCCCTTACCTGGGGCAACCACTCCCTGTTTTTGTCTTGTAGTTCGTCTGGAACAACTAACAAGACAAAAAGGGGCAAATGTAGACACCTAAAAAGTGTCTAACCCTTGGTCTTCCTCTCTCCCCTTGGTCCCTTGCCACTTCGACTACCCCTAACCTACCTAGGTCTTATTAATTGAAAATAAACATCTATTTTTAATTAAATAAGGCCCCTTTTCCCTCTCCTTGCCACCTTGCCACCCTAGGATACCCTCCTTGGATCCCCTTTATTCCCCACATGGCCATTTAATGCCTTAGACTCCCATTCCAATCTCTCATCTCGCCCATTTAACCCCCGTCGACCGTTTCACCCTGGGATTCATTTGACCCGGCCGTTGGGAAACGGATGAAAGGCTATTTTTAGCCTTTCTCCAGCCTTTTAGCCGCCGACGTCGATCATCCTTCGGCCGACGTCGGCGATATTGCCGGCGTTGGCACCCTTCATAACGGTTTCTTCACCGTTTTCCTCTGTCTCTGGTTCCGCTTGGCTTTTCTGGACTTCTCTGCGTCTCTAGCTCTCGCATCCCGACTCTTGAATCTTTGTCATCAAACCCTTGTATCAGCAATCTCTCTACCAATCAATCTGACTCTCCCCCTCAGGTACACAGCAAGCTTCTGCAAGTGAACAACGGGGATTCTTCATCAGCAACAGGCTTCAACAAGCGGCAACAAGATCAACACCTTCTTCAGCAGGGCACAGGTAAGTACTCTGTTTATTTGCTTTATGCTTTCTAGTTATCATGTTTTAAACTAGATTCAGCTCTTCTACCCCCCCACACTATTAACCAAGCCAGGCAGACCCGTATTCCCATCTCCTTGATTGTCCTCCTCTATCCCTCTCTGTCCATTTGACTCCCCTGTATCTCTGCCTAAGACCATCCACAGACCCGTCCATCAGACTCAGACCCGTCCACAGACCAGACCACAGACCAAGCCCGGACCATCCACAGACCAGAACCTGCCCTGACCCATCTAGAGGCCATTGCCCTGACCGACGCCGGTCATTACCCCCACCGACGTTGGCAGACTAACCGACGTCGGCAGACCCGACAACCGACGCCGGTAGGACCACCGACGCCGGCGACTGTGACCAGGCCGACAGCTTCTTCCAGGTAAGCCTTTGCTTCCTTTTCTCTTTCAATTTGCTATTTATTTCAGTCTTTTTTAGCATTCTGTCTTTTTATCGGTCATTTATCTTTTATCAAACAGTGGGTTGACCTCCCTTAAGGAAGTTCTCATACTTCTGGGAACAAGCTTTCGCTTGGCAACCCATCGCCTATCTATCTAACGCCTCTTTATCCAAGTTCTTTTTCTTTGCAGGTGTCATTCCTCCACAGCCAAAGAGGAGTGCTCACAAGCGTCTGGATTTACGGTGCGCAATCTTTAGTCCAGGTACCTCTCAAGCCTTGTCCATTTATCTTTTTAGTTTCTTCTTTCTCTTAAGTCTGAAAAGCGAAATTTGAGGTAGAAACAGTCCCATCAAGTGTGCCAAAACTATTGTCTCCAAATCTTGCACCCTAAAAGAGGGTTGTTCAGGCCTCCTCCACATTTAGGCAATGTTGGGACATTTCCAAGCTTATGGGTGTGCCTATAAGTGGAATTGAACCTTTAGGTTGAAAGGGCTAGCTCCCTATATTAGCTTTTTTTACAATAAATTAATGAACCAATTTTTATGAGTGAAAAGAGTCATAAGTTTGCATAAATGAAAAGCCTAATCTAAAATGGTGATACACCAAAAATTAGTATCCATGTGTATGCCCTATACTTATGCACAATACAACAGAATATAGTCTATAACTCAAGCTCTAGAAGATTACAACATAAGTATTTCAATTTAGAGACAAAATGAATGAGATCACACAAGGTAAATAACTATAAAAAACAACCTATGTAGTCCAAAAAAGGGTTACACATGTGCAAAATCTCATACAGCTAGAATGTACTCTACATGACCTATTGGATCAACTCTTTGCTCAAAATCATGAAAGACAGAGAACAGAAAGATAAAACATCACTTGTTGTCACTCTGTGTCTCTTGCATGCCTAGGAAAATGCCTAGAACTTAGAAATAAAATAGATTTATGCTTCTTTTATCAAAGGAAAGAAAATGGCAAAACATTCCAGTAGGGCTTCATCATATTGTTTATGGATGATAAAACAAAATCCCAAGGGTCCTATTTATAGAAAAAGAGGGAGAGAAGAGAAAGATCTTAGGTGCCAAAATAGAAGCATCCAAAATGGTTTTCCATCACCATCCTGGTGAAACTGATTCTCATTGTTCTCTCATTTAGTTGGAGTTTGTCCTTCTCTTTGATTCACCCTCTTGAAATGACCAGGATCACTACAAAACCAATGGTGAGATGACCCTCCATAAGAAATGGCTTGAATCATTGTCGTGAACCTTATATTCTCCCTGAAAGCTTCTGTGTTTTACACTATAAACCCATTCAAGCCTTTTGAATGGCTTTACTTATAAAACCTATAAATCAGGCATGTTGGGAAACTCAATTTACACTATCCTTGCTCTTTTAGGTTTCTTAATTGCTTCTACTTATAAAATTTATAAGCAAATATCTTTTGAAAACCCAATTTTGCTTAAGACCCTTTTAGGTTTTTTGAATGGCTTTACTCCTTTCTTGCTCCTTTGAGTTTTTTGATTGCTTCTACTTATAAAAATCATAAGTTAAGCATGTTGTGAAACCTGATTGACACTGTCGAGTTATTCAAGTTTTCCTAGTGATTTTACTTCTTATTTGAAGACTTTAGGCATGAATTTGACATCTTGCTGCATGTCACCAAGTTTCACCCCAATGGCTAGTTGGCTACCCTAAATTTAACATCCAACTGCACATCATGTCTTTGAATCCCAATGGCTAGTTGGCTACCCTGAATTTGATGTCCTATGGTATGTCATGGGGATCCATTTGGATCAAGCTTATGTTCTAAGCAATTTTCTCAAAGTAATTCCTTTAGATAATTTGTTTGAAGGAATTCTTTCTAGATTTTTGCCTGAAAGGCAATGGCTAGTTCCTTCAGGAACTTTCCCCAAAGGACACTTGGGAAAGTATCCTTTAGAAAAGTTCTGAAGGAAACTTGGGAAAGGCACAAGGTCCCTTAGAAATATTTTGAAGGGAATTTACAAAGGTAATGGTCCTTCAAAACTTTTCCAAAGGGCATTTCCAAAGACAAAGTGCCCTTAAGAAAAGTTTGAAGAGAAACTTGGGAGAAAAAGTGCCCTTCAGAACATTTTCAAAGGGTCATTTAGACAACAAAGTGCCCTTCAAAAAAGTTTGAAGGGACACTTGGGCAAAAAAATACCCTTTAGAACTTTTTTTAAGGGTCACTTGGACAACATAGTACCCTTCAAAAAAATTTAAAGGGACACTTGGGCAAAAAAGTGCCCTTCAAAACTTTTCTGAAGGGTCACTTGGAGGAAAGGTAACGCAAGAAAGGCCCTTTGGAAAAGTTCCAAAGGGCACTTAGAAGGGAAGTGGCCCTTCAGAACCTTTTTATAAGGGCACTTCAAGCAAAACAAAGCAAGAAAGGCTAAGGAAACCAAGGCAAAGGGAAAAACAAAGAACAAGGGAAAAGAGCCCGAACCAAGACAAGCCACAGGGAAAAGACAAGCAACAAAGTAAGAAACCAAACACAAAAAATGAGCAAGGGAGAAATGAAAAGATCCAAATGGAAAACAAAAACTAGTCATGTAGAAAATGGTCAACATTTATCTCCAAATCTTACACCCTAAAAGAGGGATGTTCAGGCCTCCTCTAGATTTGAGCAATGTTGGGACATTTTCAGGCCTATGGGTGTGCCTATAAGTGGAAATGAACCTCTAGGTTGAAAGGGATAGCTCCCTGTATTAGATTTTTGTACAATAAAAATGTTGAACCAATTTGTATCAATGAAAAGAGTCAAAAGTTTGCATAAATGAAAAACCTAGTCTAAAATGGTGATACACCAAAAATTAGTATCCACATGTATGCCCTACACTTATGCATAATATAGTAGAATATAGTCTATAACTCAAGCTCTAGAAGATTCCAACATAAGTATTTCAATGTAGAGATCAAATGAATGAGATCACACAAGGTAAATAACTATAAAAGACAACCTGTATAGTCTAGGGGTTACACATGTGTAAAATCTCATACAGCTAGAATGCACTCTACATGACATGTTGGATTGCTCAAAATCATGAAATATAGAAAATAGAAAGATAAAACATCACTTGTTATCACTCTATGTCTCTTGCATGCCTAGGCCAATTCCTAGAACTTAGAAAGAAAACAGACTTATGCTTCTTTTTTCAAAGGCAAGAAAATGGCAAAACATTCCAGCAGGGCTTCATCATACTATCTGTGGATGATAAAACAAGAGTCCAAAGGTCCTATTTATAGAAAAAGAGGGAGATAAGAGAGAGCTCTTGGGCACCAAAATAGAATCCTCTAAAATGGTTTACTGTCACCATCTTGGTGAAACTGATTCCAACTAATCTCTTATTCAGTTAGAGTTTATCCTTCTCTTTGATTTGCCCTCTTGAAATGACCAGGATCACTAGAAAACTAATGGTGAGATGACCCTCCATAATAAATGGCTTGGATTATTATTGTTAACCTTAGATTCTTCTTAAAATCTTCCACATTTTTCACTGTAGTCCCATTTGGGCCTTCTAAATGGCTTTACTTATAAAACCTATAAGTCAAGCATGTTGAGAAACCCAATTTGTACTATCCTTGCTCTTTTAGGTTTTTTGATTTCTTCTATTTATAAAATTCATAAGTAAAGCTCTTTTGAAAACTTGATTTTGATTAAGACCATTTCGGGTTTTTTGAATGGCTTTACTCCTTACTTGCTCCTTTGGGTTCTTTGATTGCTTCTACTTATAAAAGTCATCAATCAAGCATGTTGGGAAACCTAATTTGCACTACAGATTCATTTAGGTTTTCTCAGTGACTTTACTTCTTATTTGAATACTTTACGCATGAATTTGACATCCTACAGCATGTCACCAAGTTGCACCCCAATGACTAGTTGGCTACCTTGAATTTGATGTCCTACAGTACATCATGTCTTTGAATCCCAATGGCAAGTTGGATACCCTAAATTTGATGTTATGTGGCACATCATGGGGATCCATTTGGGTCAGGCTTATGTTTCAAGGAATTTTCCTAAATTAATTCCTTTAGATAATTTCTTCAAAGGAATTCTTTTGGGAATTTTACTCAAAAGGTAATGACTAGTTCCTTCAGGAACTTTCCCCGAAGGACACTTGGGAAAGTGTCCTTCAGAGAAGTTTTGAAGGACACTTGGGAAAGGCACAAGGTCCCTTCAAAAAAATTGAAGGGCATTTCCAAAGGAAATGTCCTTTCAGAAATTTTTTGAAGGACATTTCCAAAGACATAGTGCCCTTCGAAAAAGTTTGAAGGGACACTTCGGTGAAAAAGTGCCCTTCAAAAATTTTATCAAGGGACACTTGGACAACAAAGTACCCTTTGAAAAATTTTGAAGGGACAGTTGGGCAAAAAGTGTCCTTGAGAACTTTTCGGAAGAGTCACTTGGACAACAAAGTACCCTTCAAAAAAATCTGAAGGGACACTTAGGTGAAAAAGTGTCCATTGAAACTTTTTAGAAGGGTCACTTGGACAATAAAGTGCCCTTCAAAACTTTTCCAAAGGGTAACTTGGAGGGAAGGAAAGGTAAGAAAGGCCCTTCAAAAAAGTTTCGAAGGGCACTTAGAAGGGAAGTGGCCCTTAGAAACCTTTTTTGAAGGGCACTTCGAGGTAAAACAAAGTAAGAAAGGCTAAGGCAAACAAGGCAAAGGGAAAAATAAAGAACAAGGTAGAAGACCTTGAACCAAGAGAAGCCAAAGTGAAAAGACAAGCAATAAAGCAAGAAATAAAACATAGAAATTGAGCAAGGGAGAAATGAAAATACAAAGGTAAAACACAAATTGGTCATGCAGAAAATGGTCAACAGTGCTCTCTTTATGCATACTCAACATCACACATCTTCATGGACTTCACCCTTATAGGTAAGTTCATGTATGCTTTCTACTTTTCCTTTATCCTAATATTTCACTTTGTTGCATCACTAGAATAAAAGGGGGCAAATATAGTCATATAAAATGTCCAAATTGGTAGTTTGAGTGTGGCTTGTGACACCCTATCTATAGCTCTTTCTTGTATGCTCTTATGACCATTGTAGACACCTCTTTGCTCATTTACAATCATCTATAGACTTCTAAATGATCAATCCACCTCAACCAAGTTGCTTTTTCCAAGCCAATTTTATACCACTAGGTCTCAAACCTGTAAGACAGGAGTGTCATACTTGGACAATAGTGTCAAACCCTAGGGTGTCCCATTTTTGATGTTCAAGTCCCTTTGTAATTAGATCCCAAATGATCATTTTCATCTATTTACTATTCTTCATTATGTCAGCCTAGTGAAAATACATTTAACCCATGACCAATAGTTCCTTATAAAAGTCTATCCAAAGTTTATTTAGAAAGGAGGTGACAAAATCTTATAAAGAAAGCAAGAATATAAGCAAACTACCTAGGCAAACTTCCCTATTTTATGTTTACAGTCATCCAACATAGCTGCAAACATATTCAAACCCTTATACCAGTCCCTAACCACCTTAAGCACTACCAATTTGGCATTTTTGCATTTGTATCACACTATTTCATAAAGCACATTACACAGGAGAACAACATATGGATTGATCCCTCTTTAGAGTATTGGCATGTAGGTAGCATGCCCACACAAGGGGTATGGATCACACATTCAATGCATCTTAGACACACTAACCCCCCCTTTTCAATTGATTCAAGTCTCGTTTATCAAGCATGATGGAGGGTTAGGGTTCGAATATTAAATCATCTCTACAGTAATCTCCATCAATATTCAACACTCAATATTTCATAGGTAGACTTACACAGAAACAATAAAAAGAACCTAGAAAGCTCATATCTCTATGACTAGTTTGGACAATAGTGGCAGGACTGGAAAATAATGCCAAACCTTAAAGTGTACTATTTTCAATGATCTTATCCTTTCACCAAACAAAAGCTAGATTTTGATTTATGATACTGTCCTAGTCCTATACAACTAGTTTTAGACCCTATCTTAGCCATTTTAGCCTATTTCTAGCTAAGTTATATTTCTCCTTACAAAAAGAACCTAGAAAGCTCAAGTCTTTATGACCAGTTTGGACAATAGTGGCAGGAGTGGACAATAATGCAAACCTTGAAGTGTCTTATTTTCAGTGCTCCTATCCTTTCACCAAATAAAAGCTAGATTATGATTTATGATACTGTTCCCATCCTGCACAACTAGTTTCAAACCTTGTCTTAATCATTTAAACCTATTTCTAACTATTTTTAGAAAGGTAAAAAAGATAGATTAATTATATAAATCAGGACTATAATTATTGTAATACTATTTACTAATTTATTAATCCAGACCCTTAACTAAAATAGGAATAAAACTCCATTATTCCCAAAAAAGTTAAATTAGGATCCAAAGAAATAACGCATGTCATAAACGAAAGGTTTCAGAAGACTTGGCATAGATTGCCTCTTCCCATGAGACCACCTGCTAGCTTTGTGTTCCCTACTTACTTGAAAGCTATTGAGATTGAAATTACTATCATGCTTAAATCTATGGGAGGTTCCACTCTTCCTAAATCATATGATCTTGCTATAAAATTTGAGAATAGTCTCATCAAAGTTGGAAGATTGCCTCCTAAAGTATATATGCCTCCTTTGTCTCATACTTCTGCTATCACTTTGGAAGTGGCTCAAATTACTAATGCCAATACTAAGTCCAAGGTTAATCCTAATAAGGTATAAAATGTCATGGATCCATATGTAAAAAATCAAATGCTAAAATCTCAACTTAAATGAGTCAATATTTAACTAGCTAAACATCAAAATCTATACCCTTACTAGTAATAATTTGGCCAACAATATGGAAGAGGAAGAGGCCAATGGAAGCTTAAATCCAACAGGCCTACCAATGTATATAGTCTTAAATCTACCACCTATGTAAGGGAGATGGTACTAGTTCATAACAATTTGGTGCAAAGAGAAGATTGGCAACAAGACCAATTCATGGATGCCAATGAGAATGGAGAGCAATCTCTGGTGGTTCAATGAGGAATTACTCCCCTCCTATCAAAAGAGGATGAGGTGATGATGCAAGTTAATGAGGATTAACAACCTCAAGGAGAGATCTTCACCAATTTTTTGATTGAAGACACTTTTGTGCTAAATCAAGGAACCTCTAGCATAAACAAAATAAGGGCTAAGAGGAAGGCTCTAGGAGTTGGAAATAGCATGCCCACAGGTTCATCCAATCCTCCTACAAGGCAATAAGAGATAGCTTTAAGTGTGACAGTTCCAAAAACTTCTACATCTCCATCAAGTTAAAATATGGTAAGGTCTAATCCTATTCCTCAAGTTCCAAGTAATTATTTTCCTACCATAGCCCAAGAGAAAGTAGGTATGGCTTCTTTAAACATTTTAGATTCTTTGAAGAACACTAAAATATCCATTTCTTTTTGGGATGTTCTTTATATGCCTTATCAAAAATAACTACTTCAAAAGCAGTTATCTACTCTCCCTACTAGTGTCTCACCCTCAAATCAAAGTCATGGACATGTTGCTCTTGTAAATGCTCCTAGTACCATTATTACACCATCCTCTAGGGCTGAGAAACCTCAACCATTTTACCTCACCCTCATTGTAGGTGACAATTTGGTACACAATTGCATAGTTGATAGTGGAGATTCTACTTTTGTCATACCCATAGTCAATAGTGGAGCTTCTACTTATATCATTTTAGTTGTACTTGTAATGTGGGTGAGTGTGAAGGTTTGATTCATGGCCTTAAATGGTCAAGGAGAAAAGGAATCAAGAACTTGTAAGTATATGGAGATAGTGAATTGGTTATGCATTGGGTGAGGAATGTGGTTGTTGCTAAGAAACCCTTGCTTAATTCATACAAGCATATGGTATGGAATTTAATTAAATACTTTAATGCATTCAATATTCAATCAGTCATAAGGGAGCAAAATAGTCATGTTGATAGACTAGCTACCATAGGAGCTCAATTTGATACTCCAACTACTATAAAAGAGGAGGGTAAATAGTCTCATATTAAGATCAGTATCAGACCTTGTATACCTGATAATGAAGTGTCCTGGTAAGGGTTTTATAGTGACAAACACATTGCATGCTTCTTACATAATGAGGCTGAGTTTTCTTCAAGGAATCAAAGGAAGCTTCAAGAATAATTGGGTGATCAGATTGTGCAACTAAGAACTAATAAGACATCTAAGGGTTTGGTGACCTTAAAAATTATCTTCAATGAGAATGATCAAAAGAAGGAGAAAGTGAGTATGTCTACAAAAGAGGAAAATTATGAAAGAGTCTTGATCTGCAAGGACAAACTACTCAAACTAGGCAAGGTATGTTCTACATTAGAGAAGCAAGCATTCATTGAGCTATGTAGAGAGTTTCGTGATATCTTTGTTTGGTAATATAAGGACCTTAATGGATTTGATCTTAGTCTAACACACTACACCATTGAGTTGGAACCTAGAGTTAAACTGATTAGACAAAAGTAAAGACCTATCAACCCCAAGGTTAAGCAACTCATGAGGTTAGAGCTTACCAAAATCCTTGAATCTAAGATAATCTTTCCCATCAAGCATTCAACATGGGTATTAAACCTTGTGCCTATTAGAAATAATAGTGGGGAGATAAGACTTTGTGCAAACTTTAGAGATCATAATAGAGTGTCACTCAAATATCACTATCCTCTACCCTCAATAGACTAAATTTTGCAAATGGTTTCAGGTTCTCAACATTTTAATCTTCTAGATGGATACTCAGGGTATAATCAGATTTTAGTTAGTGAGGATGATACATTTAAGACAACCTTCACTACTAAAAGGGATATTTTTGCTTATAATAAGCTGCCCTTTGGTTTACCCAATGATGGTGATATAGTTCAAAGAGCAATGGGCATGGCCTTCAAAGGTTTGATCAATGAGATGTTATTGTTTTATCTAGATGATATAACAGTGTTTTCTAAAGATGCAAATGAATATATGCAACACTTTAGACAAGTGTTTGAAAGATGTAGGCAATATGGAGTATCTTTTAATCCAAAGAAGTGCCTCTTTGTTGTTCATAAAGGTAAGCTTTTAAGACATATCATGCCTAAGGATGGTTTGACTATTGATCCTAAAAGAATAGAGGATATTCTAATCATATCATTGCCCTTGCATAAGAAAGGTCTTCAAAGTTTCTTAGGCAAGATAAATTTTGTAAAGAGGTTCATAACTAGTTTTGCATCTTTAGTGAAACCTATCACAACTATGCTCAGGAAGAACCAAGTCTTTTCCTAAACCAAAGAGGGTAAGAGTAGTTTTAAAGCCATAAACAAAGTAATTATAGAATCTCTTACTCTTTTGAATCCTAATTTTACTAAAGACTTCATGTTCTATTCATATGTTAACCTTGATACTATCTCAGCCATGCTAATGCAAAATAACGATGAGGGTCTGGAGTAACTAATTGCATTCTTTAGTCAAGGTTTAGAAGATTATGAAGTCAAGTACACTTTTTTGGAGAAACAGGTCCTTGATATTGTAAGGGGACTAAAGAAGTTTAGACATATGGTTTCAAATAATAGGATTCATGTTATGGTTTCTCATCCTAGTATCAAAGAGTTTCTCTTGAGCAAAAACCTTAGTGAAAAGAGGGCAAGGTGGATCATTAAAGTAATGGAATATGATGTTGATATCAAGGTGAAAAAATTGATAAGGGGTAAAGGTCTTTGTGAACATCTAGCTCTAGATCTTCATGATTCAAAGGAAGACGCTCTATTCAATCATGATTGTTCCCAATCAACTGGTTCATTGCCTCCACAAAGTTGGACACAATATGTGATCAAATTTATTTAAAATGGCATGTATCCTAATGGTGTCAGTAGATCACAAAGGAGATATTTTAAGTTGAAATCTATTCCCTTTTGTCTTTTGAATGGTGTGCTCTTTAGAAGAGATATTAATGGTGTGTTATTGAGATGCATTGATAATTATCAGTTTAGAGTGTTGCTTGAGAAGTTTCATGATGGGATAGCAGGAGGTCATTTCTCTCCAAGAACCATATCTACCAAGATCATGAGGGTAGGTTATTATTAGCCTAACCTCTTCAAGGATTGCCATGCTTGGGTGAGAAGGTGTGGACAATGTGCTTTCTTTGTAGGAAAATAGAAGTTTGTAGTTTTTCTTTTTAAGCCTATCCAAGTAGACCAACCTTTCATCCAATGGCGTCTTGATTTTATTCATATGATAAACACCCCATCAAGAGTTGGTCATAAATGGATACTCATAGTAACTGATTACTTTACAATGTGGGTTAAGGCAGTGACATTGAAAGAAGCCAATGAGAATGCCATTTTGGAGTTCTATGAGACCATCAGCATAAAGTTTGGCAGCCCTACTATTATTTTAGACAATGCTCTTACTTTTATGGGTATTAAGATATTTGATTGGGCAAATAGTAATGGCATATTCTTGATCACTTCATTGAACTATTACCCTTAAGGTAATGGGTTGTCTGAATCTACTAACAAGAATCTGATCAGAATCATCAAGAGAAAGTTGGAGCATAACCAAAGAGATGGCACACTAAATTGAAGATAACCTTATGGGCTGATAGGATAACTCCCAAGAGGTCAATAGGGAATTCTCCTTTTGTGTTTGTCTATGGAAGGGAAGGTAGGTTATTTATCTCTCAATAGTTACCTACCTTAGAGTTAGTACATCAACTAGAGTTACTTGAGAATACCCCAATGGAGGTAAGATTGGCAAACTTAATGGAGTTACAAGAGACTAAAGATAAATATCATCAAGAGATGAAGCATCACCAATTAATAATGAAGAGGTCTTTTGATAAGAAGGCAGCTCCAAGATCATTTCAAGAAGGTGACATAGTATTGAAATGGGATGAAGATAGAGCAAATCCAGGCAGACATACCAAATTCGATACCCTATGGAGCAGACCATATATCATCATCAACTATAGAAAAGTAACTCTTTTAATTTAGCAAGAATGAATGGAGAAGATTTGCCTATCCCTATGAATGGGATACATTTGAAACCCTACTATTGAGAACTGAAGGTCAGTTTTGTAAATATTAGATTAGGTGTGTGTTTCCTTTCTTGTTGTGTTGTGTTCCATAAGTGCTCATGAAGTACATGTGTGTTTCTTTTTTGGTGTCTTTTTCTTTTTATTTTATGTAATTTGGTGTGTTGTCAAGGAAATTTATATGTTAAACATGTATACTTGTGACTCTATAACCCAATGGACATGATTAGACAACTGGTCACAGCATAGCAAGCATACCACCCTTAGGAAATCACTAAGAATGTTGACCATTTTTATCATAGGCCAAAATGGGTCAACTCCCTATAGTCAAAATCTTGAATAAGGGATTTTTATAATGTCATAGGGTATGTTGTAGTTCATTTGATGTCATTTCATATGCCATTCTAGCTTTGGTCATAGCCTAGCTTAGTACTTGTGTCATTTGGTGTCTTAGGGGTCATTTTATCGTAATATATGCAAGTGGTAGGTTTTTATGGTGTCCAAACTATCAGGATCATTGAAAGAGTTTGCACAAGCCTAAATAAGTTTATTCGAGCTTTCAAAGATCAAGCAGTAGCTCAATCACAAGCCTAAGTGAACCAGGTCATCACCAGGAGGTCATCTAGAAATAAATGGACTAGCTCACTTGTGCATTTGACAAGTTCACTTAGAAAGCCTCATAAGACAAAAGGTTACATTGCCATGGATTTCTTCATGGCAGGAACATGTTCTACAAATTTCAAGTTTGCATGAGCTTCCTAGCTTAAGTTCTGAACGTTCAAAGTTCCTACAGCATAAGACATTTGTGCTAACATCAAGATTGAGCTCCGTAAAGTAATCATTTGGGTTCAAAATTTCTTAAAAAGTTTAAAGTTGATCAATATTTAATGTTTTGCATGAGCTCGCATACTGACACATGAGATCTAACGGTTCATGTTAGGGTCAAACACGTCAAAAAGCCCCTAGGTTAAAGCCCTTTAAAGAGATACAAGTTGGACAACATCCTATGGTGTAGGTTCGTTGAGTAGATGATCCAATGGTGCATGATCACTAGTAGGAAAGTGGGCCTAATGAGATCTATGACTAGCACTCACTCGTACATCTTGATCCAATGGTGCGAATGAAATTCAACATGTCAAAGGATATTTATGGTAGGAAATCAATGGACCACGTTCATTCATACCAAGGAGATTAATGATACATAAGAAGTTAAAAATTCAATATCTAACAATAGGGATCTATGAGGTTAATGGGAATAAAGACAGGTTAGAACATTTTGATTGGCCCAAGCATTTTTTTACGGATCGAGTCAAACCAAAGGAGTAGTTTTTTACCAAGGAAAACAAGGTCTTATAAGGGTCATCATGTCACCATTAGAGCTCAGTTTAATAGAATTAAAGGGACACATTGATGTAGTCAGGTTAAATGACATAAATGGATCGCCATTAAAGCTTAATATGGACTTCTAAATTGAGGGTTTGTGTCATGTCAGGTTCATTTTGTGACTCTATTTGCCATTTTTAAAAGAAAGATCGATGCATATGGTGAACTCTTGGTTCCTAAAAAGATAGAATGGGTCTATTTTGGACATAATATAATCAAGAAAGGGGGTTATATAGTCTATAAGTCTGCATCGACATAATGACTATAGGAAAAACAATAATATGAGATTGGATTTGTGTCTATAGTGGACCTATGAATATGGAATAAGTTCAAGCATAATCTAGTTTGAGAAAGAGTTGGAATTTCAAAGGATACCACAAGGGCATACACATAACCCCAATAGTTTCATCTACAAGACCAACTGCATGAAAAGGACCCTTTTCTCCACTTTTGCATGCCATGTTGAACTAGTGAAGAGTAGTTAACACCAGGACAAAGCCCTAATAGATTGATTCGATGGTTGTAACCACATTGATGCTAGGACCCAACTCAAAACAACTTGATCCCACCATTCAACCATCAAGGAGCATCAATTAGGGAATAGTGTAATTGTACAACCACTTGAAGTAACCCAGATTAACCAGAAAGCTTGAATTAGCATAAATGTAGAGGTAGTTGTAACTATGGTTCAAATGGAGTTGAGCTCATTGATTCCTCTTTTAGCACCAAAATCTCTCTCTTTAGTAGTCCTTTTCTTCTATAAATATAGCCTTTGAGCTATTGTTAATGATCCCTCAAGCTAGTATGATTAGACTCTACCAAAAACTATATTTTGTACCTCTTGGAGTAATGAATAGAGTATTTTTGTAGTTGTTTACTAATTTGTGCTTAGTGTTTTGTATTTATTTGATATGCAAAAGTGATTGTCATCTTCCCTTTGCAGATCCATATTCAACCTAGGTGCTAATAAGCTTTTCTTGCAAGTCATCTAAGGTTGATGTCTTAGGTATAGAGTGGATAGTTGACTGTAAGTGTTTCCAATCAAGCCTTACCCTCATTTTCCTCCAACCTAAGTCCATCAAATTAACCTCTAGGTGAAGGATTATTTTTTGGAAACCATTGTAGACACTACATTTATTCTATTCATAGTCCATTAGTGTGCTAATGAGTTCAATCTTGAGAGTGGATCTTTGAACATTTGGTGCATCACCTCTTTTAGAGTAGGTTCAATTCATGAAATCTCTAACTATTTTCTCTATAAGTAATCAATTGGCATAGATAAGATCATTTCAAGATACATTCAGGGAGTTATCCCTTAAATCTAGATTCTCATTTCCAATATAGGTACACCCACATACCTAGAAATGTTCTTATGTTGCCCAAATATAGAAGAAGCTTAAACAACTTCTTCTAAGGTACAAGATTTAGTGACAATAGTTTTGGCATGCCTAGTGGGATCCATTGTCTTCAAGACAACTTGTTAAGATGAATGTTGGTCTTGACAACATCAGTTACAAATTGGTGTGCTACTTAGCATATGGAGACTCCTTCAAGGTAAATTTGGTTCAAGGTCATTGTTTTGTTATAAATTTGCCTTCATAATTCATGATTCTCACTAGGTCATCCTCTAGTAGAATATTCAATCCTAATAACCTAGTCATTCAACCTAAAATTCCTCTTGAATTTTAGTATCCATAGCCTAATCTACCCTTTGAAGAACAAGTAGATTTTTCTAGAGTGGAAGAGAGTGAAGAGGCTGAAGAAATTGAAGAACTTGAGGAAGAAGACATGGCTAGACCTCATGTTTTTCTTGCCTTCAATACTAAAAATCCAATTCAACTTCAAGTATATGATGTCATTCCTCCTAACACCATGAAAGGTGTTCCCACATTCAATGGTGAGATTCATGTCACACCTAGTGAGCACGTTAGAGATGTTTCTGACTTTTATAGTTCCACAATATTGTTCAAGAGAACATTGCCATTAGACTCCTTGTTATGTCCCTTAAAGGGAAGCATGTTGATTGGTTTAGGAATCTATAAGCTAGATGCATCATAATATGGGATGAGTTTGGAGTGTTGTTGACTTCTAGATTTAGAAATGAAAGTGGCCATGCCTCTCTCATACATAAGCTCAACGTGATAAAAAGGGCATCAAAATAAACAATGCATGATTTCAATGAAAGGTTTCAGAAGACTTGGCATAGATTGCCTCCTCCCATGAGACCACCTATTATCTTTGTGTTCCCTACTTATTTGAAATCCATTGGGATTAAAATTGATATCATGCTTCAATCTATGCGAGGTTTCACTCTTCCCGATGCATATGATCTTGATATCAAAGCTGAGAATAGTCTAATCCAAGTTAGAAGATTTCCTCCTAAGGTATTTATGCCTCCTTTATCTCATACTTCTTCTATCACTCTAGAAGTGGCTCAAATTAATAATGTCAATACCAAGTCCAAGGCTACTCCTAATAAGGCAAAAAATGTCATGGATCCATATGCAGAAAATCAAATGTTAAAAGCTTATCTTAAGCACATCAATATGCAACTAGCTACTCATCAAAATATATACCCTTGCTAGCAATAATTTGGCCATCAATATGGAAGAGGAAGAGGCCAATAGTAGCTTAACCCCAGTAGGCCTACCAATGTATATAGTTCTAACTCTACCACTAATGCAAGGGAGATGGTACCAGTTCATAGCAATTTAGTGCACGGTGAAGATTGACAGCAAGACCAATTCATGGATTCCAATGAGAATGGAGAGTAAGCTCTGGTGGCTCAAGGAGGAGTTACATCATATCAAAATAGGATGAGGTGATGATTCAAGTTAATGAGGATTGGCAACCTCAAGGAGAGATCTTCACCAATTTTTTGATTGAAGACACGTTTGTGCTATATCAAAGGAACCTCTATCACAAACAATACAAGGGACAAGAGGAAGGCTCTAGGATTTGGAAGTAGCATGCCCACTTACTCATCCAATCCTCCTGCAAGGAAACAAGACATAGCTTCAAGTGTGATGGTTCTAAAAACTTCTACATCTCCTTCAAGTCAAAATATGGTAAGTTTTGCTCCTATTCCTCAAGTTCCAAATAATTATTTGCCTACAAGAACTTAAAATAAAGTAGGTATAGTCTATTTAAACATTTTATATTCTTTTAAGAACACTAAAACATTTATTTCTCTTTAGGATGTTCTTCATATGCCTGGTCAAAAAGAACTCCTACAAATATAGTTATATGTTATCCCTGCTAGTGTCTCACCCTCAAATTAAAGTCATCCCCATGTTGCTTTTGAAAATGATCCTAGTACCATTATTGAACCATCCATTAGGGATAAAAAACCTCCACCCTTTTACCTCACCCTCATTATAGGTGACAAGTTAGTACACAATTGTATAGTCAATAGTGCAGCTTCTACTTCTGTCATGCCCAAAGTTGTAGCTGACAAGCTGGGCCTAAAATATGAGCCACATAGCAAAGGGGTCCTTTAATTATATGGTACACCTTCTAAGATAGTAGGACTAATAAAATGCTTTAAGGTTTTCTTTCATGATTGTCCTAGTTTTTCTATCTTGTAATAAATAGTTGTGGTTGATCTCCTAGCCCACTTTGCAATATGCTTAGCAAGGGACTTTATAGCCAAGATAGGTGGCTATCTCTTAGATGATTGGTATTTCTTGGATTTTAGAACAAGGTACGGGGTCAAGGTGACAATTATGACATAATCCCTTGTAAGGTTTCATATTAAGCCTTACATTGAGACAAGTTCTAATCTGAATTGTGTGGCCTATTTAAAAAAGGACTATATTGTAAATGATGGCATTTATGTCAGGATTATGGAGCACACAATTGATTACCTTTGTATTAGCAACTAAATGCGAAATTTAACCAGAAGTAACAAGTAACTATAAATTCAAAAATAACACAGAATATGAGAGACAATACCCAATTGTATTAATACTCTTCCAGAAAAGAAATTACAATGAAGAGATGCCACACTCTTCCACACCTTATAGGCTTCCCACACCAAGTGTATAATAATTCACTTTCAAGATTTCACTCTCTCAATTATGGTCCCAACACACAACTCAAACATAGAGTTGGTGTTCACCTTCAACCAGTCAGTATCACTACTGCCAGTACCACCAGTCAGTATCACTACTGTCAGTACACAAGTACTCCACGTACTCCACGACTGAGTACACATCGTACTCCAAGTAGATCTCCCCTGATCTTGCTACCTATTGTGTTGTTGATCTCTCTGATCTTGCTACCACATACAGATCAACTTGGTTTTGCAACACCTGCAAACCTAGACCACGTAAACACACACACACACCTGCAAATCAATGATCTTACTTACCATGTAGATCTCTCTACACCCTGAAGAACCCTTGTCCTTGTCTCACCAAGTCCTTATGATTCTCCAAACCAGTACCCTGATGGATCTTCTACCAGATCTTGCTATGTTGCAGATCTATCTGATCATACACACTTGGCACCCCTATGGAACTAGGAGGAACACACCTTGCTCTCTTCACTCTGAAGGAGCTAACCTTGCTCTCTCAACTAGCACACTTTACAATACAGCCCATGAGTCTATTATATAGATCTCATGCAAACAATAATTAGACATCCAATTACAATAATTAGATTCGTAGCTTAAGACTAAAAATAGTCCTTTAACATGCAAATAATTGGTTCGTTAACAAACTGTTCATGAACTAGCAGTTCTAAAACTGCACAGGCGATCGACGTCGGTCCCTGTCTGGCTGGAGATGACCGACATCGGCCGATACCTGATCGATGTCGGTTGCTCTACTCACTGGATATGACCGACATCAGTTGATCAGACTGACGTTGGTTGCTCTGTAACTCAGCAACCTCTCAGCAACCTCCTATTTGCATCCTGGTGAAGCTTTTAGCTCCACAACCTAACAATCTCCCACTTGGAGATAAATAGCTGCACCTGTACCTGTACATGTACACTATCTAATCTATTTCCTGGCTTGTATCCCTCTTCAAGCTCAACCTTGAAGACCAACCACCGAAAAACCTGTGGTGCACCTCCTGTCATCCAAGTAACCTGCCGCATCCGCATCTACAAACCCATGTAGAAAAGAACTTGACCCTGCATCACATGTATACTTGTTGCTGGTCCATCTCAGATACTTGAGAATCCACTAAACTGCACTCCAGTGCTTCTTTCTCAGATTGGCTCCAAACTTGATAATAGCTCCCACTGTGTGGGCAAACCCAGGTCTAGTACACATGTACTTAACCTCATCATGTGAATCAAGACACTATTCATAGAATTGTCCAACCCATCGGCATGCTAACCAGTTTTACACAATCATCCAGAGACAAAATCAATCTGTGATCTTCCATGTCTCTAGAAACACACTTATGCCAAAGAATTTTGCTCCTTCAAATTCTTCATAACACACCTCTGAACTAACTTTACCTTTAGCTCTGAAAAACCCTACATGTGTGACCCTACAACAAGCATACACACAACATACAGTAACAGGATGATGTTGCAATCATCACCCAACCTGATAAAGAAACCACAATGGTTACAATGACATTGACTAAAGCCATGCTTTGTCATCCACTTGTCAAACTTGTACCACTATCCTAGAGCTTCCTCAAGACCATATGACCTAGCCTTCCATCTCACGTGTCCATTCTCTCTATTCTTTAACCAAGGAATCCATTCGTCTTTCAGTGCTTTCATATCGACTGGCAACCCTACCAAATCTCCCATTTGGCTCTACATCCTAGGAATCAAATTCCTCATTCATGCCATGTTCTCACTATTTTTTGGATCCTTCCTGCTCTGCAGTGAGCAACGAGTATAAAGAAGAAGAATAACGAATTTGAGGCTTACTTACCCTTTCAGTCCTCCATATGGGCATTTGAGACTCCTTGACAGCTTGTTGTTCGCCCAAAATCCATTCCAGTGACCGAACTCGGTCACCACATAGTCTGCATCCGATCGACGTCGGTTCCATGCGACTGTCCTGACAACCGACGCTGGTTTCCTGACTGATGTCGGTGTCTACCTATCACCAACGTCAGTTTCCTGACCAACGTCAGTCTTACCCTGCCCAACACCACTGGCTCTGGTCTGTACATGACCGACATCGACACTTGTCTATTCGACACCAGTTCTTGCTAACTGACGCCGGTACCTGTGTTCTCCTGTGAGTGATGACTTTTTACCCGCGAGCTCTCTTTGGATCAAAACTCTGTCCAAACTGCCCTGCTCAGAGTTACTCAACCTTCTCCACTGATCTCTGTCCATCATCTCCTCCATGAATACCAAGGCTTTCCAATTCTTAAGTCTGTCAAAGACATCTGACTTCCTTTTAAGAACATGCATCTCCTTCTTGCTCATGTGACCAAGCCTACAAAGCCACGTCTTCACAATAGAAGAAGAATCAGTAATATAAGTAGATAGATAAAGGATACCTACTTTCTTACCACCTGCTAATTCAAGTGCATCTGTTGTGAGAGTTTCTGTGCATCTTTCATCACCCAACTTTCTTGAAGAAATTAGCCACATCTTCAAGACTGGGACCTGTATGACCTCCTTCAACACCCATGGTTGACCGTCTACAATTTCAGCCGCACTTCCCCTTTGCCAAAACTTTGACAAGGCACACCAACCCCTAAATAAATCTTCCCAAAGTCTTCAAGGACCTTAACATGGAAAAATACTCTATTTCGGGCTGCATGGAAAGAGGCAACAGAATCTATAAAACAAGATTCTACTTTATCCAAGGAACATACTAGAGCATCCTGTGCAACAACACTTGCAACATCTACTTCTTCAGTTCCTTCATGCTGATCTTCTACCAACCAATAATATTTCTTTACTTGCTCTTTCTTTCCATAACACCGTAATTGACTATTCTTGCTTTTGAATTCCTCCATACTTTCTTCTGCCATTGCTATACTCCCACTCAATTAGAAACCCCTGAGAGTGACCTGTAATCAAACACAAACTTGCTCCCTGCAACCTTAGCTCTGATACCACTTTGTCAGGATTATGGAGCACACAATTGATTACCTTTGTATTAGCAACTAAATGCGGAATTTAACCAGAAGTAACAAGTAACTAAAAATTCAAAAATAACACAGAATATGAGAGACAATACCCAATTCTATTAATACTCTTCTAGAAAAGAAATTACAATGAAGAGATGCCACACTCTTCCACACCTTACAAGCTTCCCACACCAAGTGTAGAGTAATTCACTTTCAAGAGTTCACTCTCTCAATTATGGTCCCAACACACAACTCAAACATAGAGTTGGTGTTCACCTCCAACCAGTTAGTATCACTACTGCCAGTACCACCAGTCAGTATCACTACTACCAGTACACAAGTACTCCACGTACTCCACGACCGAGTACACACCATACTCCAAGTAGATCTCTCTTGATCTTGCTATTTGTTGTGTTGTTGATCTCCTTGATCTTGCTACCACCTGCAGATCAACTTGGTATTTCAACACCTGCAAACCTAGACCACACACACACACACACACTTGCAAATCAATGATCTTACTTACCATGTAGATCTCTCTACACCCTGAAGAACCCTTGTCCTTGCCTCACCAAGTCCTTATGATTCTCCAAACCAGTACCCTAGTGGATCTTCTACTAGATCTTGCTATCCCATAGATCTATCTGATCATACACACTCAGCACCCCTGTGAAACTAGGAGGAACACACCTTGCTCTCTTCACTCTGAAGGAGCTAACCTTGCTCTCTCAACTAGCACACTTTACAATACAGCCCATGAGTCTATTATATAGATCTCATGCAAATAATAATTAGACATCCAATTACAATAATTAGATCCATAGCTCAAGACTAAAAATAGTCTTTTAACATGCAAATAACTGATTTGTTAACAAACTATTCATGAACTAGCAGTTTTGGAACTGCACAAGCGACCGATGTCGGTCTCTGTTTGGCTAGAGATGACTGACGTCGGCCGATACCTGATCAATGTCGGTTGCTCTGCTCACTGGATATGACCAACGTCAGTTGATCAAACCGACATCGATTGCTCTGTAACTCAGCAACCTCCTATTTGCATCCTAATGAAGCTTTTAGCTCCACAACCTAACAATCTCTTGTTTGCTCTAATACCACTTTGTTAGGACCTAGAAGCACAATTGATCACCTTGTATGAGCAACTAAATGTGGAATTTAACCAGAAGTAACAAGTAACTAGAAATTCAAAAATAACCCAGAATATAAGAGACATACCCAATTATATTAATACTCTTCCAGAAAAGAAATTACAATGAAAAGATGCCACACTCTTCCACACCTTACAGGCTTCCCACACCAAGTGTACAGTAATTCACCTTCAAGATTTCACTCTCTCAATTACGGTCCCAACACACAACTCAAACACAAAGTTGGTGTTCACCTCCAACCAGTCATTATCACTACTGCCAGTACCACCAGTCAGTATCACTACTGCCAATACACAAGTACTCCACATATTCCATGATCGAGTACACACCGTACTCCAAGTAGATCTCCCCTGATCTTGCTACCTGTTGTGTTGTTGATCTCCTTGATTTTGCTGCCACCTGCAGATCACCTTGGTTTTGCAACACCTACAAATCAACCTGGTTTTACACACCTGCAAACCTAGACCTCGCACACACACACACACACCTGTAAATCAATGATCTTACTTACCATATATATCTCACCTGATCTTGTTATATCGCAGATCAACCTGGCCTTGCACACCTACCGACCGAGATCATACACACATGAAGAACCCTTCTGATTCTCCAAACTAGCACCCCTGTGGATCTCTACAAGATCTTGCAACAACCTATAGATCTTTCTGATCATGCACACTTGGTAGTGTGGCACTAGGAGGATCCAACCTTGCTCTCTTCCCTCTGAAGGAGCTAACCTTGCTCTCTTCCCTCTAAAGGAGCTAACCTTGCTCTCTCTAACTAGCACGCTTTACAATACAACCCATGAGTCTATTATATAGATCTCATGCCAAACAATAATTAGACATCCAATTACAATAATTAGATCCGTAACTCAAGACTAAAAATAGTCCTTTAACATGCAAACAACCAGTTCGTTAACAAATTGTTCATGAAACCGATAGTTTTGAAACCGCACAAGCGACGGACATCGGTCCCTATCTGGCTAGAGATGACCGATGTCGACCGATACCTGACCGATGTTGGTTGCTCTGCTCACTGGATATGACCGACGTCGGTTGATCAGATCGACGTCAGTTGCTATGCAACTCAACAACCTCTCAGCAAATCCCTGTTTGCATTCTGGTGAAGCTTTTAGCTCCACAACCTAACAATTTATTCCAAGCTTGAGGGTATTGTAGATTTGTTTCTTGATGAATATTACACTAGTTCTTATGAGCATGATCCCTATAATTTTGTGGAGGAAACTGATTTAGGAGTACATTATATACATGAAGAAGGAGTACCAACACCTCTACTTGTCAAGGAAGAGAGTGAAGATGATGAGATGTGGAAGATGTTTTTGATGGTTTAAGAAGTAAAGTTAGTGTAGGAGTTGGTGTTATATTAGTCTCCCCATCTAAACAATAGTATTATACTTCACACAAATTTCATTTCAATTGTACTTGTAATGTGGCTTAGTATGAAGGTTTGATTCATGGACTTTAATGGGCAAGGAGAAAAGGAATCAAAAACTTGCAAGTGTATGGAGATAACAAATTGGTTATGCATCAAGTGAGGAATGTGGCTGCTACCAAGAACCCTTTACTTAATTCATACAATCAAAGGGTATGGGATTTTCTTGAAGACTTCTAATGCATTCAATATTTAATCAGTCCCAAGGGATTAAAATAGTCATGATGACAGACTATCTACCATAGGAGCTCAATTTGATACTTCAACTACCATAAAAGAGGAGGAAAAAAGTCTCATTTTAAGATCATTATTAAACCTTATATACCTAATAATGAAGTTTCCTGGAAAGTGTTTGATAGGGACAAACACATTGCAAGCTTCTTTCAAAATGAGGTTGAGTTTTATTTAAGGAATCAAAGGAAGCTCTAAGAACAATTGGGTGATCAGATTGTGCTACTAAGAACCAATAAGATACCTAAGAGTTTTGTGACCTTAGAAATATATTCAATGAGAATGATCAAAATAAGAAGGATAAAGTGAGTATGTCTATAAAAGAGGACAATTATGAAAGAGTCATGATCTTCAAGGACAAACTCCTAAAACTAGGCAAGGTATGTTCTATATTAGAGAAGTAAGCAATCATTGAGTTGTGTAGAGAGTTTCAAGATATCTTTACTTGAGAATATAAGGACCTTAAAGGATTTTATCCTAGCCTAGCACACCATACCATTGAGTTGGAACCTAAAGTTAAACCCGTTAGACAGAAGAAAAGACCCATCAACCCCAAGTTTGAACAACTTGTGAAGTTAAATCTTACCAAACTCCTTGAATCTAAGATAATATTTCCATCAAGCATTCAAAAGGGGTAGCTAACCTTATGCCTATTAGAAAGAATAATGAAGAGATAAGACTTTGTGTAGACTTTAGAGATCTTAATAGAATGTCACTCAAAGATCACTATCATCTACCCTCAATGGAATAGATTTTGTAAATGATTTCAGGTTCTCAACATTTTTCTATTCTAGATGTATATTCAGGCTATAATCAGATTTTAGTTAGTGATGATGATTAGTTTAAGATGACCTTCACTACTAAATGGGAAAATTTTGCTTATAGGAAGATGCCCTTTGGTTTGTCTAATACTGATGCCACATTTCAAAGAGCAATGGACATGGCCTTCAAAAGTTTGATCAATGAGATGCTATTGATTTATCTAGATGATATAATAGGATTTTCTAAAGATGAAAATGAACACATGCAACACTTGATACAAGTGTTTGAAATATGGAGGCAATATGGAGTATCTCTTAATCTAAAGAAGTGCATCTTTTTTATTCATAAAGGTAAGCTCTTAGGACATATCATTTTGAAATATGGTTTGACTATTGATCCTAAAAGAATAGAGGTTATTCTAGGATTATCATTTCCCTTGCATAAGAAAGGTCTTCCAAGTTTCTTAGTCAAAATAAATTCTGTAAGGAGGTTCATATCTAGGTTTTCATCTTTAATGAAACCTATCACAACTATGCTCAGGAAGAACCAAGTCTTTTCCTAAACGAAAGAGGGTAAGAGCAGTATTGAAGCCATAAAGAAAGCAATTATAGAAGTTCCTACTCTGGTGAATCCTGATTTTACTAAAGACTTCATGTTGTATTCATTTGTTAACCTTAATACTATCTCATCCATGCTAATGCAAAATAATGATGAGGGTGTGGCGCATCCAATCACATTCTTTAGTCAAGGTTTAGAAGATTATGAAGTCAAGTACACTTCTATGGAGAAATAGGTCCTTGTTGTTGTAAGGGGACTAAAGAAGTTTAGACATATGGTTTCAAATAATAGGATTCATGTAATGGTTTCTCATCCTAGCATCAAAGAGTTTCTCTTGAGCAAAGACCTTAGTGAAAAGAGGGCAGGGTGGATCACTAAAGTAATGGAATATGATGTTGATATCAAGGTCACAAAATTGATAAGGGGTAAAGGCCTTTTTGAACATCTAGCTTTATATCTTCATGAGTCAAAGGAAGAGGCTCTGGTCAATTATGATTGTTCCCAATCAGTTAGTTCATTGACTCCACAAAGTTGGACATAGGATGTGATCAGATTTCTTCAAAATGTTGATTATCCTAATAGTATGAGTAAATCACAAATGAAATATGTTCGGTTGTAATATGTCCCCTTTTATCTTTTAAATGGTGTGCTCTTTATAAGAGACATTAATGGAGTGTTATTTAGATGCATTGATAATGATCAGTTTGGAGTGTTGCTTGAGAATTTCCATGATGGGATAGCGGGAGGTCACTTCTCTCCAAGAACCATAGTTGCCAAGATCATGAGGGTAGGTTATTATTGGCCTAGCCTCTTCAAGGATTGTTATGCTTGGGTGAGAAGGTGTGTACAATGTGCTTTATTTGTAGGAAAATAGAAGCTTGTAGCTCTTCCTTTGAAGCCTATTCAAGTAAACCAACCTTTCATTCAATGGGGTCTTGATTTTATCAGTATGATAAACCCCCTATCAAGTGTTAGTCATAAATGGATACTCACAGCAATTGATTACTTTACAAGGTGAGTTGAATTAGCAGCATTAAAGGAAGCTAATGAGAATGCTATCTTAGAGTTCTATGAGAGCATCATCACAAGGTTTAGCACAGTAGACACCAAAATCGTGTCTACTCCCTTGGTCGACTCCTCCCTTGATCCCCTTTGTCCACTTCTAACCATGCCTAACCTATGTCTTATTAATTTAAAATAATCATCTATTTTAAATTAATAATTTTCTCTCTCTCTCCTTGCCACCTCACCCTACCTAAGATACCTCTCTTTGGATCCCTCCCTCACCCCATGCCAAGTCTTAAATGCATTAAGACCCCATTTTCAACCCTTCCATTCATCTCCCACGCCTATTAAACCACCTTCGACCGTTTCTTACCCCGACCCGCTAACCTCGGCTAATGGGAAAATGGACAAAAGGCTATTTTTAGCCTTTTTGCCTGCCTTCTAGCTACTGACGTCGGTTAACTATCGACCGACGTCGGCGGTATTGCCGGCGTCAGTTGCCTTCAAAACTACGTTCTCGACCCTGAATGCAGGATCCGACCTTTCAATCTTCAATCCACCAATATTTCCAATCCTCCAATCTTCTGATATGCTTGACCCAAAATTAGACCTCTCTCTCTCTCTCAGGCACACACCAAGCATCACAGGATGCAGGAGCTCACATTGCAGGAAGTCTTCTGCATCATCAACCATTCTGCTACACTCTTTCTTCAGCAAGCCACAGGTAAGTATTTCTTCTGTGCTTTTAGTTCAATTATTTAGACTATGTTAGTAATTAGTTTTCTAGTTACTACTTCTTCTTAACATCATCAACCAGACCACAACCCACCCTGTTCTCCGGGAGCCTTCTCTCACCCTTATCTCCCTATTGCCTCTATCTTCTATCTGGTCTCTTTTTTAGACCATACTTTTTGCCCTGTAAAACCTGCACAGACCTCCAAACAGACTCTCAGACACCTCAAGCCATCTTGCTGACCACAAATAGACCATAAACTCGACCAGACCCTGTTCAAGACCATTTCCCCAACCGACACCAGCCACCAGGCCCATTGCCCCTATCGACGTCAGCAGACTAACCAACGTCGGCGACCTTGACCTACCGACATTGGCAGACTAACTGACGCCGATGACTGTGGCAGACCGATAGCAAATAGCAGGTACGCATTATCTAGTTTCCTCTTTGCTAGTCATTTGTCATTTCTTTATTTCTAACACTTTTACTTATTAACAGTGGACTGTCATCCTATAAGGAAGTCTTTGCACTTCTGGGATCAAAATTTGCTTGGCAGTCCACCTTATCTCTATCTAACAATCTCTGTGTTTGAGTCTCTTTCTTCTACAGGTGTCATCCTCCACAGCCAAAGAGGAGTCCCTACAACGTCTGGATAACGGTGCGCAAACCTCATCTAGGTAACATCTAACCCTAGACCATTTCTTTTAGTTTCTTATTCCTTTTGAATGTGAAAGCGAAAAACTTGATAGAAACATTCTGGCACGCTCGGTGGGACCCTAGAGTCTTCCTTGGGTTCATTTTCTTACTTTTCATATAGGTGCATTAGGTCTCTCCTTGCATCTTCTTCTTCTATCTCTTCTGAAAGACACTATCAACAAAGTTAAAAAGAATCATTCTTTTTCTTTCTTTTCTTGCATCTTAAACTAGTCAATTCATACTCTTCAACCTTTTCTCAACTTGTCTGCATCCGAACACACATTTCAATTTGGGCTTAAAATCTATTGCATCTCATTTCTGCTTGCTTGCATATTTAGTCCACACATCTAGTAATTAAAATCGCATCATGAATTAATCATAGCACACTCATGTTACACAACCAGACCACTATCACAAATCAAACATCTTAACTTACCTGAGACAAGGTCTGACTAGGATTTCATCACCTACCGGATACCTTACCCATCCCGGCAATCCCACTTGGACTTCACTACCAAGGGGAAAGCCCACTCTGTTCTCTCGCAGAGGATAATCTCTAGGGGAAGTATATACTAGCTAAGCAAGACCAGCTTATCACTGGGCTCGTGAAGTGAGGGGAGCTTGCTCCTTAGCACTAGGCCACGTACGGAACCTAACACAGACTCTTGAGCACCGAAACTAACTCGAAACCAATCATAGACTGCCTCTTCTAGGACCCGTTCTACAAGCCAACTTCCCAAACACATTCATCTAAGGCATAAGCCAACAGGATTCTAAAAATTATTCTTAAGAATTAACTTGAGGGTCTGCTTGTCTTCATCTTCTTTTATGTCTTTATCTGGTTTTTTGAGCTAGTGAGGACGTTTTCTTCTTTCTTCCAAAAACTCTCAAATTTTTTGAGTTTCTAGAAAACACAGTAACCGACATCAATTTTACCACCATCGGTAGACTTGATTCACCGGCATCGGTTCTCTGACTGACATCGGCAACCTGTTTCATCGGCATCGGTTTTTCTATCGACATCGGTCATTGTCCAAAACTTTTCTTCTCAAAAATAGCAAGCTTAAAAACCTGACTTTCTTGCTACCCAGCATCCATTCTGAGTTTTTGAAACTGAAAAAACACAATTTTTGGAACTTGACCCCTCTTGCCTTGAATGGTTTTGACACACAGTCAAACCAAGACTCTTGTCGACCACGCGAGGCAACAACCACTTCCGCCTTCGCCTTCCATAACTAGTCCCATAATGGAGTATCATTCAGAGACTGAACAAACTCCTATCCTGCCAACCCCGACCCAACCATCTATTGTCCTTGAAGGGGACCAAAACTTTGAAAGGTTTCTTGACCTCAATGTCAAGGCCCTTCAACATTATCTCGCAAGAAGCCAAACGCGAGACTCCTTAGGCAACCCAATTTATGGGATGCCAACCTCCTTAACTGAAGCGGCAACGATATCCACGGCATCCGCTACCCAACCCATGACCATTCCGACCTTTGCTTCGACCATTAACCAGACCATGACTAATCCTCAAAGTGTGACTTCTCCTTCTATCTCTAGGCCCACTTCCATCAGGGTTTCGGCCCCCCCTCAACCACAGACTCTTCAACAAAATTCTACCCCTTTCCAAAATCTAGTTGTCTCTTTCCCACCTACTCTTGCCCCCATCAACACAAGAGTAACTACCTACCCTTCAACCAGTGCTGCCACCCCTCAACCACCTTTGGCGGCCCCTATTCAATTTGTGCCCTCTAACTCCATGGCACAACCACCCCTGGCTTCCACTTTTGTCCCAATGACTAGTTATCAATATGTTGCGCCTATACAAGCGCAACCGACTACGTCATACACCTCTTCTAGCACCTTCCAAGTGCCCTACAACTTAGGGGGCGCCCTATCTGCCAATCCGTCCGCTGATCTCATCAAGATGCTGATGGACAAAATGTCTAATCTTGAGGCTTCCATTTTCGGTTCAAGCAATGCTCTTTCATATGACCAAATTTGCAACGAACCCATCCATCCCTCCGTCCCAATCTGACCGTATCCCAGTCAGTTGGAACTTCCTAAGTTTACTCGCTTCCAGAGTAAAGAAGACCCACAACAACATCTACGAGCATTCAGACATGCTTGTTATCTTATAGCCCATGATGATGTGTTACTTCTACGCACATTTCCCATGTCACTTTCTGGCCCTGCCCTTGATTGGTACAGCTCTCTTACCAGTCACTCTCTCTTTTCATTCACTCAACTTGCCCAATTATTTCTTGACCACTTTTCGATCAATATCACCAAAAAAGTCTCAATCACAGACCTCTACTCTATCAAGCAGTTTGATGATGAATCTATAGCCGATTTCATCGCCCGTTGGAGATGCCTAATCAACCAACTCTCCTTCCCTTTACCTCAACTCAAGCTCATTGAGCTCTTCTCTCGAGCATGTGCCACGCACATCTCATCCACCTTGTGGGTTCAAACATTTTGCACTTTTGATGAAGCTTTCACCATGGCCCGAAAGCTTGAACTCCACGTGATTGAAGAGGATAAGGTCAAAGTGTGTAATACCAACGCAAGAGCCAATGACCCTTCTTCCAAACCTTCTTCTTCTGTCAATTCCAAGTCTAAAGGAGCGGCCAACACTGTGGTCGTTAGATCACCATCTTCAACAACAACCGACCAATCTCAACCTTCAACATCTCAAAGCATCACAAAACAATTCCAACAACACTACATACAGCGTCAATACACTCCAATTGGAGAGTCATACGCTTTTGTGTTGGAAAAACTCATCAAGTAGGGGGTCCTCAATCTCCCTCCAATCCGACCACCTCAATTCAACCCTTCAAAAGCCATCCCTACATGGTATAGGGAAAATGACTTATGTCACTATCACCGTGTCCAAGGCCATGACATAAACAGTTGTCGAACCTTCAAGAACATTATCCAAGACATGATAGATAAAGGTGATCTTGTTTTGGATAACCTAAATGCGCCACCCAATCAAAACATGGACATCTTCAAACAACCCTTTCCTAACCATCCTCCTAGTCAAAACAATGTCCAGACCATGGCCGATAGCTCCCACGAGCATGCTATATGCATGGTCAACACGGTCTCGCCTCTTGTCCCTGACCAACCTCCTCCACAGGTAGAAGAGCTTTCTTCTCCTATTCGTCCATCACAGGTAGAAGAGCCTTCTTCTCCTATTAGTTCTCCATCGACCTCTCTTATATTGGAGGACGCTTCGACCATACCAATGCCATTAGCCCCACCTTCATCCTTCCTCCTACCAATGGAGGACCATACCCTTCCTACTCCTCAACCACAAGTAGAAGGCACCATCATCCCTGCCCTCTATCCTCTTGAGGAGCCACATTCTCCAATTTCTTCTCCACCAAGAGAAGAACCTGTCTCTTCACCCACTTCGACCAAGGAAGACCTAGTGACGGTTTTCTCTTGCCTTTTGCCTGAGATCACTACATCTCACTCACCTCCATCCACATCTGAACCCAAACCCATGCAGGCGTCCACCATGCCAAAAGAGATTAAATCTCTTCGTGTTTGCCCCACATCTAACCTTGCCTCGCACAATAGTGGCCCTCAAACCAAACTAAAGAAGGTTACTAAACCACACCGGAGAATTCCTCCCCCACCTTCATCATTACCTTCAATTTTGGGCCCGCATCCATCTACTTTAATAGGGGTGCTTCCTACTCCCATACCTCATAGAGGCAAATTGCCTCCATTATCCCCTTTACCCATCAAACATATATTTCCTCCAAAACGACCAATGCCTCCTACGCCTCCAAAACACAAGTCATCAACCTCTACTGCAACAAAACATGCAGACCCATTGACGGGTTCTTATGCCTTGTTGTTATAACTTTTGCAGTCTTCTCACATCAGTCTTCCACCTCTTAGACCATACCAATCTCTCAGACCAAAACTGCCCTGGTTCGATGACACTAAATTTTGTGTTTATCATCACACACCGGGACATGACACTGAGCATTGTTGTGCCCTCAAGGTTGTCATTCGCCAATGCTTGGAGAAAGACACCCTTCTTCTTGACCATATTATCAATAAATCTTCAACATCGTCTCATGCTCCCCGTACCTCCTCCCTTTCACACTCATCAACTCTCAGATCAAGACCATCTTGGTTCAACAACACTAAATTTTGTCACTATCATTGCACACCGGGACATGACACTGAGCGTTGTTGCGCTCTTAAAGCTGTCATTCGTCAACACCGGAAAAAGGATACCCTTCTCATCAAGGATCCTCTTGACTACCCCTTTGCTAAATCTTTGACACCATCACATGCCTCACAAACATCATCACCTAAATCAGGATCTCAACACCAGACTATGGTCCCTCCACCGCCTTTAACCCCATTATTCGAAATCAACACAGTCAACTTGACCACCAGCCCACCAACCCAAAAGGATAAAGGGAAAAGACATGTTTCTATCCCTTGGACATCCCCATCTACCAAGCCTTCACCACAACCAAAACCCAAGATTATTGTCTTGGGCACATCTCGACCAGCATCCTCAAAGACAATCCCTGACTCCGTGGTGAAACAACCTCACCACACGACCCCTGTGAAGATGTCTTTATATGATCTCATACAAAACTCTCCACAGCATCATCAAACTTTGATCCAAGCCTTACAATCGATGGAGGTCCAACCTGATGACCCCCAACCACTGGCCACTTTAATCAAATCATTACCAACCATTGCCTCCGTTACCATCCGGGATTCTGAGATTACTGCCTCCAATTTGGGAGATCAAAATCTTGCCCTCTCAAACTAAATCTGCCAAACATTGTCCCCATCACCAGTAACTGGGGGAATTTGACTCTATCCTAACTATCAGCGTCGACCAAACATCAACTGACCACATATCAATCAACCGACCTCGACCAAACATCAACCAGCCACACATATCAACCGACCTCGACCAAACATCAACCAAACCTCGACCAAACATCAACCGACCATTGACTAAGCACCGACCATCAACCAAACCTTGACCAAACATTCAACTGACCATTGACCAAGCATCGACCAAACATCATCCAACCAAACAATCCAACAACATATCAACCAAACTTTGACCAAACATTCAACCGACCATTGACCAAGCATCGACCAAACATCATCCAACCAAACAATCCATCAACATATCAATCAACTTCGACCAAACATTGACCAAATATCAACCAAGCCTTGACCAAGCCTCCAACCAAACATCGACTAAACATCAACCAACCAAACCTCGACCAAACATCAACCAGCCCAACAATGACCAAACATCAACCAGCCAAACAATCCGACATCATATCAACCAACTTCATGTCCAACATCAACCAACACGTGACCAATTTGGAAAGAAGTAAACGAGGCAAGTTTGCTCCTAATTGGCTCGGACCTTACATCATAACACACAAGCATGGACCAGGGACTTATCAAAACCTGAGCTCCTTAATGCCTTGCATTTGTGACCATTCTATTGTTAGTCGAGTACTCGTTCACTTGACATTTAACTTGAGCTCATCCCTTGAGCATCCCCATCCTCTTAATCCTCATTCCTTTCAACCCTATTCCCCTAAACAAATCCTATGTAACCCTTTTATAAAGTATGGATGCTTTGTCCTAATAAAAGGGAGCCCTTGAACTTCTATAGTCTTGTCCATGACTCAAAATTTTGTCAAAAATAAAATATTGATGTCCAAATATCAAAAGGTCACAAACTCTAAAAGCAGACTGCTCCCTCGAAGGATAGCTGTATAATCATTGTTGTAGCTAATAGACTGCTCCCTCGAAGGACAGCTATTCAAAAGCCCTCATATATATAAAAAGCAAAAATATAGACCACTCCCTCGAAGGATGGCTATGACTAAACTCTTGCTACAAACAGCTCTCTCAGAAGCTTCCCACATCGATCAGCTTCACAAATGACCACAAAACAAAATGACATCCCCTTGTAGACTTCTCGCATTGATTAGTCTGCTTCAAAAAAAAAAGGGTCATGGACTTGACTTGTAGTCGTTCTCAGGGTCTCTTATAAAAAAGGGCAAAGTTATCCCTACTCAAAAGGGTTACCCCATCTTAACATATCACATCACCTACTCAAGGGACTTCAAGCTCATTTTAATGTCAAAGTGATTCGATTACTTCTCTAACACAACCAATGGTCAACGACGTAATGCATGAACGGGGCTTCTAGTTCTAAACAACCCCTATCTATGCTATTATTCGGGTCCTTGTCAATGAAAGAGCAATTTGCCTTTCATTTTTTTCACACTTTGGTCACATTCAACCAAATCATTTGCCAACCAAACCAAATCAAACCAAACATTTTCAGACCAATAACACTATCATTGCCTATTCACACTAGTTTCTATGGACACCAATACACATGGAAACTATCGACCACACAATTTATGTCAAGCATAAACCATTACTTGATGAAGCATAAATAGTCTCAATTCATTTTTAGCATACACCATTACTAATATGGAAAATTGCTAAGGGATGAAAGACCCCTCAACCAATGTTATAGAATACACCATCACACAATATGGAAAAGGCTGTAACATCATCTTACCCTCATCATTTATCATGACCAAACCAATCATCAACCATTTTGCCTCTTAATTTGAACTACATTGGTCTGAGGCCCTTCACACAGGAGCTATGTAGGTAGCACTCGGATGACAGGATGTCTCTTAGAGTTAGCTCGGCCACATCCATTTGTTCGTCTACCTGATGGACAAACCATTTTACCTTTATCATGACCAAAACCAATCATCAACCATTTTGCCTCTTAACTCGAACTACATTGGTCTGAGGCCCTTACACTTAGGGCTATGTAGGCATCACTCAGATGACAGGATGTCTTCTAGGGATAGCTCGACCACATCTGTTTGTTCATCTACCTGATAGACAAACCATATCCTCCTTTGACCATGACTTAACCTCGTCCAACCCATCCATAACTTTGACCCTTCCTCCCTTTTTGGGAGAACTACATCGGCCTGAGGCCCTAACCACAAGGGCTATGTAGGCAGCACTCAGATAACACGATGTCTTCTGAGGTTAGCTTAGCCATTCCTTCATCCGTCCACCTAACGGACCAATTATCTATCTCAACCTCAACTCGACCAATGACCTTGGAGATCTTGACTATCTCCTCAGACTCTGACCACTTCCAAGACAACGTTGCCTTGGTTGTTTTTGCATGTATGCTACCTCACGAATGGTTAGCAAAATTGTCCGCAACCCATGTTTTGACCCTCATAAGTATAAGATCGCGAGCAAGTTGATCCACACTACTTGTGACATTTTCGTGTTTCCAGGAGCACTTCCTAAGCCCGGGATACCTGGAACACGATGACCATTGGAGCTACAGCTTGGATCGAATAACCCAATCAGCTATGACTAAATGCTGGGGCCCGATTATTTTGATTTTAGCACTCCTCGACCTCGACCTGTGACAATTTGACCTGACCATATCGTGAAGTGGTATACGTGCAATCACAGCTTTTGCAGCATTCACACTCACACTTTCACCATATTCATCCATCTCTCTATCAAATCAGCACTCGATATCAGGTTACCTTCCCTCGACTCCCGTTTTGAGGGGGAATACCTCATCCCATAATCAAGGCAATCAACATTCTTTTTTTGTCTTGCAGTTCATTCGAACAACCAACAAGACAAAATCAACCTTATCCCACACCTGGGGCAACCAACTCTTATTTTTGTCTTGCAGTTCATGTGAACAACCAACAGGACAAAAATGACCTCATCCCATAATCGGGGCAATCACCACTTATTTTTGTCTTGCAGTTCATTCGAACAACCAATAAGACAAAATCAACCTTATCCCACACCTGGAGCAACCAACTCCTGTCTTTGTCTTGCAGTTCATCAAGAACAACCAACAAGACAAAAAGGGGCAAATGTAGACACCGAAATCGTGTCTACTCCCTTGGTCGACTCCTCTCTTGATCCCCTTCGTCCACTTCTAACCATGCCTAACCTATGTCATATTAATTTAAAATAATCATCTATTTTAAATTAATAATTCTCTCTCTCTCTCTCTCTCTCTCTCTCTCTCTCTCTCTCTCTCTCTCTCTCTCTCTCTCTCTCTCTCTCTCTCTCTCTCTCTCTCTCTCTCTCTCTCTCTCCTTGCCACCTCACCCTACCTAGGATACCTCTCTTTGGATCCCTCCCTCACCCCATGCCAAGTCTTAAATGCCTTAAGACCCCATTTTCAACCCTTCCATTCATCTCCCACGCCTATTAAACCACCTTCGACCATTTCTTACCCTGACCCGCTGACCTCAGCTGATGGGAAAATAGACAAAAGGCTATTTTTAGCCTTTTTTCCTGCCTTCTAGCCGCCGACGTCGGTCAACTGTCGACCGACGTCGATGGTATTGCCAGCATCGATTGCCTTCAAAACTGTGTTCTCGACCTTGAATATAGGATCTGACCTTTCAATCTTCAATCTGCCAATCTTTCCAATCCTCTAATCTTCTGATCTGCTTGACCCAGAATCAGACCTCTCTCTCTCTCTCAGGCACACACCAAGCATCACAGGATGCAGGAGCTCACATTGCAGGAAGTCTTCTACATTGGCAACCATTCTGCTACACTCTTTCTTCAGCAAGCCACAGGTAAGTATTTTTTTTGTGTTTTCAGTTCAATTATTTAGACTATGTTAGTAATTAGTTTTCTAGTTTCTGCTTCTTCTTAACATCATCAACCAGACTGTCAACCAGACCACAACCCACCCTGTTCTCTGGGAGCCTTCTCTCACCCTTATCTCCTTGTTGCCTCTATCTTCTATCTGGTCCCTTTTTTAGACCATACTTTCTACCTTGTAAAACCTGCACAGACCTCCAAACAGACTCTCAAACACCTCAAGCCATCTTGCTGACCACAAACAGACCATAAACTTGACCAGACCCTATCCAAGACCATTTCCCCAACCAACGCCGGCCACCAGGCCCATTGCCCCTACCGACGTCGGTAGACTAACCGACGTCGATAGACTTACCGACGTCGATAGACTTACCGACGTCGATAGACCAACCGACGCTGGCGACTGTGGTAGACCGACAGCAGACAGCAGGTATGCATTATCTAGTTTCCTCTTTGCTAGTCATTTGTCATTTCTTTATTTTTGACACTTTTACTTATTAACAGTGGACTGTCATCCCACAAGGAAGTCTTTGCACTTTCGGGATCAAACTTTGCTTGGCAGTCCACCTTATCTCTATCTAACAATCTCTGTGTTTGAGTCTCTTTCTTCTACAGGTGTCATCCTCCACAGCCAAAGAGGAGTCCCTACAACGTCTAGATAACGGTGTGAAGACCTCATCCGGATAACATCTAACCCTAGACCATTTATTTTAGTTTCTTATTCCTTTTGAATGTGAAAGCAAAAAACTTGATAGAAACAAGCACTCCTATTATTATTTTAGATAATGTTCTTACTTTTATGGGTGTTAAGATAGTTGATTGGGAAAATAGTAATGGTATATTATTGAGCACTTCATCTAACTATTACCCTCAAGGTAATGGGTTGGTTGAATCTACTAACAAGAATCTAATCAGAATCATTAAGAGAACCTTGGAGTATAACCGAAGAGATTGGCACACCAAATTGAAGACAACCTTATGGGCTGATAGGATAACTCCCAAGAGGCCAATGGGGAATTCTCCTTTTTTGCTTATCTATGGAAGGGAAGCTAGGTTGTCTATCTCTCAAGAGATACCTACCTTAGAGTTAGCACATCAACTAGAGTTATTTGAGAATACCCCAATGGAGGTGATATTGATAGAATTAATGGAGTTGCAAGAGACTAGAGATAAAGCTCATCAAGATATGGAGCATCACCAAGTACTAATGAAGAGGTATTTTGACAAGAAGGCAAATCCAAGATCATTTCAAGAAGGTGACATAATATTGGAATGGGATGAAGATAGATCAAAACTAGGGAGACATACCGAATTTGATATCGTATGGACTGGACCATATATCATCATCAAGTGCAAGCAAAGTAACTCTTTTTAGTTAGCAAGGATGAATGAATAAGAGTTGCCTATCCCTATGAATGGGATACATTTGAAACCCTATTATTGAGAATTGAAGGTCAATTTTATAAATATTAGATTAGATGTGTGTTTCCTTTCTTATTGTGTTGTGTTCCATAAGTGTTCATGAAGCACATGTGTGTTTCTTACTTGGTGTCTTGTTCTTGTTATTTTTTCTTATTTGGTGTGTTGTCAAGACAAATTATATGTCAAACCTATATACTTGTGACTTTGTAATCCAATGGACATGATTAGGCAACTGGTCACGGCATAGCAGGCATACCACCCTTGGGAAATCACCAAGAATGTTGACCATTTTTACCATAGGCCAAAATGGGTCAACCCCCTATACTCAAAAGCTTATATAGGGAATTTTTATAATGTCATAGGGTATGTTGTAGTTCATTTCATGTCATTTCATATGCCATTCTAGCTTTGGTCAGAGTTTAGCGTAGTCTTTATGTCATTTGGTGTCTTAGGGGTTATTTTAGAGACATATATGTAAGTCGCAGGTTTTTATTGTATCCAAAGAGTAAGGATCATAGAAAAATTTTACACATGCCTTAAGAAGTTCATTCAAGATTTCAAATATCAAGCAGTAGCTCAAGCACAAGCCTAAGGGAATTAGGTCATCACCAGGGCAACATCCAAATATAAATGGACCAACTCACTTGTGCATTTGATAAGTTCACTTAGAAATCCTCATGAGCCAAAAGGTTGTAGTTCCATGTATTTCTTCATGGAAGGAACATGTTCTACAAATTTCAAGTCCGTGTAAGATTCCAAGCTCAAGTTATGAGTGTCCAAAGTTGGACCTACAACATAAGACGTTCATGCTAACAGCAAGATTAAGCTCCATAGCGTAAATGTTTGGGTTTAAAATTCCTTAAAAGGTTTAAATTTGATCAATATTTAATGGTTCACATGAGATTGCATACTAACACATGAGATCTAATGGTTCACATTAGGGTCAAACATGTCAAAAGGTCCATAGGTTAAAGCCCTTTAAAGAGATACACATTGGATAAGATCTTATGGTGTGGGTTCAAGGAGAAGATGATCCAATAGTGCATGATCACAAACAGGAAAGTGGGTCCAATCTAAATTAATGATCAACATTCAATCATATTGATGATCCAATAGTGTGAGCTCAATTGACAAGAAAGTGGGTGCAATGAGATCTACGACTAGTGTTCACTTATATATCTTGATCTAATGGTGCGAATGAAAGTCAACATGTTAAAGGATCTTCATGGTAGGATATAAATGGATTGCATTCATTCATACCAAGGAGATCAATGGTGTGTAAGAGGTCAAAAATTTAAGATCTGATAGCGAGGATCTGTGAGGCATATGGAAATAAAGATAGGTTGGAGCATTTTGATTGGATTGAGCAGTTTTTAACAAACAAAGTCAAAAAAGGAGTAGTTTTTGACCAAGGCAAACAAGATCCTGTAGGGGTCATACCATCACCATTAGAACTTGGTTGAATGCCATTAAAGGGACATATCGATGTAGCTAGGTTAAAGGACATAAAGGGACCACCATAAAATTTTAATATGGACCTTTGGCTCAAGGGTTTGTGTCATACAAGGTTCATTCTATGACTATGTTTACCTTTTTTAAAAGAAAGATCCATGCATATGGTGAACTCTTGGTTCCTGAAAAGACATAATGGGTCAATTTTGGACCTAATATAATCAATAAAGGGGTATATATATTCTATAGGTCTGCATCAACATAATGACTATAGGAAAACTAATAGTCTGAGATTGGTTTTCAATCTATAGTGGACCTATGAACATGGGACAAGTTGAAGCATGATTCAGTTTGAACAAAAGCTAGCATCTCAAAGGATGCCACAAAGGCATACATGTAGACTCTAATAATTTCATCTCCAAGACTAATTGCATGAAAATGACCCTTCTCTCCACTTTTGCATGCCACGATGAACTAGTGAAGAGTAGTTAGCATCAGGACAAAGCTCTAATAGATTGAGTCAATGGTTGTAACTACATTATTTCTGGGACCCAGCTTGGAACAACTTGATCCCATCATTGCAACCATTAGGGAGAATTAATGAGGGAATATTGTAACTGTGCAACCACTTGAAGTAACCCAAATCAATCAAGAAGCTTGAATGAGCATAATTTTAGAGGTAGTTGTAACTACAATTAAAATGGAGTTGAACTCATTGATTCCTCTTTTAACACTAAAATATCTCTCCTAGTGGCCCTTTTCTTCTATAAATATAGCCTTTGAGCTATTGTTAATGATCCCTCAAGTTGGTACGACTAGACTCTACCAAAAATTATATTTTGTACCTCTTGGAGTTATGAATAGAGCATTTTTGTAGTTGTTTAATAATTTATGCTTAGTGTTATGTATTTTTTTGATATGCAAAATTGGTTGTCATCTTCCCTTTGTAGGTCCAAGTTCAACCTAAGTGCTAATAATCTTTTCTTGTAGGGAATCTAGCATGTTTTAAGGTTGATGCCTCAGGTATAGAGTGGATAGTTGAATGTAAGTGCTTCCAATCAAGCCTTACCCTCATTACCCTCTAACCTAAGTCCATCAAATTGACATCTAGGTGAAGCATTATTTCTTGGAAACCATTTTAGATACTACATTAGTTATATTCATAGTCTATTAGTGTGCTCATGAGTTCAATCTTGAGAGTGAATCTTTGAACATTTGGTGCATCACCTCCTTTAGAGTAGGTTCAATTCATGCAATATCTAACTCTTTTCCCCATAAGTAATCAATTTCCATAGATAAGAGCATTTCAAGATACATTTAGGGAGTTATCCCTTAAATCTAGAGGCTCATTTCCAATATAGGTACACCCACATACCTAGAAATGTTCCCATGTTTTCCAAATTTGGACAAAGCTTGAATAACTTTTTCTAAGGTGAAATATTTCGTGATAATACTTTTGGCATGCTCAGTGGGATCGATTGTCTTCAAGACAACTTGTCAAGGTGAATGTTGGTCGTGACAACATCAACTGCAAATTGGTGTGCTACTTAACATTTGGTGACTCCTTCAAGGTAAATCTAGTTCAAGGCCATTGTTTTGTTATAAACTTGCCTTCATAATTCATGGTTCTCACTAGGTCATCCTCTGGTAGAACATTCAATCCCATTAACCCACCCATTCAACCTAAAATTCCTCTTGAAGTTCAGTATCCACAGCCTAATCTACCCTTTGAAGAACAAGTAGATTTTGTTAGAGAGGAAGAGAGTGAAGAGGCTGAATAAATTGAAGATCTTGAAGAAGAAGACATGGTTAGACCTCATGCTTTCCTTACCTTCAATACTAAAAAACTAATTCAACCTCAAGTAGATGATGCCATTCCTCCATACGCCATGAAAGTTGTGCCCACATTCAATGGTGAGAGTCATGTCACACCAAGTGAGCACATTAAAGATGTTTCTAACTTTTGCAATTTCCACAATATTGTTTGAGAGAACATTGCCATTAGACTCCTTGCATGTCCCTTAAAGGGAAGGTTCTTTATTGGAATAGGACTCTAGAAGTTGGATGCATCACAACATGGGATGAGTTTGGAGTGTTGTTGACTTCCAAATTTTGAAATGAAATTGACCATGCCTCTCTTATATATCAGCTCAATGTGATAAAAATTGGATCCAAATAAATAATGCATGACTTCAATGAAAGGTTTCAAAAGACTTGGCATAGATTGCCTCTTCCCATGAGACCACCTATTAGCTTTATGTTCCCTACTTACTTGAAAGCCATTGGGACTGAAATTGTTGTCATGTTTCAATCTATGGGAGGTTCCACTATTTCCAAAGTGTATGATCTTGCTATCAAAGCTGAGAATAGTCTCATCCAAGATGGAAAATTTCCTCTTGAGGTGGTTATGCCTCATTTGTCTCATAATTTTTCTAGCACTCTGAAAGTGGCTCAAATTACTAATGCCAATACCAAGGCTACTCCTAATAAGGGAAAAAATGTCATGGATCCATTTTTAGAAATTCAAATGCTAAAATCTCAGATTAAGTGAGTCAATATGCAACTATCTGCTCATCAAAATCCATACCCTTACTATTTACAATTTGGCCAATAATATGGAATAGGAAAAGGCTAATGGCAGCTTAACCCCAACAGGTCTGCCAGTGTATACAATCCTAACTCTACCACCAATGCAAGGGAGATGGTACCAATTCATAGCAATTTGTTCCAGGGAGAAGATTAGAATCAAGACCAATTCATGGATGTTGGTGAGAATGGAGAGCAAGCTCTGGTGGCTCAAGGAAGAGTTATTCCCCTCCTATTAAAAGATAATGAGGTGAAGATGCAAGTTAATGAGGATTGGCAACCTCAAGGAGAGATCTTCACCAATTTTTTGATTGAAGACACTTTTGTGCTAAATTAAGGAACCTCTATCATAGACAATAAAAGGGCCAAGAGGAAGGGTCTAGGAGTTGGTAGTAGCATGCCCATAGGCTCATATAATCCTCCTACAAGGCAACAAGACATAGCTGCAAGTGTGATAGTTCCAAAAACTTATACATTTCTATCAAGTCAAAATATGGTAAGGTTTGCTCCTATTCCTCAAGTTCTAATTAATTCTATGCCTACAAGAGCCTAAGATAAAGTAGGTATGGCTTCTTTAAACATTTTAGATTCTTTTAAGAACACTAAAACATCCATTTCTCTTTTGGATGTTCTTCATATGTCTGGTCAAAAATAACTCCTATAAAAACAATTATCTATTATCCCTACTAGTGTCTCACCCTCAAATCAAAGTCATGGTCATGTTGCTCTTGTAAATGCTCCTAGTATTATTTTTAAACCATCTACTAAGGTTGAGAAACTTCCACCATTTTACCTCACCCTCATTGTCGGTGATAAGTTGGTACATAATTGTATAGTCAATAGTGGAAGCTTCTAATTCTATCATGCCCAAAGTTGTAGCTGAAAAACTGCACCTAAAATATGAGCCATATAGCAAAGGGGTTTTTCAATTAGATGGTACACCTTTCAAGATAGTAGGAATGATAAAAGGCTTAAAGGTTTTCTTGCGTGATTGTCATATTTTTTCTATCTTGCAAGACATAGTTGTGGTTGATCTCCCAACCCACTTTGCAATCTACTTATCAAGGGACTTCATAGCCAAGATAGGTGGCTATCTCTTAGCTGACTGGTCTTTCTTGGCCTTTAGAACAAGGTACAAGGTTAAGGTTACAATTAGGACAAAACACCTTGCAAAGTTTTAATTGAGTCTTATATTGAGACAAGTTCCAATCTGAATTATGTGGCCTATGAAGAAAAGGACTCTATTGTAGATGATGGCACTTTTTCCAAGCTTGAGGGTATTTCATATTTGTTTCTTGATGATTATGAAACTAATACTTATGAGCATGATCCCTATGCTTTTGTGGAGGAAACTGATATAGGAGTGTATTGTATACATGAAGGAGTACCAACACCTCTACTTACCAAGGAAGAGGGTGAAGATGAGATGTTTTTTGATGGTTCAAGAATTAAAGTTAGTGTAGGAGTTGGTGTTATGTTGGTCTCCCCATCTAAACAATAGTATTATGCTTCATACAGATTTCATTTTAGTTGTACTTGTAATGTGGATGAGTATGAAGGTTTAATTTATGGCCTTCAATGGGCAAAGAGAAAATGAATCAAGAACATACAAGTATATGGAGATAGTGAATTAGTTGTGCATCAAGTGAGGAATGTGATTGTTGCCAAATATGCTTTGTTTAAGTCATACAAGCATAGTGTATAGTATTTTCTTGAAGACTTCAATGCATTCAACATTCAATCAATCCCAAGGGAGAAGAATAGTCATGCTAATAGACTAGCTACCATAGGAGCTCAATTTGATACTCCAACTACCATAAAAGATGAGGGAAAATAGTCTCATATTAAGATCATTATTAGACCTTCCATACCTAATAATGAAGTGTCCTCACAAGTGTTTGACAGTGATAAACACATTGTATGCTTCTTGTAAAATGAGGCTGAGTTATTTTCAAGGAATCAAAGGAGGCTTCAAGAATAATTGGGTTATCAGATTTTGCAACTAAGAACCAATAAGATATCTAAGGGTTTGGTGAACTTAGAAAGTATCTTCAATGCGAATGATCAAAATAAGAAGAAGAAAGTGATTATGTCTACAAAAGAGGATAATTATGAAAGAGTCTTGATTTTCAACGACAACCACCTTAAACTAGGCAAGGTATGTTCTACATTAGAGAAGCAAGCATTCATTGAGCTATGTAGAGAGTTTCATGATATCTTTGCTTGGGAATATAAAGACCTCAAAGGATTTGATCTTAGCCTAGCACATCATACCGTTGAGTTGGAACCTAGAGTTAAACTTGTTAGACGTAAGCAAAGACCCATCAATCCCAAGGTTGAGCAACTCATGAGGTTAGAACTTATTAAACTCCTTAAAACTAAAATAATCTTTCCCATTAAGCATTCAATATGGGTAGCTAACCTCATGCCTATTGGAAAGAATAATGAGGAGATAAGACTTTGTGTAGACTTTAGAGATCTTAGTAAAGTGTCACTCAAAGATCGCTATCCTCTACCCTTAATGGAGCAGATTTTACAAATGGTTTAAGGTTCTCAATGTTTTTTTCTTCTAGATGGATATTCAGGCTATAATCAGATTTCAGTCATTGAGGATGATCAGTTTAAGACAACCTTCACTACTAAATGGGGGACTTTTGCTTATAGGAAGATGCCCTTTGGACTGTCTAATGCCGATGTCACATTTCAAAGAGCAATAGACATGGAATTCAAAGGTTTGATCAATGAGATGCTATTGGTTTATCTAGATGATATAACAATATTTTCTAAAGATGCAAATGAACACATGCAACACTCAAGACAAGTCTTTGAAAGATGTAGGTAATATGGAGTATCTCTTAATCCAAAGAAGTGAATCTTTGTTGTTCATGAAGGTAAGGTCTTAGGACATATTATTTCTAAGGATGGTTTGACTATTGATCCTAAAAGAATAGAGGCTATTCTACACTTATCATTTCCCTTGCAAAGAAAGGTCTTCAAAGTTTCTTAGGCAAGATAAATTTTTTAATGAGATTCATACCTGGTTTTACATCTTTAGTGAAACCTATCACAACTATGCTCAGGAAGAACCAAGTCTTTTCTTGGACCAAATAAGGTAAGAGCAATTTTGAAGCCATAAAGAAAGCAATTGTAGAAGCTCCTACTCTTGTGAATCCTGATTTCACTAAAAATTTCACATTGTATTCATTTTCCAAGCATGATATTATCTTAGCCATGCTAATGGAAAAGAATGATGAGGGTGTGAAGTAGCCAATCACATTCTTTAGTCAAGGTTTGTAAGATTATGAAGTCAAATACAAATTTGTGTAAAAACAGGTCCTTGTTGTTGTAAGGGGAATAAATAAGTTAAGACATATGGTTTCAAATAATAAGATTCATGTTATGGTTTCTCATCCTAATATCAAAGATTTTCTTTTGAGCAAAGACTTTAGTGAAAAGAGGGTAGGGTGGATCACTGAAGTAATGAAATATGATGTTGATATCAAGGTGATAAAATTGATAAGGGGTGCCTTTGTGAACATCTAGCTTTAGATCTTCATGGGTCGAAGGAAGAGGCTCTAGTCAATCATGATTGTTCCCAATTAGCTAGTTCATTGCCTCCACAACGTTAGACACGGGATGTGATCAGAGTTCTTTAAAATGGTGAGTATTATAATGGTATGACTAGATCACAAAGGAGATATTTTGGGTTGCAATCTATTCCCTTTTGTCTTGTGAATGGTGTGCTATTTAGAAGAGACAATAATGGTGTGTTATTGAGATGCATTGATAATGATCAGTTTGGAGTGTTTCTTGAGAAGTTACATGATGGGACAGCAAGAGGTCATTTCTCTCTAAGAAACACAACTGCCAAGATCATGAGGGCAAGTTATTATTTGCCTAGCCTCTTCAAGGATTGCCTTGCTTTGGGCGAGAAGGTGTGGACAATGTGCTTTCTTTGTAGGAAAATAGAGGCTTGCATTTCTTCTTTTGAAGCCTATCCAAGTAGACCAACCTTTCATGCAATGGAGTCTTAATTTTATTGGTATGATAAACCCCCCATCAAGTGTTAGTTATAAACGGATACTCATAGTAACTGATTACTTTACAAGTTGGGTTGAGGTAGCAATATTAAAGGAAGCAAATGAAAATGTTATCTTGGAATTCTATGAGATCATCATCATAAGGTTTGGGACTCCTACTATTATTTTAGACAATGCTCTTGCTTTTATGGGTGCTAAGATAGCTAATCGGGCAAATAGTAATGGCATATTCTTAAGCACTTTATCTAGATATTACCCTCAAGGTAATGGGTTGGATGAATCTACTAGCAAGAATCTAATTAGAATCATCAAGAGAACCTTGGAGCATAACCAAAGAGCTTGACACACCAAATTGAAGACAACTTTATGGGTTGATAGGATAACTTCCAAGAGGTCAACTAAGAATTCTCCTTTCATGCTTGTCTATGGAAGGGAAGTTAGATTGTTTATCTCTCAAGAGATGCCTGCCTTAGAGTTAACACATCAACTAGAGTTGCTTGAGAATTCCCAATGGAGGTGAGATTGATAGAATTAATGGAGTTTCAAGACACTAGAGATAAAACTCATCAAGATATGGAGCATCACCAAGTACTAATGAAGAGGTCTTTTGACAAGGCAACTCCAAGAACATTTCAAGAAGGTGACATAATATTGAAATAGGATGAAGATAGAGCAAAACTAGGGAGACATACCAACTTTGATACCCTATGGAGTGGACCATATGTCATCAAGTGCAAGCAAAGCAACTATTTTTAGTTAGCAAGGATGAATGGAGAAGAGTAACCTATCCCTATGAATGGGAGACATTTAAAACCCTGTTATTGAGAATTGAAGGTTAGTTTTGTAAATATTAGATTAGGTGTGTGTTTCCTTTCTTGTTGTGTTTTGTTCCATAAGTGCTCATGAAGCACATGCATGTTTCTTACTTGGTGTCTTGTTCTTGTTGTTTTCTATTACTTGGTCTATTTTCAAGGCAATTTATATGTCAAACCTATATACTTGTGACTCTATAACCCAATGGACACGATTAGGCAACTGGTCATGGCATGGTAAGCATACCACCCTTGGGAAATCACCAAGAATGTTGGCCGTTTTTACCACAGGCCAAAATGGGTCAACCCCTTATAGTCAAAATCTTGTATAGGGGTTTTTTATAATGTCATAGGGTATGTTGTAGTTCATTTGATGTCATTTCATATGCCATTGTAGCTTTGGCCATAGTCTAGCTTAGTCCTTGTGTCATTTGATGCCTTAGGTGTCATTTTAGTGTCATATATGTAAGTGGCAAGTTTTTAAGGTGTCCAAAGAGTCAAGATCATGGAAAGAGTTCGTACAAGCCTCAAGAAGTTATTTTGAACTTTCAAACATCAAGCAGTATCTCAAGCACAAGCCTAAGTGAATCAGGTCATCACCAAGATGTCATCCAGAAATGAATGAACCATCTCACATATGCATTTGATAATTTTACTTAAAAAGCCTCATGAGGCAAAAGGTTGTAGTGCCATGGAGTTCTTCATGGCAGGAACATGCTCTACAAATTTTAATTCCGCATGAGCTTCCTATCTCAAGTTACGAGCATTCAAATTTAGACTTTTAGCATAAGACTTTCATGCTAACATCAAGATTGAGCTCCGTAAAGTAATCATTTGGGTTCAAAATTCCTTAAAAGGTTTAAAGTTTATCAAGATTTAACGGTCCACATGAGATCACATACTGACACATGACATCTAACGGTTCACATTGGGGTCAAACATGTCAAAAAGTCCCAAGGTTAAATCCTTTTAAAGAGATACAAATTGGATGAGATCCTATGGTACGAGTTCATTAAGTAGATGATCCAGTAGTGCATGATCATTGACAGGAAAGTGGGTCTAATCTATATCAATGTTCAACATTCAATCATACCGATGATCCAATGGTGTAATCTCTACTGACAGGAAATCAGGCTGAATGAGATTTATGGCTAGCATTCACTCATACATCTTGATCCAACGGTGTGAATGAAAGTCAACATGTTAAAGGATATTTATGGTAGGAAATCAATGAATTGCAGTCATTCATTCCAAGGATATCAACGGTGCATAAGAGGTAAAAAAGTCAAGATTTGACAGTGGGGGTCCATGAGGCCAATGGGAATAAAGACAAATTGGATTATTTTGATTGGCCTAAGTAATTTTTGATGGATAAAGTTAAACTAAAGGAGCAATTTTTGACCAAGGAAAATAAGATCTTGCAAGGGTCATCCCATCACCATTATAGCTTGATTGAACATCATTAAAGGGACACATTAATATAGTTAGGTTAAAAGACATAAAGGGACCACCATTAAAGCTTAATATGGACCTCTGGCTCAAGGGTTTGTGTCATGTAGGGTTCATTCTTTGACTATGTTCACCATTTTTAAAATAAAAATCTATGCATATGGTGAACTCTTGGTTCCCACAAAGATAGAATGGGTCTATTTTAGACCTAATATAGTCAAGAAAGGGGGCTATATAGTCTATAGGTCTATATCAACATGATGACTATAAGAAAACCAATAGTTGAAGATTGGTTTTCTATCTATAGTGGACCTATGAACATGAGACAAGTTTGAGCATGATCCAATTTGAATAAGAGCTATCATTTCAAAGGATGCCACGAATGCATACCCGTAAACCTTAATAGTTTCATTTCCAGGACCAACTGCATGAAAAGGACCCTTCTCTCCACTTTTGCACAACATGATGAACCAGTGAAGAGCAGTTAGTACCAAGACAAAGCTCTAACATATTGATCTAATGGTTGTAACTTATTAATACCAAGACCTAGCTTGAAATAACTTGATCCTATCTTTGCAACCATTAGGGAACATCAATGAGGGAATCATATAACTAAGTAACCACTTAAAGTAACCTGGATCAATTAGGAAGCTTGAATAAGCAAAAATGTGAAGGTAGTTGTAACTATGGTTCAAATGGAGTTGAGCTCATTGATTCCTATTTTAGCACTAAAATCTCTCTCTCTCTAACGACCCTTCTCTTCTATAAATATATCCTTTGAGCTATTCTTAATGATCCCTCTGGCTGTTATGACTAGACTTTACCAAAAATTATATTTTGCACCTCTTGGAGTAATAAATAGAGCATTTTTGTAGTTGTTTACTAATATATGCTTATTGTTTTGTATTTGTTTGATATGCATAAGTGGTTGTCATCTTCCCTTTGCAAGTCCAAGTGCAACCTAAGTGCTAACAGGCTTTTCTTGTAGGTCATCTAGCATGTCTTAAGGTTGATGTCTTAGGTATAGAGTGGATAGTTGACTATAAGTGCTTCCAATCAAGCCTTACCCTCATTTCCCTCTAGCCTACATCCATCAAATTGACCTCTAGGTAAAGAATTATTACTTGGAAACCATTGTAGACATTGCATTAGTTATATTCATACTCTATTAGTGTGCTAATGAGTTCAATCTTGAGAGTGGATCTTTGAACATTCAGTGCATCACCTCCTTTAGAGTAGGTTCAATTCATGTAATCTCAAACTCTTTTCCCCATAAGTAACTAGTTGGCATAGATAAGAACATTTCAAGATACATTCAAGGAGCTAGCCCTTAAATCTAGAGGCTTATTTCCAATATAAGCACACCCACATCCCTGGAAATGTTCCCATGTTGCCCAAATCTAGAAGAAGCTCGAATAACTTCTTCCAGGGTGCAAGATTTGGTGACAATAGTTACTGTTGATGCTTGAATTTGCACCCTTAAATAAAAACTCAATCTTCTTCATCCAAGAAGCATAATGGAATCATCTCTTTTGTTGTGGGTACAATTTCTTTGAGATGAATCTCTATATTTAAGAGCTAGCTCCCCTGATGCACTTGTGAAACTCTATCTATCCTAATTAATCGACTGTGTATGTAAAGAGAGAAAATGAACAATAGAAAGAAACAAATGGTGATGCACCAATATGTATTATCCTCTCACTTTGACTGTAATCACTACTTAAAGAATGTCAAGGTTTCATTGCACAAGACTCATGACCCTTTAAGCATTGTTACATCAGTGTTTCGCTTGTTAGATTCAAAAGGTATTCAACATTCAAGAGGGAAACAAATAATTCCAAAAAAGAATATGACTTTGAACCACTTCAAAAATGTCTATACACTTATTAGAGAATACTAACAAGGACATGTAACAAAGATTTGTTTGCACATTTGGTAGGTAATCAAGGATACAAAGTTAGGAAAGACAGCTTTCACCAAACAAGAACAACATGACATTAAACCAATACACAAAAATGTAGTGTGTGAGTGGTAGAATTTGTCTTACTTTCTTCAAGAATTTTTAATACAAATCTAGTTAGAGTTTTGTCATTAACCAGCAGAGGCTCCTTTGAGAATATATTGAATACCTATATATAGTTTTCTAAAGGGAGATTGAACGATTGAGATTGCAAGATCAATTTGACATGTGTTAATTAGGAATAGGAATAGTTGCCATCAATAGTTACAAAACTGACCTTTGTTATTACTAAGTCCATCTTGCTTTGGCGTTGATTGCTCTTTATTGACTCATCATTTGTTATGCACATTTGTCATTATTTTGTTTATATTCATGTTCTTGCTCTAAACCTGATGGCTATTCCCTATAGTTTAAATCTGACATTCTACGGACCATCGAGTATTTTCTACAGACTTTTGTTTTTTGACATTCTTGCAGATAATTTGTCCACAAGGATTCTCTTGGACTCTTCTTTCTTTACTTTGGTCTTTTCCTCAGACAATTTGTCAACGTCTTTTACTTGGCCCTTTTGCCTTTATTATTTCTTTTGAGAAAATGTCTTGTTTATTTCTTTCCAGAAATTTTCCCAAAAGAAATCATTCTATCTTTGTCTTTGTCTTCTTTTAAATTTTTTGTCCAAAGGCATTCCTTCAAATAATTTATCTAAAAGTCCTTTGTCTTTTATTTGCAGGGAAATTATCCCAGATAATTTTCCCACAAGAAATCTTTTCTCTTTCACTTGATCTCTTTAGAAACGACCCTTTGACAATATTGAAAAGGTACTCCTACCCTTCAGATTTATTGAAAAATACCCTTAAGAAGAACTGTTTAGCCCTTCAAAATAATTACAAGGGTGAACCTACCCTTTAGAGAAATTGAAATGATCCCTTCAGACGTTTTGGCAAATGTCAATGTGCCCTTCAAAAAAATTGTCTTGAACCTTTGGCTTCAAAAATGTTCCTCAAAAAAGTTGAAAGCACCTTTCAAAAAAGTAAAAGTGTCCTTCAGAAGAAATGTAAATGACTTTCCCACAAAAAATGACCCTTCAAAAGAATTGAAAAGGTCCACTTGGCTTGAAAAGAGCCCTTCGGGAAAGCTACAAAGTACCGTTAAAATTGGAAGATATCCTTTGGAGAAATTGAAAAGGACCTTTATAAACAAATTCCTGGACAAAAAGTCTACAAGAATTCACTTGAGGCTAAGGCAAAACTTCTGAAAGAATTCTTTCAAGCAAAAAACCTGAAAGAAAGAGTTTTGTACAAAAGTCCTAAAGAATTTACTTATGCTTGAAACAAAGTTTGAAAGGAAAAACACTTGAACAAGAACCCAAAGAAAGCTTTCTGAAAGGAAATACTTGAACCTTTGCCATGAACTTTGCACAAAGCTTTTTTTTTAGACAAAGACACACACTAGACCCAACCAAACATATGAACAAACAACTAGTTATTTCAATATGGGCGGCTAATTTTGATTTGAAAGATCAAAATTTGGTCAACAAAATGGTGACTTATAGGGGAAGTATGATTTTTATACTGATTAGACTAGGTAGTCATATCCACTCAAGGGCCAACAGAGTCAATGAATTCTTGAACATGACTATCAAGAATTCTGCCAACACAAAACACAAGGAAAACACAAATGAAAACAACAAGACCCAACAAAACAAAATAAGACACATACAAACACACACACACACACATGTGCATAAGCACTTAGGGAGCACAAAGAAAACAAAATAACTATGTACAACAAAAGGAAAAACTTTAGTAATAATGCTTTAGATATATCCCATTGACTGGGATATGTAGCTCCTTTCCATCCAACTTTGAAATTTAGAAAGCATTGTGTTGTTTACACTATGTGATCATGTATGGGCCACTCCACAAAGCATCAAACTTTGTGTGTTTCCCAGGCTTGGCCCTACTTTCATCCCTTTTAAGAACAATGTCCCCTTCTCAGAAACTCCTTAGCATAGAGTTCTTATCAAAATGCTTCTTTGTTTGTTGTTGGTGAGTAGTCAATGTATGCATTGCCTGATCTCTTGTTACTTCAAGCTCCATCAGTTCACACAATCTGACTCCCATGTTGTCATTTTCCATCAACTATAATTGATGAGTGAGATCTAAAGCTGGCAATTCGAGTGAAATAAGAAGTCTAGCTTCCCTTCCATACACAAGTGTATATGGGGAGTTTCTAATTACTCTCTTTGGAGTGATTTCGTCAGCCCAAAGGGTCATTTTCAACTTAGTATGCCATGTCCTTTGATTTTCCTCCATTATCCTCTTAATGATTTCGATTAGATTCTTGTTTGTGCACTCTGCTAGTCCATTTCACTAGGGAAAGTAGTTAGAGGAAGTGTCGAGGTAAATGCCATGCTTAAAGGCCCATTCACTTGTCTTTGCTCCTAAAAAGGCCAATGCATTATCTAAGATGATGGTTGAGGGAGCTCCAAACCTTGTTATTATGTTCTCATAGAAATCCAGGACTGAATTTTCATTGGCCTCTTTCAAAGATACAGCTTCAACCCATCTAGTGAAATAATCAGTGGCTCTTAACACCCACTTGTGACCAGCACTAGAAGGAGGATTGATCATACCTATGAAATCCAAACCCCATTGCATAAAAGGTTGTTAAACTTGGATTGGATGAAGAGGCAAAGTAACTAGTTTCTATTTGCCATCAAATAGGGCACATTTATAGAATTTTCTCACCTAAGCATGGGTGTCTTTGAACAAATTAGGCTAGAAATAACTGGCCCTCATGATCTTAGCAACTATGGTTTTGGGAGCAAAGTGACCACCAGCTGGGCCATCATGAAACTTATGCAATACCTTGTCAATATATTCCAACTCAATACATCTTAAAATAACACCTAAAATATCTTTTCTAAAAAGTACTCCATCCACAAGCACATAGGGAATAGATTCCAGTCTATAATACCTTCTTTTGGCTCTATCAAGACCTTGTGGACACTCACCAATTTGAAGGAAGTGGATCATGTCCTGTGTCTAACTTCTCATGACTAAAGGTGCAGTTATTATAGGATCATCATGAAATGTCAAAACAACCTCTTGTTATTCTTTCAAATCTAAGGCAAGATGCTCGCACAGTCCTTTCCCTTTCACCAACTTGATTGTCTTGATCTCTACATCATATTCCATTACTTTGGTGATCCATCCTGCCCTTTTCTCATTCAAGTCTCTGCTCAATAGAAAATCTTTCACACCAAGATGAGGCACAAAAATGTGAATTTTATTACTAGACAGCATGTGCCTGAATTTCTTTAAACTTTTGATTATAGTAAGCACTTGTTTTTCAATGTATGTGTACTTTACCTCATATCCTTCTAAACCTTGACTGAAGAAGGAAATAGGTTGTTCCAAATTTTCATCATTTGCTTGGGTCAACATGGCAAAAATTTCCTTTTCATTTCTAAAAGTGTACAAATTGAAGTTTTTAGAGAAGTTAGGACTTGAGAGAGTAAGATCTTGGGCAATGGCTTGTTTGATCTCCTCAAAACTTTCTCTTCTCTTTCCTATCCAAGTGAGTGTCTCATCTTTTCTCAGTATGGAGGTCAAGGGCTTGACCAGATTAGCAAAATCAAGAATGAATCTCCTAATGAAATTAAACTTGGTAGACCCTTTTTGTGTTTAGGCAAAGACAATGCTAAAATAACACTTACCCTTTCTAGATCAATGGACAGACCTTTCTTTGAAACAATGTAGCCCAAGAGCTTGCTCTCATGAATAATAAATACACACTTCTTTGGGTTTAGAGAGATCCCAAACTCTCTACACCTCTCAAAGATCTATCTTAGGTGTTTCAAATGGTCATTTGCATCTTTGGAAAAAACTGTTACATCATCTAGATAAACCAACACAATGTCCTTGATCAGCGCTTGGAAAGCCATATCCATTACACATTGGAAAGTGGCTCCAACATTTGACAATCCAAATGGCATCTTCTTGTAGGCATATATGCCCCATTTGGTGGTAAATATTATCTTATATTAATCACTTTCATTGACCAGAATTTGATTATGTCCAGAATAACCATCAAGGAGAGAAAATCTTTCACTGCCAGCTACAACCTACAAAATTTGATCCATAAAAGGGAGAGGATAATGATCCATCAAAGATAGTCTGTTCAAGTCCTTAAAGTCAACACACAACCTGATATATCCATTTTTCTTTCTAATAGGGACTAAATTGGCCAACCAAGAAGAATGCTTGATAGGAAAAATGATTCTAGACTCAATCAATTTAGTCAGTTCTTTCCTCATAAGGGGTTCAATATTTGGATTGATTGGTCTTTGCCTTTGTTTAATGGGTTTAGCATTTTCATCCAATTCTATGGTGTGTTGATCCAAGCTTGGGTCAAAACCCTTCAAATAATTATACTCCCATGCAAAAATCTCACTAAACTCTTTGCATAGTTCAACGAAATCATGTTTTTCCTGACTAGTGCATACTTTCCCAAGTGCAAGCAACCTATCTTTAAAGATTTCTATCCTTTCATAGTTTTCCTGCTTAGTGGACATGCATACCTTTTCCTTCTTGAGCTGGTCATCTTCATTGAAAATACTCTCAAGAGTCACTAAACCTTTAGGAAGCTTATTAGACTTTAGTTGGATAATTCGGTTACCATATTATTGATATAGCTTAGACTAATTTTTGGTAGAGAACTCAGATTATTCTTGTAGGAAAAGTGTACTATTTGTTAAGCACTATAAAAAACCTACCAATTGGTGACATTGTATGGTATAGAATGTCTCACAATCACCTTAAGATGGGGCTGAGTTCTTGCCTTCTCTTATGCTCTTTGGAACATCAAATTGAATCACCAATAAATGCCAGACCTATCTAACATGCTTATTATGTTCTCTTAGAATAGAGATAATGTTAAATGCCATGAAATCTTATATAAGATCCCAAAATATGTGTTTTTAAGATTTGAGCAAGGAGTTCTTAGTCAAAATTTTCCCACTTACTTGATTAAAAACTAGTTCACTATCACCAAATACTTGTAATTTTTTGACACCTCTTTTCCTTTCCCATTATAAACCATGAATGAGGGATTCATATTAAATTACATTGCAAATTACAAGATAATTAAAATCTAAAAGTTTAAAAATACCTATTACCTTTGAAGGTGAAACTAACATAGCTCCACCACCTACACCAATCTTGCTTCTAGATCTATCAAAGAAAAATTACCAAATGCCATTCACATCCTCATTTGATTTCATCATTATTAGGCATGAAATTTTTCTTTATCATTAATATAGTATACTCTTAGACCATATATTATTCAATAAATTTTTATGGATCATGTTCATATTTTTTATCTCCCCACTCATCTAAGAATAAGTCAGAAACTCCTTTAAGGAAAGATGATGGGGATTAGTCAATGTGAAACTCTTCTTAATCAATGATAGCATAGTAGACATTTGTTACCTTAGGTGAATATGGTTCCAAATTATATCTATTAATGGGTTCTAAATTAATCTTTGCTTTGGTACCATATTTTTTTCTAAACACCAAGTATGACCAATTAGTTGCCAGATATCCACCTATCTTAGAAGTGAAATCCCTTGACAAATAAAGTGAAAAATAAGGAGGTAAATATATTAACACCACATCATGAGGCATTGAAAAATTAGGATAGGAATGAAGGGTAAAATTAAAACATTTGACAATCCCCAAAGTTTGGGCTGGTGATCCATCCAATTACAAAACTCCTTTAGTCATTAACTCCTATTTGAGACCCATTTTATCTGCTATGCATTTGGGCATAACTGAGGTGATTGCTCCACTATATTTGACACAATTATAAACCAAAAATTCACCAATTATTATAGATAAGTATAAATTAGGAGTTGTCTCATACTTATTTACTTTATTATCTCTAGATTAAGTTTCATTGACCAAAACTAGATTTCACTTCACACTGATTCAACTTGTTTACCCAATCTATGCAATTTTTTTGCAACATATATTTCTATCCTAGAAGTAATATAAAATACCATAATTAAATGTTCATATGAAGATTTTTCATTTGATATACAAAATTAAGGGAAGGATTACTTACTTTAGGATTTTATTTTTGAACATTTTCACCTTGTGATGTAGCATATGGAGGCAATGTTGTAGAAGCTAATTTAAAACATGGAATTTTTTGATTTTCTTATGGTTTAGGAGTTGAAATAGGACCACCTCTCATCTGAGCTACTATAAGGGTCATAATGGGTCATTTATTGGTTCTTTGATTTATTCCTTGAGTAGTCCCTCAACTTCATCAACAATAGACCTAGTGTTGGAAGCAACACTAGTATGCTGATTTCCTGCATTCCCTACATAATTGATTGCACAAAATTCAACCTCCAAATGATTTATGAGGGTGGAATCAGATTGATTCTATCTTCTATCCATCCCAAATTCCATTGGCATCTCAAAATTTTAAAATTTATATGTTTGATCACCTTGTGTAGACATACCTTGATTTTGCATTTCATTGACATAAGCCACTTGTTCTTGGCCATGTTCAAAGGATGGATAGTTGGGTTGATCTTGAACCAAATTTTTTTGAGTGGGAACTAAGGATTTGGAGGATGTGGGATCATTGGGACTATAATTTTGTTAAGGCTTGACATGGGTGATTTGACTTTTTCCATGATTATTGTTTTGGAAGGGTAGCCTACTTGTTTGCCCACCAAATTGATTAAATGACTAACATGGCCTATAACCTTGAGGCTATTGCATTTTGAGAGAAACCAATTCATTGGTAACACTCTAAAGTAGAATTTTAACTTCATGAATCTCATTTGAAAGAGTAGTAGTAGATCTCTCTTGAGTAGGTAAAGGGGCTACAGAAGGCAATGGACTTTGACTAGGAGAAGGTAAATTAAGGAAAAGTGGCAATGGAGGTCTAGGAACTATCTTTCCTACATGTATAAGATAATTCTCAACATTTATGGCTATTTGATATACAACAGGAAATGTGTTTCCACCCATAGACTAGATCATTACAACAATATCACTATTTAATGCTATCAAATAGTATAAAAATGCATAATTTATAGTTAGCCTTACAAGAATTGGAATCCTATCCCATGTTTTTTGAAATCTAGTATTGAAATCCTGCATGAATTCATGAGGTTCCCTCTTTATTATGGTTAATTTATTAGCTAGAGATAAATGACCACTCTTTTCTCTAAATTGATCAGTCAATAGGGTTCCCAACTCATCCCATGAGCCAATAGAATTTATAGGTAGGGTCCCATACCAGTCCAAAACTTTTCCTTTAAAGGACAAGGCTAGCAACCTAATAGCCACATTTTCTTGGGTAATATTATGAATATTAAAAAGATTTTCCATATTTTTTGTGTGTTCAATGGTAGTAATTGGACCATATGCACTAAAATATGGGATAATTTTGGGGGTAGATCCTAGAATTTGATCAAGTTGGTTAAGACATAAGGAAGATGCCCCTGTAAAATGCACAAAAGGTTGTCTTATAGACATATTTGGATATTTATGAATATTAGGAAAGGAATGTAATATAGAATTGAAAGCTTTAAACACATACTTTATTTTATAAGGATTAGTGTTACCAAACCCAAACCTTTTAGCAGACTATGGAGGCAATTCTTCAAATGTTAAAGGTAGATGAGTATCAATGGATATGGTTATCACCTTTAGCATAGAAAATAGAACTGATCATCAAACAATAATTTAGATTCTTAAATGGAGTCACTAGGTACTAAATATAGATGTATCTTTTATTTAACAATGTCAAGACCAGTACCAATCTTGAAAAATATTGTAGGACAAAATGTCCCACTCGGGTGTGCCAAAAACTGTTGATGCTTGGATTTTTAGCCTTGAATAAAAAATTAGTCTTATTCATCCAAGTGATCACAATGAAATCATATCTTTTATTGTGGGTGACAATTTATTTGAGATGAATTATCTGGATTTAAGGGCTAGCTCCCCTAATGCACCTTTTAATCTCTATTTATCCTAATCTATTCGACTATGTATGAAAAGAGAGAAAATGAACAATATAAATAAACAAATGGTGATGCACCAATATGTATTGTCTTATCACTTTGACTATAATCACTACTTAAATAATGATAAGGTTTCCTTGTAGAAGACTCATGACCCTTTATGCATTATTACATTAATGTTTCATTTGTTAGATTCAAAATTTATTCAACATTCAAGAGGGAAACAAACAATTCCAGAAAATAATATGACTTTGAACCACTTCAAAAATGTCTATACACTTATTAGAGAATACTAAAAAGGACATATAACAAAGATCTATATACACATTTGGTGGGTAATCAAGGATAACAATTTAGGAAAGATAACTTTCATTAGAATGAGAACAACATGGTGTCAAATTGATACACAAAAATGTAGTGTGTGAGTGGTAGAAATTTGTCTTACTTTATTCAAGAGTTTTCAATACAAATCTGGTTAGTGTTTTGTCATTAACTAGTGGAGGCTCCTTTGAGAATAGACTGAATACCTATATATAGTTTTCTAAAGGGATATTGAATGATTGACATTGCAAGATCAATTTGACATGTGTCAATCAGGAATAGGAATAGTTGCCATCGATAGTTATAAGAATGACCTTTGCTATTACTGAGTCCATCTTGCTTTAGTGTTGATTGCTTTTTACTGACTCATCATTTGTTATACACATTTGTCATTCTCTTGTTTGTATTCAGGGCTCGCTCTAAACCTAACGGCTATTCCCCATAGTTTGAATTTGATGTTCTATGGGTTGTTAGGTATTTTATATGGACTTTTGTTTTTTGACATTCTTGAGGACAATTTGTCCACAAGGATTCTCTTGGACTCTTCTTTCTTTACTTTAGTCTTTTCCTTGGATAATTTGTCAACGTCTTTTACTTGGCCCTTTTACCTTTATTATTTATTTTGGGAAAATGTCTTGTTTATTTATTTCGAGAAATTTTCTAGAAAGAACTCATTTTGTCTTTGTCTCTGTCTTCTTTCAGATTTTATTTTTGAAGGAATTCCTTTAGACAATTTGTTTGAAAGAGTCCTTTATGTCTTCTATTAATGGTGAAATTATCCTAAACAATTTTCTCGCAAGAAATCCTTTTATCTTTCGCTTGATCTTTCTAGAAATGACCCTTTGACAATCTTAAAAAGCTACTCCTACCCTTTAGATTTATTAAAAAATACCATTCAGAAGAACTATTTGGCCCTTTGGAAGAATTACAAGGGTGCACCTACCCTTGAGAGAAATTGAAATGATCCCTTCAGACTTTTTGGCAAACGTCCATGTGCCCTTCAGAAAAGTTATCTTGTACCTTTGGCTTCAAAAATGTCCCTCAGAAAAGTTGAAAGCACTTTTCAAAAAATTGAAAGTGTCCTTCAAAAGAAATGTAAATGACTTTCCTGCAAGAAATGACCCTTCAAAAGAATTGAAAAGGTCCACTTGGCTTAAAAAGAGCCCTTCGAGAAAGCTGCAAAGTACCCTTCCACTTGTAAGATATCCTTTGGAGAAATTGAAAAGGACCCTCAGAAACAAAGTCTTGAACAAAAAGTCCGCAAGAATTCACTTGAGGCTAAGGCAAAACTTCTGAAAGAATTCTTTCAGGTAAAAAACCCAAAAGAAAGAGTTTTGTACAAAAGTATGAAAAAATTCACTTATGCTTGAAACAAAGTTTGAAAGGAAAAACAGTTGAACAAGAACTTGAAGAAAGATTTTTGAAAGGAAATACTTGGACCTTCACATTGAACTTTGCACAAAGCTTTTTTCTAGACAAAGACACACACTAGACTAAACCAAACATATGAGCAAACAACTAGTTTTTTCAATATGGGTGGCCAATTTTGATTTAAAAGATCAAAATTTGGGCGACAGTTACTCTACAAACTAATGACTCTGGCCCATATTTAACTTCCTCTTGAAGGTCATCAAATGCATCAGAGAGTTCATATGGTCATAGAAATGGACTAGGTACCTATAGTGTTTAGGTCTAGTTATAGGCCTAACTGTGTTTGATCACCTATGACCACTTTTGAGTGGTTTCCAGTGACTGTGAGTGTTCATTCATACTTTTCCATATCCAAATCAACTTTAAGAAACACCCAATAGTCATCCAAGCTTTGTTCTTTCACCCCTTCTTTATTCACCCACTATGCCTACAGATTAGACTGCCTAAGAGTGCCCTCTGCATGAGACAAAATAGAGGGTATATCCCTTATTCACAAGGACAAAATAAGATTATGGGAGGCTAGAGTAGGTCCTAGAGGTGATTTGTACCATGTTTCAAGACTTGGCGACCTTTAAAAAACCCTCAATATCATAATTCCCTAAAATTAGCATTCAAGATTGTATACTAATTGAAGGGTCTAGACACCTCAAACTGAGTGGGGTTAGAAACTTGCTTTTGTTATGCTCCTTTCATCTAAGCATAATATGAAGTTGAAATCACCACTATGGGAGTGGTCTTAACATGTTTACAATCTTACATCTCTATCAACTCTCCAAATTTCCTCCCTCATTTGCCTAGGCTAGCCCAAGGGCTGTGTGGACTATAGATACTCACTCAAGAAAATGGAATTCCTCTAGGTGTCTATCCATATTTGGGCATTGTGTTTCATGCCTTAGACCCTTCTTGAAGTCACTGAGCTCACTCCACACTTGAAATTATTCATCTCTACTTAGATATTTGTGTCCACATCTAAACTACCTCTCTCATTTGTATAAGTTAGTTTGTCCACTCAGTTCGACTGTAGATGACCATTTAGGAGAATTCAACGACTCCTATAGGCAATTTTTTGTGTATGACCACTATGTTTCAACTCCTTTGATTTCCTTTGAAGCATTAGCACTATTCCACACTTAAAAGGGATTAATTCTTGCCTTGAGATCATGTTCTCACCCTTATACAATCATTATATTATAGGTTTGCAGTATCAAGGCTTTCTTTGTTTCAAGTACCACTAAATATATATAGTGGAAGCCTACCTACATTGGAAACTTGTTTGCATTATCCTCTTTCGATCAAAAAAACTTCTTTTCATGTTAAGACATTATCTCTAGGCATGGGTTACATGATGGAAATAATCGAGCCTATCTAGACTTCAAAACACTTCACCATGGAAATGATCTAATGTATGAAAAGAACCTTATTCAGAGAAGTTAAGGTAAAACTTCTCAAATCCAAATTTCTCAATCTAAGAACAAGGACCTAAGTCTATCTTTATAAAATGGGCTCACTATTGTTACCATGATGTTTTCTACATTCTCAGACCTATAGTAAGGTTTCAAACAAGTTCAAAAATCTTTATTTTAACTCTGCTTAGACCTCTATGGATTGAACTTAGACCATTGATGAATATTGCATGTAGGAGCTATTGCAGGATATAAGATAGTATGCTAAGAGTTGATTCTCACAACCAATATTAAACCTTTTAGAAAGTTTAATCTCATTGATTTTCAGTTTGGAAATATCTCATAACCTTGAAAGCTTCTTATTTCATCGATGTGACTGGTCCATTCTCAATCTCACCTAACTTTAGGTGACTATTGCAAGGGAAACTAACTGTGTTTGGTTTCTGACTGTGTTCTTCCAACCATATAGAACACTCCTTAGACCACACCTTGAGAATGACAAATAGTCACCATGTTGTTAGAGTTTAAAATCAAACATTTTATCCTTGTCTTGAAGCCACTTTCATGAAAATAATTTTGCAACAAGTGAAACATTGGTCTGTAACTTCAATGGTGTCCTCAACTAGCAAACTAAGATAGCCCAGCTCATCAGTTCACCTTCATACATGAAATCAAGACTGAAAACCTCATAATAAGGATGGTCATGCTTCTCAAGATCATGTACACAACCTAAATTACATATAATAATGCAAAAAAAGAATAAACCTTGAAGTGTTTGGGATAGGCAGGCAAAAAAGAGTCACCAAATTTCTTAATAATGGTTCATGAAGATTAGGCCACCAAACCTAAAATTCTTGCCATAAATTGGAAGTGTGTAGAGAGTACTATCACCCCTTAAAGGAATTTGCTCTAGAGACAGATAGGCAGTGGGTTGACCTCCCTTAAGGAAGTTTTTACACTTCCGGGAACAAGCTTTTGCTTGGCAACCCACTGCCTATCTGTCTAACGTTTTTCTTGTCCAAGTTTCCTCTTTTTCTTGCAGGTGTCATTCCTCCACAGCCAAAGAGGAGTGCTCACGAACGTCTGGATTTACGGTGCACAATCTTTAGTCCAGGTACCCCCAAGCCTTGTCCATTACTTTCTTTTAGTTTCTTCTTTCTTTATGATCTGAAAAGCAAATTTGAGGTAGAAACATCTCTGGCACGCCCGATGGGACCCTAGGTTCCTCCTGGGTTCCTTTTCCTTTTCATTCATTTAGGTGCATTTAGGCTCCTTTCTTCTTGTCTCTTTCTTCTATTCCAAATGTCACTATAAGCAGGACTAAAACGAACCTTTCTTCCTTGCATTCTAGACTAGTCTAAATATCATACTCTCAACCCTTTCTCCATCTTGTCTTCATAACAATATCACATTTCAACTTGGGCTTAAAACATATTGCACTTTCATTTCTGCTTGTGCTTGCATTAGTCCACATCTAGTAACTTAGGCGCATATTGAATAAACCGTAGACACTTGATGTTACACTACCTGATCACATGCACTAAAACAAACATAAAACATACCTGAGACAAGGCCCGACTGGGAATTCATCCCCCAGCGGATACCTTACCCATCCTGGTGACCCCACTTGGATTTCATCACCAAGGGGGAAGCCCACTCCGTTCTCTGGCGGAGTCTAAACTCTAGGCGAGGTATATCTTGGCTAAGCGAGACCAGCTAACCACTGGAATCGTGAAGTGAGGGGAGCTTGCTCCTTAGCACCAGGCCACGTACCAGACCCTAACACAGATCTTTGAGCACCTAAAACAACACCTGAAACCATCCTTAGACCGCCTTCTTCTAGGACCCATTTTTCAGCCAATCTCCCTAAAACATTCATCTAAGGCATAAGCCACGATTTCTAAGGTTAATTTCTAGGATTTATCGCTTAGGCTTGTCTGTCTTTCTCTGTTTTCCTCTTCTCATCTATTTGTTTGAGTGTGTGAGGACGCTTTCTTCTTTGTTTTTCCAAGAACCTTTTGGTCCTCTGGAAAACACAGTCACCGACATCGGTTTTGCCACCGACGTCGGCTTCCCCTGTCACCGGCATCGGTTCTGATACCGACGTCGGCTTCATCTGTTACCGGCATCGGTTATCTGACCGACGTCGGCCATATTCCTTACCGACATCAGTTTTTCAACCGACGTCGGTCTCTGTCACTGTCCTTTTTTTCCAAAACCAGCAGCCTAAAATCTGTCCATTCTCTGTCAAAACTCCATTTTGGTTTTTTGAGACTGCAAAAACACAGTTTCTGGAACCAGGACTCTCTTCTTAACCTCTTTAGCCAACAACCGCTTCCGTCTACCTCGTCCCTAACCAAGTCCTATCATGGAGTTCCACTCGGAGACTGAAAGAACTCCTACAGGACCGACCCCGACCCCGACCCGGACTCAAATTCCCATCATCACTGAAGGGGACCAGGATTTTGCAAGATTCCTGGACCTCAACACCGCAGCCCTTCAAAACTATCTCGCGAGAAACCCAACGCGAGACCTTTCGGGTGACATGGCAACGACATCCACGCCATTCACCACCCACCCCTTTTTGACTCAGCCTTTCGCTTCAACCATTAACCCAACCATGGCCAATACGCAAAGTTTGGCCTCCCCGTCTATCTTTAGACCGACCTCCATCGGGGTGTCATTACCCCCTCAACCGCCTGCAATTCAACCAAGTTCTACATCATATCAGAACTTGATTGCCTCGACCCCTCACACTCTTGCGCCCACCAATGTAGGCGTGCCGACCTATCTTTCTACCAGTGCCGCCATTCAACCACCTTTGGCGGTGCCCAGTCACCCTATACCTTCGACCTTCGTAACGCAACCACCTTTAGCCTCCGCTTCTGTCCCTGCGACTAGTCATCCGTACATTGTACAACCGACTGTGTCGCACGCCTCCTCTAGCCTCTTTCAAGCGCCTTACAACTTAGGGGGCGCTCAACCCGTCAATCCGTCAGCAGATCTTATCAAGATGCTGATGGATAAAATGTCCAGTCTCGAAGCCTCCATTTCCGGTTCAAGCAATACTTTGTCATATGAACAAATTTGCAACGAGCCCATCCATCCCTCCGTCCCTATTCGACCATACCCTCACCATTGGGAGCTTCCTAAATTCACTCGCTTTCAGAGTAAGGAAGACCCACAACAACATCTACGGGCATTTAGACATGCCTGTTATCTTATTGCCCACGACGATGCGTTACTTTTACGCACGTTCCCTATGTCCCTTTCTGGCCCTGCCCTTGACTGGTATAGTTCTCTTGCCAGACACTCTATCTTTTCATTCGTTCAACTCGCCCAACTATTTCTTGACCATTTCTCAATCAACATCACCAAACAAGTCTCAATCACAGACCTTTACTCCATCAGGCAATTTGACGACGAATCAATTGTCGACTTTGTCGCTCGTTGGAGAGGTCTGATCAACCAGCTCTCCTTCTCTTTGCCTCAACCCGAGCTCATCGAGCTCTTCTCTCGAGCATGTGCCAGACACATCTCTTCTACCTTGCGGATTCAGACATTCCGCACTTTTGACGAAGCTTTCATCATGGCTCGAAAGCTCGAACTCCACGCCCTTGAAGAAGATAAGGTCAAATTGCATCATACCAATGCAAAATCTACCAATGGCCATTCTTCTTTCAGACCTTCTTCTTCTGCCAATTCCGAATCTAAAGGAGTGGCCAATACTGTGATCGTTAGATCACCATCCTCAACAACAACTAATTACTCTCAACCTTCGACATCTCCAAGCATCACCAAACAATTCCAACAACGGTACATTCAGCGTTCTTACACTCCACTTGGAGAACCATACGCTTCTGTTTTGGAAAAGCTTCTCAAACAGGGGGTCCTCAATCTCCCTCCAATCCGACCACCTCAATTCGACCCTTCAAAAGCCCTCCCTACATGGTATAGGGAGGCCGACTTCTGTCCCTTTCATCGCGTCCAAGGCCATGACATCGACAACTGCCGAACCTTCAAAAACATCGTCCAAAACATGATCGACAAGGGGGATCTTATTTTAGATAACCCGAACGCCCCTCCTAACCAACATATCGACATCTTCAAACAACCTTTCCCTAATCATCCGCCTACTCGAAACAACGTCCAGACTTCGACCAATGACCCTCAAGACCATGACATTCACACCATTAGCACTATCTTGCCTCTTGTCCTTGACCAACCTCTTCCATCAAAGGATGAGGAACCTTCTTCCCCTACTAGTACTCCATCTACCTCTCTTGTACTGGAGGACGCCTTGACCACATCAACGTCATTAAGCCCACCTCCATCTGAAGACCCTACCTTGCCTACTCCTCAACTACAAGTAGAAGGCACGATCATCCACGCCCTCTGCCCACTCGAGGAGCCGCCCTCTCTTATTTCTTCTCCACCAAGAGAAGAGCCAGTCTCTCCACCCATTTCAACCGAGGTAGACCTAGTCACGGTTTCCTCTTGCCCTTTGCATGAGATTTCTACATCTCATTCACCTCTATCCACATCTAAACCCAAACCCATATCTAACCTCGCCTCACACAACGGTGGCCCTCGACCCAAACACACGAAGACTACTAGACCTCATCGGAGGATTCCTCCCCCACCTTCGTCATTGCCCTCTATCTTGGGCCCGCATCCGTCCACTTTAATAAGAGTGCTTCCCACTCCCATCTTTCACAGAGGCACATCGCCTCCATTACTCCCCCATCCCATCAGGCATACATCTCATCCAAGCCCTCGGCCTATACCTCTTTCACCTCCCAAACCAATGTCACCAATCCTTGCTGCAATAAAACATCCCGACCCGTTAGCAGGTTCATATGCCTTGCTCTTATGGCACTTGTTGCAGTCCTCTCGCCTCTATCTCCCGCCTCTTAGACAATATCAATCTCTCGAACCTAAACCACCTTGGTTCGACCACACTTGCATTTGTGCGTATCATCGCACGCCTGGGCACGACACGGAGCATTGTCATGCCCTCAAGGTCACCATTCACCAATGTTTGGAGAATGACACCTCCCTTCTTTTCGACCACATCATCAATAAACCTTCAACACCACTCCGCTCATCAACTCTCGGATTAAGACCCTCTTGGTTCGACAACTCTACATTCTGTCACTATCATCACACTCCGGGACATGACACTGAGCGTTGTTGTGCTCTTAAAGCTGTCATTCGTCAACACCGGAAAAAGGATTCCCTTCTCATCAAGGAAAAAGGCGTGCCAGAGATGTTTCTACCTCAAATTTGCTTTTCAGACTTAAAAGAAAGAAACTAAAAGAAAGTAATGGACAAGGCTTGGAAGTACCTGGACTAAAGATTGCACACCGTAAATCCAGACGCTTGTGAGCACTCCTCTTTGGCTGTGGAGGAATGACACCTGCAAGAAAAAAAGGAAACTAGGACAAGAAAAACGTTAGACAGATAGGCAGTGGGTTGCCAAGCAAAAGCTTGTTCCCAGAAGTGTAAAAACTTCCTTAAGGGAGGTCAACCCACTGTTTTGATGAGATAAGTGACTGATAAAAGACAGAATGCCAGAATACAGAAGTGACAAAGAAAGTAGAAAGGAAAGAAGAAAGCAAAATGATTACCTGAAAGAGCTGTAGGACTGATGACAGTCGCCGAGGTCGATAATGTCGCTGGCGTCGGTTAGCTGATCTGCCGGCGTCGGCTATCCTGCCGACGTCGGTTGGGGTAGTGACCGGCGTCGGTCGGGGTTGTGGCCTGTAGTCGGGTCTGAGTTGCTTTCTGGACTGTGGACGGGTCTGAGACTGAACGGGGACAAGTTTGGATGGATTGGGGAGTGGTCTGGTTCGAGGTAGGTGCCTGATGCAAGGTCTTTTTGGCAGAGGGATGAGAAAGAGGAAGAGACACAGAGGACAGGGAAGAGGAGGATTCACAGAGGACAGGGCCTGAGAAGGCTTTGCAGCGTCTCAGGGGGAGGGACAAAGGGAGCAGAAGACAATAGAGGATAGATGACTGAAAAATAAATGAAATAAAACACCAGACTAGCTTACCTTTAGCTTGCTGAATGAAGAGAGAAGAAGATGTTGCTGGAGCCACGGAAGAGTTGCTGCAAGGAGAAGATACTGATCCAGGGCCTTTTCACCTATTGCTGTTGCTGCACGAGGTCAAGACAGAGGAGAGATGAAAGCCAAAGCGCCGAGAGAAGCTGTTTGCGAGCTCAAGAGTCCAAGGGGTGCAACGGATGCAGAAGGGGATAATGAAGGCTGCCGACGCCGGCAGTTTCACCGACGTCGGTCGAAGGGTCGTCGACGTCGGCGGTCGCAGGATGGGCACAGAGGCTAAAAATAGCCTCTGCCCATTCTTGCACGCCGTCGGGCGAGGGGTCATGGGAAGAACGGTCACAAGGATGCCAAAATGGACGAGGGGGGATATAATGGTGAGATTTGGCCTAATAAATGCTAGGGGGAAGGTGGAGGGATTCAAGGGAGGATCCAAGGTGGCAAGGGTAGGGTGGAAAGGGGGCCTTATTTAATTAAAAATAGATGTTAATTTCTAATTAATAAGACTTAGGTGGGTTAGGGACCAAGGAGGACTAGGAGGGAGAAAGGACCAAGGGGGACTAGGAGGGAGAAAGGACCAAGGGGGAGAACCAAGGTGCAGACACGTTTGCGGTGTCTACACTCACCTCCTCCTTTTCGTACCATGTAGAAATTGGTTGACCTTTTCTTATTTGTCTAGGAGAGCGATAGGGAAGATAAAATAGTTTTTGCCATTTTTAAGCTTGTTAAAGTTTCCCAAGCATGGAATTGGACTGTAAGAATCCAAAGATACACTCCTAAAGTCACCACATGTGCCACATGTGTTGTACAAGTCATATAACTACTTGAAACTACCTAAACTGCCTGATCTTCTTGCTTTCAATGCTGCACCTGCAATTGTCAGTCTAAGACTACCATCGCTTACATGAATCTGACATATGGGATGTTAGATATGCTTTTGAAACATTTTTCCTCTATGAGAAACCTGTACAAGCTCAATAAATGACCCAAAAGTGACCTTATAATGACATAGGACAAACTATACAACCATGATAAAGCTAAAGCACATTATATGACCTTTTTAAGGACCATGGGACACATTTTGTACCCTGATATACCCCTATAACAAGTTTTAATAAATAGGGGGTTAACCTAATTTCACTTGTGATCAAATTAGTCAACATGATGCTTGATTTAGATTTCAAAAATTGACACAAATCCTTGTTTCACCACTTTTATTCTAAACTAGCACAATGTTGGAAATCAAATTAGAATGATGGATAGGGAATATGATGTGTGCATCAAGCATCTTTTGAATTCCAAAAAAAGTAGTCCAAACAATCTTGGGATTATAATGCATATGATTCTACCTATATGAATTAGCTTTGTATTTAAGGAAATACCATGAATCATTTATTTTGGATTAAAATATTTGAGATCAACATAGCACTAAGAAAATATATCCTTCCGACTTAAAAATATTGATGAATCTATGCCTTTCCTCTTTCAAACAACATTTACCAAAGTTCTTAATAAGTATCGATATTCACTTTTTAAAAATATGAAGAACTCGTTGATTCTTCTTGAATTTTATTTTTGATATATTTCTCATGTTTATCAAACAAGTCTTCCAAAGAAACCAAGCCCTTTGGAATCTTATTCCCCTTTAGTTGGATTATTCCACCATGTTCTCCTATTTTCAATATTTATTTCCTCAATTTGGCATTGTGATTCTTGATAAGATGAGGTATTACCTACCAATGATAATCTTTTTCACATAGATGAGAACCTAGACATTAAGTGTGACCCAATGAAACTTATTTATTTACTAATATAATTGATGATCAAATAGATGCATGGACCTCATACCTTGCCTCAAATGCAACACCTAACTCCTTGGGCAATATGATGATTTGCATGGCATTAGTTGGGACTCTAGATAACATGTAATCATGACATGTGCCATGATAATTATGCCTCTCATTCAGGAAAAGGATTTGGGGGCATGATAAATTGGTTGTTTATACATGCCCATTAGTTTATGACCTTTGATTTATTAAAAATTGGGATCTGCTATGGGGTGTGACTTGAGTGGTTATAAGGAAATGTTAGGGACTTACAATGCTTACTTCAAATTTGATGCCAAATACCTTGTGAAAATCCATGGAATATTGGAATTCCAGGGATTTATTATGCTATAAATTTTAGTTAATTTTGGGTTGTGTCCACAGTAGAGTGGTAGCTATTCAATGTGACAAGGTTGCATAAATTATTTATATAATCACGACCATCTCATTATATTAAGTTAGTGGGACCGATAACATTATATGTGTGTGTGTGTGTGTGTGTGTGTGTGTGTTTGTGTGTGTGTGTGTGTGTGTGTGTGTGTGTGTGTGTGTGTGTGTGTGTGTGTGTGTGTGTGTGTGTGTGTGTGTGTGTGTGTGTGTGTGTGTGTGTGTGTGTGTGTGTGTGTATGTATGTATGTATGTATGTATTTGGCATCACATCTGAGGTAAGCATTGTAAGTCCCTAACATTTCCTTGCAACCACTCAAGTCACACCCCATAGTGGATCCCAATTTTTAATAAATCAAAGGTCATAAACTAATCGGCATGTATAAACAACCAATTTATCATGCCCCCAAATCCTTTTCATGAACGAGAGGCATAATTATCATGGCACATGTCATGATTACATGTTATCTAGAGTCCCAACTAATGCCATGCAAATCATCATATTGCCCAAGGATTTAGGTGTTGCATTTGAGGCAAGGCATGAGGTCCATGTATCTATTTGATCATCAATTATCTTAGTAAATAAATAAGTTTCATTGGGTCACACTTAGTGTCTAGGTTCTCATCTATGTGAAAAAGATGATCATTGGTAGGTAATACCTCAGCTTATCAAGAATCACAATGCCAAATTGCAGAAATAAATAATGAAAATAGGAGAACATGGTGGAATAATCCAACTAAGGGGGAATAAGATTCCAAATGGCTTGGTTTCTTTGGAATACTTGTTTGATAAACATGAGAAATATATCAAAAATAAAATTCAAGAAGAATCAACGAGTTCTTCATATTTTAAAAAAGTGAATATCGGTACTTATATATATATATAGTAGCCTTGGTCACTATGTGAACCTATCGCTTTCGTAAAAAGTGATTGAGTATGAAATAGCTGTTAAGGCTCAGTTTATTATGGCTTTATGTTCTAATCAAGGTCATGGAAGCCACATAAAAGTGTGAATGCCTCATAGAATAAACACAATGCCTAATAGTTTTTTGACCTCAGGTGGCACATGATGATGTGGCATGGGACTCATCCTAGTCTTATGACCTGCCTCTACTTAGTCATGTGTGTTTCCCTTGTGATAACACAAATATATTAGATTATAGATCGCAACCAATCTTTTTGAAGTCCATAGTGAACCCATTGGTTTTAGGTTGTGCCTAAGTCTATTTGGAGCTCATAATTGACTGTGAACATATGGAGTCATGATGGCTTTTAGAGTACAAGGTGTCATATGTATACTATGTGACACACGGTTCTTCCTTGATTGCGCAATATTGATTTGGGGGTCATATGGATTCCCAATGATTATATATTATGCCTCAATGGCCATGTGAATGGTAATAGGCCTTTGTGACTAACCTTGCACATAGTGTCAAGAACCCTTTTTAGTACCATGAACCCTTTTATGCTATGGACCTATGATGTTATAAACAAGTCTATAATTTGGACCACATCTACAAAGTAAAAATGTGGTGACAACCACATCATTACATAGTCGTCACATAGACAAGAACCCATACAATAAGTGAGGTAAAATGGAACTTGTTTATTAACCAACAATAATTGGTCATCAAATGGATGTTTGGACCCCATGCCTTGCCTCAAACACAATGCATAAAGCTTTGCGTATCAAAATGGATCACATGGCATTAATTGGAACCATAGGCCATACATTTACATGTCATGATCACAATGCCTCACATTCTGTAAAGGATTTGGGTGCATGATAAATTTTTGGTTGATGTAAAACCATTAGTTTATGAGCTTTGGTTTATTATAAATTGTGATCCACTATGGGATGTGACCGAGTGGTTGTAAGGAAATGTGAGGGATCTACGATGTTTGTTTTGGACATGATGTTAAATACCTTATAAAACTCCATGGAATATTAAGAGTCTATGGATTTGATATATTATGAATTTTAACGAAATTAATGTGACCAATACATACATACATACATACATACATACATACATATATATATATATATATATATATATATATATATATATATATATATATATATATATATATATATATATATATATATATATATATATATATATATATGGAGTTCGCATTGACTATATTCTATATTATATAATGCAAATTAAGTCATATCACGGAGACCACTTCTACATTGTTTAGTAATGTGGCAAAAAACTCCACGACTTGCGAAGATATATTATTGTGACCACTTAGACATATATTATAGTTCAATTGAGAATAGTAGTTAAGTGAGAAATTAAACGAGGTTATGTCCGTAAGTTATCTAGTGACCCTTAGCCTAAAGGGGATTTGATATCCGATATCACTCTTTAGGTTTTTAGAGAACTATTATAGCCTTTATTCCACTTATGTTGGGAGCATAAGTCGATACGTAGGCAGCCTGAGGAGTGAGCACAGGCACATTAGAGGGCAACACCTAGGGTGTTGTGATTTTGAATAGAGTGGGTTCGTTTTAGGACTAACTTGGTAACCCATCCATATTAATCTGAAATGATTAAGTTATGGACGAAGGCACAATATCATTGTTGCACATTAGTGTGAACTTTTTGTGGATGCATTTGTTGAGTATGGGCTTATACGCTTTATGTATGAACGATTAATATTAATTAAAATGTTTTTTTTGTAGTTGGTCATGGAGTAGCACCAATGGGTGTTACACATTAGTGATGAGGTCACATGGCACTCATCCTTGCATCACAACCTAGCTAAACTTAGTTGTGTAAATCGCCCTTTTGAATTCTACAATAACTGTCACATTGTGTACCATCTATGAGAATTTATTATATAAACTATGGATACGTTAATATTTCAACAACTTGCTATTGTTATATTATGATAAAATATATTATAAACTAAGTAAACCACATATATTATAGAAATTCATAGTGGCACAATAATAATAAAACAAATTCACAAAATGATGGAACACTTAAATTAACTTTTAATAATTTTAATACTTAATACTTATAATACACATAATATTTGATTGTTTTCAAGCACATTTAAAAATATTCAAATTTGCATATGTCATTTTTAAATTTTAGATTAGTTTTTTTTATTATTTACTTATATTAAATTAATATTTAATAACTTACTCCGAAAATCATTTTAACATCTTCTAACCAATAAAATGTTAAATTAATTAATTTTTAAACTTTTTATATGATTAAAAATGCTAAAATTAAATATGAACATTACAAATTTCAACATAGATGAAAAATACTTAATAACTAGGCTTTGTTTAACTGATTCCCTTAGTGCCCTGCCATGGCAGGTACTAATAAATACTTATTACTAAATCTAAGAAAATGGATTATTCCTGCATTATCCTTCAATTAAAAAAAAAAAACTGTAATCAGATAAATAACCAAACAAAGGCTAGTGTTGAGAGTCCCATACGTTTCCTTTTGAAATATACTGCTGAATCTCCATTTCTTTGCTCGCCCGACAGACCGAAGCTCTGCCCAATTTTCTGCTTTCTATCAAATGGTATGGATTTCATATTTTACAGAGTTTAGTTCAGTTTTTTTCATAAAAATAGTGAGTAAAAAATCTCTTTTAAATTCCAGATAAATGCTAAGCTAAGCTGATTAAAATCGTGAATATTTATATATATTTGGGAAATTTGTTACTGTTAATTAGAATGGTGGATTTTCATACATGGATCTCGTGTGCAAAGGGAAACTATATAAAGAGTAGGATTTTTTTGTTTCTTTACTGTTTAGGTTTCGATATTTTAGTTAATTGTAAGCGCAGTCTTTAATAAAACCCTTCAACATTAGGGTTGCAAAAAAAGGGTTTGCACTTTTGCTGTTCCATGTCCTTTTCTTTCCGCCAAATTTTGCTTACTGGGAGTCGGACTCCTATTTAATTTTTATCTGAATTCCTGCCCTTAGTCATGATTATTTTTTTCGAAAATTCAGCACAAACTTCTGTTTTGTTCTTGAGTAACAATTTGCAGTGAGGAGTATTGTGAGTGTCTTTTGGAATCAGGGTAAAGATTGAAGTCAATGCAACCTAATAGGATAAACTTATGTTTGTTAGTGATTGTAAATGGGTGCAGCAAGAAATAATTGGTCAAATAAAAACATAATTGGTCAAACAAGAAAATGTAAAAAATGGAATTCATATACATACACAGGGTTTGAAACAGAGGGTAACAGTAATACCATAGTCAGGGAAGGGTGACGGGGCGGAGGCCCAGCAAAAACATTTCCAGATTTTTTCCCTCGAAGTCCCCGCAAAGTCCGTGACATCACTAAAATCTAGGGGATATGTCCCTGCTTAACACTGAGTAATATTCAATGCAATAGAGATGCACATAAATACCATCATGATATAATTAAGGAGCTTTCACACAGAAAAAAATAGTCAGCTACAGTGTTAATGTAGTTGGACAACAAGAAGGGAGGTTGGATGAATAGTTATCCTAGCCCTAATTACTCTTAGAAAGCCATTCGTTATCTATTTTTATTCTTCAGTATTAAGTTGAGCAAGGTTCATCTTTTTTTTCTGCAAATGTTTTCTAAGCAAGCCAGAAGTAGAAAGCATGAAAAGTGTGCTCATAGGAAACAAAAGTTAAAGAAAGAAAAACCAATCTACTTATGTTTATATCAGCTAGTTCGTTTTCACGATGCCCAGATCCCGTTTTAAACCGCTAATTTCAGATATCTCTACATCCAAGTTAAAGATACTTTGCCATCAATCTTGACTAGTCATCAAACATAACTATTAGGTAGTATCCTTCTCTTGAGAGATTTTGTATTAAAAATTTGAATTAAATTATGATGTAGCTAAAAATATTGTTCAGGGTTTGCATAAATATATCTGTATCTTTGTTATTCATTGAGTGGTGGACTACTTTCTCTCTGGCACATATTCTTATACAGCATGCAGTCTTTCTATTGTGTTTTCAAAGTTTTTGCATTATTTTAAGTTTTTCTCTTCGTTGAACCTACACAGTTTCACATGAGCACACAATTTAATATTGAATGTTAGCAACTCCACAGTGATTAGAGAGTAGTTTGTAGATTGTGAACTTGTGTTTTTCAAGTCAGAAGTTTCAAGTTTTTAATCATAATGCAAAGAGAAAATCGTAGAATCATGAATGGATTTTTGATAAGGAAAGTATAAACCTTTGCTTCTGTTGTGGCCAACATGCCCCCTTTTCCTAGAAATGGGGGACCCCTCTAATACACGCTGATTTGCATGGTCCAATGAAGACACCTAGAGTGCTTGGAGCAAAATATTTCTTGCTACTGGTTAATGATTTTTCTAGGAAAATGTGGGCTTATTTTCTAGAGAAAAAGTTTGATTGTTTTTCTAATTTTGTAGCATGGAAAGTTTTGGTAGAAAAAACAAACAAGGAAACAGATCAAAGCTCTATGATATGATAATGGAGGCGAGTTCATCTCAAAACAATTTAAGGAATTTAGCAAGAAGGAAGATATGCATATGCAATATACAATTCCATTCACTCAACAACAAACTATAGTCGTGGAAAGGAGGAATAGGACAATTATGGAAATGGCAGGGTGCATGGTACATAGCCAGAATGTACCCATATCAATACTAGGCAGGAACTGTGAATACAATAGTCTACATCCTTAACACAAGTCCTCATAAAGCTTTGCATAATGTCACTCCCAAGGAAACATGATCAAGCAAAAAATTCTTATGTAAGTCACTTGCATTTTCGGTTGCGACACTTTGCGTTAATTCCTGGTGAAAAGAGAAGCAGTTTAGATACAAAAAGCAGAACATATATTATTGTCGGCTATAATGAGCAGTCAAAAGCATATAAGTTACCATGTCTCTATGAACAAAATCATGGTTAATAGAGATGTTGTTCTAGATGAGAAGATACCAAAGATGGTAAAACAATAGACATTTATGTATGGGTAACTACTATTGATAATGTTGGAACAAGTTCAAGTGTTGAATGAAACATGGTTTAGAGTCAGAGACATCATAAGTGTTAAGTTCTAAGGAGGGATCTAGTGAAGAAAAGAGTGATTCTTAGTCTTCACATCGAGATCAAGTGGGCCATCAAAAGAGATCGAAGTGGTATTAGACTGCTATAAAGGATGGTTGGGAGGGTGAATTGCCATAGGCAATGAAAGGTCGATCTACAAGATCGAGAAAGCAAATGGTGCAAGGTGGTGAGCAGGGAAATTTTGTTCTCAATTTTGTTGTTTTGCAGGTAAGTTTTGCTCTTACTTCTATTGTTTTGCAAGTATTTGAGCCTAGCACATTTGAAGAGGCAAAAGGAAACTTGCATGGGAAATTGTCATGAAGAGGAAGTAGATGCCTTAATGAGAAACAAGACTTGGGTGTTGTCATTATTACCCCAAGGGAAGAAATCTATTGGCTTTAAATGGATTTATAAAGTCAAGTTTAAATCAGATGGTTCCTTGGACAAGTACAAACCTTGCCTTGTCGCCAAAGGATATTCTTAGGAAGAAGGGGTAGGCCATGAAGAGACATTTGCCTCTGCTATGAAGATGGTAACCTTTTGATTGATTATCTCTATTGTTGCTCATTTTGGATGGAATTTATATCAAATGGATGTCAAAAGTGCCTTTTTGGACGGAGATTTGGAAGAGGTCTACATGGTCTAGCTACAGGGGTTCTAGGTTCTTGAGAAAGAACATCTGGTTTGTCGTTTTGTTAAGTCCTTGTATGGACTTAACCTTAGAAATTTTGGATTTAGAAAAAATCTTTTTTGAACCTACTCTCTATATGAAAATAAGTGGTGATGACATAGTAACTCTAATTTTCTATGTCAATGATCTTGCCATCATTGGAAGCAGAGCCAATATAATTCCACAAGGGAAAGTTGTCACCGGAAGTAGGGCCAGTATAATTCAATAGGTGAAAGTTGATATTTGTTTTGTTTTTGAAATGATAGATATAGGTCTGCCTCAATATTATTTAGATGTAGATTTTGTCAATCTAATCATACTATTTTTGTATCACAAACTAAGTATGCCAAAGCTCTATTAGAAAAATTCAGAATGATTGAGTGTGATCCAACATCTAAACCTATGGAAATTGGGATAAATTTCCATAAAGCTCTCAACTTGCACTAATTCGCCACCGATCAATGAATCAATGTATTGACGATTGGTAGGTAGCTTGATTTATCTTCCTACCACTTGATTAGACTTATGTTTTGTAGGGAATTGTCTTTCACGATTCATGTCTAATTATCAAAAGAACATTGGCAAGCTGCAAAACGAGTTCTTCGACATGTCAAAGGATCCCTTAACTTTGGCATTCTATATCAGAGTTTTGTTTACTTCAGGATAGTTGGATATATTGATTACGCTTGGGTTGGATCAGTTGATGCAAGGAAGTCTACAACAGGGTATGTTTTCACTTTTGGTTAAGGAGTAATTTTCTAACAGAGCAAGCTTCAATCTACAGTTGCCTTATCTTCCTTTGAAGCAAACTACAAAGTAGCCTTTAGGGCAGGTTGTGAGACAATGTGGTTACGAAGGATATTAGTCGATCTTCAACTTGACCAAGTAACACCTACTACAATTTCCTGTGACAACCAGTGTTCTCAAGATGGTGAAGAACCCAGTCTATCATGCCAAAACTAAGCATATTGAAGTTCATCACCATTACATTCAATAGTTGGTTGATAATGTAGACATTTGTATTTGTTATTGTCTTACAATAAAGTACACTACTGACATAATGACTAAACCCCTTGGTAAAGATAAAGTTAATAGATAAATGGGATTGTATTAAGTTTAGTCATTAAGGGAGGGTATCAGAACAATTAGCTAAATAACATCAACAAGCTTTTTTGTACAAATGTTTTGGTTGTTTGTTATCATTAGCATATTTTTTTAATCTCTTGCTAAGTTGTTATGCACATATGTAAGTTGGTAGTAGTTTCTTGTGGCTATTCAATGGAGTCACTCTCAATGTAATCTTCATGGCTTGTTCATCAATCTTATAAAATATGGATAAGAAAAAGAGTCATCATCCTCTGATTTTCAAAGATTCAAAAGATTATGATCTCTATTTTATCCTTGATAAATCTTATTTGCTTGTTTTGGTGCTTGTTCTCTACACCCTCATTCCTTCCTTCTTGCTACCTTGATTCTCACTTAATCAACTGCCTTTGTGCCACTGTACTCAACCGTGTTTGGGAGTGTTACAACATCCTTGATCATGACTAAGAGTGTTAGCATGGGGATAACAAGGGGAATTTTAGTGGGAGCAATGTCAGGGTGTTACAACATGGGGATAACAAGGGGAATTTTAGTAGGAGCAATGTCAGGGCATAACACCTCTTCAACCACACAAGTGATTGTACCTTTGTTCATTGATATACCATTACAAAATCAAAATACGATTGACACGTCAATTTTCCTCAACCATATCAAGCGAACACGCTAACCCTCATTCTTCAAGTGATAAGTCGAATACATCAAATGGGACAAGCACTTATGACCAAATGGTGCAAATGTGAGTTGCAACCAACAATCAAATCAATCAAACAAAAAACCAATTGATTCAGGACCAAATGAAAATGCTCGAAATCAACAAGCAGCCTTAACAAATATACTTTATGAACTTCTCCTTTGCTTTGCCCCTAGCCACCCACCCTTGAGGGATGCAAATGGACAAGTGATGGCACAACCTTCTCTTCCAAATAAGATCTTACAAAATATCCAACACTATCAAGTAACTTCTATGCATATTGATGCAATCACGGTTAGGGGTCTCAATGAAGAGATGCCTTAGACCGTGTAGCCTTGAGAATTACACTGCGAAAAACACAAAGCAATAAATGCAATAACAACAATTTTCTTTATTTGATTCAATATTGAAAGTACAAATTGCATACACATTACAACAATTTGCAATATCAAATGAGATGCATTACAACATCAAATACTTAGATCTTTGCTTGCTAACTTGCATGCTTTGCAAGTTAAGCTGTCTCACAAAAATACTATATATGCTTCTCAAGTTTGCTGACTAGTTGACTCGAGCATATTGGCATGTTTAAATAGGCACAAGACTCACCTTACATTAATGCGCCCAACAACCCATTAGAAGCATTAAATACCTGTAACACATCACCGGGTGCCAAAAACATAAAACACACGATACAATCCCCAATTATTCATAACACATCATGCCCTAAACACATGCAATGCGATACCAAATGAGCTTACTATTGGAACACAACCATATACTGAGAGGGGGGGTGAATTAGTATATTGATTGACTTAGTCCATTTCTAATCTTTTTAATGCAGATTAAAACTATATGCAAATATCACATACACACAAATAGACACAACACTAGATATATCGTGGAAAACCCAATATGGGAAAAATCACCATGAGAATAGCTGCTAGAATCTACTGTTCTAATCCAACCTCACAATAAAGAACCTCACTGGTTACAATGTTTAAGGGCACCAACCCTAAGGAGACACCAATCCATTGATTTAAGAGCACCTACTCTAATGAAGCACCCACTCCCTAACTGAGTACCAACTCAGCTTATCTGATGGCACCTACCTATTAGATTCTACTATGGAGCTACAACTCCAGATTAAAATATAGATTCATAAATGAATCCAATTCTATGTTCTCTGTTATAGGTCTGGTCTATAATTGTTCATGCTTTGCACTTCATCTCTCTTCTCTATGTCTCTTTATTTCTCTACTTGACACAATTCAGTAACTCCAGCAGTAGCAATTGTATCCTAGATGACATATATATATAAGCATTGGATCTAGGGTTCCATATCTTCTCTGTGTTCACACTTGTTTGTTAACACATCATGCTCAGTTCTGTTGGACTTTAGTTCCTGTCTTTAACTACAAGTTTCCCATGTCTTGAACTCATGCATCACCGCCATGATTCTTGGTCTCATTACTATATTTAACATATACTAGGCTCTAGTTTTGATGCACATGCCATTTAACACAAATTTGATCGATCACCACAATCAAATTCGTTGTCTGTGTTGTAATTTATGGCTTATCTGCAAATTCTTGCATGTTCCACCGCTTGACCGTTGGGATGATCATATCTTTAAATACTGACCGTTGATCTTACGTTTGGCGCCATGATTTGATGATCCTCATTCAATTTGCTCAACTTTAAAATGCGTTCGTTAGATCAAGTTTTGGCAGGCTCACATGCTCCATTCAATCTTTGTACGCTTTCGGACTTTAACTTTTCAACTTTAAAATGCGTTCGTTAATCTTTTTGATCTGAGCTCCCGCATGCCGTTAGATCTTCAAACTAGCATGAACTTTACTTTTGTCTTATCATTAAACATCGAGCTCTTTATCTCATCTCGTTGCTTCTCGAGTCTTTGGAACGAATATGCTCTATTGATCTCGTCAAACTAGCTTGGTCTTTAACTTGCCTCTGTGTCGATAAACATCGAGCACTTTATACCATTGAGTCCACTCGCTCCATTAGATCTTCATTGCACAATCAATCATTCATCATTCGATCTTTTGACAAGCTTGATCTTTATCTCCGACGAGCTCTCGCGAATGTGACACTTGGCATTAGTGTGTGCCTTCTGCTCATTGCTGTCAGTTTCGGCTATTAAGACACTTGGCATCCTCATGTTGGTCATTGACTGTTTGACTTTGAACCGCATCATAGATTTACTATTCAAGCTTCGTGATTGTGACACTTGTCACTAGTACATTCACTCGCAGGTGCCTTTGACATATTGACTTCGTTACACATCATTGGATCTTCAACGTACGATTAAGCGCTCACCATTAGATCTTCTAACAAGATCAAACTTTACCTTGTGCAGATTTGACTAAGTATGGGGACCATCTCAATATGCCTGGAAGACTAACTTTGCACCTTCATATCTTTTGCTTTGCTCATCTGCCTATTTTGAAATTTAGACCATATAAACTAGGCATGATAATGAAAAAACCCATATGCTCATTTCTTCTTGAATCATTCGCGCGTGCAAAATATAACGCCATTAATCTGCTCACTCAGATTATTCTGCCACAGAGCTAAGCTTAGAACTGCTTGGAAGGCCAACTTTGTTCTTGCATAACTTTTGATGCACTTCATCGCATGACCTGTAATTTAGCGCATAAGATCCTCTCACATAGGGGATTCCATCCATATATTCATCTACTCCAGAAACCTTCATATGTGCAAGATATGACATCATAAAAATGCCTACTCAACTTTTTGTTGCCATCTACAAATTTGACTAAGTGTAGGAAAATACTGTCAAAATGTCAGGGAGCCCAACTTTGCCCATGCATATCTTTTGTCATGCTACATTGCGTGACTTGAGATTCAGTGCATAGAAGCTAGGCACAAAAATGAACAAACCCATATGATCATTTTGTCCTAACACCTCCATGTGTGCAAAGGCTAACCTCATCAACATGCTTACTTGGCTCTGCTTGAACCCCTTTTTAAAATTTGGCTAAGTATACAAACTTAGTAAATTATGTCTGAGTAGCCAACTTTGCATCCTCATATCTTCTACCACGCTTCATCTCATGACTTCAAATCTGTTGCATAACAACTAGGGACTAATGTGATCACAACCATATGACCAACTCCCCCAGACTCGTCCACACGTGGCAATGGTGACATCAACAAACTGCCTATTCAGATTTTCCTTTATAGACCCAAAATGTCTAGATGATCAATATGAAGAACGAAATGAATACCACTCATGCACACAAGGACTCCAATCATCCTTGACCTCTGATTGGATCCCTTGCATATCCTCTAATCACCATATTCAACCTTGAGCATCAATGACAATCATATTGCCAACACTTACAACAACTTTGTGTGTTCCAAGGTATTAAATGAAACAGTTAGAAACTTGCAATGTTACCTGCACCGAGGGTCATATTACTTCGCAAGCACTTGTGCTCCACAAAGACACTGTGTGCTTGAACAATTTGAAAGTATCAAGTTGCAACAAATTGCAACCAAAAACTTTGTGTGGATAAATCCACACATAGGCAGTGCAAGATTCTCCTTATCATATGGCTATGCATCAATACTTCTGAACAAGATATCACAAGCTTCATAAGGTTAAGCTACGCACTAAACATTGACATTGCAAGACTTCAATTGTCCTCTGCATGGATGCTTTAAACTTTGTGCAGAGCTAGATAACGACTCGATAGACTTTGCATGCAAGTGAGTACACATTGTGTGCACCAACAAGGTTATGCAATACAACAAATGTGCACACAAAGGATGCACAAAACATTACAAAGACTTGTGCGCAACAAGACTTGCACATAACCGTAAGTGTTTTTGGTTGATGTAGCATTACTTGTGAACCCAAATGCCCCTACATCACACATAGAAGGTATAAATGGTATTTAGGATGTGTGAGGCTCACTCGATACCACCGTGACTCCACCTTTTTGGTCTTAGCGTCGTCATCAAGGCTATCAACATTCCTCTAATTTCACCAAGATCATGGTATAATTTGAGAAGTTAGTCCAATTTCTTGTCCATCTTTTGCATGACAAAGGCCTCCTCTGAGATAGAGTTGTGGCTACATTGGTGGCAATATTCTATCTTTGAGAGAACTACTTTGCCATGGCCAAGAACAATGCTTATTATGCCAAATGGCAAGACTTTACAAATTATTATGTGTGACATTTGGTTGTAGAATTTAGAGGGTTGGGGGTAAGTCTGTGGCCTCAAGGATGTTGAAGTAAACTATTACCACACTAGATGCCTTTGAATTATTGGCATTAGTTCGCCATTTTTACTGTCCACCCTGTCCTCATCACATTTAGTGCCCCCTTTCTACAACTTAGTTAAATATTAAACCCCCTGAAAAGCATAATGTTTCAACATACAACCTTTTGGGTGCCCATGGGCTTTTACAAAGGATATTTGTCTTCATATTAAGGTCAATATTCTTTGGCCAAGAGCTTGATGATAGGATTTGAAGATGTGGTCCATGGTAGAAGCTATTCTAATGTACCTTGAATAAGCCTCTATCATGGCTTGAAAGGGATATTTTAGCCTATCCAACACCTTGTTGTTGGTAATTTAAGCGTGTTGGAAGAAAACAACAATAAACATTGAATCCCAAGTGCCAATATCCTTAAATTTGTTTATATGAGTTTTTGTTGCCCGAGTCTAAAGCACCAAGATGGTTAATATTATCAATTGTAAGTTTGTCTTCACAACTAGGAGATAAATAGAAAGTGGCATGGCTTTCTAATATCTCTACCACATGGCAAGAGGCTCCACCATATTATTTGAGGTGTGGCCAATCTACTTATTTGAGGCGTGGCCAATCTACTTGAAGAACAACTCTTACACTTACCCGTTTAGACCTTGAAGGATACCTCCATAACTAGTTTGTTTGGAATTTCTCTAGGACAAACCATCTTGTTGAGCTTAGCAAATGGGTCATTGGGAGGGGTCCACATTCCTCCGTTGGTATATGCACTACTTGATTGCCCCATTATTGAGTGAGGTTATTGTTGGCCAATTTTAGGCCACATACCAAAATTTTGACTAGTTTAAAGAGATGAAAATGATCAAGAAGTGGAGGACCAGAAGAAGCAGAAGTGCAAAGCATTCCAAAGGGTATCTACAAAGGAAATGGACCTTTGCAAAAGTCCCGAAGACCTTTTCCTTCGGGAGAGTGATCAAAGCAAAATCGTGCAAAGGGGCATTTTCGAGAGTTTTGAAGGGTACTTTCCCTTCAAAAAGTACGGTTTTCAAAAATCCGAAGGTCCATTTTCGAAGAAATGTCTGAGGAAATTGTTTAAGCCCGAAGAAAAGTGAATGAATTCTTTTGAAAAAAGGCCCGAAACAAAAAGGCCGAAAGAATTATTGCTGAAACAAATGGTCCAAAGAAATGGTTGAATACAAAAGTCTGAAAGAATTAATGATGGGCCTGCAAACATCAAGTTTGAGCACCTGCAAGTAGTCATCAAGATTGCCACGAGCTTGACACTTGTCAAGATCTAGCAAAGGAGATCAATGGATGAGAAAAGGGCAAGTTTTCAAAAGGATCCTAGTGGGATTTCGACAACCAATCAGCAGAAAAAGATGAGGATTTCTCCTTTCAACTCCGATGACGTGGTCTACATCTCACAGTTAGAACATGTAAAGTGGTCAAACTAAGAATAGATGCATCCAGGTGGAGCAACGAACATGCAAAGTGAAGAAGCATGCCAAGTTTTAAATGCAAAAGATCAAATCATTTACACTTGCCGGGAACATGCAACTACCCGCGACATGGCTCTCTCAGCTCCAATGAAGGGAGACTTGAATGCATGAGGGGCTTGAGGAGATTTGCAATGATCTTGGATGGCTCATTTCATGGTCAAGGCAGTTGCAAGGACAAAGTGGTGGTTGCAGCCATTTACGACCCCTTTCTTCATTTTCTCACGCAAACCCCTCTTCTCTCATTCCTTTCTGCTATATATAGAGGCTTTTGAGCCTACAAATATATTCTCATTTGACAAAGAGAGACTGTCAAAATTTGTAAGAAAGACCTTTTGAAGCAATAAAGATCAATTTTTACCTATTTCTTGCCTCTAAATTGTGCTTAGCAAGCTTGTGCATGATGACCTTGTAAAGAAGTGTTCTTCCATGTCCATTGTCTTTCTTTTTTGCCTATTTTTAGGTATTTTCAAGTTAGTTGCAGGTCTAAACTTGAGCTCTTTCTGTCATTAATGGACACTTGGTGTGAATTTTGAAATTCCTCTTTGCTTCATGTATTATTTGGTGAGCCTAATTTATGAAACACTTATGCAAATTAACTAGTTTGTGAGGTTGTGTGAGCAAAAATTATCTTATGTTGAATTAGTGTTTATTTCATGCTTATGTGAGTGTCAATCAATTTGGTGTATCACCCATTTAGCTCTCTTAGTTCCTCTATACCCCCTCTCTACCTCTTTTACAAGCAGAAACATTAGTTTAGGTGATCTACCAAGAGGAAGTTGGCCTTCTCCGGAGGTTCAACCTCACTATAGGTTTCTCACAGCCTGAGGTTGCTCCAATATTGTAGTTGGAAGTGAGAAAACCTAAAAAACTCTTATACAAGGGTGCAATTCTCAACTACAACAGTTTTTGGCATGCCTGATAGGACTACTTTCGAGGAAGATGGTCAAGTTTGATCAATTTGCAGTGGCTATAGCTTTCATCTTTCAGTATCTGGCGACTCCGAAGAACACTCAGCAATCTGGTGGCAGAATAGTAACTATCTTTCATGCCAAAGGTGACTACAAGATCAGCTTTCAGAGGTATTCTTTTTGAGCTTGTTGAAATCCCCTTAAATTTAGCCTAAAGATTAAGGTTTGCCTATACTCACCCATACGTAGAAAACCATTTTCCTAAACCAGTTGTAAGGTATACCTATGCAAGAAGACCTTTGTTAGCCCCTCTTGTTACCATGATTCCCCAAAGAGATTTTGTGGCTTCAGTGGCCAAAGTCTTTTGAATCTGCCACAATACGATCTTATGCCAGTAGCAGCTCTCAAAAATGTCCCATATTTTATAGGAGATCAAACGACAACCCCTGCTGAACACATCAATGACAACCAATTTTTGCAATATTCATAATGTCGTTGTAGAAAATATAGCTATCAGACTATTAGCTGTATCCCTTAAGGGAAAAACTTTAGATTGGTATAGAGGCTTAGCTCCTAATTCTATTCAATCATGGAATCAGCTAGGAGAGGCCTTGTGTAAAAGATTTGCAGACAGGAGTGACAATTTTTCGCTAGTAGAACAGCTTACTACAATCAAGAGAGCCCCCCATGAAGTCATGCAAGACTTTAACACAAGATTTCAAAAAGCTTGGGATAGAATTCTAGCCTTTGTGAGACCGTCCCCTAACTTTGCGTTCCTATACTACTTAAAGGCTCTAAATAGTGATATAGTTGTAATGGTCCAATCCATGGAAGGGGACATATTCCCAGATGCTTATGAGGTGGCTATTAAAGCAAAAAATTGCCTAGTTCAAGCTGACAAGCTTGCTCTTAAACCCCCAATTCCTCTTTTCCCTGAGATCAGACCACCTCCTGTGGTTATTCCCCCATTTGATGTTATTCTTCCAACTCTAACAATTGTTGTTATACCTTCACTTAAACAGGAAAAGGCATCCACTAGCAGATCAAGTGATTACCAAGACTACCTAGAACTTAAGAGCATGCTCCAATCCTTGGGAAATGTAAAAAGGCAACAAGCTTAATTCAATAAACCTTATCAAGCTCCATATTAGCCTCAACAACAATCTTATCAAGGGAATAGACCACCCTTCAAGGGAAATTTCCAAAACTAGAACCGTGAGCAAGGGCAAGGACAACATAACTATACTAGACAAAGCAGCTATAATCCAAATGCTGCAGGCTCTTCCAACTCCTTGGTTCCTGTATAAAACAATATGGCTCAAGAGGCTGAAGGGGCCATACCTTGGAATCAATCTTTTGGGCAATTTATTGTCCCAACTAATGGTTTTAACTAGGCATTCAATGACCAATGGCAACAAGTTGTTGCTTATGGATACAATCAAGTTCTTATGGCTCAAAACACAGAGATCCCCACGATGACAAAACTAGGACAGTCTCCACAAGACCAAGGATCTGATCAGGTACCATACCAACTAGATGCTACAATGGTCATCAGTGAGCAAGAAGAATGTTATACACTCAATTAGCAGGCTAGTTCTAGCCAAGCATACATTCCAGTGGCAAATAATACAAGGTTCAAAAGAAGGAATATAGATGGTAATCAAGAGGCGTTCAAAGAACCTCTTGTCATTACTCCTTTATTGTCTAAGCCTAATGAGCCTGCTATCACTCCAAAGGTCTCGGCATCTCCTAAGAATCAGAATCGAGAAAAAGATTCTGATCCACAAGACTCACAAATTCAACAAACAACAGTAATGGCTCCCAAAGCTCAGGCAAAAGTTGGTGGTCCACCAATCAACATTGTTGAACAAAAGAAAAGGTCCAATGTGAGTGTGCCAATGTGGGACATGCTTTCCATGCCCGGTCAGGTGGATATCCTTCAAGAAGGTTTGTCCAAGATAGGTGTCATAACAACTGTAGGCAAACAACCAAGCAAAGAAACTGAGCTCCTCACCAATGCAACCCAAGGTCCTATGGGAGAAGGATCAACTAAGTTAGTCAAACCTCCTCTGTTCTACATGCCATTAGTCATTGGTGATTCCTTGATGCATAATTGCTTGGTAGATAGTGGAACTAGCACTTCAGTAATGCCAAAGTCTATAGCTAATCAACTGAACTTCAAATATGAGCCACACACTAAGGGAGTTCTGCAACTTGACGGTTCTTCCACAAAGCCGTCTGGTATCATCAGGGAATTGCGTTTGACCCTGCATGCTTATCCTAATGTTTCAGTGGTTCAGGATGTGTTGATCCTTGATGTAACTCCTCGCTTGGCATTATGCCTATCTAGAGAATTCACAACAAAAATTGGGGGTTATTTAGCAGCAGATTGGTCCTACATGGCATTCAGAACAAGGTATGGGACTAAGGTATCAATCAAGGTTGAGCCCATGGCACAATTTCACATTGAACCCCATCAGTCAGATAGCATAAAGCTCAATTGTACTATCCTTGATGAGGATGAATTTACAATTGGTCAAAAATTGAATACTTATCCTAAGGAGATTCCATACTTGTTCTTGGATGAGCTATGGGGGGATAATCAATTTCTCAACCCTTTGGAAGGTGTTGAAGAAAGAGACATGAGTGTCTATTTGCTACATGAAGAAAATCAACTCATGCCTTCCCTCATTGGACCTAAAAAAGACCTCAATGGTATGTGGAAGTTGTTCTTTGATGGTTTAAGGAGCAAAAATGGAGTAGGTGTAGGGGTAGTGTTGGTTTCCCCTTCAGATGATAAGTATTTCTCTACTTATAGGTTCCATTTTAGTTGCTCCTCCAACGCATCTAAATATGAAGGTCTAATCCATGGCCTCCAATGGCACAGTAAGAGGGGAATCAAGTGGTTGCAAGCATATGGAGACAGTGAGCTTATAGTGAACCAAGTCAGGGCCCTAAACATTACGAAGAATCCTTTGATGTGGTGCTACAAAAACAGAGTGTGGGACCTAATTGAAGATTTTGAAGCCTTTAACATTCAAGCTGTGCCAAAAAACTAGAACCAACATGCTGACAGGTTGGCAGTTATGGGAGCCCAGTTTGATATTCCAAGTAAGCTAAAAGAGGCCAAGGTTCAGCGCCCTGTCAAGGTGGTGGTGAGGCTATCAGTACCATATAATGAAGCCCACTGGTAGATCTTCAAAAATGACACAAATTGCTTTGTTTCTTGGAGAAAGAAGCAGAGTTCTCCGCCAACCAAAGTAAATGTCAACACCAGTATGAGGATCAAATTGTTCAACTAAAATCTAACAAGCTTCCTAAAGGGCTGGTCACCCTTGAAAGTATTTTCCATGAGGGAGACCATATGAGGAAAGACAAGGCAGTGATGTCAATTGATGAGGAGAACTATGAAAGAGTCCTTATTTTTAGGGATAAGCTCCTCAAGTTTGGGAAGGTAAGCAATGAGGTAGAAAGGCATGTTTTCATTGAACTCTGTAAGGAATATTCAGACGTCTTTGCTTGGAAATATAGTGACCTAAAAGGTTTTGATCTAAAGTTATCCCAGCATACTATAGAATTGGAGGCTAATGCTAAGCCTGTGAGGTAAAAACAAAGGTCTGTTAACCCCAAAATAGAAGAGCTTATGAAGAGAGCTGACCAAGTTAATTGAATCCAAGATCATCTTTCCCATCAAGCACTAATCGTGGATAGCCAATTTCGTACTTGTAAGGAAAAAGAGTGGGGAGATCAAGCTGTGTGTTGACTTTAGAGATCTAAATAGGGTCTCCTTGAAGGACCATTACCCTTTGCCATCCATGGAGCAGCTTCTTCAAATAGTTGTAGGTTCAGAACGTTTTTCTCTTTTGGATGGATATTCAAGTTACAACCAAGTATTAGTAAAGAAAGAACAGTACAAGACTGCCTTCACCACCAAATGGGGCACATATGGTTATCAGAAGATGCCTTTTGGCCTATCAAATGTTGGGGCCACTTTTCAAAGAGCAATGGGCATGGCCTTCCAAGGATTGCTGAATCAAATGGTGTTGGTTTACTTGGATGACATCACAATTTTCTCCAAGGATGCCAACGAACACATAGACCACCTGAGGTTAATCTTTGAGAGATGTAGAGAGTATGGGATCTCTTTGAATCCCAAGAAATGTGTGTTTGTTATCCATGAGGGCAAACTCTTGGGTCATATTGTCTCAAAACAAGGATTAACTATTGATCTTGATAAAATAAGTGCCATCTTGGCCTTATCATTACCCAAGCATAAGAAGGGACTCCAAAGTTTTCTTGGGAAAGTAAACTTTGTGAGAAGGTCTATACCTGGGTTTGCAAGCTTGGTCAAGCCCATCACTGCTATGTTGAAGAAGAACCAAGTGTTCACTTGGTCAAATGAAGGTAAATCAACATTTGAGGCTATCAAACAAGCCATTGCCCAAGCACCCACACTCATGAATCCTGATTTCTCAAGGGATTTCATATTGTATGCTTTTGCCAATATTGATAATATATCAACTATGCTGATACAAAAAAATGGTGGACTTGAGCAGCCAATAGCATTTTTCAGTCAGGGGCTTGAGGGGTATGAGGTGAGGTATACTTTTGTAGAAAAGCAAGTCTTTGCAGCAGTAAGAAGCCTTAAAATGTTCAAGCGAATGCTCTCCGATAGCAAAATCTATCTTATGATGTCTCAGCTTGGAGTGAGAGACTTCCTTCTTAACAAAGACTTGAATGAAAAGAGAGCTGGTTGGGTTACCAAGGTCATGGAGTATGACGTGGAGATCAAGGTCACTAAACTAGTAAGAGGTAAAGGCTTCTGTGAGCATATGGTCGATGACCTTCATGAAGACAAAGAGGTTGTCATGGTAACACAAGATAACCCACAAACAGATGCACCTCCACCTCACACTAGTTGGCTCCAGGGTATGACACGTTTCTTATAACAGGTGAGTGCCCTCAGGGTATGGACAGGGAAAAAAAAGGTATTTTGGAATTCAATCCATACCTTATGCATTGGTTGATGGGGTTTTATTCAGAAAGGACCTCAATGGAGTGCTCTTAAGGTACATAGATAATGACCAAATGACCAAGATTTTGGAGCAATTCCATGATGGACCTGCAAGAGGTCATGTTGCACCTAGAACCACATCAACAAAGATAACAAGGGCTGGTTATTACTGGCCCAACCTCTTCAAAGATGTGTATGCATGGGTAAGGAAGTGTCAAAAGCGTGCTTTCTTTGTGGGTAAGCAAAGATTGACAACCCTTCCTCTCAATTCAATTCAAGTAAAGCAACCCTTCATGCAATGGGGGCTAGATTTCATAGGAATGATCAACCCTCCATCAAGTGCAAGACATAGATGGGTGCTTACTGCAACCGACTACTGCACCAGGTGGATGGAAGCCATTGCATTAAAAGAGGCTAATGAAAGTGCAGTCCTAGACTTCTATGACAACATTGTGACCAGGTTTGGTATTCCATCCACTATCATTTCTGATAATGCATTAGCATTCCTCGATCTGAAAACGAGTGAATGGGCTCTTAAGATGGGCATCTACCTCAACACCTCTTCCAACTATTATCCTCAAGGAAATGGACTGGCTAAGTCCACAAATAAAAATTTGCTAAGAATCATTAGGAGAACTATGGAAGGGAATCAGAGGACATGGCACACTAAATTAAAGACAACCTTGTGGGCTGACAGGGTGACTCCTAAAGCTGCCATTGGCAATTCTCCATATGTCTTAGTATATGGAAGGGAGGCCAAGTTGCCCATTTCTCTTGAGCTGCCTGCATTAGAACTAGCCCATCAGTTGGAGTTGATGGAAGATGAACCCATGCATGTGAGACTTGCAAAACTCATGGAGCTTGAAGAAACGAGAGACCTTGCAATGAAAACACTAGAATCACATCAAGCTCAAGTCAAGAAGGCCTTTGACAAGAGAGCCATAGCAAGGGACTTCAAAGAAGGGGATCTAGTCCTCAAGTGGGATTCAAACAAAGCCAAGCTAGGCAACCATGCCAAATTTGACATCTTGTGGAGTCGTCCTTATTTGATCCACGGATGCAAACAACATAATGCTTTTCAGTTGGCCCAACTAAATGGAGAGGTACTACCCATCCCAGTCAATGGGATTCATCTAAAGCCTTGTTATTAGAAGAGTTTGCAACCATTGTATATATTATACATTTTGTATAGTTTTTCATGTTTTCTTCTAAGTGCCTTGTGCACATTCTTTTCAGTTGTGTGTTTCTTATCCCTAAGTGCCTTGGGCATAGTGGTTGTTTTGTTCTTGTTGTCCTTGTTGCTTCAAGAGGAGGTTTTCAAATAGGGTCAGCCTTGTTAAAGAAAGCAATAACTTTGTGCCCAATGGATCAGATGAGGCAAATGAGCTGGTTTCTCAAGCATAGCAGGCATGCTTCCCTGCGAGTTGCTAGAAATGTTGGCCAATTTTTGGTCCACATACCAAAATTTTGACTAGTTTAAAGAGATGGACATGATCAAGAAGTGGAGGACCAGAAGAAGCAGAAGTGCAAAGAATTCCGAAGGGTATCTACAAAGGAAATGGACCTTTGCAAAAATCCCGAAGACCTTTTCCTTCGGGAGAGTGATCAAAGTAAAATCATCTGAAGGGGCATTTTCAAGAGTTTTGAAGGGTACTTTCCCTTCAAAAAGGACACTTTTCAAAAATACGAAGGTCCATTTTCGAAGAAACATCCGAGGAAATTGTTTAAGCATGAAGAAAAGTCAATGAATTCTTTTGGAAAAAGGTTCGAAACAAAAAGGCTGAAAGAATTATTGTCGAAACAAATGGTCCAAAGAAATGACCGAAAACAAAAGTTCGAAGGAATTAATGACGGGCCCGCAAACGTCAAGTTTGAGCCCCTGCAAGTAGCCGTTGCCTTTGGTCAAATTTTTAAAAAAAGTTCATCAAGATTGCCGTGAGCTTGACATTTGTCAAGATCTAGCAAGGAGATCAAAGAACAAGAAAAGGGCAAGTTTTCAAAAGGATCTTAGTGGGATTTCGACAAACAATCAGTAGAAAAGGACAAGGATTTCTCCTTTCAACTCTGATGACGTGGTCTACAACTCGCAGTCAGAACATGTAAAGTGGTCAAACTAAGAATAGATGCGTCCAGGTGGAGCAACAGACATGCAAAGTGAAGAAGCACGCCAAGTTTTAAATGCAAAAGATCAAATCATTTACACTTGGTGGTAACATGCAGCTACTCGCGACATGGCTCTCTTAGCTCCAATTAAAGGAGACTTAAATGCACGAGGGGCTCGAGGAGATTTGCGGTGATTTTGGATGACTCATCTCATGGTCAAGGCAGTTGCAAGGACATAGTGGTGGTTGCAACCATTTATGACCCTTCTCTCCATTTTCTCACACAAGCCCCTCTTCTCTCATTCCTTTTTGCTATATATAGAGGCTTTTGAGCCTAAAAAGATATTCTCATTTGACAAGGAGAGACACTGTGAAAATTTGTAAGAAAGACCTTTTGAAGCAATAAAGATCAATTTTTAACTATCTCTTGCTTCTAAATTGTGCTTAGCAAGCTTGTGCATGATGGCCTTGTGAAGAAGTGTTCTTCCATGTCCATTATCCTTCTTTCTTGTCTATTTTTATGTGTTTTCAAGTTAGTTGTAGGTCTGAACTTGAGCTCTTTCTGCCATTAATGGACGCTTGGTGTGAATTTTGAAATTCCTCTTTGCTTTATGTATTATTTGGTGAGCCTAGTTTATGAAACACTTATGCAAATTAACTAGTTTGTGAGGTTGTGAGCAAGAATTATCTTATGCTGAATTAGTGTTTATTTCATGCTTATGCGAGTGTCAATCAATTTGGTGTATCACCCATTTAGGTCTCTTAGTTCCCCTATACCCTCTCTCTACCTCTTTTCCAAGCAGAAACATTAGTTTAAGTGATTTACCAAGAGGAAGCCGGCTTTCTCTGGAGGTTCAACCTCACTACAGGATACCCACAGCCTGAGGTTGCTCCAATATTGTAGCTAGGAGTGAGAGAGCCTAAAAAACTCTCCCACAAGGGTGCAATTCTCAACTACAACAGTTATCTTTGGCCACCAAGCTTCATTGAGAGTTATTTCTATGGGTTGACAAAAGTGGTTGTTTTTAGGGATGGATTTCGTGGCATATGGCCTCGTAATATTGGTTCTCATGCGATCCTAGATCATATTAGGGGGGTCTATGACAATTGATAAAATATCCTATTTCTCTCTAGAGAAATATTTTAAAGAATATATCTTATGCTTATAAGCCAAATAATATCGAGTTGAAAGATTTGAAAGGACACGAGATCCATTCCTACCATGTTCCATCCACTCTACCTCTGACTTTGTTGTGTTTGCATAGAGATCAAATCAATAATTTCAAAGTTGGCAAGCAAGTTGGCAAGTGTAGAAAATTTGAAGGTTGTTTTCCTCTTCCACTTTATACATGGGAAATTTATTTGGATCCATATAACTTCTCTTAAAAATATTGTTGGCTGAACAATTCTAGTTCTTACCTTCCAATCAAAGAAAGAAAAGTAATCATTAATCCCAATAATGGGTTCCAAACCCGTTGATAAAATTGGTACATATGCCAAGGTTTTTGAACAATTGCTTTTTTATGCAATAAGAAATCCAAATTGTGAAGAATATCTATCACTTCCTTTTCGACCAAACATAACAAGTCCCAAGCAGCACTAAGAGCTATACGTTTGGTTTGTTGATATGGTAGAGTAATATTTACTCATATAGAATCTTTGAAAGCCATCTCTGAAGAGGTTTCCAAGTTTTATAACTGATCTTTTCTCCAGTTGCACTTAGATTATTTTTGTCTACCAATAGTCTTACATGTATACACTTAGAATAGGAACCTCCTAGGTAATACTTTAGCCTACTAAAGGGAGGGCCTCTCTTAATATACACTCAAATAGGCAATATGAAGGCGATGTGTAGAGAGTAAGTGTAGGCAATATGTCGGTAGTATGTGGCGTTAGCAATTAAAATCAATAAACCAACCAATGTGCTTAATCAAAATTGTAAAATGAAAGAGTGTAGGGCAAAGGGAAACTTGCATGAGGGGACTTGTTGGAGCAAACTTGTTGTGAGATGACATATCATAGGTGAACCAAGAGTGATAGAGAATAACTAATAGACCAAGAGGGATCTCCTAAGACTATGGTGTATGTTGTTGGCGTTCCTCTATTCTTGGATTCAACCTCATTCTAACAAACAATCTTTCTTTGCAGAAGTTCCCTATGTATATGAATGGCCATGGAGGAATATGTTGCAAATCCGCAAGAGGAATTCAAATTGATGCGATCTTATTTCAGAAATGACCTTATATGTGAAATTTACCTTTCCTAATCTCTTTACCATAATATTGTAAATAGAATGCTTCTATTTATGAAAGGACAAGCTTCTCATGAAGATGCCTTACCCATCACCAGGGAATTATTAGTGAAATTAAGATGGGTTAGTTTGGGATCATCATAGGAGGTGGCAATCCTCTTCATAACATGATGATCCTTCAAATTTTAATGATCTCCCAAGGGCCTTGAGGGCCATGATTAACAACTTAGGGAAGAGAGGGTCCCCTTGATGGATCTCTCAAGAGGAGGTGAAGAACCAAGAAGCGAAGCCATTAACGAGAATTGGCAAAGAGATTGAAGAGATGTAGTTCATAATACAATAGATCCAATTTGTGTCAAAGCCGAACTTTATAAGGACCTTTCTCAAGAAGCTTGAGAAAATCTACACCAAGTTACCAACTAATGATGATCCTCGTCTACATCAAGATTAACCATAATACCTCTAAAGGAGCTTCTTGGGTTGCTATATTGCCATCCAAAATCTATCAACCCTCCACAAAACTGCCTTACTCCTTGGAAATAGATGGTCAAGAAGTGGCTTAAGCCAACTAGCCATGCATTGTTGCAAATGCTGTAGTGACCCTTTCACTAATAAATCAGAATTCTGGTATTTTTTCTAAAACCTTGATAATTCAATCAAACACAAAATACCACATGCAATATGAAATATTGATAACCCTTGGTGTATTATTAATTTCAGTTGATTGAATACATTGAAAACTCTGAAAATACAAATAACATAATAAAATCAAAATAGTATTATTTCTTGATTTTTCTGTCAAACCCTAACCTGGAACAACATAAAGACATAATATTTCCTTGAAACCCTAGCTAGAAATGTCCTTGAACAGGTACGGATAGCTCGTAGAGTGGTATGGCTTGTTGCACTATAGCTATACAACTAGGAACAACCCAATATGGTCGTTGTACGGATCCGTACAGATATGTATTTTTTTTTTCACTATTTGAACCCTAGGATGTTTGGATGGCTACAACTGTAAAATAAATCCTTGGAATTGTATTCTTTTGATCCTGGAAGCACCAATGTGATTTCTAAGTGGAATCACCTTTTGGGTATGAGGGGTTTTGTTCTTAGGCCCTTACATGGGAGGGCTTTCGTCCTTTGTGATGAAAATTGAACAATGGTTGCTTAAGCTTGATAAGTGTTTGAAATTGGTTGAATGATAATAATCTTCTTTCTCATCGAACCTTTTTATAATTACCTTTTCTCCTCAAAACCCTAAAGGTAATTAAAAATTACTTTTATTTAATATTCATCTTTTTGCTCCAAAAATAATTAATAATTACTTTTATTTTTAAAAAAAATTCCCACTAGCCCTAAAATTAATGCACCTTTTGTCCCCTCCTAATTAATAATAGGGTTTAGATGTCCCCTTTTTAAGTTATAACATTTAAGTGACATTGGAGAACAACTTAAGTCAATATTATTAAATTATTTCCTTTTTTTCTTCTCCCCCTCTAGCCTATGCGAAATAAAATAGGCTTAGGGGTCTTCGCGACGCTTAGTTCGAAAAAGAGGACATTACAGTCCACCCTTCCCAGAATTGCTAGCCCTCAGGTAATTGCAAATTAGGGTGCTTCAATATCTCTTCTCCTTCCCATGTAGCATCTTCTGCTGGTAGATCCTTCCAACATATCAAATATTCGGTGATAACACTGTTCCTCAGCGTCTTTTCTCTATAATTGATGATAGCCTCAGGAATCAACACTAGTTTGCCATCATCCAAAGGAGGCAACTTAATGGAAGGAGTAATATGTTGTCCCAATGCCCTTTTAAGGTATGAAACATGGAACACTATGAATTTTTCTATGCTCAAGCAATTCCAGGTCATAAGCAACCTCCAATCCTCTGTTTAACCCTCTATGGCCCATAAAAGCATGGTTTGAGCTTTTCAACTCCACTCTGCTTAAGAGAAGACTGTCTGTAAGGTTGTAACCTCAAGAAAACTATGTCACCAACTTCAAAAGATCTCTCTACATGGTGCTGATCTGCATAAAACTTTTGTTGGTTCTGATCTCTCTACACGGTGTCGATCTGCATAAAAGTTTTGCTGGTTCTGTGTACGCCGAAGGTTCTTCTTGAGTATTTCTAAGATTTCTTGGCTCTGTGCTACCAAATCTCTAGCCCCTAGTACTCTGCTATCAATAATAACTATATCCATGAAAGATAAAACATCATATCCATATAAAGCTTTGAAAGGCATCATACTGATAGACATGTGATAGGTGGTATTGTAGCAATGCTCCCCCATGTATAGTCATTTAACCCAAGCTGATTGTTGCCCTGTCACATAATTTCTCAAATACCCCTCAATCCATTTATTAACAATTTTCGTTTATCCATCTGTTTGAAGGTGATAGCTTGTGCTTGGAGTTAACTTAGTCCCTGCCAAGTGAAATAGGTCTTGCCAAAACAAACTAAGGAACTGGCAGTCCCTGTCACTCACAATGTTCTTAGGCAACCCGTAAAGTCTAAAGACCTCTCTAAATAATAAATCAACCACCTGTGGTGCCTTATATTCAGTCGGGACAACAAAGAAATGACCATACTTTGTAAGTCTATTAACCATTGTAAAAATACAGCTCTTACCTTGGACTTTGAGAAGCCCTGTAATGAAGTCCATAGAATTACTTTCCCACTTTTAGCTTGGAATGGGAAAGGGCTTCAATAGACCAGCGGGAAATACATGCTCCGCTTTGTTTTGTTGGCAAGTCACACATTCTCTAATATATTGGAGAACTTCTCCTTTAAGCCCTTTCCAAAAGAATTTGTCCCTTGTTTATAAGACTAGTAGAACCTTGGATTACTAGCCAAAGGTATGTCATGAACAATGCTCAACACCTTGCCTTTTACCTTAGATTCTGAAACTAAATAGATCCTATCTTTGTATAGGATGAGGTCTTCCATCACCTTGTACCTGTCATGTTGCACCTTACCTTCAAGAACATCGTTGATAACAACATTCTTTGCATTTTCAGCTATTATTACAGCCTTCTAATCATTATAAATTTCAAACATGAGACAAAGAAATGGCTTTCATGATAAGGCATCAGCTACAACATTTTCTGCATTTCACATATTCTATGTCAAAGTCATGCTTGATGTTTACTTACCCTTCTCTATTGTCTATCATTCAAATCCTTTTGATTAAGGAAGAACTTCAAGCTGTTGTGATTAGCCCTCACCACAAATCTGCCACAAACTAGATATTGTCTGAACTTTGCTAAAGCATGCACGATTGCCAACATCTCCTTGTCATAAATAGAGAACCCATGCCCTGTATCTTTCAATTTTCGGCTCTCAAAAGCAATTGGATGATTTGTTCCTTCACCTAATGCGTCACATTCCAACACAAAAGGAATAGAAAAGTTTGGAAGAGCAATTACAAGACAAGAACTCATTACCTCTTTCAATTTTTCAAACGTTGATTGGGCTGTTTTGGACCAGCTGAAAGCTCTTTTCTTCGTCAAGTCTGTCAATGGGATAGCTAGTTGCGAAAAGCCTCTAACAAACCTTCTATAATAGATGCACTAGCCTAGAAATCCTCTTAATTGTGTCATGGTAGTAGGAGGCGGCCAATCTAGAATGGCTTGAATCTTTTCTTGGTTAACTTGTACTCCTTGAGCGTTAATAACATGTCCCAAATTTAAAATTTCAATCAAACCAAACTCACATTTGGATTCTTTTGCAAAGAGAGTTTGTTGTTCCAAAATTTCCAACACTCTATCAAGGTGTTTTAAATGCTGCTCCCATGTCTTACTATACACCAAGATGTCATCAAAGAATACTAGAACAAATTTCCTCAAATGCTCGCTGAAAATATGGTTCATGCATTATTGAAATGTGGCTGGAGCATTAGTTAATCCGAAGGGCATAACTAATGATTCAAAGTGCCTAAAGTGACAATGAAAAACGGTTTTATTCACATCCTCATCCCTTACCTTGATTTGATGGTAACCGGACCTCAAATTAGTTTTTGAAAAATGTGCGGCACCATGCAATACATCAATCAACTCATCTATCCTGGGAATAGGGTACTTGTTCTTGATAGTTTTCTTATTTAGAGCACGGTAGTGAATGCACATTCTCATAGTTCCATCTTTCTTCTTTACCAAGACAATTAAAGAAGCAAATGGACTAGAACTTGGTCTAATATGCCCCATTCTCAACAACTCTTTTATGGCCTTCTCAATTTCTTCCTTAAAGGCTCTAGGATGACGGTAGGGAGTAATCATAACCGGTTGACCTTGATTTCAGCTCTATCACATGCTGAAATCCCTTCTTAGGTAGCAGCCCTAGAGGTAAATCATTGAATTTTTTTTTATGGTTGTCTAAAATTACTTGACTATCCAGATGGTGGGACTTCTTATCCATAGGTGGAGATGCACTACTCACCAATCAATGGGCTGACCAAGCTATTTGGCCTTTCCGAAAAGATCTTTCCATGCTCTTTGCTGAAATTTTACTTGGAGCCCCATTGGCCATACCATGAAGTACAACCTCTTTCCCATCAAATTTAAATTTCAGCTCCATAGTCTTATAGTTTTGTGTAAATTCCCCAAGGGAATGTAACCATTGCACACTCAAGACCAAATTTTTTCTCCTATATTCACCACATAAAAATCATCACATATTTTATACTTACCAAGGGTGATGTCTAAGCTCTTAACTATCTTTGTGCATGGGATTGAAAAGCCATATGCAACTGTGACGTTAAATCTTGAAAGTCTTCCATTTTCAACCCTCTTTGGGACACTAGCTCTGCATCAATTAAGTTGTGGGTTGCTCCACTATCAATTAAGACATTTACCTTATGTACTCCACGTACCCTGAAAATGTGGTATCTAGGTGCACCTGAAAGAGTAGCAAGGGTATCATCTGTAGTATTTTACTCCCCTTTAATTTTAGCTTCTAGTTCTACTTCTTCTACCCCTATTTCAGCGTTTTCCTCCTCTAGTTCATCATTTGAAATTACTTCTATATAATGCACCTGCCCCTTGAGAAGGCATCTATGCCCAGGTTCCCACAGAACCTTGCATGTGAAACATAACTTCTTCCTTCTCAGCTCATTCCTAGACTCTATCTCTTTATTGGATTTTGGTAACACTTTAGTCTAAAAACTACCTTGTTGTACTTGCTTCTTTTGATGCTGAAAAAGTAGAGGTTTTGTTGCCCGTAAGTATTTGTCCTTGGATGCCCAACGGGTGCTAGTCTAGACTGTCCAAAGGGAAAAAAATTGCCCTTAGGTGCTGAATATTTTTAATTTAACGCTCTCTTGGTTGCCTCTTGAAGTGACAAAGGGTCAAAGGCTTTCACTAAACCCCCAAGAGGTTCAAGCAAGCCCTCAACAAACAAGACTACCACCCTTCTCTTTGTCACATCCGATACCATCACTACCAATCTCTGAAAATCAGCAAAATAGTTGTCCACATTATCTTCTTGTTTGAGTGGAACTAATTCTCTAAAGTGAACTTTTGGATCCTTTTTGCCAAACCTTTCGATTAGCTTTTGACTAAATTCATCAATAATGGTAATGGAACTATGCCCTTGGGTGACCATGCCATGGTACCACCACTCATGGGCCATCCCCTTCAAATGGAGTGTAGCAAACTTAATTGTCTCATCCTCAAACATGGGATTCAACAAGAAATATGTATCTAACTTTTGTAACTATGATCTTGCCGTAGATTTACTTTACCCATCAAATGTAGGAAGAATAATCTGTAATGTCCCCTTTTCATATAATTTTAGTAATTAATAAAATTGCTCGAATAGTGATTTTAATCATTTAAAAATATAAGACAATTTAATTAATTACTAAAATAGAACTATCTTGGATAATTATTCGAATTACCGGAAAAGTGGTTTTAACCATTTAGAAAATTAAGGTAATTTTAATGATTATTCTAAGGGGTTTTATAATTAATAAATTGCTTGAAAAGTGATTTTTATCAGTGTAATTATTAGAGCAATTTAATTAATTATTGAAGCAAGGACCTAATATAAAATAATTATTTAATTTGCCAAAAAGTAATTTTAATTACTAATTTATTGAGGCAAGTTATTTAATTAATTCAAAAAAGCCTAAAGTGAAATTAAAAGGAATGTCAGCTTGGGAGCTAAAGTAAAGAAAATGAAAAGATATCCTAAAAGTTGGCAAGAGAGAGTTATGAGGTATTTTACCTCTCTAAGGTGGTTTGCCCCCCTTTGGAAGGTACAAATACAAGGTAAAGATCACAATTGAAGACATGTTAAATTTAATATTATTTCTTCATTCTAGAAGAAGATATTGGGATGCATGTCCAATAGGTGTTTGTAGATTTGGAGCTAATTATTTTACAAAAGGTGTCTTTTGATGCCACTTTTGCTAAAGAAGGTTTTGTTACTTGCCCTAGAGGGGGGCGATTTACTTTGTGAGTTTATTGAGAGGGTTTGGTGGGCTATTTGAGGTCTAACTTGAGCACAATAAATCTGATTATTATTTGCATTAATTTTCTCGATTGTGGCGACTTGTTTCGGATTGAGGGTTTCATGTTTAAAAAGGTAAATTCTGAAAACTAGGGTTTTCAAAATTTTGAAACAAGTTTCGGTGACCTTCTCATGGAAGAAAAATTCTGAAATTATTTTTATTTGATATTCATTATTTGTGTGATCAGTTTGAGCTCTTATTTGTATCATAATTCAAAATATTGAAGGAGTTGTGAATTTTTGAAGTTTTCAACCGTTGATAGGAAATAATATTTGTTGAGGGCAGATTTGCAAGGGTTTTGTTTTGATTTAATTATTATAGTAATTTTTTGAATATTAGCAAGTGGATTGGACTAAGCTTGAGCAGAGATTAGAGTGGAAAAGGACTTCAATTTAGCTAGTGTGGTGCTATGATTTGGAGGATTGAAACATTCATTTGAAGTTCTTAATTGCGATAAGAGCCATTGGTGGCCAAATTCACAAGGTATTTATTTGTTATTTATTTCAAGGTGAATCGGAGTTAATTTTTAGTTTGGAGGTGCAATTATAGTAACTAGGGTTTGCGGATTTTTCTAAATTTAAAATTTAAAAATTTTGGATTTTGGGGGAAACCCCTTTTTGGTTAAATCATCCCATTTTGGGACATTTCAGGGGTATCAGAGCACCGATCTTGTCTATCTGTGAGTTTAGTTGTTAGATGCAAGCAGGTAAAGAGATCTTATGTTATCAAAAAAAGAAAAAAAAACCATGTGTGGTCAAGGGTTTACTTCAGAGCAAGTAAAGTTTTTGCAGGATTTGATCAAAGAGAGTCAAAGTGATCTTCATCATACCTTGAGTATGCGATTTGCAGCCATGTTGAAGACTACATTAGATCCAAGCAAGAGCCATCACCTCAATGGAAAAGGAAGTTCAAATGCCAATGAGAGGGTTTCTATCAACCCCCTTATAAATTCTTCAAGGCTACATTTTGTAGAGAGAACCAGTAGTTGAGATTGAGACACCAATGTGTGATTCACTTAATACACGTCAATAGGTTGATGCAGCCCTAAGCTTTGACACACAAGCACTCTTGTCATTTTGTGATTATTGTGAAATGAAGGATGGATCAAAACCAAGAGTACCAAACATGCAACCCCATCGACACTTGCATCAAGGGGAAAGATAAGGAGACATTAAGGAAGAAAGGACCGAACTACATGGAGAGTTGGAGGAAAAAAATGAAGGTACAATCCTTTATGGGGAATCCTATAAGGGAGCCAATGAAGCAAACAAATCAGAATTTGATGGGCAACCCATAGGGGTGCAAGTCGATGATAAAAGAGAAGGGGAAACCAAGGAGCATGAAATAAAAAAGGTGCAAGGTAAGGATCCTTTATTGATAGATGTCTATTTATCTTCTAATGATTGTATACATGACAGTGAAGTCATCAAAAGTGATAAAATGAAGGATATGGTTTGCAAAATGAGGCATGAGGATTCCTTGAGTCAAGTTCACAATTATTGGCACCAAGAGGTATGGGATCCTCGTAATTTTGAGTTGTACAAAGGTTCTCAATTTTGATTTTAAATTTTTTATGACTAATTCCATGGGAATAAAGGAAGACCTATAATTGTTTGGGGCATGGAGGAATATAGGCATGCACAAGTTAACATTGGAACTAGAGTTTAAGGTGGGAGATAATGATGATATTTTGCATGGTTTGAGTGACATGAAGGCTCCATCTTCATCAATCCAACTGATAGGAGGGTATTTTATGAGTATGAGGAAGAATGATGAAAGGAACAATGATAGGGCTACTAGTATTTTATGAGTATGAGGAAGAAGGATTGAAGGAACAATGATAGGGCTGTTATGAAACATCATGGACAACCATGTGCTTGCAAAAGAGGGGACGTTACAACACAATTGGTAAGTTTACTTGGTTCTGATTTTTATGATGCATATGTTGGAAAAGATAGATTAAAGTTTGAATTTTATGGCTCAGAAAATTCTGAGACATCTAGTCAATTCCAGCCCCTACATACACATGTAATATTGCCCCCTCAGAGTATGTTTCGGTTCACAAAGAGGAGAGTTTGTGCATGGACAAATTCTGAAATCAATTGCTCCCAAAATTCTAAATTAACATGGTAGCTACAATAGTATATAAAAAGGGATAAAATACAGTATTGGTGGGGCTTGTTTGGTGATGCATACATGTGTGAGGAAGCTAGCAATGGACAACCAAGGGAAGGATATACATCTTATATAAGGGGATCCCTACCAATGGGTTTAGATGATTATGATATCATTTGCAAGGTATGATTTCCAATTTGGTTGAGCTTGTTTTCTCTCTACAAATGGAAGGACTACATTTTCAAAATGAAGGAGGATTGATATCGTATAAAGAAGGTCTTAACACCCCTTGGAATGCACACTATGGGAGCACACCTATAGTGCTTCTCCATGAGATGAATTTTATTATGGGCAGCCTTGCTAAGCATATTAATTTGGTTCAGTTTTGCAATCATAATCTTCTTCAAACAAGGCATAAGTCCATGATGGTTTGTTGGGGAAGCATGGAGTTAGAGAGCCCATTAAGGATCAGCTTGGTAATGAGCAAATTGAAATTTTTGAGTAGAGGCATGGTTGTGTTTTACTATGACAACCGACATATTTGCATGTACAATCTATGGGGGGAGGATTCGATTCATAAGGGGACCTTGTGGATAAGTTCGAAGCATGATAAGAGGTATGATAACTATGATTTTGAGTTGCATGACATATTGAGTTCTTTTGAGTAGCATACTAGGTACATGTAAGGCAAGGTAAGAAGTTCTGATGGCATCCCACAAATGATGGGAAGAGGAGAGAATGCAAGTATCAATTTTGTATCTTGTCATCATGAAGATTCAGAATTATGCATGTATTTGCAGTAGTATCATGGAGGAAAAATTGATTTTTGGGGTACATTCTATCTTTTGCAAGGTTTTAGATACATGCATGTGTTAGGAACCCATGTTCTACTCTTCTATTTACATTATTAGCATAGTAGTTGCTTTGGACGCATATGCTTTGTAAGTCGTCCCTGGGGCATATTTGTTTTATCCCACATGCATGAGATGAAATACCTAGAATAGAATTAGTATTTAAGTTAGTATTAAGGCTCAATGGAGGCATCCACAAATTGTATTGAATTGAGCTTGCTCAAAGGAGGTTGCCCCCTTGAAGAGGCCAGTGATTCTACAATTTTGCTATTGTAATTCAGTTTTGTTTGTTTTATTTAATATATTACTAATTTTTCGTAGTTTATTTCGTTTATTTGCAATTATATGCTAATTTGTTCAGGAAGGATCCTATCGTCTAGTATCAGAGCGCTTTTCAGGGAGATTTTTTTTCTCTGCTACCCACTGTATGCTCTCACCTTGTCGTAATTGGAACTTGGTGATCAAAAAGTGGTAATAGATCCATTCCTAGCCCTTCTGTACAACAATCCATATTTATAGTTTCATTTCGGCAACAAGACGACACCGAAGATCGTAATTTTCTGTTCAACCGCATTACGTTTGTGCTCTACTTCAAATTTTATTTTCTATTTCGGATCAGGGTAAAACATATCTGCTTAACTGTGGGAAGTGCTTGGGTGAAAGCCCTAAAACTCATTGTGAGGAGTACCACATGAACCCCAAAATAGCTGGCTCATTGAGAGGACCTGCCAGGGAAACGGTCAACGAACCCTTCTTGATTGACTAGTTCCCACCCGTGAGGAAAACCAAGAGCTGTAGCAAGAGGTGAATTCGCGGCCAGAAAATTTTTGGAGAGCGGTACTTGCTCAAACGACATTGGTGGTCAGAATGAATTCTAAAAAACCTTTAAGCAATTGTTCAAACCTGGGATCCATTTCTGTCAGGGAGATCAGAAAGCAGAACGATTTATAAAATCATATAAGTTTCAGAAGACTATAAGTAGAGCAGCAAAAAACTAAAAATCAGTGTTGAAAATTTTATTTTTTTGCAATATCTTCCTATTTTTAGCCATGTTGCTTCTCAAAAATTACCAGGACGCCTGAAATTCAATTCTCCACATTTTCTTCCTTGAGGTCCCATATCCCAATTCCCCTCTGAATTCTCGCAAATCTCATTTTTCTATTTTTTCGAGTTCTATCATAACTTTTTTAGTTTCTATTCATTTGCCTCAATTTTTACACAGTGTTCATCTCCCTTTTTTGCTTCATCCCTATTTGATAATTTTATCAGTTTTTCCATTTTTCCCTCTAAAATCACCCTCATCTTCGTCAATCATACTCCTGTGCAAAAAATTTAGTAGAAGTACCTTTACCCCTTACGATTTCATCCACATTAAAAATTTTCTTTACTAAACATGTCTTAACTTTAGATTTCCCACCCATTGCAAAAAAAAAAAAACAGGTTATGGTAGTCACATGTGCAGGCACCAAGATCATGAAGAAATTGCAGCTTTGACGACCCGAGTCATTGACTTCGTTGATATGGTGCATGGATTGAATGAACAGAATGGCCTTTTGCTCAGCAAATTATAGAAGACGGAGTCTTCTTCTAAGAATACTTTTTCATCCACCCACCACGTGGGACCAAATTGGTCTTTCCACTATTCAATGGTATAGACCCGACAGGGTGGATTTATCATGCAGAGCAATATTTCAACCTTCATAGCATTTATCATCTCAACAAACTTCCAATTGCTTCATTCCATTTGGAACCAGAGGCACTCCAATGGTACTGTTGGTATCTCAAATCTAATGATGAACCTGATTGGACAACTTTTGCATCCCTACTTTTGGGTAGGTTCGGTCCCTCAACATTTGAGGATTTTATGGGAGCCCTCACCAAACTTTATCAGACAGGGACCATTTGTGATTATCAAATTGAATTTGACAAGCTGGCTAATCACACTGAAGGGTTATTAGATGACTTCTTCAAGAGTTGTTTTATTAGTGGCCTTAAAGAGCCTATTCGCTCTGAGGTCAAGATGTTTCAACCTCAGAACATGATGGCAGCCTTGGGTCTCACAAAACTCACTAAAGACAAAATCATTGCTCAGCATCGCACATCTAATTGGGCACCCTCCAAGCCCTCTTTCCAACAACCCACTGCCAAGACAACCCCCATCAAATGTCTCATAGGAGTTGAAATGCATGCACGTCGCGAAAAAGGGCTTTGTTGCAATTGTGATGATAAATGGGTTCTAGGGCCCAAATGTATCGAGCAAAAATTGTACCTACTAGATGTTGATTCTCCACCAGATACTGAAGATTATTTTGTCCCTTCTTGCAGAAGTTTCTCTTGGTCTTCTTTGATGACATTCTTATCTACAGTCCCACATGGGAGGATCACCTCCACCACCTCGACACCGCCTTGGGCATCCTTGTTGCTAACCACTTATGTGTCAAACATTCAAAGTGTTCTTTTAGGCAAACAGAGGTGGAGTATTTGGGGCATATTGTCGCATTTGATGGTGTTCGTGTTGACCCCACCAAAATTGTAGCTATGAAAAATTGGCCCCAACCAAAGACCCTCAGAAGCTTACGTGGATTTCTTGGTCTGATAGGATACTAAATAAAATTTGTCAAGGATTATGGCATAATTGCAGCTCCATTGACAAGTATGCTAAAAAAAGATGCATTTGCATGGTCACTTGCATCTTCTCAAGCATTTGACGACCTTAAACATGCCAAATGCACCATGCCAGTCTTGGCCATGCTTGATTTCTCTAAGCCATTTGTGCTTGAGTGTGGTGCGTGTGGAACAGATCTTGGTGTTGTACTTATGCAGGAGGGTCGTCCCATTGTTTTCACCAGTAAGGCCCTAACTGGGTGTAATTTGGTATGTTCCACATATGAAAAAGAGATGATGGCTATTCTCCACATAGTTTACAAATGGCGTCCCTATTTGATTGGCCGACACTTGTGCATTAAAACTGACCAAAGCCTCAAATATTTTCTAGAACGAGTATTTTCTCCATAGCAACAAAATTGGGTTCCTAAACTCATGGGATACAATTATTAAATTATCTACAAAAAAGGTAAGAAAAACTTGGTGGTTGATGCTCTCTCTCCCTAGTTCGACGATCCAGTGCACCTTTGTGCAGTCTCTCTTCCCATTTCCACTTGGCTCCATGATCTTCAAAATGAGTGGCATAATGATATCCCAACCCAACAACTCATTCTTCAACTATTTGTTGATCCATTTGCTAAATCTCATTATACTTTAGATGGACACACATTGCGATATAAAGGTCACCTCATGTTACCAATAGGGTCCAAGTTCAAACAATAGTTTTACAGGAGATGCATGCTTCCCCTTTTGCTGGTCATTCAGGGTTTTTGAAAACGTACGATAGAGTTCGTCATAATTTCTTTTGGCACGGACTCAAGAAGGATATCAAAACATTTATTGTTGAATGTGATATTTGCCAATGTATGAAAGGCAAAACAATTGCCCCACCTGGTCTACTCCAACCACTTCCTATTCCCACACGTATTTGGACCGAGATTTCTATGGATTTCATTGAAGGCCTCTCAAAATCTTGTCATAAATCAATGATTCTTGTCGTAGTGGATCGCCTCTCTAAATTTGCTCATTTTTGCACTTTGGCCCATCCCTGCACTACTTCCACCATTGCTCAGACATTTCTTGATCACATATTCCGACTCCATGGTGTTCCTACTTCTATTGTCTCAGATCGTGATTCCACCTTCACCAACCATTTTTGGCAAGAACTCTTCAAGCGTCTGGGTACACAATTAAAAATGAGTTCGGGATATCATCCACAGATCGATGGCCAGACTGAAATTGTCAATAAATGTTTGGAAACCTATCTTCGATGTTTTGACACAGAGCAACCGCATGAGTGGGTCAAATGGTTACCTCTTGCAGAATGGTGGTATAATACATCCTACCACACCTCTACTAAAATGACCCCAGATGAAGTAGTTTATGGGCAAGCACCCCCACCACTTCCCCTGTATACACCTGGCAGTTCATTTGTTCAGGTAGTCGACACTACTCTTCGCCATCGAGATCAAATTCTCCACATCTTATGGGACAATATTCATTTGGCACAAAATCATATGAAGCAGCAGGCCGATCAACACCGCTCTGAGCACACCTTTCAAGTGGGTGATATGGTTTTTCTTCCCTTGCAACCATACAAACAATCATCCCTGAAACAAAAGGGGTGTCAAAAGCTTGCCCCTAAGTTTTATGATCCATATAAGGTTCTCCAGCAGATTGGGTCTGTTGCTTACAAGTTGGAGCTTCCACCTTCCTCCCGCATTCACCCAGTATTTCATGTCTGATGTCTGAAGAAAGTTCTTGGCACCAACATTCAAGCACAAACAGTCTTACCAAAACTTGATAATGAAGGCTCCCTCCTCGAACTAGAAGCAGTCTTGGCTCGACGCACCTGCCAACTTCGCTCTCACACCATCACAGAAGCTTTAATTCAATGGCAAGGATTACAACCCGAAGATGCCACATGGGAATCATTATTCTAGATTCAGCAACGCTTTCCACAATTGAAGCTTTGAGGACAGCTTTTTTCCAAGAGGGAAGGGATGTTAGGAACCCATGATCTACTCTTTTATTCACATTATTAGCATAGTAGCTGCTTTGGATGCATATGCTTTGTAAGTCGTCCCTGGAGCATATTTGTTTTATCCCACATGCATGAGATGAAATAGTTGTTAGAATAGAATTAGTATTTAAGTCAGTATTAAGGCCCCTTGAAGAGGCCAACGATTCTGCAATTCTGCTATTGTAATTCAGTTCTGTTTGTTTTATTTAATATATTGCTGATTTTCTATGGTTTATTTCGTGTATTTGCAATTATATGCTAATTTGTTCAGGAAGGATCCTATCAGCATGTTTGGGTTCTATTCATGAGTAATGAAAGTAGCACATGCACAAAGAGGATGCAACTCTCATTGATAAGCATTTGGGGACTCTTGATGAACTTATGGAGTGTTACATGCATACATGAGAATGTTGATAAGGGGCAACCTTTGGAAGGGCACATGGCGTGCACAAAGAAGCCCATATATATTGAGTTGTACTACCTTGAGGCCTCACATCATGGTAAGTTTACAAGATGGTACCTAACTGATTTTTTTTTGCATGATTGGAGAGTTATAGCATGGCATTTGGGGGGTCATTACCCTCGGGGCAGCAAGGTAATCAAATTCTATTATGTTTTTTTATTTCAACTTTTGGCCACATATCACTTCCGTGGAGGGTATAAGGGAAAGGAGCTTCCTCATCCACCACTTGGTATTGAAAGGGGTGTTTGACTGGGAACATGTGGAGCCTTTTGAAGGCTATGAGGATGCAACTAGCACTTGGGGGCAGCCCCCAAAATATAGGTACAACAAGTTCATGGCTCCGTTGAGGGCTACCACTTCTAGACACGACCAAAATTAGGAGATTTACATTCAAACAACAGAGCTATGTTCGAATAAACAGTCTAAGTTTCAGTTGACTGATCATTGAGCCCTGTTTGTCTTCATTCAGTGCATGCATCCGAAGGACTAAATCCGGCTTCAACAAGAGTTCTGAGTTCATATTTGGAGTTGACTAATCCATATTTAGAGTTAACTAATTGATCAAATGCCACATCCACCAAAAGATTTACATGCAAAGAACAGGTGGACGGTTCATGACAAGGATGAGTGCGCTTCATCAAACAAAGAAAATTCATGCAAGAACAATGGAAAAACATATTTTATTTTAAGGCCAAGTAAAGCTTGGAGTTAACAAAAGAAGATCTTTCTCTTCAAGTTTATACGTCAATCTTTGGCCTCTTGTAATTTCTTATATAATGGCTTTTAGCCTTGATTAAAAGAATCCAATCTCTCTTGGTTAGCCCAGACTTTGCCATTAAGAGTTGTGTAACCTCTTCGATCAATAAGGACTGTACTTTCAGATTCCAAGCGTGGCATAGTGTATATTTTCAGCAATTTGCATAAGTGGTAGAGTTTTTCTCCCTTCCCAAGTTTTGTTTCGTACCTAGTTGCTATATTGTCCTTGTGTAGGTCATGTCAAAGTGTTCTTTATTGTCTTTTACTGAAACTGTAAGTGGATGTTAGGCGGCTGCAAAGTGTCTTTTATCAAACCTCTCTCCACCATTTCCCTCAGGTTTTAGTCATTGGACCGAACCTCTGCATGAAATACTTATGCACGAGTGATTAAATTGAAGTCTAAGGTCTTCCTTCTCTCTTGTTCGTTTAGTGTTCAAGGTTCCAAGCTGAGTAGGATTATAATTCTGGTGTATCACTCCTCTTTTAGGTAGGATTTCCCCTTTAAGTTTTCTTTCTCCCTTTTCCATGGCAGTCAACAGCGTAGAGTAGGGATCTTCATTGATACATCATACAGGAACCAACCTTCTCTGGAGGTTCTTCTCACTATCGAGGCACCCACCCTCATGAGAAGATCCCATTGTTTCAACTGGATAGAGGACTAGCCATTTTCCGCACGTCCTTGAATCAGGGCGCAACTCCAGGTTGACAACAGTTTTTGGCACGCCTGGTGGGACAGATTTTTCCTGGTTTTTTATGAAATCGCAGTTACAACAGTTTCTTCAAGAAGTATTCGGTGACTCCAAGCTCAAGCAGTTGTTTCTAACAGTTTAGGACAGCTTCCATGTAAGTCTATTTTTATTATTACGAATGAATTTTGATGGCTATGTATGGAGAGAATTCCTATGCTATGTTTCCTTATCAGCGTAATGATGGATCATACCAGCCTGGTCATGATATCTATGAGCCTAATCAAGGTTATTATCAAAGCTATGTTGAGCCTTATCAAGTTTCTCATGATCCTTATTATCAAGAACATGACTCTTACCTTCCTGGTAATCCATATTAGTCTAAGGATCAAATTTCATCTTCCCCATATGGTTATGATGTTACATATGAGCAGTATCGCCTTAAAGAAAAAATGAATGAAATAGAGCTCAGAATACTGGCATATGCAAGAAAGGTTTGTTCTAACTCTCAGTATGAGGAAATAAATGGTCTATTTCGAGACGTGTCTAATGATCCAGAAGAGATAAATGGACTATGTATTCTCGCATTAGAAAATATGGAGGCTTGGGAAAGGTAGAGAATCGAGTTAAACGAATTGTCTACAAAAGGCTATGGTGCTTCTTATTCTTATGAAGCTCTTAACCATGCCCAGTATGTGCCAAGGGAGCTTCCTAGTTGGAGTCAAGAGCCTAATCAAAAGCCTATTCAAGTGGCTATTTATGAGACTAGACCTTCCTATAGTCCCATCATTACCTCACCAATCATCTCTCAAGCTCAGGTTGTCCAGGGGGACAAGCAGGTTCCAAACTTTGATGAGGTAATGGCCGAGTGGAAAGAACAGAATACAGAGGTTTTTAAGAATTCCTCTTCCCCCCTCCAAAACTCCCTAGATGATTCCTTTTCCCTCAAGATTCCAAAATCCGATCATGATCAATCTCCCATGCTTCATTTTCCCTCTCAAACACGTGAATTTCATCACCCTCCCGCCATCACCCTTCCTCAAGAATACCCTATTCTTCGGAGTATTGAGAAAGAGGTTGTAACTACAGGTCAGGTTCTTGCAGAACGTGTAGAGGATGCTTCAGAAGGGTTTGAGGAAATTTCTATTGATACTTCTCTTGAGGTTGTAATTGAGCATCCAGTTATAACTGAGAGTGGGAAGACTGATCTTGATGTGGATGAACTTCAAAAGGCGCTGGTACAAATGGGAGTCATACATGAGTTACAGGTATTCCTATTGAGAAGAATCCAGATAGCGTGACAGTAGATTCAGTTCAAATAGACCAAAATCAGGAACAAAAATATAATTGGCAGCTGTACCTTGAGCCTCTACTAGAGATTGAAGAGCTTTGTACAGATGTGTTGGCTATTGAAGAGCACGTTTATGAAAAGCTTGATAAAGAATCACCTATTCAAGATCCCAGTACAGATCGGGTTGCATATTCAAAGCTCCTTGAAGAGCTGGACGAACTCGCAACAGTAAATAAGAAGGATGTGGTCACTCAAAAGGCATGCATAGATGGGGTATCACTTGACATGGAGATAGATGACAAGCAATCCGAGAACAATCAGGAAATACTTGGTGAGTTTGTCTTTGTTGGTGACTGGTTTGCTATTGATGGCCCATTTGAAAAGATACTAATACAGTTGGACGACAAGGCAAATGCTTCATCAAAGGTTATGACTAATATACATCCTGCCTTGCAAATTGTATCATCTCTCGAAAGGAGCGGATTCAAGAATTTTCCATTTGATCCAGGTGGATCGTACCTTATCATGGTTAACTAGGTTATTTTAGTTGTTTCTAATTTCCTCCAAGTGCTGTAAAAGCACAGTAGTTTGCTTCAATTTTGTTCAATAAGTGCTTGTTTGCACATTTGCTTTTATTTAGTTTTTCGCTTTCATGTTTTTCCCCTTCTTATTTTAAAGGAGGAGGTTATTACAACAATGATCAGAGCAGATTTTGTACATCCAAAATCGGATTCACCATCTATACATGGCCTGGATCCTCAAGCATAGCAGGCATGCTTCCCAGCAGAGTCGCCAGAATGTTGACAAATCTTCCACGAGTCAGATTTTTTCTTGCTATTTGGTGTAGTCGTTCGGCAAATGAAAAACCAGTTCAGAGAGTGCAGGGTCTGGTAAAGCTTCTTCGGACTCTTGTCTAGAATTCACAAGGTTAGCCTTTTTCGAATCATCGGCAAATTTCATTTAATGGTTCATTCTTTGGTTCAATCAAACGGTTCGTCAATCGGTTCAAAGCTTTGTTTGAACCGTTAAACCAACATGGTTCAAAGCCTTGGTTCAACGTTTAGTTCAAACACATGGTTCAAAGCCTTGGTTTAACGTCATTTTGTTTAACGGTGGGTTCAAAGGAGCAGTTCAAACAATTGGTTCAACGTGTTAATTCATCGGCTTTGAACCGTTGAACCAAAATTTGGTTCAACGTCTTAGTTCAAAGCATTGGTTCAACGAGCGGTTCAATCAAATGGTTTAAAACATTGGTTCAACGCAAGTTCAACACATTGGTTCAATGACCGCTTGAACTGCTTGAACCTTTGAACTGGTTCAACCATTTGGTTCAATGGTGGGTTCAAAGGAGCGGTTCAATCACTTGGTCAGCAAAGATAGCCGAAGGATACATAGACAGCCGGGAGGACACCCTGCCACTTGGACTGCCACGTAGACTACACGTAACTGCCACGTGGACTGCCGGCTGGCGAAGGACACGTGGATTGGCGAAGGCACTGTTGAAGGACACGTGGACTGTCTAAGGGCATTTCAAAGAGCAAAGGTGATTTCATAAAAACTAAGGCAAAGAGTCTCACATATATCCTTCAGACTTTTGTTTGAAGGAATTCCTTTGGACAAAAGTCCGAAGGAATTCGAAATAAAGCTTAGACAAAGTTCGCGTATAAAGACCCCGGGTTTCTTCAAAAGGCAAAGATAGTTAGGAAAAAGGCAAAGCTAAACAAAAGGCTACAAGACAAAATTCGAAAGAAATTCGGACAGCCTGTCATCAAAAGGAAGTCGACAAAATAACTGCCAGCGACCAATACAAAAAAGCTAATAAAACAACAGGCCGCAGGAAAATGCCTGAGCAAATAAGAGTAAAGGGCCGACAGGGAAAATAACAGGAATAAACTCGTGGAATAGACACGACCAAAATTAGGAGATTTACATTCAAACATCAGAGCTATGCTCAAATAAACAATCTAAGTTTTAGTTGACTGATCATTGAGCCCTGTTTGTCTTCATTCAGCGCATGCATCTTAAGGACTAAATCCGGCTTCAACAGGAGTTCCGAGTTCATATTTGGAGTTGACTAATCCATATTTAGAGTTAACTAATTGATCAAACGCCGCATCCACCAAAAGATTTACATGCAAAGAAGAGGTGGACGGTTCATGACAAGGATGAGTGGGCTTCATCAAACAAAGAAAATTCATGCAAGAACAATGGAAAAACATATTTTATTTTAAGGCCAAGTAAAGCTTGGAGTTAACAAAAGAAGATCTTTCTCTTCAAGTTTATACGCCTATCTTTGGCCTCTTGTAATTTCTTATATAATGGCTTTTAGCCTTGTTTAAAAGAATCCAATCTCTCTTGGTTAGACCAGACTCTGCCATTAAGAGTTGTGTAACCTCTTCGATCAATAAGGATTGTACTTTCAGATTCCAAGCGTGGCATAGTGTATATTTCTTTAGCAATTTGCATAAGTGGTAGAGTTTTTCTCCCTTCCCAAGTTCTGTTTCGTACCTAGTTGCTATATTGTCCTTGTGCAGGTCATGTCAAAGTGTTCTTTATTGTCTTTTGCTGAAACTGTAAGTGGATGTTAGGCGGCTGTAAAGTGTCTTTTATCAGACCTCTCTCCACCATTTCCCTCAGGTTTTAGTCATTGGACCGAACCTCTGCATGAAATACTTATGCACGAGTGATTAAATTGAAGTCTAAGGTCTTCCTTCTCTCTTGTTCGTTCAGTGTTCAAGGTTCCACGCTGAGAAGGATCATAATTCTGGTGTATCACTCCTCTTTTAGGTAGGATTTCTCCTTTAAGTTTTCTTTCTCCCTTTTCCATGGTAGTCATCAACGTAGAGTAGGGATCTTCATTGATACATCATACAGGAACCAACCTTCTCTAGAGGTTCTTCTCACTATCGAGGCACCCACCCTCGTGAGAAGATCCCATTGTTTCAACCGGATAGAGGACTGGCCATTTTTCGCACGTCCTTGAATCAGGGCGCAACTCCAGGTCGACAACAGTTATCAATGCTAGACGACTTTTCGGAGTACAATCAAGTAGAAGTTGGCGAAGCAGACCAACATAAGACTTGCCTTCACCACACCTTGGGGCACCTTTGCGTATCGAAAAATGCCATTCAGCCTGATAAATGTTGGCGCCACTTTTCAGAGAGCAATAGATCTTGCTTTCAAAGATGAAATAGGTAAGTTCATTATGGTATACCTTGATGATTTAACAGTGTTTTCTAAGCATCATCCCGATCATGTGCGCCATCTGCAATAAGTGTTAGAATGATGTCGATAGAATGACATTTCTCTAAATCTCAAGAAGTCTATTTTTGGGGTAACAGAAAGGAAACTTCTCAAACATATTGTATCCCAAGAAGGCATAAAGATTGACTCAGAAAGAGTTAAATCCATCCAGGAGCTTACTCTGCCCACAAGTAAGACTATAGTTCACTCTTTCTTCGGAAAGGTGAATTTTTTACAAAGGTTCATTCCTGAGTTTGCAGAGAAGACTCGCCACATTATGGACATGATGAAAGGAAATGCCACTTTTAGCTGGACTGAAAAAGACAAATCAGCATTTCAAGACATCAAGACAGCTATTGCCCATGTCCTAATTCTAGTTTGTCCAAATTACACCAAAGATTTCACAATGTATAGTTATGCTTTTGAGCGCACACTTTCAGCAATTCTGGTTCAACAAAACAAAGGTGTGGAATCTCCCATATCCTTCATGCGCTGTCCTCTCAAAGCTCATGAACTAAAATATTCAAATTTGGAGAAGCATGTTTATGCAGTGGTAAAGGCAGTAAAGCATTTCTGCTTTTACATTCTAAATTCCCACATTATTGCCCTGGTTCTTGATACAATAGTCAAGTCTATACTAACTCAGCAAGAGTTTGGAACCAAAAGGGGCAATTGAATTGATAAAATCTAGGAGTTTGATTTGGTTATCAAACCAACCAAGCTTGTGCGGGAAAAAGGTCTCTGCCAATTAATTGCTGACAACATACTAAAAGGAACATGGCATGAAGAAACAGAAGTGGGAGACACCAACAGTCCTCTTTGTCACCACCACGAATGAGTGGTATTTAAATATTGCTCATTTCCTCTCCTATGGTGAGTGTCTTGCTCACTTGTCTCGTAAAGGAAAGAGGATTGTCCAGTTGAAAGCTGCCAACTTTGCCTTATGGGACAACGGGCTATATAAAAAGAACCTTGATGGGGTATTCCTTCGCTATGCAGATAAAGTGTAGTAGAACCAACTTTTGGAGTCCTTCCATAATTTGGCTTGTGGAGGACATTTTTTTGCACTTGTAACTGCCCATAAGATTCTATGAGCCAAGTATTATTGGCCTACTCTGTTTCAAGATGCATACAAATGGGTACGAAGATTTGAACTATGCCAACAGTTCGTTGGAAGACCCAAGTTAGCTGCTTTTGCCTCTTAAGCCAGTGGTAATAGAAGAGCCATTTCAACAATAGAGAATTGATTTTATTGGTGCTGTAAATCCATCTTCAAGTGCTGAACATGATTATGTCCTCACAACCACAGATTACTTCACCAAATGGGTGGAAGCTATTCCAGCCAAGCATGCTATTTCAGAAGTAGTATGTAATTTCCTCAAAGAAAACATCATTTCTAAGTTTGGGGTCCCAACCAAGATTGTGACAAATAATGCAGCCTATTTCTCTTCCCATGAGATTACTCAGTTCTATTTTTATTATGAGATTACCCTCTCCCACTCCTCTGATTATTTTTCACAAGAGAATGGCCAAGCAGAATCGAGCAACAAGACCCTGGTGACCATCATCAGGAAGCTGGTAGATGACAACCAACAAACCTGGCATAAAGCATTGTTTGATGCTTTATGGGTAGACAGAATTACACCTAAAAGGGCAATAGGTATGTCACCTTTCCAACTTTTGTATGGTCTCAATGTAGAGATACCAATCACCATAGAATTCCAGCATTGAAATTGGCAAAGGCGGTCGAAGATCAGACATATGAAAGCTCCATCGATAAGAGGATCATGTGCTTGACTGAACTGAATGAACAACAAACCATGGTGGTGGACCGAATTGTTGCGCATTAAAGCCTGGTGAAGAAGCTCTTCGACCAAAAAGCAAAAGCCCGTAATTTTCAGATCGGTGATCAAGTTCTGTTATGGGACAAGAGAAGAGAACCAAAGGGAATGAATGCATGGGAAATTTGATTCTCTATGGAGATGCCCATTTACTATTCATCAGTGCAATGGTGAAAACAATTTTCTATTGAAGTATCAAGATGGCATGCCCTTTTTACTGCCTCACAGTGGGCAGCATCTGAAGCACTTCAATCTTTGAAGTATCAGGTGACATAAGTTGTACATATGTATATTTGTATAGTCTTTAGTTTTATTTGGCATTTTTTCATTTTCATTTTTTTTGGTGCCTTTCTTTTTGGGTAGCATGACTCCGTAACCCAATGGCATACTTAAAGGAACTGGAGATTCTAGATTCTACTCTCTTCGATTATTTTTACAATTGATGGAAGTTCTCCAACTGGAGCCAGCTGTTGTTTCCAAAATCCGTCACTCATTTTTTGGGACAACATATCAACTATTTTGGGTCTTGCAGACCAAAATTCTCTTTTCCCTTCTCAAAAAATGTTCTGAGCTCTCGAGTTCCTCAATTATTCAAGCATTTTTAGTCAAGAAACGCGCAGGTTCAACGGGTTCAACAACTTCAACAAGCGAGCTCTCACAAAGGGACACGTTTCAAACACTTAGGCATTTCAAGGCTGGTTCAACATCGAAGTTCAATCAAAAGGTCAATCGACAGTCTTCAAACCAAGATTGAACCATTGAACCTTGAACTAAAAGGTTCAAAGGTTCAACAAGTTCAAAAGTTCAACGACATCGACAAACTTAAAGAGTTAAGCGCTTCGACAAGGTTCAAAAGTTCAATAAATTTGACGGACTTAAAGAAAATAAGGCTTCAAAGAGTGAAGGTTGAACCGTTGAACCGTTGAACCTTGAACCAAAATGGTTCAAAGGTTCAAGGTTCAATGAGTTCAATAAAGTTCGAGAGACTTACAAGAACAACGAATAAACCATTGAACCGTTGAACCTTGAACCAAAAGAGTTCAAAGTTCAAAGGTTCAATGAGTTCAACAGAAAAGAAAAGATTCCAGAGACAAGTTCGAAGAGATGGTTCAACCAAAGAGGAAATAAAGCAATTGAACCAAAGAAGCGATTGAACCAAAGAAGCGATTGAACCAAGGGACCGCTCGGATCGCCCAAACCATTGAACCATTAAACCAATGAACTTTCAAAGTTCAAATGTTCAAGGTTCAACGTGGTTCAAGTGACCAAGTGACCAATGACATCCCCGTGGACGTCAAATTTAAGGTAATAAAATGCCCATTTATTTTCAAATATGGCGCGAAACCTGAAGACAACTCAACGAACAGCTGAAGAAAGAGTCGAAAGAGCCTGCTGAAGGTAAGAAGATAGTCCAAGAGCTCAAAAAGCTACAGGGGATACTAAAATATCTACAGGGGAGTTATTCTAGTAGGTGGAACAGTCCACCAAGTAGACATCAGAGCGCAGACATTCAAAGGCACGACCTATTTTTCTCCCTTTGAATAAAAGCGAGTGGACAACCGCATACATATCTGAAAATAGACCAGATGATCCATGTTGAGGAGAAGACTTTTGAGATGAATTGACATGCCACAGTTAAGGTCGATGCCCTGTTCCAGCATGGCCCCTTGACAGAATTGAAAATGCATTCAAGGCATTGAATGTAGTATGGGCCATTTTGTGAAACAAAGCGCCAAGTCTTTCTTGGCTATTATATATTGTAATCTCTTATTTTATGCAAATGAGATCTCTCTGTTATAGAAGTAAAACTCTACCCAAATTGAAAGGCATTACTGAGACTTTGAGCTCAGATTGTTAATTATATTTCGTTATTTGAATGAGAAAACAAGTGACTTTTCAGACTTTATGCTAGAATAGCTTGTGTTGTTGAGGAAATTGTTCTTATGTCTATTTCCTGAATGCATTCTTGTCTATTTAATTAAATAAGCAGAACTAATGGAAGTAATCAGGAAGGTGTCCTGAAGCCCACTGTGGAGAGACTTTGTGCTGCCACAATTGTCTTTAGCGTGTTTATTTTTTTGTTTCTGTGTAAAGGATCTTGGGATGACTTTGTGTCCCCATTGTCCTTCATATTTCACTCTTTAGCAGTTGAGGTGGAGACATTGTGCTACACCTCATTCTGCTGGTTATTGCGTCCTATTACAGTTACTTTATAGAAAGAATTCTTATTGTTTGCTGCAGACCACTTCTGAAAGAAGAGAAGTGTCTTCAGTGTTTTCACCAGAATTCTCTTATGTCTATGAACATCATCTCTGAAAAAAGAGATGGATGGTGTTATCTTACCCTGAGTGTTATTTTCAGCTTATATATATATATATATATAGCACCTCATATTTATAGGGAACCTCCCCTTTATGAGAGGAGAGATTTGTCCCCTTTTGATGTGGTTGACCTGCACATTTGGTTGATAAATCTCCCTATGTTGTGGTGGAAACACCTATTTTGCCGATCAGTTAGCTGGTGACAAAATATTCACCCAACATTATGAACTGGCCCGTAGGCCAAAAATAATATGTAATTAACATGTATATTTCAATATCTGATTCACCAACACGAATTTAAATTTACTTGTGTGCTGATCCAATGCAATATTCTACTGAAACCAACACATAAGTGGTGGAAAATTGATGTTTGCTATAGCTACGGTCTTCCATCTACATCTTGTTCAATTTGCAATTGTGTACATACATGTCTACAATGCTACAAATTGGTACGTAATCGATCACACCCCTTTTATGCTACTACCAACACATGACCCTTCTAATACACAAAACAATGGTGTAGTGTATGCTTGCAATCAACTTAACATTTAGTTTATATGCTTACTAGAGTGATTGAATTGGTTACAGTTGCATAGAATGAAAATAAGAATGTTAAAGACAAGCAAACATAAAAAGAGAGATTAACACAAGAATTTACGCTGAAGAAACCCAACATGGAAAAATTCTATAAGAGTGTGGTTGTGCCTCTTCATCTTCACTATCATCATGCAAGATTTAAAATCCATTTACTCGATTTGAGCCTCTAAATGCATTGTTGGCCTTCTTTAGCACTTATACAATGCTCTACAAGCTTGTCTTGCTGTAAAAAACTGCTCAAGCAACATGTTTCATCATTGCACTCAGCTACACACTCAGTCGACAACTCTAGGATGATCAAAATTCAGCTCTAGATGCTCTTGATGTTGGGGTGTAAAACCTATCTTGGATGGCCCCTTTCAGTTACTGATGGTTGTTGTATACCATTGGGTTATGTGTACATTGCATTGTGTAGTTTATACCTTGCAAGTGTAACTTGTATTTGTGTTAGTGCCTTATTATGGGTTGACCTACCCTTATTTCATTTGATTGATAGGTGTATAAATAGATACTATGTCTCCCACCTATTCAAGTAATAAAGAAATTTATTGTGTTTGATCCATTTTGTATTTGAGTGATTATTTGCTTACGAAGTTTATTACTTGATTGATTATGGACTAGTATCACTAATCTTACACTTGAATGCTAATACATAACTCCAAGGTATATATTTATCATAGTTACCATGTTCGGAACGTTTGGAAAGTTCATAAGGGGAAAAAAGTTTGGATGTTCAGAATTTTGAAAAAAGTTTGGTTCGGTAAGTTCGGTAGTTCGGTTAGGAAACTTTTACAAATAAAAATAAATAAATATGTCATACATATTTGTAAAACATAAACACAAATAAGTTGATCAATGAACACATGACAAGAAAATCCAATAGTGTTAAACTTCAATGTTCATTATTCAACATCATACATATAAAATATAACAATGAGAATTGTGAAATATCCTTTGTTTAACATTAAAGTTTTCAGCATTAACTAAAAATGGGAATGAAATTTAAACATCCACAACTCAAACCCTACAACTACACCAAAGCCAACACTAGTAGCATCATCTAATCCTACACTAGTAGTCTCATCAACTACAACAATATTTTCTTCATCTTTAAAGCATGGTTTGCCAAGGCAAGAGTTGTCATCTTCATTTGTAAGAGAGTGAGTAAAGAATCGTAAATTGCTATGAACAAACACAAGATCAGAGAGTTTTTGAGCCTCCATTTGATTCTTCTTGTTAGTGTGGATTAAGTCATGTGTACTCCAATTTATTTCACATGCAGAAGCACTGAAACATTGGCTGAAGATTCGCATGGCAAGCCTCTACAATTGTGGAGTAGAAGCCCCATACGTCTGCCACCATTTAAATGGCTCCCACTTCACCCTGCTTGCCTTTGCTTCCTTAATACCAAACATTTTTAGTTGGTTCTTGAAAACAATAAGTTACTGCATGGCTACACCCTTCTCTTATTCATCAATAAGCAACTTGTCTATTGTTGCAAATACACCTTTCATTATCTCTTCATCTGTCTTATGATTTACCTCTACTAATTTAGGATCTAAATAGTAAGCTGCCACATGTAGAGGACGATGTAACATAAACTTTTTCTTGTCCACAATTTCCCAAATGCGTTTGATTTCTTCAACATTCCCTGCAAGTAACTTTTGAATTTCTTCCTTTGCTCTGTTCTTATACACAAAACCCCCATGCAAGGTTGATTGCCATCAACCATTCTCAAAATTACAACAAGAGGTCCAAACACTTTTATGACCTTCTTGGCCCCTTCCCAAAATGTGTCCCCTAAGATAATTCTTTCAATATCTTTTGAATGGGCTTCCTTGGAAAGTTTTGACTTTGTCCATTCGTCACTAACCATCACTTTTCTCAATGCTGTCCTCTCCTCTACCTCCCTTTGCAAAGTAATAAAGTTGGTGGCAAATCTTGTTTTAGCAGGGGATAAAAGCTAATGCTTTAAAAATGAACGATACAAGTTCAATGTCAAGCGATGATTAAGGACAAACTTAAAAATTTGCTTTCCTTCAATCACAATATTACTTACCCACTCCAATTTTGATAGATCTTCAAACAAAAGATCCAATACATGTGCAACACATAGTGTCCAAAATATATGAGGACATTTATCCATAAGTATATCACCTGTTCCTTTACAATTAGGTGCATTATCTGTAATGATTTGAACAACATTCTCTTCTCCTATCTTCAAAATCACTTATTTAATGCATTAGGCAATGAAAAGTTTTTTGTTCATTACTTGTATCAATTGATTTTATAAACATAGCACCATCAAGGGATATTGCCAAAATATTTAGGAGGGGCCTTCTTCTTGAATCAGACCATCCATCACTTACTATTGTGCACCCTGTTCTTTTCCAATTTTTTTTATCCCATCTAGTTTAGTAGATATCATTGCCACTTCCTCTTCAAGAAGACTAGTACTGACTCTTTCATAGCAAGGCAGTTTGTAACCCTTCTCAAAATCAATAGCCACATCTAGGAAGGTTTGGAAATGTGAAGAACTTATGACATTGAAAGGAATGGCCTCTGCATTAAACAATCTAGCTGCCAAACTGTCTACATCATGCTTTTGTTGTGGCCTCCACATTGACCTCAATGAACCTTGTGACTTTTGAACGTCACTTTCACTTCCACTTCCTTGGGCAAATGTTGATGGAGAGCAACTTGCACTGTTCAAAGAGCCAATTTGTGAGATTGAATGTTGGATTTTAGCCTTCTTTGATTCTGAAGCTAATGATCCATCACAACTCACATTAAATTTAGCTTTCACTCTATTTATGAATTATACATATTTTGGTTCTGTTGAATTTTCATTTGTTGCCTCACAACATTTCACATCTGGGGATCCTCCAAGGTAATGGTAACGAAATCTGGTTATACTTCTCGTGATATTTCCATTGCACAAGGTGCACAAGGTGCATCTCATTTTTTTTTAATCTATATCATCTCTTTGGATGATGTACTTCATCTCTAATGGGCGACTTGACATGTTGAAGTCTCTAGATGAATTGAAAATTTGCTTTTTGTTGTTGGTAAGAAGAAATTCTTGTCCTCTCTACTCAAATGCCCACTGCTCAATCTTGTCTACAACTGTTCTTTCACTGCTCAATACCTACTGACACTGAGACTGCTCAACCTTGCGTAGTCTTTAGAACTGCTCTGATCTAAAATTCACTGACTCCCTGAAGAACTTTGGACTTGCAAAATGTTATCATTTTTATATTTGATAAAATAGTTATTAACTTATTAATTATAATTTATAAATATTAAAAACAGTGTATTTTATAAATTATAAGTTTATAATATAAAATTTAATGCAAATTAATTTTATATTAACATAAAAATAAAAATAAAACTTAAACTAGCTTATTAAATACACAATTTTGTTTTTTTAAATTAACATAAAAATAAAATTTAAACTAACTTATTAAATAGAGTCCGGAATAAATAATTTCAAACTAAAAAAGAAATCTAAATATTATAATAATTATTAATTATACACCATTAAAATTAAAATTAAAATACTAAACTCAAAATTTTAAAAAACAAACAAAAAAAAAACCTAATACTTAAATAACAATTAACCTAAGCCTAATACATAACTATTAACAATAAACTTAAAAAATTAAAAACTACATTGAATTTTCTAAAAAATGTTAAAAAAACAAAACCCAAATCTAAAAATTACTAAGCTTACCTCACTCGATGCCCGTCGTCGTGATAGTCGATGCTGCAGCTTGCAACCCTGTAAGGATCGAGCCGGTCCCTTGGTCATCTTACTCTGCGCCATGCGGTGTCCTCATCGTTGTTCGATTCTCCTCGCTAGATTGTAATTGTAGTCTTATTTTTTTAATGTTCCACTTCGCCGCGTTTCAGATCTACTGTTCGTTGTTTTTGGAAACAAAATGGTAAGTGTTTTAACTTTTAGGGTTTTTTATTTGCTTTCGTCCCCTATAGGACCCACGGTCGGGTTAAAAATGCGCTTTGCCGCTTTCGCTTTTAATTTTTCGTTTTTATTGTTTACATTGTTTTTTAATTAAAAAAAGTTAAAAACAAATATTCCAAAACAACACGAATTTGACTGAACAAATTTGTTTTCTCAAAAAAATTCGGTCCGAACAGTATATAGCCCATATTCGGACGAATATGGTAACTATGATGTTTATGCTTACAATTGATGAACTCATTTGTATAGAGGATTCCAAAGGCCCTTCATGAGGGAAGAAGAAATAATATATCTTCCTTTTGGGGGACTTGATTCTACTATTTGGTCTTATATAGGGGAGGTTTGGCTATAGTTGAAACCACTTGGTAAAACCATTTTTCTGTTGTACGGATTCCTGCGTGTAGGAACCTGCCATATGGGTTCATACATAGCAAAACCTGCCATATATGGCTGTTACACACATTGTGGGCCCCAAGAAGTTTGTATCATCCTGAAACCTTCCTGCATATGTTCCTTTGCCTCTATACTACTTCTGCATCTTTGTTTTGAACTATTCTTCTTGTGAGTGAGTGAAAACATGTCTCAAAGCACTTTATTAGTCACATGAGCTAAGAAGTAAAGCTGGTTATCTCAATCGACTGAATTGTGATATTTTTCAGGATTCGAAACAAAAATCATCCAAATTCTAATCCTATGCTTTCTTTGGAAAAGTAAAATGAAGGTACTATTAAGATGCTTCAATATAGAAGCTTGAAATGTGAGATTCTTCCACTACCCCTAGGAAGTTACATTGGAAAATGTCCAAGAAGGCTTGGAAAAAATCTATAGGGAAGCCATTCAACCTCAACACCTTACTTTCATTGGAAAAGCCACTTTATCTAGCTCTCCCACTGACGTGGGTTTGAGAAGATTATTGTTATGGTAAGGAGTTACCTAGCAGGGAATCTCCCAACAACACTTTCTTGAGAAGACTATTCTTCATAGGAGTTACCACTTGGGCAATAGAGTCTAAAATATTATGTTTAGCTGCTTCTTGATTAATCAATTTGTCAGTCATTAGTGTGGAAGAGTGTGTTGCTGCTGTAGCGTTTTGTATATTTGCTGCGTTGTGCATTTTGATCATGGTGACCCCTTTGATTGTGTTATGATTGGTAAGAGCGGACTCGTTGAAATATGAAATTGGATTCTAAAGTCTTAACAGATCCGGAAAAGCCTTGTGCTGTGACTAAATCTATCCCGTGACTCTGTGGCATGTGGTTGCTTGCCATTTGTCCTTTTCTAGCCAGCAAGATTTTGAATTGCTTGTGACCTCCGTGATTGCTTTCTTGAATGCCATGTGTCCTCTTTTGATTGCAGTTTTATTAATATAATTTGTTGCATATGTTTGTTGTCTTGATATTTTTTGAATATGATATGCGACCACTTTATTTATTTTGCAAGTAAAAGCAAGTGGACCCATGGAAAGTATAAAGCGAAATTGAAGAGATCAATGGGTCTGTGTTGAAAGTTGTTACCACTTTGCAAACTCTGTGACCATTTGATGTAATGAAATTATTTATCACACAAATATAAATATTATGGGTAGATCAACAACAATATATCGCAGTAATAAGAGCAAAATAAGCAGATCCACACCAATAGTTGAAAACATAGCAAAGTACTTGATAAATAAGATTGAGCCACTTCGAGGGGGCAAACTCTATAACCATGCAATAAGAACAAAACTTGTAATATGATCCTCAAGTACAAACTGCTACCTACTATATATACTCTACTTAAGCCATGGTTACTCCCTAGGCCGACCCTACTGACAATATGAGAACATAGAGAAATATGACAAGATAAAGTAAAAGCTTATGTTGGCGACATGTCGGCCACACATGTCCCTAGACACACCATAGGTTACAGGTGTAGCATGCCCCTCTTCAAAACAACGTTGCCCTCAACGTTGAATAACTCTGAATGTTGTTGAAGGAATGTTTTATCCTCTCATGTTGCATCGTCATTTATTAGATTCTTCCACTTGATCAAATACTCAATCTCCATCGTTCGCAACATTTTAGTGTTTTTGAAGGATCTCCTCAGGCTCCAAAATGACTCGGCCTTCCTCATCCAGTTATGGTAACTTAGTCTGGGCGGAAACTATTTGTCCAATTATCTTCTTTAGGCAAAAAAATGAAATACTAGATGTATGCGTGTAGATTGGGGTAGCTCTAGCTTGTAGGTGATACTATTAATTCTCTGTAGGCTTTGACAAGGGCTGTAATATTTTGGAGAAAGTTTGTTATCATTTTTTTGTTGCATCAAGGACATTTGCTTGTATAGCTGGAGGCACACAAAGACCCAATCACCCATTTCCAAATGCTTCTTGCTACGATGGTGATCCGCTTGCTGCTTCATTCAATTTTGTCATTACCAAATTCTCTCTTAGACTAGCTAGTATCTCTTGCTGGTGTTGAATATGTTTTTCAATAGTGCAAACCTTTGGTTGTACCCTCAAGATTAGGTGATGGATGGGTACCACAAATGGAGACATTTTGGAAGAGGTACGGAAGAAAGTGTTATGCTATCTTTCTGCTAGTGGCAGCCAATGAACCCATCTTTCTTGTTTATCTAATCTAAAACAATAGAGATAAGCTTCTAGGCATTTGTTGACCACCTCTGTTTGCCCATCAGATTGAGGATGATAGGACAAACTATGAGCCAACTGAGTACCCAAACATGAGAATAAATTAGTCCAAAAATTAGTGGTAAAGATAGGATCACGATCACTTACCATGATCTTGGGGGTACTATGCAGCGTTTGAACTGCATCCAGAAAAGTAGTTGTCACTGTATTGGCTACAAATAGTTGTGACAAGACACAAACACGGTCATATTTTGTGACCTTGTCCATGTTTGCCATGATAACATTTTTACTGTTTGACCTAGGCAATCCTATTATGAAATCCATGGAAATCTCCTCCCACCTTTGGCTAGGAATATATAAGGGTTGTAGAAGACCTGGGGTCTTAATTGTGTCACCCTTGTTTTTCTGACACACCATGCATTCAGTGACAATTTTTTTGATATCCCCCTTCAGTTCTTCCCTAAAGAAATCTTGTTTGATTCGATAATAAGTTTTCAAAAACACTGAATATTTCCTTATTGCAGATGCATGGAACTCTATAAGGGTTTTGTGCTCGAGGGAAAAATTATTGCATGTTTACAACCTATCTTTATACCATAAGGCATTCCTTTTCCAGTCAAATTTGTCGTGAGGCATTATAATCTTGTTGGACCTTTCGAAACAAAACTTGTGTATCCATATCATTCTCCCATTCTGATTTTGCCTCATCCACTCAATTTTCTGCCATATGGACATTGCACATAACAATGCCTCTGTGGATTCATCCCTTCTGGATAGTGCATCTGCTACTACATTTTTTTTATATATGATTTCAAAGTCATATCCCAACGTTTTAGTCACAAATTTTTGTTCTTCAAACGAAAACCTTTGTTCCAAGAAATATTTTAGACTATCATGATCAATCTTCATCTTAAGGTCTCCATTGTTTAACTGCATGAAGAATCGCCACCATCTCCTCATAAATAGGCTTTAGAAAATTCTTACCCTTGAGTTGACGACTCTCAAATGCAATGGATCGCCCTTTTTGCATGAGTTTTGGCCCCTTTCCATACCCTGACACATCACATTCAACAATGAAAGTTTTGGAAAAATCTAGGATAACCAAAATTAGAGTGATGCACATGGCCTTCTTCAGTTTCTCAAAGGCATTGGTGGCAGTTTCATTCTAGTGGAAGGAAACCTTCAACAAAGCTGTGAGTGGTGTTACTATGCTGCCAAATTTTTTCACAAACCGACGATAGTAATCTGTTAGCTCCAAAAAACCTTGGAGGTTCTTGAGGGTTTTTGGAATTTTGCCATTCTATCATGGCCTTGATCTTGTAAGGGTCTACTTTGACGCCTTCCTGCGAAACAATGTGACCCAAATACTCCTCTTGTACACCAAAAGCACATTTGGAAGGCTTTGCATAATGGTGATGCTAGTCTAGAATTAACAATAACTAATTCAAATGTTGCAAGTGTTTTTTCCATTTCTTACCCTATATTAGTTGAAAAAAAACCAAGACAAATTTTTGAAAAAAAGGCCTAAAAAGTGTTCATCAAACTTTAAAAAGTAGATGATACATTTGTGAGACCAAAAGACATTGTAGACACTCCAATTTCATCACTTTTGTGTCGAATTTGCAATCAGAATGACTTTCTGCAGCAACGCGTAAATTAGGTCAAAAATCACCGAAACACCCAAGGTTGCCTGTACACTTGATGTGTGTATTTTGAAACACATTGGGGCATCCTTGGTTAGGGCAATGCACTGTAACCAATTGTCAGTTTCATCTAATTCTTGTTGAGTCAAATTGCTGTTTTGTAAGCAACATTTTGGGGCAATTAATTGGAATGGATACTCAAGTTTTGATGCTGCATAAATCACATGGAAGCTAATATGGATTAATTAGCCAATCAAATCAAATCAAATGGCTAAGCAAAAAATCCATAGTAATTGGTTAAATTTTTATTTATGTAATATTCAAATATTCAACAAATATCTGAATCGTGACATCATCATATCTCAAAAATTTGTCAAGCATCAGCATAAATGCAAGAAATATCAGAAAATGCTAACCCATGCCCTAATACCCTAATAAATGTGGTCTCAAACCCCAAATTTTAATGATATTTATTACTCAAATTGGACTGAATTCCAACCCCACATCTTGATCTTGATCCAAGGGTTCGAATCAATTTGAGAAGTCTAAAATACAAGACTCATTTGCCATTATAGAAAAGTTTTTCAGTGTAAACTTTACAAAAATCAAGCAAAAAGCTTCAACATTCTTCCATTGATCAACCAAACCACTCCTAGACAAAGGGAGATGGCGTCGAAATAAAGAAGTGATATTGACAAAGACTCCTAGCTCCACAATCCGGGCTCAACATGCTTACAATCTGGATTGCAGAATGAATCCATTGGAAAGATATAGCGTTTGGTTTATGTCTCTCTATTTGTTTGCATTCTCCTAGACCTTGCCCAATCAAAGGGCTCATGCTTGATATGTCATGTTTGTTAATTTGTTCTGGTTTGAATAACTAACAATGAACTCACCTCTCTTGAACCCGTGATCTACAAGTATTACCAAAATTTTGTAATGGCTTTAATGAGTTTTAAAAGTTATCTTATGGATATTCTCATCTTTGATCTGAATTTGATGTTAACCGGAACGAAGACTCAATTTTGTAAAGTAGACAACACAATGTAACTCATCTAGCAAATCATCAATTATCGGAATAGAGAACTTATCTTTGATGGTGTACTTGTTGAGTTCTTTGTAATCCAGGCACATCCCCCAAGTATCATCCTTCTTACACACCATGACCACAAGAGATGAATATGCGCTTTGGCTATGTCTAATAAACCCTTCCTCCAACATCTCCTATACCATCTTTCAATCCCACTCTTTTGGACATATGGGTACTTGTATGGTTTGATGTTTGGTGGTTGACTTCCTGGGAGCAATCGAATGGCATGATCATGCTCCTTTGTTGGTGATAGTCCTTTTGGCATTACTCTAAAAATAGTTGAGTGGTTATCATCAATCTTTTATAGATCATGTTGTTTAGACATCTTTGTTGGTTGTGCTTCTAAGGAAAACAATTGTGTTCCAAATCCTTCTATCCTTTTTTTGAGAATCTTCTGCATCTGATGAGAACTAACCAAATGTGGAGAGTTTGCTCACAGACCACACAGTTTAAATGTTTAGCCTTTAGAATGAAAGTGCATGAACAACTCCTGGAAATTAATCTCTATCGTGCGTGAGCCATTGGACTCCTAAAATGATACCTACCCCACCCATGGGAATAACATAAGAGAGTCTAGCCTGTAGTCACCCATAACAATTTTGATTCTGTGGCATTTCCTTGAACAATTGATTGTGCCAACGTTTGCAATCATGCCTTGAAATTCTGGAGCTAGGTAAATAAAATAGTTCTAGCATGCTGCCAACTTATTGTTGATGAAGTTGTGTGTACTCCTAGATTCAATCAACACTGTTACCGTATGTTTCTTGAGGAAACCCATGACCTTGAGGGTTTGTGGAGTGCGAATACCTGAAAGTGCATTGCATGATATATTTGGTTGTGTATCATTTGATTCTTCCTTTGGGTCATCCTCACACTTGTCTACTACTTCCTTATCCTCTTCTTTTTCATTGGCACCTTCAATGTAGAACAATTTCTTCTCAACACATTTATGATCTTTGCTATCACAATTGAAACATAATCCTTTGGCACGTTTCTCTTCAATTTGTTGAGGAGTCAATCTGGTAGGCCGAGGGAATGCTTGTGTTGGAATAATACACTCTCTGTCAATAGTGAATATCCTGTTGTTTGACCAGATCTCTTTCCTCTGCCCTACGTGCAAAGACCATGGAATTTGATACAGAACTTGGATTAAACATGCAAACATTGAGTTGGATGATATCCTTGAGCCCACCCGACAACAATGCATTTAGGTTGCCCTTTGTGATGTTATCCATGCATAAGGACAGGGGTTTGGAATTGCTAAATATAATCGTTGATAGTCTTTGTTTGTTACAACTTTGTTAACTGGGTGAAGTAGTTTTCTGTTACACTATTGTGGTAGTGCATCTGTAGCTCATTTGTGAATATTGACCAAGTCACTGTAAGACCCTTCTTTTTCTTTTGAGTGTATAACCATCTATACCAAATGGATTCCTCTGATTTCAAATGTAGAGATGCCATGACCACCTTCTGTGCACATGGGGTCTGATATAAGTCAAATAAATTTTCCATCTAATTGGTCCATGTGACTGGATCCTTGCCATCGAATTTGGGTACTTCAAATTTTTGTAGCATGTTCTGCGACCCTGAATTTGAACTAGGATTGTTTTGGTTGGGGGAACCTGAGTGGTTGGATGGAGAGTTATTGGAAAGTGGTGTTGTGTGTATATTAGTCAAGGACGCTAAGAGATTTGCCATTGTCGTATTGAGAGTGGTCATTAGTCATTTCACCTTTGAGCCCATCCATATTTTTTTTTAGCCATGCTTTGCACACCGACATGGAGTTGGTTAACCAACTCGGAAACTCCAAAGTCAGAAGTTTCGGACTCCTTTTCTTCCTTGCTAGGTGTTTTGCTTGGATTGGCTTGCCATTTTCCACGACTTCTAATGTTTGGACCGGCTATGCAGGAACTCTAGGGTGTAAGGATTATAAATTTAGGGTTAGGGTGCAAGTTTAAGGGTTTTTGGGTTCGAAAAAGTGTACTAGATACTTATATTGTTGTGATTGTCTTGCCTAGACGAATATAATGATTGCTATATTGCACAAGGTTGCAATTTTTCTTACAAATATTATTATTATTTTTTCCATGACTTCTAGTGTTTGGACCAGCTATGCAGGAACTCTAGGGCGTAGGGATTATAACTATAGGGTTAGGTTGCAATGTTTAGGGTTTTGAGTCCGAAAAAAAAGTGTGTTTGAGACTTATACCATTGCAATTGTCTTGCCAAAACAAATCAATTATTGATATATTGCACAAGGGTGCAAATTTTTTTTTCAATTTTTTTTTTTTTGTTTTTAAAAATAAACCTCGAACAATACTGCGCTAATAGAAAAAAAAATTCCTCCTGGATTGCCAGTTATGTTTTTTTCAATCCTTTAGTTCACAGAGCAACCGCTATGCTAGATCTAAAAAAAAATCGTGTTGCAGAAAGTTGCCCAAATTGGAGCGTTGATATGACTTACAATGAAATTAGTTAGATAAATCACATCAATTTAAAATTTAGGGACATATCAACAATAATATATCGTAGTAATAAGAGAAAAATAAGCAAATCCACACCAATAGTTGACAACAAAGCAGAATACTTAATAAATAAGATTGAGCCACTTCAAGGGAGCAACCTCGATAACCATGCAATAAGAACATAAATCATAAAATGATTTTCAAGTAATAACCATTACCTCCTATATTTACTTCATAGGCCGGCGCTACTAACAATGGAGAACATAGAGAAATGTGACAAGATAAGGTAAAATCTTATACAGGGCACATGTAGCCCACACGTATCGTTAGACATGCTATAGGTTAAGGGCATAGTATGTGATCAATAGTAGGCAACGACCTATCACTTTACGATTGAGTGCAAAAAAGATCACAACCAAGGTCAAAGGTGAGGATGTATGCTACGTGGCGACTATGAAGGGACTAACCTGTAAAAAGGTTGGATTAATAATCCAACACGTCTGTGGATTGCAAGAACACAGTGACCACTATGAAAAGGTAATTCCTTGATTCTCATGGTCCATGATCATGATGTGTGGAGGGTTGTGATTCTTTGATGTGACCAAAACCAAAATTCACAAGGAGACAACGCTTCTATTGTTACAACGGTCTTTTTTGTGAATTGTGATCAATACTAAAATCTGTGTGGTTAGGATGAGTATAGCTATTTTCACCATCAGATTATCTTTTCAAATTACATAAGAAATATTATTTCATAGTTGCTATTTATCCTTCCGCTCATGCAGTGTGGTTATCCAAGTTTGAGTGTTCACTAGATTTGGTAGACATTGCTTTATTTGCAATAGATTAAATTTGTGTGGCCTTAGTGAAAGAATAACTATGTTTGTATCTTACATTTCTTTTTAGCCTTACCTTTATTTTCTATTTTCAGTTTATTAATGAAATTTGATTCTATTTGTATAGGGTAGAGTAATTTCACTGTGTAAATTAATTTTCCTATTTTGAGTCAGTTTTGGTTGGGTGAGTGAAAGTAAACCAAGTGTGATAATTCCCAATCTAGTGTTAAGGTCGCATGCTCTTTGATCTATTCTACCAACAAACACCATTAGAGACACAACCTGCACCTCGTGGCCTAGACTAAATTATATGTAGTCTTAAAATGAGACGGTGAGTTCAACACTCCTATCATCATTACTTTCTTTGGTATAAGGCAAATGAAGGTACTAATAAGGTCCTTCAGTATAGACTATAAACTGAGATTCTTCCATTGCCCCTAGGAAGTTAAACTGGACAATGTCCAAGAAGGCTTGGAAGAAATCTTTTGGGAAGCCATTCGACCTCAACACCTCAACTTCATTTGAAAAACCACTTCCTCTAGCTCTCCCAATGACGCGGGTTTGAGAAGATTATCATTTTTCTAAGGAGTTACCAAGTGGAGAATCTCCCAACAGCGCATTCTTGAGAAGACTATTCTGCATATGAGTTACCAGTTAGAGAATAGAGTCTAGAATCTTATGTTCAGCTGCTTCTTGATCAATCACTTTGTTAGTCATTGTGTGGAAGAGCATGTCGCTGTCGCAGTGTTCTGGGTATCTTCATTGTTCAATAACTACTATCATCATTGCTAATTTCTAGGTGAACCAAGTTATAGTATTTCTTGCCATCATAGTTTTGAGAAATATTCATATCCCCTGCCTCAATCCATTGAATTACAGACTACTGCTTCCAATGGATGTCCTCCTTACGGTCAATGATTTATAAACTTTCAATGGCAAGATTGCTAAAATTCATAGAATCACAAGGTGATCTATAAACTCTCAAGCTAAATTGCTGCATTCGAATTCATGCTCGAATTCGTTGAGGATAAAATTCATAAAAAATTCGTCATTAAAAAAATTGAGATAAAATTTGACTAAAAGAAATATACTTGTTTTTCGATTAAATATTCAAAAATCAACCCTTAAATATAAAAAAATCACATTTCATATAAATAAACATGTCAAAATAACTTTCTGACAAGTAGCTATCGTAAATTGATCTAAATAAAAAACTTTGAAAAACATGCTGAATTACAATATTTAAAATGTTTTCAAAAAGCTACATATCAGATTCTTAAACTTCTCTATGGGCTCCTACTTTTTACATCAAAAAGCTCTAGATTATCAAGAGTGCTTGGCTCAATGTTATTATCACTAGCATCATCATTAGTTTCACCCTCAAGTTCAATACAAACAAAATCAGGATCATCTTCATCAAAAGAGTCTTCTAAAAAATGTCGAAGTTGCTTCTTCTTATGAGTATGTGCATCTTTTGTCACTTTTTTCACTGTCAATTGCAAATTTCTACAACTATAAACAAGATCCCTCAACGTTCGTGATAACAACCTATTCATTCTCTTTGCTTGAACATGGTCGAAGTTGTTCCAGTTCCTCTTAGAAGCTGATGCACTTACTTCTTGATTCAAGACTTGAATTGCAAAATGTTGTAGTTCAAGAGTATTTACTCCATGGAATCGCCGCCATTCATTTCCATCTATGTCATCTCCATCCTTGTACTTATCATCTATAGCTGATTGGGTTCCAAATAACCCATCTCCTCTCTTGTATGCTTTGAGTTGCTCTCTTGTTTTCTATGCAATATCTTGATTGGGAACAAGCTTTTCAATGGTTGCGTATATCCCATCCATGATTTCATGATCACTTTATCTTTCAATGTGATATAGTGTCAGCTTCAAATAACATGTTGCTACATGCAAATGAGCATGCATCATCCTCCATTTTCCATCACAAATATCCCATATCTCGTTCTATTATGCTTCCATATTATTGAAAGTATTTTGGATGACTTATTTTCAACATTTCATGCCCTCATTTGCATGCCAATACAAGGGGGGTTGGCATCAACTATGAGAATCATTCAAACTATGGGTGCACACATTTTTAGAACCTTAACACTATTTTTTCAAAAATCATGGCTTAAAATGATTTTCTTCACATGCTTATCTTTAGAACTTTTTGCAAGAACAAAATCTTCCCACTCTTTGCTACAAGTAACAAATGGGAGAATCCTTTCTGCTCTACCACTCTCTTCAAAGTGATATAGGCAGAGAGAAATCTTGTGTCACATGGTTTCAACAACTCCGTGGATGCATGCTTCCTATATATACTCAATTGAAGGCAATGATTTTTTATAAAATTGGCAATTCTTCCTCTTTGCATTGCCTCATGTACCCAAGGAAACTTGGCTAAGTCATGGAGTGCTAAATCAATGCAATGCATTGCACAAGGGCTCCAATTAATATGTGGGTATTTTTATGCTATCAACTTTACAATGCCACACAATTGTTGACACTATCGGTAGCAACTTGGACTACATTTTCTACACTAACTTCTAAAATTGCTTTATCTAGAATGTTAAATGTTGGTGCTTAAAATTGCGCTTGATTCTAATCAATCAACAATGGGAAGTTTCAAGCTGTGGGATATTGCGGCTTGAAACAACCTCCAGATTTTAGAGAAGCTGGTCTCTTCTTTTGTATCAAGTGTTTTGGGAAAAGGGATAGGAAATTAGACAGAAACGCAAATGTAGGAAATGAAACCTAACTATGGCGATGCGCTTGAGTGTAATCCTAATCCTAATTTGAGCACAGTGAGACTATATATAGGATTCAATTATATTTAAGAGCAGACAAGTGCATGATCAATGTAAAAGATTGAAATAATAGAAACAAGGGCTCACAACAGGGACTTATTTTGCTGAGATACAGAGAACGTCAACAAAGGCATAGGGTTCAATCTTCTTATAAGAATCTTCCAATCACATAAGAGGCGCAGAAACACGTACAACTATGTAGAACTTTCGATTCAAGAAAACGAGACAAAAGCAAATGACATTCCTAATCACAACTCTGGAAAATCCACAGTTTATACTACTTTTGCAAATGACAGATAATATCAACCAAGGCATAGAGTTCAATCTTCTTAATTCATTTAGCCACATAAAAGGCACAGAAACATGCACAGTTACATCAACTTTACAATCCAAGAAAATGAGACAAAAGCAAATGATACTACTTGGTCACCAACTCTAGAAAATCTAAACTCTAGAAAGCCCCCCCCCTCTTTTCAGATTTTACAACTCTTCTTCTTTTATAGCCTCGGATCTTTCCTTCCATCGACTCCTTTCCTACGCAATTCTACTCCGTCCTTAACTCACAGAGGACAAACATACGGCCCTTTCAATGCCTTGGATGCATCCTGGTCTTATCAAGAATTGCCCTGACTGCGGCATGGCGATTCATAACTAGTACCCCCTTCCGTGCCTGAATTTCTCGTTCCATCACCTGTTTAGCCGCTCAACTATCTATTCTGCCTCCGCCCACAGGGGACAAACAGACGGCGCTTTCAATGTTTGCAGGCTCCACAAATCTACTCGGTGCACTGCTCCATCTACCAGAAATAACTCCCGCCGAGTTTCCCTCCATCTTGTCTTGCGGCAACAGATACACGGAACACTGTTTTGTTGAAACGGGAGAGGACACTTAGTCAATTTCTTGAAATTCTCCTTATCGCTTAGAAGGCACCAGAGAACGACACTTGGCACTTTCCACCTAATTTATCGAAGACATGCGGCATTTTCCGTTTTTTCTATATCCTGCTCAGGAACGCTCTGCCTTTGACACCTATCGCAATCCGCTTCCTCGATACTTAATAGTTTTAACAAAATAAAACTCACCGCGTTCCTTGCCCAAGCAACTTTTAAAAGGGGATGGATGCACGTGGCAGTCTTCGCATGTTGACACTTGGCGTTTCCACAGACCTTTGAAATAACACCCGGGACCCACCACAATCTTTATTCGGCAATGAAGCTGGAAGATGGTCTCTCGAAAGTTGACACGTGGTGACCTCTGCTGTTCCTGGGAAGATACATGGCATCTTTCGCTTCTCCTACTAGGGGTATGTGGCGTCTTCCGCTTCTTTCGATAATGGAGTAGAAAGGGGCTCGAAAAGTGACACTTGGCGCTTTTCGCTGCTCTTCGGCATTTAAACAAAATGCAATGACGCTTCCCTGCCTTTAAAAAAGGTACTGGCCCCTTTGGATTTTCGGGTTACTCCCTTGAACTACCTGATGAACCAAATAGTTTAATGGTTCAACGGTTCAACACTGCGTGCCATTTACACGTTAACCAAGGTATTGAACCAAAACGTTGAACCAAAACATTGAACCCAGGCGTTGAACCGACTGTCTCTCGGATGCCGACACGTGGTGACTTCCGCTTTCCGTTGAAAAAGTAGTCCAGGGCTTTTCGTGACTGCCACCTGGCGCCTTCCGCATGATCTTGCTGCTTAGCTTATTGAAACCCTTTCGCCAAAAAGTAGATGAAACGTGGGTACCGATATGAGACGCGGATGCCAACACATGGTGCGTTCCGCTTAGCTGCTATTAGATATGTGGCACGATCCGCGGCTTTCTTGAAAATTACGAAAAGTGTCTCGGACGATGCCAGCTGGCCGGCTCCGTGTTTCGAAAAGCGACACTTGGCGGCTTCCGCTCGAATTCAATACTTAGGCAAAAATGAAACGAAAAGAGAAAGAGAACCCGTGCTCGGATTACGCCACTTGGTAGCTTCCGCTGCATTTCGACACTTAGACGGAAAAGAAACCCGCGCTTTGCTTCAAAACTTCTGCCGCCACAACCAAGGTATGCGGGAACCAAAACTACAGTGCGCGACTGAAAATTTAAATGCAACGTAGAGTAAAAATTTACTCTACAGTTACTGGCGACCCCCAGGACTTTTGAGCCTGCTCAAAAAGAAACCCAACTCTCGCTCTGTCAAAATTTCAAAATTTTACAGCTTCAAAAGTGTTGTCTGGTAGATGGTCAGATAACCCTTGCTTGTTCTGCAATTCAACGAAAGCTAGATCAAGGTTAATGATATCTTTGTGCAAAAAAGTTTGCAGAATCTGGACTATAGCTTTCAGTTTGAATTCTTGCTGGAAAACAAGAACCAGAACAACTTCGACTTCTGAGACTGAGGAATCATCCCGCAGGACCTGAAAAACTGTTTGATCTCTCTGTTTGGCCAGCAACAATGGTTCAATTTGATCAACCATCAACATCGTGTTGGCGTTCAAAAACGGAGAAGGAAGGCCTAGTTGCACCAGATCTTCAATATGCTGTCTCATCTCGCCAATGCCTTCTTTCATGACTTCGAGAAGCTCTTTGCAATTGTTGGCCGCGGCATTGCAATTGAGCACTTCATTGACCCATTTCGCGGTGACCATTCTGTCAGTGATTTCCGCGGTTGCCAATGTCGCATCCATTGTGTCGTAGAGTTTCTGCAACAAGGTTTGGGAGTCTGTGACTCTGTTGGAGACTGTAGCCAGAGTGTTCTGCACTGAATCTTCCACCTTCTCACACAATTGCTGTGCGTTGAGCAGGAAGGTGAGAGATGACCTGAGCTGAATAATCTCCAAGGAGATTTTTTTCCACGTTGACTCGTAGAGCTCCTTTACCAGTTTTATCACTCCTACACCTTGTGGCCTATTAGCCAGCTCTATTGTTAGTTGCGCCGCTTTCTGCTGTTCTGCTTGGAACTGGGCTTGAAAAGCCGCAGCGTTGTTTTGTTCATCCAACATCTTCTGCTTCGATTGGGTAACTTGCAGCTAAAGTCTTTTGACTCTTCCCTGCAACGCTGCTTTCTCCCGCTGAAGGGCTGTTGCTACATCTTTTGCAAGTGTGAGCTCTGCTTTTAATGAATCATTCTGGGCCTAGACTGCCCAGTGAGTCTGAAGGGAAACAATATCTTGCAATTGTTTATTCAGGCTTGCTATTTCATTATCTCTCTTATTTATTTCTTCGGCCAAACTGCTATAGTTTGCCTTTTCTTTGGCCAAATCGGCCTCCATCTTCTGTAGTCTTGATATTTTCAAATAATCCTCTGTGACTGCAGAAGTGGATTCTGTCAACAACTCAACTCTGTTCTGGGGCCTGAACAGGGACATCAATGGCCACTGCGTTCATTGTATAATCCTCTGGTTACATTTGTTCGCTTGGCTTGACAACGTTGGTTGACAAATGGGTCACCGTTAACTGCTACTGAATAGGGTCAAATTGTGACCGTAAGTGTGGTACAACGGATGCTTTATTATCTTTAGTTGTCTTTTTTTTAACTGGGCTTCTCTTGCTTTCCTAGCAGCATCGGCTTGCGTCTAGAAGGTGGAAGGGGATGCAATGTATCCTCCCGCGAAAGGATATCCCTGTGGCAGGCCATATTGGATACCCAGTGGTTGGCTAGGGGTGAGCTGAAGGGCATCTTTTTGGGAATAGAAGAGGAGAAATGGGGTAACGTTAGGGCTTGAGGCGCCAAGGATGGGGTGAATTGCGAAATGGGGATGATAGCAGTAGCAGGAGGTGTCATTTGGCTAGGTGGAGACATCATGCCTACAGGAGAAGGAACAAACTGAGAGGGGGGAGGAGTAATACTTACTTGAGGGAAAATTACAGTGCTCTGTGATTGGCGCTGTGAAGGCTCCTCTTCCTCTTCCGAATCAAAATGGAACTGCACCCTCTTTCTCTTCCTAGGTGTCTCTAATTCTGGCTGCGTCGGCTTCCCTTCCACATCTTCTGTTGCCGGTGGTGCATGTGGAGAACCGGCGATTTCAATCACTTTCGATGATGGGGAAGTTTTCGGTGGTGAAGACACCACACTCCTTTGTTGTTCCACGGTGCTAAGAGGTTGGGGCCAGGTTGATGTAGTGACTGCAGCTGCAGCTTGTTCTGAGGCCTGTGGTTGCTGGCTTGGTCCCGCTTTAGCTTTCTGCCCTGTACCGAGCGTCGGCAATTGGCTTGTTTCTGGGCTAAATGCAGGGGAGGGATGACACTCATCTCAGAGTTCCTCCCACCTTTCATTTGAATCCATGCTTCCGAAAGTATGGGTGGATTGAGAAATTTTCTGCCTATATTTCCAATAGGCCTCAATCTTCTTCGCATCCCAACTTTTGTTCTTCAACGTCCTTCTCAAACCAGAAGTCATCCTGACTTTGGGATCATAATCCCTCTGCTTATCATAGAAGGTTTCTCATGGCCTATTCTGAGGCAGGGGCAAATCTATCAATTCAACATAAAGACCAGGAATATCTTCTGTAAGGTTTTTCCTGGTCTCCCAAAAAAGATGGCCTTCATGTGCAATTCTGGCCCCAGTTCTATTGGCCCTTACCCAGGAAGCTATGTAATCACTTGAGTCGTAAACCCATTTGTTTTCGACTAACAGGAACCCAAGGAAGGCCAGCTTTTTCGGCAACATAGTCTCAGCATCTCTGGCTTCTAAACTCATGTTGCCAGTCATCCACGGGAGATTGTACATTTTTCTTTTTCTTTCCGGAGCCATACTCGTTGTCGACTACTGACACCTACTTGGTGACTTCCAGGAATGCCAACCTAAGAGTTAAAGTCTTCGGTAGCAACACTGGTTCCCCATAGAAACCATGAACCCTTATGATCGTGTGGTGGGACCCAAAATAGAAGTCACACGGGATTGAACAACTGACCAGAAGGTTCGAAACACTCGAAAATACCCTGTTCATGACAGGTTCAGGGCTAAGGCAACAAAGAACGGGGGTAACAAACAGTTCCCAAAAATCATACAGGTCACTAGTTCTTGATAAAACGTGTGTCCATGCTGACACAAGAATGGTCCTTTGGGGGTCAAAACTTGAGTCATACAGGTTCAGATTCATATGTTGGGTGAAAAGGTCGGGGTCTGATACAGTATGAGATGGAACAAATAAGAGGAATACCTGAACACCCCTTTCGATTTGAACTGGGTCAGTTGTTCCACTATTGAAAAGGCAATGTGCTCCGAAAAGTCAAGTCAATACTCCTGCGTCTTGTCGACTGTTTTCATCCTGAAAAGGATGGCCATTTGTTCTGCATATACCGCCATGTCATCCTTCATGCCAAAGATGAGAGCCATCATTGACAGCTCGTCTTGGCTAGTTGGCGCGAACTGAGTTCTTGGTGTAGGGAGCTTGGGTACCGTAATATCACCATCGGCCATTTGTAACTTAGACCTCAAAAACCTTGTCTGAGTGTTGACGTTCGCCTATGTCCTTTGCATCTTACCAATAGTGGGGAATGTGGTGGTATTGTCATAATGCAGTGCTAGCATGTCCTTGATAGCTTGTGGTGTGATCTGCAACATGAAGGGACACCGTTGAATGGTGTAAGATGGTGCATGGAGCAAGTCTGCGCATAATTCGATCAAATCAGGGCATGGATGCACAGCTGGGACAATGAATTGAGCCAGTGGTGAGGTCCATATCCTCATTTCGAACGTCTCATATTGCCCTGCTCTGGCTCTTGGAAGATACCTTTGGTGTGCCCTTTCTCTAAGATTCTTGCTACTGGTTTTTTGCAAGATCGGGTCCATGATTCTATCTGCGTAATCCTTTACTTTTGATAGGTCACTGGCTTGATCAACTCCCAGGATAGGTTCTCGACGGTTGCGCAGGAGCTGCAGCATATGATTTACTAGCCAGCAATTTATCAAGAGATCCAGGTGTCCCAGCTCCTTGTTGTGAAGATGATGTTCCCGCCATCTCTATATCTTTTATGTAATAACTGGTATGAACCTTGTGCAAGACAGAAACACGCTTGCTGAAGCAAATTTTACTAGGCGCTAACAATCGCAATGAGCAGGATATTTTCGCAAGTGCAGGAATGCTTGAGAATTTGTAAACTTTAAATCTTGCTAAAGGATATTTATGGACCTATCAAGTCTCAAATAGTATTAAATTCGGATGACCGTTAGCAGATCCTACTCAATCTTCGAGGAATGGCGAGGTGGACACGCCGTGCAAGTTGCGGCGCAAGGTACTTTAGAGATTTCGAAAGATTTGAGAAGCATTTAATGCGGCAAAATTTTTGAGGAATTTAAAACTTTCTAAGCCGCCAACTTTGTGTTTAAAACACTTATTTAAAAGGAAAGTTGGAAAACAACAACAATGCGGAAATGGGAAACTACCTAACTACATTAATTAAGCATCTTTATTTTCTTCCGGGATCAAAAATAAAATTTCTAACGTCTCTTTCACGACAAGCCAGCTTTAGTTGCCATACAAGTGACTGAAACGGGTATATCTTTGGTGAAATGTCCTCTGTGTAGGCCACACAGATTTGCCTGCATTCGAATGAGTCTGAGTCAAACATGCTTTCGACTTCCATAAGTTCTTGTCCTTGAAAGCCCGTCAAATACTGGTTCTTCATGCTGTCGTGTCTTATCAAGAAATTGATGGCTGTTGATTTTCCACTCTGTGTCTTTTGATATCCATCATCTTTTGGCTTATCTCCTTCTGCATCATTTTCAGGTTCTATTGCGTCATCATGCTCCTTGATGACTTCAACTCTTGAAAGGATAAATCTGAAAGCTGGCATCCCTTCTGCATACTTAGTTGAGTCTCAATGTTGTCTTCTCCACATTTAGCCAGTTCATAGCCTTCTTGAAGAATAGTGTCACCTGTCTCAATGACTTGATCAAGGAAGTGTCCATGCAGCTCCATATCTTTTTGCAAAGTGAGAAGAAAGTCAGAAATGATCTCTTCCTCATCAGCGATAGAGGTAAAAGCTTGTGATTTATCCTCTAGTTCATCAAAGGGTGTACCTATATTGATTTCCTCTTTATCTGTACTTATGAAATCTTCTTGACTAGCCATGAATTGAGCGCACTCCTCTGCATACTTATTTGCTTCCTCCAAAATATATTCTTCTTTGAAAAGGGATAAAGAAGAAGGCTGTGATGAAAAACAAGAAGCTTCTTGAGGAAGGGTGGAAGGGACTTGAGGGGAAAGTGAGGGTTTGGAGTCCTCTTCCCTTGCTGCTAACATAGACTCGGCATTATTGGGGAAATGACCTTGACAGGTTCGACCTGGCTCATGAACAGGGGTGGCGTATGTCTAATATGGAATTTGTGGTGGTGGATATGCAGTTTGATAGACTTGGTAACGCTGTCTCTCATGAATGCTCAGCTTCTCTTCTAGAAATGCAATCAATCCACACACATCCAGCATCTTATATGTAAGCCTTTGCCAATTTGCTCTTTCAATGGGATTCCATTCACTTTTAATCAGATCTACTGCATTTTTTACTTGATGGATGATATGATTAGGAGTTTCTTGGTCACATCCCCTTCTGTTGTCAAGCTCCAATACATACTTTTTATATCCCAGTAATGCTTTTTTGAAGGTGGAAATGAGATTAGGTTGAGCATGGGATGACATATTGGGGAGACTGGGTATAAGACTGGTATAGCTCATGACAGGGCTAAGGTTGGTCATATCGGACCTGTGAAAGGCGAAACTCATGACCATATGCATCTTTGTTGCTTGACGTGATTCCACGAGAAACTTGATCTTGATTAAAAATATATGAAGGAGAATAAGGTTCATAGCTATGAGTAACAGAATTATACATACCAAACGGTGATTTCTTGATGATACTGGACTGCTTAACCGGCTGATTCAACTCAGAGTCGCCACTGGTGTTGATAAAATAAAAACCTCCAAAGGCTAGTTGGCCGAGGAACACACCAAAATTCTTCAACTCCTTGAAAGATCGGGTCCCACTGGGCGTGCCAAAAACTGTTGATGCTTAAAATTGCGCTTGATTCTAATCAATCAACAATGGGAAGTTTCAAGCTGTGGGATATTGCGGCTTGAAACAACCTCCAGATTTTAGAGAAGCTGGTCTCTTCTTTTGTATCAAGTGTTTTGGGAAAAGGGATAGGAAATTAGACAGAAACACAAATGTAGGAAATGAAACCTAACTATGGCGATGCGCTTGAGTGTAATCCTAATCCTAACCTGAGCACAGTGAGACTATATATAAGATTCAATTACATTTAAGAGCAGACAAGTGCATGATCAATGTAAAAGATTGAAATAATAGAAACAAGGGCTCACAACAGGGACTTATTTTGCTGAGATACAGAGAATGTCAACAAAGGCATAGGGTTCAATCTTCTTATAAGAATCTTCCAATCACATAAGAGGCACAGAAACACGTACAGTTATGTAGAACTTTCGATTCAAGAAAACGAGACAAAAACAAATGACATTCCTAATCACAACTCTGGAAAATCCACAGTTTATACTACTTTTGCAAATGACACAGATAATATCAACCAAGGCATAGAGTTAGTCTTCTTAATTCATTCAGCCACATAAAAGGCACAGAAACATGCACAGTTACATCAACTTTACAACTCAAGAAAATGAGACAAGCAAATGATACTAGTTGGTCACCAACTCTAGAAAATCTAAACTCTAGAAAGTCCCCCCCCCTTTTTTCAGATTTTACAATTCTTCTTCTTTTATAGCCTCAGATCTTTCCTTCCATCGACTCCTTTCCTACGCAATTCTACTCCGTCCTTAACTCACAGGGGACAAATAGACGGCCCTTTCAATGCCTTGGATGCATCCTGGTCTTATCAAGAATTGCCCTGATTGCGGCATGGCGATTCATGACTAGTACCCCTTTTCGCGCCTGAATTTCTCGTTCCATCATTTGTTTAGCCGCTCAACTATCTATTTTGCCTCCGCCCACAGGGGACAAATAGACGGCGCTTTCAATGTTTGCAAGCTCCACAAATCTACTCGGTGCACTGCTCCATCTACCAGAAATAACTCCCGTCGAGTTTCCCTCCATCTTGCCTTGCGGCAATAGATACACGGAACACTCTGTTCTGTTGAAACGGGAGAGGACACTTAGTCAATTTCTTGAAATTCTCCTTATCGCTTAGAAGGCATCGGAGAACGACACTTGGCGTTTTCCGCGTGATTTATCGAAGACACGTGGCATTTTCCGTTTTCTCTATATCCTGCTTAGAAACGCTCCGCCTTCGACACCTGTCGCAATCCGCTTCCTAACAGTTTTAACAAAATAAAACTCACCACGTTCCTTGCCCAAGCAACTTTTAAAAGGGGATGGATGCACGTGGCAATCTTCGCATGTTGACACTTGGCGCTTCCACAGACCTTTGAAATAACACCCGGGACCCACCACAATCTTTATTCGGCAATGAAGCTGGAAGATGGTCTCTCGAAAGTTGACACGTGGCGACTTTCGCTGTTCCTGGGAAGATACGTGGCATCTTCCGCTTCTCCTACTAGGGGTATGTGGCGTCTTCCGCTTCTTTCGGGAATGGAGTAGAAAGGGGCTCGAAAAGTGACACTTGGCGCTTTTCGCTGCTCTTCGGCATTTAAACAAAATGCAACGACGCTTCTCTTCCTTTAAAAAAGGTACTGGGCCCTTTGGATTTTCGGGTCACTCCCTTAAACTACTCGATGAACCAAATGGTTTAATGGTTCAACGGTTCAACACTGTGCGCCGTTTACACGTAACCGAGGTATTGAACCAAAACGTTGAACCAAAACATTGAACTCAGGCGTTGAACCGACTGTCTCTCGTATGTCGACACGTGGTGACTTCCGCTTTCCGTTGAAAAAGTAGTCCAGGGCTTTCCGTGACTGCCACCTAGTGCCTTCCGCATGATCCTGCTGCTTAGCTTATTGAAACCCTTTCGCCGAAAAGTAGATGAAACGCGGGTACCGATATGAGACGTGGATGCCAACACATGGTGCGTTCCGCTTAGCTATTATTAGATATGTGGCACGATCTGCGGCTTTCCTGAAAATTACGCAAAGTGTCTCAGACGACGCCAGCTGGCCGGCTCCGTGTTTCGAAAAGCGACACTTGGCAGCTTCCACTCCTTAGGCAAAAATGAAACGAAGGAAACGAAAAGGGAAAGAGAACCCGTGCTCGGATTATGCCACTTGGCAGCTTCTGCTGCATTTCGACACTTAGACGGAAAAGAAACCCGCGCTCTGCTTCAAAACTTCTGTCGCCACGACCAAGGTATGTGGGAACCAAAACTACAGTGCGCGACTGAAAATTTAAATGCAATGTAGAGTAAAAATTTACTCTACATTAAAGATATACTCAAATTTTTTCTTATGTTCCATGGTATCAATTACCTTTAGAATACAACTCCTTTAGGGCAATAGACCAACACATTGATTAATAATCATTTTATGCTTTACATAGAGTAACTTCTTGTGCAGAATAAACTTTGATTCCATGCCAAAAGTTCAATTCATCAGCCAGGACTGAAGGTGGTTATAGGGAGGCTTGTTTGATAACCACATCAATTCAAAGGGGAAACTTGTTTGATAACCACGTCAACTCAAAATGGAAGGTGGGGTTTGTGGGACGGGACTGACCAGAGATATTTACAAATAAATAAAAATGAATAATGAATAGTGATCAGATCAATACTCTTTGAGAATTCCTGATTCTGGATGGAGGCTATCTGTAATGAAAGATTCACCGAGCAGGAATCTGAGCAGTATCAACATGTTGCTGGTTTAGTTTTTGACAATTTACTTGTCAGTGCATTTATCTTATATAGATATTGATAGGCAATCATAGGTTAGTTATGTCTGGAGTTTGTAACTGCCAATGTACAATATAAGTAGCAGACTGAAGGATCATAGCTCTTGGTGGAGCCAAAGATATGTTTGTGTACGAAATGTGATTCATCATCATATCAATACTTATCTCTCCATATATGTGTGTGTGTGTGAGATAACCACATCAATTCAAAGGGGAAACTTGTTTGATAATCACATCAACTCAAAATGGAAGGGGGAGTTTGTGGGACGGCACTGACCAGAGATATTCAAGAATAAATAAACATGAATAATGAATAGTGATCAAATCAATACTCTTTGAGAATTCCTGATTCTGGATGGAGGCTATCTGTTATGAAAGATTCACTGAGCAGGAATCTGAGCAGTATCGACATGCTGCTGGTTTAGTTTTTGACAGTTTACTTGTTAGTGCATTTATCTTATATATATATATATATATATATATTGATAGGCAATCATAGGTTAGTTATGTCTGGAGTTCGTAACTGCAAATGTACAATATAAGTAGTAGATTGAAGGATAATAGCTCTTGGTGGAGCCAAAGATATGCTTGTGTACGAAATGTGATTCATCATCATATCAATACTTATCGCTCCATGTGTGTGTGTGTGTGTATCTACGTTACCTGTTCACCATTTTTAGCAGGTGTTGGGAGGTTGGGAGCGTTCTGGGCACAAGAGCGGGTTCAATTCGTGATCCCAATGCCCAGGGTTCTTCCTTGGGCACCCGGGTTTTTCTGCCAGAAGAACCCAGGCAAACCCAGGTGCTGAGGGAAGAACCCTGGGCATTGGGATCACAAATCCACAGGTTTTTGCCTTAAAAAATAGTCAACGCCAACATTTTTTATTTTTTATCATTTTTCACAAAAAACAATGACATTAAATATTAAAAATTACATTTCTAAACCTTAAAAAGCAAGTAAAAACAAAAGCAAAAGCTAAAACAATACAAATGATAAAAGCAAAGTGACAAAAGCAAAACCACTTGCCTCTTATTTTTCTAATTTTCTCATTGCATACTTGCCTTCCTTTGCTGCTGTAGGGTTGAATATTTATCAAGCATCATTCTAATCATTTGCCTATGCTGATTGAGGAGCCCATTTGCTGTCAAGGTAAGATTTGCATTGTATTGTGAAGGAGCCCATTTGCTGTAAGGGTAAGAACCCAAAGTACGAGGGGACGTCAAAGCATTGGGATATAGATCCGAAGGTCATTGACTTGGATGCTTCCATTTCCTGCTTCTCATTTGATGACAATGACACTCGAACAACGCACATCTTACCTAGCGGTAGTGGTGGTGGTGCTATAGTCCATATGGTTCTAATGAACCACAAGGTCCACAACATGACGTTGATGTTGATGCTCTCGATGAAGAGCAAGATGACTATGAGAATTAACATTTAAGTTTTAAGACTTTTAAGTTTGAGCAAGATGACTATGAGAATTAACATTTAAGTTTTAAGACTTTTAAGTTTGATGTAATTAATTACAGCCACATGATAATATCATAATTATTGATTTTTAATATTTATCATTTATGTTTAATGATTATCATGACATTTGGCATTCAGTTAGGATTTAGTTTTAATTTTATGTGGTTATTTTCATATTTTGTTTTTGATATCAATATACATACTATATGGTTAAAGACAATGTCACTAATTTCCTATGTATTATTTTTTTTGTACGGACGAACCCAAGAAAAAAAGTCGCCATACAGCCAAACCCTATTCTTCGAACCCGCATCAAAACCAAAGACGAACCAGTAACTTATATATATATATATATATATATTTATTTGTTAATGAAAATGAATGCTAATATTCAATTGTTTCTCATGTTTCTCTATACTTTTTTCAGTATTTTAATCTATGAAGAGATCATTCAGAGATTTAAGGCTGGTAGATTGAGAAGGCATTTCACACTAAATATCCTAAAATAATTGTATAGCATTGTTTACAAGTAACAGCATATCATTGTTGATTTTTTTTGACTTTAGTTATAGTTGAATTTATATTACTGCCCTTTTTTTAATTTTTAATAATAGAATGTGTGTAGTATTTAACATGGATCCTGTAGTGTTTCTCCATTGCATGTAGCATGGGTTTTTTTGTTTGTTTGTTTCTATGTTGATTTGATTTGCATTTTTATGGCATTCGTAGACTGTAAATGTTTTATTCAAACTCTATCTTTTAATTTGAATATTATAATATCAGAAAATTTATCTCTAATATTAGTTGAGTTTGAAGTGATATTGCTTTTCATGAATTGAAAGAATACACATATATTAGTCATCCGCCTTGAGATGCACTCTTATGTGGCCTTCTCTAGCTCTAATCTGCTCATATTTTCTAACTCTGTTTTTGAAAAATTGCAGTTATGGACATATTTTGTCACTTATGCCCCTCCATACAAGCTTATGCCTTAGGTCATACATATGATCTTGCATCCTTATGTGGGGCGCTCTATGCAAGAAAGAGGAATGGCTTTTCTAGCAGGAGAAGAATAATTAGCAATATTTCACATCGATCTAAAATGGCTGCAACTCATTCAATTTCAATTAGATCAAAAGGTTATAACTTATACCTCTTCAATGTATTTATTTTCTTTTTATAATGCAATCCTTTGTCCATGTGTTACAGCACAATGATACAGCTAAAAACATGGTGAGTACTTAGCTTGCATGTCTCAATTGGTTTTCAAGCTGGCACAAGATATCACGGATAGGGGGAGAACCCACATATTGATAAGAAGACCCCAAAGGTGGCCAAGTAAGCACCTTACCAAAGAAAGTGCCCGCTGCCCTGTCTGCCCGTGCACCCCCCCCCACACACCCACCCATTAAATGGCGAATTTCTATAATGAATGAAATAGTAAGGATAGCAATATAATAATAATCACAAAGATAAATCTGAAAGACACATCAGCAATTGACATTGAAAGAGGGCTAGAATTATAATTGTCTAGATATAATTTGATTGTTTAAAGAGGAAAAATTCTTATGAAAGGGCATTGACAAGGGTTCAAGGCTGTAAAGGCCCAAGAATTTATCATAGAAATTATGACTTTAAAGGATGCTAAAAATTATGAAAGATATAGGTTATGTGCCTACATGGATATGTATTCTTTCTTCTCTGTCTTATATGGACCACAACTGGCATAATCACTCATTTGGGATTATTCGAGATCTAGAAAGATGTTGTCCTACCATATAGGCACATTTCAAGTTGTTCTAAGAAAATAACGCAACAGGCTGTATTCTTCAGCATAATCCCTATTTTTATGCAGAAGTGCAGGATATATATGTTCTCTTACAATTGAGTAAGGCAGTTTTCATGTTAACGATCATTTTATAATTATAAGTATGGTGTGAATACCTATCTTATGCATTGCAGAACCCCTGAGAGGCCAATATACAGCAGCGACTAAGTGATGCATCGTGGGTATGGCATGCTTGAGATGATGAGTTGCAGGGTAGTACAAAATGGGCTACATGATTGATATGGATTGTAGACAAAAGGTATATAAATCATGTACCCCATTTTCTACGAGTCAAAATGTTCCTTGCATGGATCATTTACACTATTTTCCATGAGTCAAGAAGTTCCTCACATGAATCATTTACTCAATTTTGTAGAGTTACGAGGTTCCTCCTGATTGATTTCCTAGCATTGCTTGCATTTTTATATCAAAATATCCTATGATAATTATATTAAACAAGGGCTTGGTTTATTTATCCTACGGGACTATTTGGCATTCATGTTGTGTATGGTACAATGTGTGATTTCTTGCATATTTGTTTCCCGGTTTAGTGCATTGTTATTCTGCACATATGCCTATGTATATAACAGTGAGATAAGGGGGGATTTTCAATGGGATTGTCATTTTTCTTGGGTAACGAGAATGGGTGGGGGCGGCGAGGAGCTCCATACACTCAGACATGTACCCAAATTTCATTTTGGACTCACCTTTTGGTGAGGTAGGCTTTGAAGCACAAAGGATAGTTATTACGAGTGTGTGGTGTTGTGATGAAGTGTTTGGAGCGACAAAGTGACGTACCTATAGTCAGGTGTTGCAGAAGGTTTGATGATGATCAGAACATGTTTTGTGGTGATGCAGCTATAGAGGACCATTGCACGGTGTAAGTTTGATTGTTGCATTTCCTTAGTGCTCGAGTCGTTCTACTTAAGTTCCCATGTATTGGTTTATAAGTTGTTTGTGTATCTCTGTGTACGGAGTAGGAGATTTGATGGTGATATTAGAGCTAGGTTTTAACACTTTATGTTAGTGATATGATCAAATATCACATTAGCTTGTTATAGACATACAAAAGAATGTTAAAAAAATAACAATGACCAATATAGGACCATGGAAAATGTCCTGAAGAAAGAAGAGAAGGTAGAGGAACCCTACCTGTACATTTGGTTTCAGACTGCCTTCTTTGTACCTGCATTCATTGAACACAGAAATATTTGTCAGCAATATGGCTCAAGAAAAAAACATATAAGGATTGCCACAATGTATGAGCAACACTAAATCCATATGAAGATAGGCATGCCTTAATGTCTTTTTAGCTGATTGATTTAGGATTTAAACCAAGTCATAATATCTTACCTTTTCTTATCAAGAACAAGGAAATTTCATTATGAAAGGATAAGTCATCAGCGGCCACTAAGGTGTCGTACTGGCCAATAGATTAAATAGTCATCATACTAACATGACCTGTTAGGCCAGTAGAGTAAAGAGGTTTCACTGGACACTAATGGGAATTGTTGGGACAATAGTGTAATCTGCCTTAATCAAACACTAATGTGACCTGTTGGGCCAGTGGACTAAAGCCATGGCTAACAAAAACGTTCATAATCACATGAACAGCTAAGAATGATCTAAGGAATTACTTACAACTGCACTATTTTTCCAAAATAGCAGAAGAAATAGGTCAAGTGCTTGTGGAAATGGTACATAACTGAAATACATACCTGAGCTAAAACTAGATAATGGTCTGACCCAAAATAATACCTCGAAGTGTAATCACTGTTCTTTACAACTGTTATACTGGACCTACGGCTGCTTTATCCAGCACAGATTTCTAGATCAGTCCAGTTCACAAGTTAATGATGATTTCTGGCCTAAATTGATGTAAGATATCCTTGGTAGGTGCGGGGAGGCCTTTGTCATGAGTTGGAGAACTTTTTGAAGTGATCATCCTTTTATCATCTCTTTCATCGCCATCTGCCTTTCTAGATAGGCACTTATTTCTAGGAACCAAAATGATGATGATGATGAAAAATAGGAGAGAATTGATTGGTATTTATAATATTAAATGCTAAAACTATTAGTATATCACCTGCCATAATGGCTGTTTGATAAGCCAGCCTGAAATAAGAATTTTGGATCAGCTATTTAATGTTATTTCATCATGCCTTTGTCAAATATTGTGATGTTAAATATTATAGGAAAGCTCTCAATATTTAATTTTCCATGGTACATTCTCATTCCGAGAAATTATCTTAATTTATTTTTTTACTAATTTTTCTTTCAGAAGATCTTACAAGCCCACTGTGAGCTACACGGTGGCTAACTAGGTTCCAAGGCATTGCCTTAAATTCAGAGTTGTTTTTAACATTTTATGATGTTAAGGATTTCAGACTATAACATTTTCACAAAAATTACGAGAAGGGCCTTAAGAGACAGCAAGTGAAAGTGCTTGTATAGAGATTCTTTTCTCGGACGGTAAAGGATCAAGGGTCAATTTTATGTCCTGGATACATGCAAAATAGAAACTTATTTGTTCCTTGCGATGTGGATCGTGGAAGAAAAAGAACTGCTACTTTGGCAATATTTCAAAAGGTATGAATAAGGAATGATGAAATAGTGTTCAAACTAGCATGGAGGTAAAAAATTACCATCTTATTACTTACTTGGAGCAGACTGAAAGCTGCTTTTTTTTTGCAAATTTATCTCTAAAAATGAGAAATCACAAACTTTTAATCAACCACGTGGCAAAGGGCCATTTTTATGTCCTGGATACATGCAATAGAAACTTATTTTGATCCTTGTGATATTTTTAGAAGGTAAACTAAGGAATGATGGAAATATGTTCAAACTAGTATGGAGGCAAAAAAATCACCTCCTCAGTGCTTGGATGGAGCAGATTGAAAACTACTTTGTTGTGTGAGCCTACCTCCATAAACGATTAAGCCCTAATCTTCCAATCAATTGATTGATATAAACAAGGGACAGTCAGAGTGCAGTCACATCATGAAAATCTCAATGGCCAAATTGCTCAATATTCTTGAATACCTTTTGCTTCTTTTAATGTGGCAAAGGATAAGATATTCTAAAAGATCATTTTTACTGGTTATTGTTAAGAAGTATTATAGATCAATTCGATAGATTGTTTATTTGGTTTAAAGGTTTCATGTTCAAATCCTTACAAGAAAAAATTAGTTGACGGACTATTATTATTCCTAAAGTTATTGTTCCTATCAATTTTTTCTTTTGGTATAATGGCCGCAAATATGGCCACACAGAAGTTCACAGGTGGTGATTTGCACAGCTGACAAGTTAAGATGCAGTTGCCTGTCATTGAAAGAGACTTGTGGGAAATAAGCAATAGAGATACCCTAAAGCCACAGGATTGAGATGCAACAACAAAGTGGGGTGCCAAACACACAAAAACAATTGCCTTCATAGGACTTGGGTTACCAAATATCCATTTACATAACATAAATTTGACAAAAAGTTCAAAAGAAATATGGAATCAGCTTGACAACCTGTTTGGAGCATCAAATGCTAAAATGTAATTGAGAGGACAATTTTCTGGTTTTTAGATGGAAGAAGGTGAACATGTTGCTAAGCACGTGCCTCTCTTACAATAGCTCGCAGGAGTCAACGCAAAGGTTGGTGATGATGATGTGAAGGAAGTTTCGTGTCTCCTAATTACAGTAATATTATATTGACTCTGTGCAAAACACCAAATCAAACATTAGAGACACCGATAAGTTCACTTCTTGAGGAAGAGAAAAACATAAAAAAACAAGATTCTTTAGATGAAGAGACTGCTTATATGGCAAAGAAGAAACTCAGCATAAGTAGCTCCAGCTCTGGTAAACCATCAAAATCTAGAAATGCACGTTGTTTTTATTGCAATGAACATGGTTATACGACATAGGATTGTAAGAAAAGAGCAAGAGATGTATTAAAATAAAATAAATCAAAGCATATCATGCTGAAGTCAAAGAAAGCACAGAAGAAAGTGAAGCAAATGACTCTGAAAATGAAGATGACCATTTACTTCTCTAGATGATAAAGGATTATGAACATTTGTCCAAGTCGAGGAAATTGTACAGCAATATTTGTCGAGGATGAGTTCCTCTACTGTAGATGTAGTCTCCAGTGTTGAGGGTTCTGCAATATTTGGTTAGTGTAGTCTCCAAATAGGTATTGTTGAGGTGTGTCTCTTGGTACTGATGTACTGTCTTTTTTGTCTCTTACATTATTGCTTAAGATTACAAGTGTCATAAATAAACTTGTGCTTATGTGTTACCATGCTCAGATGAAGAGTAATTAGGTAAATAAGTGGTCAGGTAGCTTAGATAGCAAGTATAACTGCTTGTCAACATTGTATAATTAAAGCCACAATTGAATCAATATAATCCTGTCTATTTTTGCTTACATTGAATGCCATGTTTTTATAACAGTTTCCCTGCCTTTTTGTTTTCAAGGATGCCTAGAAAATTGGCGTTTACAGATTCCATGTCTATTTTGAGTCATTCTGTTAACTTAGCATATAAATTCTAGTTAGTGGTCAGTTAGGATGATGGTTGGCTGAATGCACTTGACGAACCCCACTATATGAGGGTCCTTGTTTGACCTATTGATGGCTTTTGTTTGAGCTACTAATGACTTCTCCAATGGGTTGTAGTGAGTCCATGGCTGACAGATTCAATAGGTGACCAAGTTATATTCAGTCTTGGTATTTCACGACTTACCTTTCAATCCTTGGGTTCATATGGATTTATGAATATGATACTCTAATGCACCCCAGATACCATGTCCTTCCAATTCAACCCAAAAAAAAATTAAACTTAAAGGTGAAAAGGTCGATCTTTATATATTTTTGGTACCCCACATTTAACTCAAAAAGATTAATTTAAAAATAAGAATAAAAAAAATAATCATTTCTATGTATCATTTCATTAAACAATATTTAGGAGGAAAATCCCAAATAGAAGTAAAATTAAAAACCTTTCTGGATACCCCGTCACCTGGGCTATACTGATCACCAAATAGAACTAGACCCAAATAAACAACCAATCATTAGAATCCTGTATAGACTTATTAGCTACAAAAATAAAGTTCATGAGCTATTGCAAAATGGATATGTACACCTTTCTAAATCCCCTATGGTGCGCCCATCTTCTTAGTAAAGGAGGACGATGACTCAAAGAGAATGTGCTTAGACTATATATCTCTAAACAAAGTCATTATAAGAGAGAAATACCCCTTCCCTCAAAATTCAAATAGATGATCTCCTAAACGCCCTTGAAGGAGCCATAATCTTCTGTAAAATAGGCCTCTGAAGCAGATACCAGCCATATAGATGCAAGGAAACATACATATAGAAGCAAGGAAACATATAAGAGAGAAATACCCCTTACCTCAAAATTCAAATAGATGATCTCCTAAACGCCCTTGAAGGAGCCATAATCTTCTGTAAAACAGGCCTCTGAAGCGGATACCAGCCATATAGATGCACGTGCACGCACACATATTACACTTGGAACTCAATAAGTGCTTGCAATGAATACTTGCATTACTTGGTGAATGAGTACATGTGCAAAGATTTCCAAGTGGGATGCCCTTCATACTGGATGAGTCTACTGGATGGTATGCCATATTGACAGCTCCCAATGAAACCGACTGTACCATCAATAGTGAATGGGGGTTTTCAGATAGACATCAAAGGACTCTTCACAGAAATGGATGATGGTTTGGTGATAAATGCCACTACCTCATAACATATTGACTCTCAATGATACATTATAAAACTTATTATTGACACATTATCTTATTTCTTACGAGATATTTTCTAGGGGATGTTCACATAACTTATATTTGGCGGGGCATTCTCCCCAAAAGTAGTTGGCTTCACTCATTCATGTCACTTAATAATCATGTGCACACATCAAATGTCTCATGAAACATTATCTATTCATCAATTTGTAAATGTGAAAATGTAAGATGTTTCTTCTTTGTCTATTGCTGGTATAAATAATTATGATTATTTTAATTCATCATTACAGAGATTTACGAGATATTTTCTACTGGATGTCCACACAACGCATCTTTGGTGGGACATTCTCCCCAAAAGTAGTTGGCCTCACTCACTCATTTCACTTAACATAATTATGTGCACGCATAAAATGTCTCATGAAGCATTATCTATTCATCAGTTTGTAAATATGAAAATGTAAGATGTTTCTTCTTTGTCTATTGCTGGTATAAATGATTTTGAAGGTTCTCTCTTTCATGTTGCAGCTTCTGAAGACTATGCAGAGCCTCTAAAACTTCTACCATCTACCACAGCCAACTGTAATCTGACAGCTTCACTAGAAGAGGAATTACGTTCTTCACCTGATTTTTCCCAGTCCCTTTACAGAGTTGAATTGACTACAAGTAACGATTTATATTCAGATTTGAGTGATAGAAATTCTGGAATCCTAATCTGTATAATAGGGGAGAATGGCAATTCAATCATTCAAAGAATTTCAGCAATTTCACCTGCTCCTCAAGTTATATCTTCAGACATGTCAAAAACTCTACAAGAAAATTCTGATAGACTTTATTTTCAGAGAGGCTCAGTGGATAGTTTGATGTTTTGGGGACCTGACATAGGGAGGATTGCAGCACTTTGGATTGGTCCAGAGTCAGGTTCGTAGTGATAACTTAATTATGTCCGCGACTCTTCACAACTGTAAATGAAATTACAAGATTTGTTTCACAATGCCATCGAAAGTGAATGGCACATATGGTACAAAATAGAAAGAAAGACAGAAGGTCTAGAATATGCATGACTAGATCTTTAATTGATGTGGTTATTATTGAATTCCATGCCATTATTAATCATTGATATATGTGCATCTTTGTTGTTCACCGGTCCAATTTTCTTGTAATCCAGGTTCTTGGAGATTAAGCAGGGTAAGTGCACTGGTCATCCCTCCAGGTCAAAGAGTGGATAGTGGAACTGATAATATAGAAAAACCTACTGGTGAAAATATTGGATTGTACTATATTTTTGAGACCAATGAAGTTGTGCTTGGAGAGGGTGGTGACTCAGCAGCTGAGCTGAGGCCTTCTGAGGTACAGGAATTAGCTGGTAGCGACATGTGGATGAAGTCTTTGAATTCTAGTACACTTAGAACAAAAACATCTTTTAAAGGTGTTGGAAAATTGCAGCAAGACAGTTTGAAGGATTACAAAGATTTAAAAATTTCCCTACTTCTTTACAACGCTATACTTGTTGCCAGTGGCACATCCGTTGCAGCAATTGCAGGCAGCCAAGAAATTTCAAATGGGTTTGCAATAGGTGGGGTTCTTGGCTTTATCTATCTGCTACTACTGCAAAGGGCTGTTGACAAATTGCCTGGGCCTCCATCCTTTGAGAGCCAGAATTATCCAGGTCTTGCCAATAACAGTTCATTATTCCAGGATAATGATAATATTGGCAGAGAATCGAGGGTAGAAAAACAAGGCCAAGACATGGACATGGAAGTGTCAAACCTGTCAATCGATACCCAGTTTGAATCTAAAAGCTTTCAAGATAGCTTTGCAGGATTCAGGGGACCATTGACAAGACTATCATGGATTATAGCAATTTTGTTTTTAACATCAAGATATGCCTCTGTAAAAACCATGATATCTTTGAAACCTCAGGAGCTTTTAGCTGGTGCGGCAGGATTCCTTACATGCAAAGTTGCTGCAGTCATTGCAGCTTTCAGAACCATACCCATAGATTGGAAAGATCATAAAAGCTGACAATAGTCAACCTGTTAGTGTCCAATTTTATTATAAGATTATCTCAATACTTGTAAAGTTGGCAAATAATACTCTTGAAATGCTGATGACATTCCATCTGCTAGTTATATATTGTCAAGTCAAAGTTTATTGTTAATGTCGTGGAAATTAATGGAATATATTATAAGGCGTTCATTAAAGTGGCTTAAATAACTGGTGTGGGGACTCTGTAGATTCATTCCAAACTCTTTGGAATTAATATACGCTGTCCTGTGCACCAGTTATATATGTTACAAACTTATGGAAGCACAAGTGCAGCGTTATAACTTATTAGGATTATGGTACACTCCTAATGTGTTTTTGTCAAATTTATGTTATGGTGAAGCAATGTTTGCCTCGTATCCTGTTATGGTTCACTAATTGTGTCCTTGAATAGCTTCACCTGATTTATTTTTAGTGATGTCATGCAATCTCCATTACATATCAATATAGGCCATTGGCCTAACATGTTTTCTATTCAAATCTCTTAACGAACATATCATATATGCAATTCCTTTAGATGGCATGAATAGGCAGCCTATTCATGGGTTAATGCATGGCTATTGGTTATATGACCACCAGATTTCAATTTTCTGTCATAATTCTTTTGTTTTGGCACATTAGAAAGTTGAGGTCATGGCCATTGCAGTTGAGTTTTATGTCTGGACATAGGAGACCTGTTTGAAGATAATGTTATATTTAGTTCCAAGTGGTTGACAATATTATGGAATCTCTAGCTTTAGATGGAATAGGTTATATATGTTTTGTTCTTCCCATTTTATTAGGTAATGGGGTAATGAAGCACGAATTAGAAGGTTGGATTTAAACTAGTTTGACTAGGTCAGTATTGTACAGAAAAGTGAATGATTACAATCAAGAGCCACCAAGCGGCCTTTCCTGCCATGTACAGTGCAGGCTACCACTGCATATTTACGCCTAATTTGCAAGTTAACATTAGAGGCCATGATTGTGACCGCATAGAATAATATAGAACATTATTTTGCCACCCTAGATAAACACTGCAAGTATAACCATCTGCCTCTAAACTGCGAGAGGCTTTGAATTAATCGTGGGGTTTGGTTGATGTGACCATACATTTTTAAACTACGGACAATTTAAAAGAAAATTTTAGTACACACACCTCAAATTATTGGTGCCTCCCCTACAAGGTGGGAGAGGGATCTCACTTGGGTGAAGCCTTTATTAGCTGGTCCATATTTCTTCGACGAGACAATTTAAAATGTTAAATACCAATAACAATGTATATACCTTCTAATATTCACGATTTAAATGTTCTTTCTGTCATACTCAAATCACGAAAAATGTTCTTTCCAACTATGGTGGTCTTGTTTAGTGTGCTTTGCCCTTTGGCCCCACAACTTTGTACAGTGGTATCTCTTTGTGGTGGTTATGATGAATCTATTTTATTTAGGTATATGAATTAAAAAAAAATGACATCCATCATATCAGAATGGAAATTTCCTTTTTATTGTTTAAAAAAATTGTTATTAACAGTAGTTGTGTTGATAGGAACAATACCAATATGCCACCATCTAAATTGAGTTCACAAACATGCATTATTGCTGTGGCTATGGTAGAGCTATGCAACTCATGCACGTTCACACTGGGAATGATAGTGAACAAACGCCTCAACATGATGGGCCAGAGCATATTCACCATCAAAACAAACACCATACCATTGAAAATCTATGTAAATATTAATGAAATATTGCCATGATTGCTCTATGGAGCAAGTTGTTGATTTGTGCAAAAGCATTTAGGAGCTCATGCAAAGTGGAATGTGCTTACATTCAATGGCGAATCAGTATGTGCAAACTGTGGATGCCATGATCAAAGGGATTCAACAATGTATTATAAATATCTTGAATATATTTGATACTTAAGTCCAATGGCCTACTATTCTTAAGTTTGAAAAACATAGTCAAAATCATAAGAAGATGATTAATGAGGTTCAATGAGGTGTTACTATAATCCTTAGAGCTCTAGATTATTTTGTTGCAAGATTGGATAATAGATCTATGGTATTATTCAGATGGATCCATTATCTCCTCTTTCCTTGGATGATGGTTTTTCTGATTTAGATAATCATGATAACCTCTAGCCCAATAATAACAATGGTGAAGGGCTAGAAAATTAGCTAGTTTTTTAACCTTTGCTTTTGGCTTGGACATGCAAGTATTTGTTATTTTAACTTAGTATTTGTTTGTTAGCTTTATGATATATATTTTTGTTTCTAATATTTTTTCTCTTTAGGGATTTTTGTATTGCCATTAATGTGTAGAATTAATTATGAAATTATGTGTCATTTTCAAACATAAGTGTCACAAAAAAGTTGGGATTCTAAATTAGATTTGGGCTTGGTTGTGGACTTTACTAACCTTGGTTTAGGAGATACTACTCTTATTGTTTTTAACGCACTCATTAAGACAGGAACGTAAGACCTCTTATAGGTTGTTGGATCATTATACCTCTTACAAAGAAAGTTGGGATTCTAAAGTAGAACCAGGATTGGTTGTGGGGTTTACTAGCCTTAGTTCACATGATACTACTCTCAACTTTTTTCATATACCAATTAGGACTAGAACTGAGGACCACACACAAGTTTCCAACTTCTTGTAAAAGTGACAAAAAAAGTTGTGATTCTTAATTAGAATCATGATTGGTTGTGGGGTTTACTAGCCTTGGTTTATGGCAAGTTTTTTTTTAAAGAATGGATGTTTTTTAGACTTGTATAGAATAATAGATGAAGTTTTAAAACAAAAAAAAAGGAAACATATTTATCCTAGACAAATTCTTTGTCAAAACATAAAATCCGATATTAATACATGTTTATTTTGGTGAACCCAACAAAATTATGTACATGTTATAGTAAAGCATGGAAAGTAATTTTTTAAAATGTGTTAATTAACGAATTTATTTTTTAGGAAATTTATGAAAAATTATCCAATTGACAAAAAATAATCCATAAAAATGCTCTATTTTATGGGATATTGCTAAACTCTACCTCATATTCCATGTTAACTTTTAATATGAACCATTTGGATTCAAACCAAGGACCTCCATGTTAAATTTTACAATAGATTAGCTAAGACTTATGTAGAGACCAAATTTTGGTACATGATAGCTATTATTAGATTATTTTCAAAGATCAAATGTTGAATACATTAAAAAAAATAGAAAAAGAACAATGTCACATTGAGAGAGAATCAAGCCATAAGATTGAGACGAGAGTGACATCTGGAGAAACCGTCAAACGGATAAAAACTCCACAATCTTATTAAAAACCTTGTAAACAAAGATCTATGCGTACAATAATATGAAGAAGCTAAGAAAGAGAGGAATGACTTTATGCCAAAAGAGCAACACAAAAATGCAAGAGCAAGATTGTTGTCGAATAACAAGATGAAATGAGACGATGAGAGAGTTTTTAAAATATAGCAAGATGAAAGATGGAGTTGCAAGAACCCCATCATAACTTACACGGCCTCCTTGGTGTGTGCCAAATGTTCTATTCCAAAATAGAGTGGAGGAAAGTGTGTGACATGTGAGGGGAGGAGTTACTTGTGCAAATAACTCCCAAATCCAAAAAGTTGATAAGAGAAGTGAGAGACATCTCATTAATTTGGGATACAATGTATTTATAAATATAATAAATGTACAAATTAAAGAAAGATAAAATAATCTTAAATGGTTTAAAATGAACCCATATAAGGTTGATCTCCAACGCTCTTTCTTTAAGCTTAATTTGGGATTACAAAAATAGAGAGAACTTTTTTAAAACAGGGGAAAAAGTTGAAACTACACTAATCTCCCCCTTAATAGAAACTTTCTTCAAGAGGAATTACAATAGTTTGAGAGAAACAAAAAGAGGTGTCATCAAAGTTGTAAGGATGAAGGTGTGATCATCAACAATCTCCAAGAATTACAATCTCCCACTTTGGACAAGGTGGTCAATTTGCAATAGAACAAAGATCAACAAGAAGGAGAAATACTCCACTAAACTTTGCAAAACAAACAAGCTAACACTAATATTTCATGTTAAGTAAACAATATGTTATAATGATCTACATATAGATAATGTACTAAAAACATATCTAATAAAGACAAATTGAGCTAAAGACTTTCATCACAAAGTGCAAAATCCTGCACGAAAAGGAAATTAGTTAAAATGAGCTCTAACAAAGCATATTTCCTTTGCAACAGAAAGTAAAACATAAAAATATTGAGTTTTTTCAAAAGGGAGAAGAAGATGTTGCTTGCAAAATATATTCTACGAGAAGCATTTGAAGAATTATCGCAGAAAAACATATCAAAATCTCTAGAAAATATAATATCTTTAAGAATCTAAATAATTTTAACTTTAGAGATAGGAGATTTGGTCACTTTCCAACAATGTAAAATGTCATGACTGAATTTACCACAAGATTTACATGGATGTAATTTCCAACAATGTAAAGTGTCATGACTGAATTTACCACAAGATTTATATAAATGTAATTTCCAACATTTAGAGATATAATGCTCGTGTTTTTCACAATGCTCATAAGTTTTAATATTTGTAGCCAGAGCATAAACATTACAAGCATTGTAATAAAAAAAGTTGCATGATAAGTCTTTCAGTGCAGAGGAAAATATGATTTGAAAATTTCATTAGAATAATTTTAAGTATTATAGCCAAGACCTTTATAATTTGTATTATATTTAGGGAAAATAGGTTCAAGAATATCATTTTTACACCAAGACCACCACCCAAATAGCCCATAGAGTTCATAATGCGTAAAGGGATTGGTAGGAGTGCAAGTTTCTCGAGAAGCACTTATAACATCAATATTACAAACATTATCATGTGCAAAACACACAAGTTTTTCATTTAAAACATCAAAAGAAGATTGTATTTTCTCCATTGTCATAACAAACATTTTGAAGTGCATCAACGAAATTTTACAAAGTAGTAATAGTGAGATTCTAACATTGAATTTGATGTTTAAGTGCAAGAATTTCAATGTTTTTGAAAGAAATAATTTATGTACACTTCTAAAGCTAAAAAACCAACAATTTAAAAACCATGTAGGTACATTAAGAAGCAAATGAAATAAGTGTAGTAAATAATTGTTCTATGGCAATAAAAAACACAATAATATGGATAATGGTAGTAATTATCATGAAATGGTTAAAAGAACACTAAAAATATAAAAAAAGGCTAAGTGTAGGTATATGCTGGATAAAAAGGGGCCTACTCATAGACATGTTTTCCCTGAAAATTTAAAAAATCTGTAAATCATTTGAGATGATTACACTCAAAATTTGAAGATGGTATAAGAACATTAATTGTATCAAATCTAGTTTACAAAACACTATTTAAAAAAAAAAGTTAAGTATAAGCAGGTCACATATCTAAAATTTGAAGAGGAAGTCCATTTTTTTGGAAAACAAAGTAGATAGTTATTTGTATGGCACCACCTTTTTATAGCAAAGTTTATTATTTTTTGAAACCCTTTTGTGAAAATTTAAATAAGTTCATTTAGTTTGTGACTTATATTTTATTAATTTTTTTAATGATTTTACAAGTAAATAAATCTTGAAAACTGACAAAAAAAATGGATAGATGGTCATACGATCTCTATATCTACCTAAAAAAAATGAAAATTATGTTTTTTTTGAATGTGTATAGAATTAGGCATAGTTTGTGACCATATTTTTTTTCATTTGAATCAGCGAAAATAAAAATACTTAAACATATATAGGCATGTATATTTGCAGCATGTTATGGCTTAAAAAAATCATAGTTAGAAATCAACATAGATAGAATCCTTAAAATAGTTTAAAAAATAAAAAAAATCATATATTTGGAAAGAGGATAGCATGTTCGTCGTCGTGGTAACAATTTTATGAATTGACTCATTGAAATTCAGTGTATTTGGTGATAGAAGTTGAAATTTCTTATTTTTTGTCAAAGATATCGAATTCAATTGTGTGTAGGTCCAAGCCTTTGGCTCAATAATTCAAACCATTTCTGAGCTAAAAGGCTTGGTTTTTGAATTCAAACATAGCATAACACGTACGCGTTATATTAACATTGCACACAAAAACAAAAAAGATATATTTGTACACATTTATGTTTATGTTTATATCTATTCACATTCATAATTTTATATTTTTATTTTAAAGTGGGGTGTGTCAATATATACACTACCATAAAAATGAAATAATTGATAGAATGATGCAATCTTGGTGTGTTTGCGCCCACGAACGTAATTTTGACTATATAAAATATCATTTATGGTTCAACTAGGCCTAGTTTCATTAAAAAATAAATGAAAGAGTCAATTATTTCAATGGTGGAGGCAATTAGGGCCAACTTTGATCGCTTGCATGTAATTGTGACCATATAATATGATTTGGGACTAAATTAACTTAGATTCCTTGACATATGCAACGAATGAGTCAATTGGTGCAATCAGTGATGCAATTGGTGTGAAATTGAGCCTCGTGAACCTAATTTTGACTATAAGGATGTAATTTGGGGCTCTTGACCCCAATATTATAACAAAATAAACTAAATAGTCCATTGATTCAATTCAAAGACAATTGAGGTTAATTTGAAGCACTTCAACCTAATTATGACTATAAATTGTGATTTGGGTCTTAATCAACTCCAATTTCATCAAAGAATGAAGCAAAAAATCATTTGGTTCAATGACAGATACAAGTTTGACATGTATAAGACGTGGTTTGAGGCTCTATAAACTCCAATGTCATCATGTAATGAATAAAATACTCAATTGGTTCAAATGTGGAGGCAATTAGGGTCAATACAAGCCCTTTGAACCTAATTGTGACTATACAATGTGATTTGAGGTTAAATTGGCTTTAATTTCATCATAGATTGAGCCAATTAGTCAAATGGTGCAATCAATGACACAATTTTGGAAACAATGAGCCACATTCAAATGTAGTTTGAATTATATATGATGTGATTTTGAGTGAAATTGACTCTAATGTCATCATATAATAAACCAAATAGTTGATTCATTCAATCAAGGAGACAAATGAGGCCAATTTGAGCCTCTTCAACCTAATTACAAAAGCAATACATGATTTGGTACTAAATTAGCTTCGATTATGTCATGAATTGATCCAATTAGTCAATTGGTGTAATTAGAGACATGGTTTGAGCCAAATTGAGTCATGTGGACCTAAATTATGGGTTACGATTTAAAGTTTAGGGTTACAATTAGTCACTTCAAGTTGGACAAAATTGAACCACATGAACCTAATTTTGATTATATAGGATGTAATTTGGGGGTCAATCGACCCCAATATCATGACAAAATAAAACAAATCGTCCATCAATTAAATCACAAAAGAAATTGGGGCCAATTTGTACCCCTTCAACCAAATTACAAGAGGAGGATGTGATTTGGGGGCTAAATTAGCCATGAATTGATTCAATTAATCAAGTGGTGCAATTAGAGATGTGGTTTGGGTCAAATTGAGGCCCATAAAATTAAATTATAGTTAAATCAATTGTATAAGATGGAACATATGGCTTAATCGACCCTTTAGTTGTATAACATAAGCAGATAAAGAGATAATTGGGGCTGATATGAACCCGTTGAACCTAAATGCAAGTATATGATGTGATTTGAGACTAGAAATTAGTTCATATTTCCTCACATATCTAACCAATTAGTTGATTGTTATAATCAATGATGCAAGTTGGATGAAATTCAACCCTGTGAACCTTGTTTTGATTATATAGGATGTAATTTATGAGTCAATCAACCCCACTGTCATAACACCCTAAAAAAAATAGTCCACCTATTCAATCACGAAGATAATGGGGGTCAATTTGAGCTCCTTCAACCTAACTACAATAGTAGACTGTGATTTGGGGATAAATTAGCTCTGGTTATGTCATGAATTGATCCAATTAGTCAATTGGTGTACTTAGAGATATGATTTGGGCCATATTGAGCCCCATGAACCTAAATTATGGCTTAGGGTTTTTGGTTTTTGGTTTAGGGTTACAATTAGTTGATGCAATTTGGATGAAATTAAACCTCATGAACCTAATTTTTACTATACAAGATGTAATTTGGGGGTTAATTGACCCCAATGTCATAACAAAATCAAAAAAATAGTCCATAAGTTAAATCATGAAGGAAATTGGGGTTAATTTGGGTCCCTTCAACCTAACTAGACAAGAGCATAACGGGATTTAGGGTTAAATTAGTCATGAATTGATTTAATTAATCAATTGGTGTGATTAGAGACATGATTTGGGCCAAATTGAGCCCCCCAAATCTAAATTATGGTCAATCGATTGTATAGGATGTAACATATGGTTAAATTGACCCTAGAATTATATCATAAATGCAAATATAGAGGTAATTTTATAAGATTGCATGGTATAATAATTTTTCATAGTCTGGATTGCATCATATAATCATATAAAATAGGATTGCATCACATAATATAATCATCTATCATAACAATATGATATATGACTATATAGATATAACACATACATGTTATTGGCACAATAGACAAAATCTCTTTGTCCAATGTTTATTTTTAGGGTATTTAAAGAATTTTGACCCCAATTACATTCTCTACTTCATTTTGTGCTTTGCACGACAAAGACAAAAGGAATCAAATTATTATTTGGGACCCCGCCATCAAAAGGAATCAAATTGTTCTTTTTCTAGTCATGGGTGACGGTTCTCATTCAATGAAGAAGAAGCAGTTAAAGCACAAAACACTAGAGCAATTACAAGAGTTGAGAGAAAAAGAAAAGGTAGAAACACTATCCATAATGAACCAAATGTTGTAGATAATGATGAAATTGACAATGATGAATTGAATAACGATGGCGAATGTTTACCTAATAGTCCAAATTATGTTACAAGTCCACATTCAAAGTATAAGGTTTTTGATTTTCTTATATTAGGAAGGGCATTCTTGAGGTCAGAACGGGTAGTGGGTCTCTCAATCGGGTGTGATTGGAGGTCAAGAACCTAGTCCTGGATGTTATTCATCACCCCAGACGTGTTGACAATGCTAGTTTCGAGCCACGAAGCACCAAAAGTGGAGATATTAGAATGTTGCAGTTGTGAAAACATATATCACCCTGTAGTTGTATATGAAGATGTTTGCTTTGTTCATTTTTCACATCATAGGGAATGGATGCCCTCTCTGACGACATCTTCATCCTAACATTATAATAATAATGAATTTTTTGTGCTCTTTCTTGTTATGGGGATGTTTTTCTAAAAAAATCACGTTGAGATTATTTGATAGTGCATGTGTGTGTGTGTGTGTGTGTGTGTGTGTGTGTGTGCAAGTAGAGAACAAAGTTGAGGAAGTGAAACAAAAGAGCTACAACCACCAAAATATTCCAAGGCCTTAGGAGACACGAGAATTACAATTTTAACTACTTTAAAGGGCCAAAGTAGAGTCTCTAAAAGAAGGGAAACAAATCTATGAAGAATGAGATAGCACACCATCACTTCATGATTAATTGACCCCATTTGCATGAGAAGGCAAGGAGAAATTTTGCTCTTCAAGGGTGAATACAGAGAAACGATCAAATCTAGTTAAGAAGCATAAGTTAGAGTAACCCATTTCATCAAAGAGGTTGTATCATTTTTAATATTCTTGTGTTGGCATATGATGAGAAGAGAAGAATTGGGCAAGTTGAGTGTTGTGGAGAGGGATTGAACAAAGTTGAGGAAGTCAAAAAAAAGAGATACAACCACCAAAATAATCTAAGGGCTCAGGAGAAATGGAAATTAGAATCTTGCACTACTTCAAAGGGCCAAAAGAAGACTCTCTAAAAGAAAGGAAACAAATCTATGAAGAAGGATATAACACAACATCACTTCATGATTAATTGACCCCATTTTCTTGAGAAGGTAATGAAGAATTTTTCTCTTCAAAGTTGACTATGGAGCAACTATCCACATTATACTAGTGATAATTGGTGTAGCCCAATCATGACAGATACTTGACACTAATTTATGACTCTATCTCAAAATTATACTATTTTATCGCATATATTTTTAATTACAACACATTGATAGATTATAGGTTAGTTTTAATAATTACACGAAGGAAATATTAAAGATGATCATATCTAAATATAGAAATACAACTATCAAATTTAGTTTTCCAATAATAATGTGAGCCAAATTATACATCGAAAGATAATCATCACAAAATGTGAACATACATACATATATATTGAAAGATTTCAAGTTAGTTTTAATAATTACACGAAGGAAATATTAAAGATTATCATATCTAAATATAACCATACAACCATCAGATTTAGTTTTATAATAATAATGTGAGCCAAATTGTACACCAAAAGATGATCACCACAAAATGTGAACATACATACATACATACATAAGTCATAAAGGCATACAAAATAATAACATAATAGAATGTCAGGGGAATGTCATATAGGCATATAATGTCAATAATGCATACATTGTCATATAGACATATAAAAAATTACATCATCAAATAATATAATAGAATGTCGAGTGAATGTCATATAGGCATACAATGCTAAAAATGTTAACATTTCTATATAGGCATACAAACCAATACATCATCTAAGACATCCTAATCATCAAATAGTCTCCCTCTTTTTACCTTCCTCAAATAAGACTTTCCTTGGGATGCTCTACTCGTAGATGAAGATCCCTAAGATGCCTTGGATTTTTCCAAGGTCTGATTGTGGGTCCTTCTACACTCATAACTGACATGTAGATTAACATATTCATATATAAATATTATTATAAACTTTACATACCAGACATGTAACCAAGTTCAGAAATTAATTTTAAACTAATACAAAAATTATTTAAACATGCACTTATTGCAATCTTATGGTCACACTTAATTTGCCTTTGATGCTCAACAAGGTCAGTGACAGGTCTAGGTGCACAAACATGTGTGTAAGGGAGAGAAAACATGAGAAGGTGCCCTACTAAACATCTAAATAGGACTATCAAATGTCATCAGACAACTCTATGTACACAATACATTCACATAATTTATATTTGCCTAGATATAGAGTAAAATTATTAAAACAAATCTATATTTACAATTCAAAATTATAAGTTAACATATACCTTAGTGAGTGCCTATGCATATGACATTACAACAATAATCCCTGTGTCTATCTCATCCTATAGAGATGGAGGAGTTTTCATAGTGGTCATCAATTGAACAAACAATATATGATTGTTAGGTGAACATAGATCTATATAAATAAATACATGTACATGGAGCATAATATTAATAAAAAATTACCTTCATATATGTAAACATCGACCTAACAACATCAACAGATGTAGTAGTAGATGGCCCACAAATTGGCACTGAATATGTAAACATCGACTGACTAAGATAAAAAATTGCAATAGTGGACCATGAAGATGATGGCACCGTCTGCTCCTAAAACATAAAAAATTAAATATATATTATTGAATTTCTATGTAAATTAATTATTAGCTTTTAAATAAAAATATAACTAAAATTTAACATGTCAAATAAATAAGATACCTGCATATGTGTAGTTGACATGTGCACACTAAACATACGTACAAAAAACTCATCGCTTAAAAGAACTACCATCATCTAGGCCCTCAGAAGAACTACCATCATCATCTGAAGGTCTAGTGAATATAACACCACGACATCTATAACAGTGAGGTCGGGTACATACACTAGGTGGAGTATCCCAATGGTCACCCTCTCCAACATCAGTCTTAGAAAGCCTACTTGTACACTGAATGAGTGTGTCAATAAGCGCACTAAGCACATACAAAGTTTCAATCTCCACAACCTCCTTCACTGCAAAAGGGATCTTAGTTTGAATAAAATTTTAGTAGGGACTCTTACAGGTCGATTAAGGGCACAATGTGCACTTGGTGTATCATGCACAAAACCTTTCACTCAACCTTGAAACTCTGAGTAGTCAAAATATTTGGGAATCTCATTGAGGACAAACTCGTAATAGAGTTTTCTCAAAAAACACAATGGAACCTCATGGTTGTTATAAACTGGTTAATCAAACACCATCCACCATTGGTCCCACAAATTGTTTCTAATCAAATTATGATGGCATCGATGGATTGAGAACTATTTTGTGGTTAGTGGAAAAGATGCATTGGTTTTTGGATTGATGAATAAGACACAAATTAGGTCTTTTGATTTTTTTATCCTTCACCTTATGTGCTGACAAATTTTCAACATTATAAGCCCTACATCTATCCCTATATGATGTCCATTTGTCAATTTGATTTCTTATTGAGTTAACTTGGCATAGTACCAACTCTAGGGTATTAGTCAAATAAGTGTGGTGGGTGTTGGTCGAAGTGGGATCCCTCATTCTCCTAATTGTTTGTTCAAATTTTATTTTATTCTCGATTATGTGTGCAACCAAATCTCCTTGATTGTTTAGGGGGTCTTGTGGAATTGTATGAGGGCTAGGAGGGTTAGGTAGAGGTTTAAGAGGAGGGTTAACGCGTTGTTGTTTTGTAGTTGAATGGGTTGTTCTAAACAAATAGTTTTAACAATAAAACAATGCAAATAATTTTTTTTTCTAAAATGTATTGTTAATAGGTTTTGTTTTTGCTCGCTTACCTCCCCTCCGTGGTGACATTATCGAGTCAACGAGGAAATGAACAATGGTAATGTGTTTTCTCCTCTTTCAAACACAACGTGAATGCATTTTAGGACAAATTAACTCAAAGAAAATAATAAAACAAATGAGAATGCGAATGGCAACGAGTTTGGATCTTTTATTTATTTATAGAGGTTATAATGCGTACGTGTTATGTGTAGTATACATAACACATACATGTTATGTGTAGTATACATAACACATATACTAAACATAACGTGTACACACCATACACAATGTACATAACATGTATGCATTATGTATACTACATATAATGCACACACATTATGAATTAGAGTTTTTTGAACCTAAATTCAAATAACATGTGTGTTATAACTATTACGTATACGTGCAATACTATAACTTATATACGTTTTAATAAGATGTCCATGAAATTATTCATCAATTCCGTGCACTTACCTAAAACTTATACTTTACCAAAACTTTAAAAACATTACAGAGAGAACCATTGCAATTAATAAAACCTCATAGAAGAAAACTTTAAATTTAAATTAAAGTTTTTAAATAATAACTTTAAATGCTTTAAAAAATATTAATTAAAAAAAAAACTTTAAAATACTTTATAAAATTCCATCTGCTTATTAAAAAACAAAAATACCCCACATATATAAGCAAAGTCTTTCTTTTTTTGGGTTTAGAATAGGAAAAAAAACACTTGTTAATGTTTAAAAAAATCTTAACTTACCATATGGCGAATCCTCATAAAATTTGAAAAACTTTTAACAAGCCAAATTTTTATGAAAGTCCAAAGTGACTTTTTAATGCTTTGATTTAAAAGCAAATAAACAATTTAAAGCCTATTAAAAAAAAAAGCCACTTGTCAACACTGGTTTGAGTTTTAAAAAAACAAAGGAATAAAAATGCATTAAAATCCAAAATGTAAGACTGATGTGTCACACTTGTCAAGGCTAAAAGTTGAGATAAAGAAAAATTTGATTAAAAAAAACAAAAACAAAAACAAAAAGCAAATGCCTTTAACCAACGATGTGCATCGATTAAAAGGATTTGAGTTTGAAAAAAAACTATGACGCCTCATATAGAAATATGCATAACCAAACAGAAGTCAGTGACGGGAATATAATGCATAAAACAAAACTACCACTGTACTTCAAAAGGGAATGAAGAAGAGCTAAAAATAAGACGTAACATAATAGAGACTGCCATTGATAGGGTTAAAAACAGCTCAACGCATTATACCAAAAATGCATTAATTAAAAGGAATAGAGTTTTTACAAAATACCAAACCAGATAGAAATTTGTATTAAAATGCCAACATCAGAGGATGCTGTAGTTGAGTGAATAGAGATAAAACACCAACATGGAATGAAGGCATGATACAAGTTAGAGGTTTGATGAATTATCACACACTTATCTGACCCAAAAAATAAGGGAATAAGAACGCCAAGCTGAAAGAAAAAAAACAGATCTATGTAGTGATACATCAAAGGTAGTTTTTAAAAACCGATATCAAAATGCCAAGCTTGAATGAGACTAAAAAAATGTAGATCTGAAGAAGTGAAAAGAACAAAGCAAAACATATGTATCAGGGAAAGATACAACTATAATTATTTTGTGATTAATCTCTCACCAAGAAATTAATGCTTTTGAGTTAAGCAAATGGAAGAAACACTGTAATTTAATTGTGAAACTAACTAAGAAGAACAAAATCAACCGAGAAATTTTATTGTTATTACCCTGTAAGACAAGGTTATAGTGCAAAAAAATATAACTAGAGTTAAGAGTTACCTTTTTTTTAAAATTCCACCCATTAATTTATACATGTTCAAATATTCAAACGTTAAACAAGTCTTAGCTCTAATACTATATTAGATTATTTTCTAAAATCAAATATTGAATATAATAAATAGAATGTAAAAAGAATAATGTCACTTTGAGAGAGAATCAAGATACAAGATTGAGACGGAAGTGATAAGTGAGGAAATTGTCAATCGGAGAAAAATTCTACAATCTTATTAGAAGCCTTGAAAATAAAGATATCCAAGTACAATGGCATGAAGAAGTTAAGAGAGAGAGATAAAAGAATGGCCTTAAGTTAAAAGAGTATCACAATAATGCAAGAGCAAAATTGTTCTAAAATGATAAGATGAAAGGAGATGATGAGAGAGCTCTTTAAATAGAACAAGAGGAAGGATGAAAGAGTTACGATAACGCCATCATGACTTTACAAGGTTTCTTTGGTGTGTGGTGAATATCCTATTCCCAAATAGAATGGATGGAAGTGTGTGACATGTGAAGGGAGGATTTACTTGTGCAAGTAACCCTCAAATAGAACAAGTAGACAAGAGAGGTGAAAGACACCTCATAAATCCATGATAAAGTGTATTTATAAATATAATAAATGCACACACACACACACAGACACACACACACACATATCTTGAAATAAACTCAAATAAGACTAAACTCTGATAGTTATTAATTATATTATTTTAAGGTACTTGTGTGATTGTCAATTATTGATTCATAGTAGACTCTTATTGGCATGGTTTTCCTCCCCCCTCTCTCTCATTCCCTCCCTCCCTCTATTTCTCTTTCCTCCCTTGTTTTTTTGGTTTATTAGATTTTTCCTAGAATTGTGCATGGTGTAGTTTTGGGGCACTAGAATCATACAATGTACAATTCTAGGGTGAGTCCTTATGACCCTTATTTTGAGTCACCTATGCCTTGTGACCTTAATTTTTCAACATTTTCCGCTTGTTGTCTATCATATTTTTTCCCCAATAGGGTCTCAATTTAAATTTAACAAGTCTATAAATATACAAGGGCATTATCACAAATAGGGAATGTTATGATTGATAAAGACACAAATCCATTCATCTAGAAATCAATTATGAAAATGTAACAATAGTTAATTTAAACATTTAGAGAATAAATAAATAAAATCTTAAGAATTTATTTCTTTGTCATGCATTCATTCTAGCATGAAAAGTTATAGAGGACTAGGCCTTGCATTTTTTGGATTGTTTATTGAACATGCATTATACTTCGATTGTTGATTGCCAAATTCATTAACATATTATAAATGTGATAATAAATAAGGGATAACATAAGCCCTCAAATACCTCCCTCATTTTTTTTTGGTTTGTGATGTCTTGTTAGGGTTTTAGAGAAGGAAATTAGTTTCTCGAGGATTTGTGTCGAATTTCAATCAATCGAGGTTGTTGGAGCCATAAAGATGATAAACATGATTTTCAAATCAGTTTATGCATATAAATATTGTTAGTTTTGGTCTTAAATTTCTTGAAACATCCCTAAGTTTATGAAAATTACCTTATTCTTTCAGAAACATATGTACATTTCTTTTGAACAACTTCTCCTCACTCCCATCTTTTTGGATTTTTTTTGCCTCATGATTTGAACCTTCCTTTTTTGTTTATTTTTGACAAATTTAATCCACTTATGTAACAAATCAAATATTATTCTTAAATTCCTGTTGTCATTTATTCCTACATTAGTGATATATTTTTTTTCAAATTAGGCTTGATTTTATTGTTTAGATTTGATTAGGCCCAATTTTCATTTTTTGGTTTAATGTATTGTATGTTGATGTAAAACCACTTTCTCATTAAACATTTTAGAGAACTTACATTGTTTTTCTTATTGTGTGGCTTTCTAGGATTAGATCTTCCATTCATTGTGATACATATGATTATTTTAGGGCTTGTGCCATTTTGTTTGTTTAATTATATTAGCCCTAACTTCATTGTGTTTGATCCAAAGCCCTAGGTAATTTAAATTTCTAAAAATATGTTAAGCTTTAGTGTTATTGTAATAGCTCACCATTTAAATGTACCTTTTCAAGATGTTGAAAATGATTTCATGAATCTTATGCATATTCACAATGATGTAGAAGATGGTGGTTATGATTATTATGATAGTGAAGATAACATGGATGAAAGGTTAGAAAAAATCAATTTTACCCTAGTTGGTCCAAATAAATATATAAATGTTGAGAATGTTTTTGGTGTTGGTTCCCTTTGTATAAACTCTCATGATTATGGAATACAAAATTTTGATATGAGAGAACCTAGTAATGGAAAAATTGTTAGCCTTACACAATGAAAGATAGAGAAATATGGATTTGGACTTGATTGTACATAAAATAAAATCTTATTGATTCCTTTGTATACTAAAAATTATAGTGGATGATGTTGATTTAGACACATATTATCATGTAGAGATCAATGCTTCTTCCTTGAATGCCAATGATGATAATAATGTGAATTCTGTAACATCTCAAGATGATTATTAGAAAGAAAATATAACAAATATTGTGATTATAACACTGAACTAAAAGAATAAAATAAGAATGAAAATATTGATAATATTAAGAATTATACTATGGAAAATCCTATTGTTATCTCTAGAATTATAAATGCATTGAAAAAAATTGCATTCCAAAAATTCCCTTTTCATAAATCCATTTAGAAGTTCCTCCTCATCCTACTCATGTTTCTACTACTTCTACTATTAATTTTCCCCAAAATGCCATGCTGTCAAGTGTTCAAAATGATTGTATTACTTTGATCCTTCTAAATTATCAAAATGTTTTAGTGCCTTCTCAAGCTTTTTCAATACTTCAAAATGCTATTTAAATTCATCTAGTTCAACCATATATTATTTCTTAAAATGTTTTAATGTTGTTAATTTTTAATTGATTTCTTATATACCAATCTCATTTACTATTACTACTATTTCTATGTAAAATTATGAAATAACCACTATGATGTATACATTACGCGATTTGCAACAACAAACTAATTTTTTTATCAAGGGTCATAAAAGCCAAGTCTTGTGATATACTTTTATACATTTTGTCTCATTATCTACTTGTGTGTCCTTTTTCTATTGGTTTTATGTTGGAGATTAACCTTATTTAGATTTTTAGGCTAGCTTAGGCTTATTTTAAGTCTCTTTAATGTATGCATTTATTATTATTATTATAAATACATTTTATCTCAGATTTATGAGGTGTCTCTCACCTGTCTTGTCCACTTGTATGATTTGAGAGTTATTTGCACAAGTAATTCCTCCCCCCATATGTCACACACCTCCCCCACTCTCTTTGAGAATATGACACGTGACACACATTAAGGAGGCCTTGACACACATTAAGGAGGCCTTGTAAGGTCATGATGAGATAATTGTAACTCCCTCATCCTTCTTACTGTATTTAAAAAGTATTCTCCTCCTTTCATTATTAAACAACAACACAACAATCTTGCTCTTTCAATCTTGTGATGCCTCTTTTGCATTGAGGTCACTCTTCTCTCTCTTTTGGATTCTTCTTGCTTTTGTACTTGGAGTTCATTATTTAGAAGGCTTATAATAAGGTTGTGGGGGTTTTCGTCATTTGATAGTTTTCATACTTGTCAATTCTTGTCTCTATCGTATGGCTTGTTTCACTTTGTGAGGCAACATTATTGATTTTATCACTCTTTTCAACATTTAACTACCAATATTGGAATATAATCTAATATGCTATTAGAGCTCATGGTCTTTTAATGTTGAACTATGAGAATTTGTGCAGTTTCATGGAGGAAAAAGATGTAAATCATTATTTTTCCATCTTAATCCATTGGCTTTGGCATATTCTTTAACCTATTTTTTGCAGGTTGCTCAATGAGTTTTTTGAAACCATTGTTTTGGTTTTTTTGCTTCTTGTTTTTTTTTCACAAAACTTAATAGACATAACCTCAATATATATTTCTCTTTCTTTTTGGTAGCATAATTTTTTGTTTGAAATCTCTATGCATTCTATGTCAAGTTCTTAATTAGAGTCATCTTGATAATTGTATTGTGGTCTTCTTTGCACCATTTTTTATTCTTTTTTATTTTTCAACTTAGCACATATGGTCTTTGGGCAATCCTTGTGTTTGTATATTCAGTGATTGATCAACTTATTTAATGAATGCGTAGTAAACAATGTATACACTATGTTACATATAACACATTCTTCCTTCCTTCATTGACATTTGACTCTATCTATATTTTTTTACAACATTTTGTCACAAATTACACTTTCCTTATTATGCACTTTTTGTTATACGTAGTTTTTGCTAATTGATATGTGCACAGTCTATCAATTACGTAGTCTTTGGTATTTTTCTTTCTCAGCTATACATTTTTTACTTAGATCTTCATTATCTTCTAAACACAACATTTATTATTTTGAATGTATTTTATTGGTTTGCACAGTCTCAGTAATGTGTTTAGTTTATATAGCTCAACTAAACATTACTTTCTCTTTATTAGTAGTCATTTCCTTTATTCCTTGGATTGGCTCTCCTTCTATTTCTCTCAAATGTGCATTACATTATTCAACATTTATTTACTTTTTGAACCATTTTTTAAAATATTCTTTTACCATTTCTCTATTAGCATTGAGTCTCCTCCCTTTGCATTTAATTTTTTCATATTGAATCCTACACTTTTTTGTTATATAATAACTTTTTCGGGAGTGCCTTAACTATCAAGAGCATTCACATTTTTGGATAATATGTATATGGGCCACACCAAATCGATCAAAATATAGTTCTCATGGTTGGGCTAATGTTCGTTAATAACATGTTAAGGAAAACAATGATGGTTAAATAAAATAAAAATGGTTAAATAAAATGATAGAAATTAAGGCAAATGATAGAAATTAAGGCAAACATTAGTTGAAAAATAAAATATACTGAATAAAATTTGAATGCTGACTTGTTACTTACATGCCTTTACCCTATTTAAAGAGTGTAAAAGTTCTCATTTTACATTACCTTTTCTACCTATGTAGGATCTCATTTGTCATTACCTGATTCAAGAAACATGAATCATAGGGGCATCCTCGGGGAGGTATTTTACTATACATGTTGGCTAGCTACAATGAAGTGCATTATCTATATTGTTAAATCCCCAACCCTTGAACATGATATCAGTTCAACATCTCATAAGGGAATATCAGTTTAGAATGCATAATACATTTGGGTTTGCTTTATGTTGACTGCTTGGAGGAATTAATGATTAGTTAAGGCATAATCATTCATGCAACACATAGTTTATTGAATAGTTTGTGTAATTATGATACTATACATATAAATTAGTGAACATATATGAAATCAATGTATAATCGTTGTTGGATATGCGACATATAAATGAATTTGAATGCTAAATCTTTGTATTATAACTTTATACCATAAAGGAATTTGAATGTTTAGAAATATGATCCCTGTTGTGTGCATGTAGTCAAGTATAGTTATAACCATTGTCAGAATGAGATCAATAATAGAAGATATATGCACATTTAAGCACACAATAGATTAATATCCTAAAATAATTCAAAAATAAGCATACCATCAGGGGTGCAAGGAATTAGCAATATAGTTAATGCCCTATTGTGGGAGGCAAAGTATAGGAATGTGAGTTCTATTGGAAGTAGTAACTGAAATTGAATGAATATGCATTCAATGAATTATATGTATCACATATTAATTACACAAAATCTTCAATAAATTATATGTTAAATGAATGATTATGCCATAACTAGTACATAATTTCTTCAAGCAGTCAATAATATAGTCAACATAATACTCCTCAATTATTTAGTGATAATTATGCTAATGTGAAGGATGAGCATTGACAAATGTACATTATGGTCTTGAAAAACACTTATTATGTTCATTTTTATTGATAACATAATCAATTTAATAAGAGAAGGTTCATGGAAACCCATTGGATATATTGCTAACTGCTTAAACTTGATGGTATGTTTATTTGGGAATCATTTTAGGATCTTACCTTATTCTGTCTTTAAACTTTCATATATATTTTACGACTCAACTATTCTCTTAAATGGTGATATGAATGTATGTTTCTAATGTTTAATTTCCTATTTCTAATGAAAAGAGTGACATAAGTGGTGGATAATTTACTATTATGTTTCTCTCAATGTTATGTTTCTATTGTTAACTTGATAAGTGTTTTGCAATCGCACAAGAAACACTAATATTGGGTTCTAAGTTAAGAAAACCATAACATTGAGAGAAACGTAGTAGTAAACTATCCACCATTTCTCTTAACTTAGTATGTAGTATTAACATTTCTTGTGGGATTGAAAAACACTTATTGTGTTCCTTTTTATTTATAACTCTCTCAAGTTAATAATAAAAGGATCATGGAAACCCATTGACTGTATTCATGCCTGCTTGAACCTGATGGTATGCTTATTTGGGAATGATTTTAAGATCTTACCTTGTTTTGTCTTTAAACTTGTATCTATCTTTTATGATTCAACTCATGCTGAGGGTGGTTATAACTATTCCCTTAAATGGTGATATGAATGGATGTTTATAATGTTTTATTTTCTATTGCTAATGGTCTAGTGGACAAAGTAACACATGTGGTGGATAATTACTAATATGCTTCTCTCAATTCTATGTTTCTCTTAACTTATTATGTTATATTAGTGTTTCTTGCAGGATTACAAAACACTTATTGTGTTCCTTTTTGTTCATAACTATATCAAGTTAATAATAGAAGGATCATGAAAACCCATTGATTATATTCATGACTACTTGAACCTAATGGTATGCTTATTTGTGAATGATTTTAAAATCATACCCTATTCTATCTTTAAACTTGCATCCATCTTTTATGACTCAACTCACACTGAGGGTGGTTATAACTATTCCCTTAAATGGTGATATGAATGGATGTTTCTAATGTTTGGTTTCATATTGCTAATAGAAAGAGTGACATATTGTATTATTAGTTGGCATTGGAAAGTTTTCATTTGTAGTCTTATATGAAATATGTTAATGCAATGTATGTAAAAGATGTACATTTTCAGTTTTTGACATTTGCTCGCATTATCTAAGGATAACACTATGAAAGTTTTTAGGTTAGGGTGTGCCAAATTATTTTCATTAACATCAAATGATTACATGAATCTTGAAGATGCTTATGTTTGCTAAATATATATATTTTTTTTCATAGGATTAATTCTAACATATATTTCTTAAATATTTCTATTTGTTATGATACAAACAATGTGTGTTTCAAATACATGTATATTATTTATGGTCCAAGGAAAAAAGTGATAATTTTTAATTCTGCTCCAATTATTGATGGTAAAAAATTAAACTGTTCATTTTTTGTATCTCTTATTCATGGTCTTATGAATCTTTATGATCAGAATGTAGAGAATGTCATTTTTGAAAGCAATTCTAAATTAATGTGTGACCAAATGTCTAGTAAGATTTGTGTAAGAGACAATACACTGGACACACTTCATAGATAAGCAAAGTCACTTGTGCGGTGGTTTTTTGATGTGAAGATCAAATATGTAAAATATGTTAGGGATGTGAAAGCAATGACAAGATGGGGTAGATAAATTAGTGGTGGTTCTTCATCCAATCATACTAACATGGTTTCACCACTTATGAAGTTACAAGACAATGTAATGAGCCTCTTTTGCCACTTTCTAAATCAAAATTGAATATAAATGATGAACAACACACACCAGCATTGTCACTATGACCATGACATGTTGTAAATGATTCCAGTTCATATATTATGAGATGCCTAACATGCAACTCTATATAGAGTTTAGGGGGACTCGAGAGGGCATACATGTTAGTTTATGGAAACTATTTTTATTTATTTACAATATTTCCATTATATTTGTTATGTGTATAATATTGTATTATTTTTTGGGGAGTAGGAAGGAGTAAAAGAATGTATATAGAATCAATGAGTTGAGGGATCTCTCTTGGTAGAAAGTACTTACCATGTCAATTTTTAATCAATATTATAAATGAATGAAAGTTTCATTATGCTCTTCAAGGTTTTTTTCATGATACTTAAATGTTACAAGTGATATTAGTATGTACTATTACATGTGGTTAAGATAATAATGGATGCAAATATAAATTGATGATATTGATTACATCATCACCAAGTATTTCCATTGGTAAGCAATTCCTTCATATAAAGTTAATAAATATGGGCCTTGTATCAAGGATGTAATCACTCAGCGCATAAATCTTGGAAGTATCACTTTGAACATTTTGTAGAATCCCAAATTTGAGTTTCACTCTATTATTTATGAACCCCATAAGAGTGCCAACACACTATAATATGATTTAATTTTTTTTTTTATAAATTTTTTACTACCATCGACAATAAATTGGCAACATAAATAAAATATAACTTAACTTTGCAAGTAAATCATCCATGCATATTCATATTTTACAATAGGTATAAACTAGAATAACTAAAAAGTTAACAACTACTTTGAAATGAACCATATATAATTTAAAAGTCAAGAACTACAATGAAATGAACCATAATAAAGGAACACACTAATTATGATCATTATTATCGATGTTAGAGTTAGGAAACATGTATGTAGTGGAAGTTATTTTAGGGCAAGTCATAAGATGGATTGTAAAGTTTGTCCACATTTTGATCTCTTCTTCATAAAATTTATTTTGTCTTATGTTCCTATAATGATCTAATTCCAAAGTAATAGTCCTAACACTCTCCACAACTTCATATAATCTCAATGATGAAATTTGATCCTCGAGCCACATTTGAGCATATAGTTTTTCTTTCATTGCATGTTCAATACAAAGCTTAAGCTCCTTGTTCTCATTTATTAGAGATGATATGGTTGTATTCATTGCTCAATTATTTACTTAAAGTTGTCTTCCATTTATTTTATAACCTTTTCCTATTACTCCCATACATACAACTTGGTCTTCAAATGCCTTAGTTCACAATCTCAAAGGTCTTCATCCACCTTTGCATTCATTTCTTCAAGACTTTCAGATTGGTCCATAAAATTTCTTAGGGGAGTGGGGTTGGGATTTTTGAAAGCTAAACAGAAGTAAAACCATAGATATTGAGTAAGTATATGACACAAACAAATATCTAATCCTATGAAAGGATGTCACCTGAAGTCTGATTGTTGGGATCACAATATACAATCAAAATGTTAATTAGTTTCCTTTTGACAACTTTATTGGTTCCTTTCCTTTTATTTTTATTTCTTTCCATTAATTAACAAACAAAAACATTGTATTATAAAGACATGTAACTTCATTGGTTCTTAAAATGTTTATATCAAAATGGAAAATAATACACCATTATACAAAATGTGAAGGGTATTATACAAATACGTAAGATATAGGACATTATATAGTCTATAATAAGATGGACAAAAATAAAAATTATACAAACATATGGCTCATTAGTTCTTTTTATTTATATATCAATATGGACAATAATAGACCATTACACATAATGTAAATGGTATTATACAAACATCCAAGATGTAGGATATTATACAAACTGCAATAAGATGGACAACATTAGACCATTATACATATCGATGGTTCATTGGTTCCTTTCCTTTATGTATTAAGATAGATAACAACAGACCATTACACATAATTTAAAGGGTATTATATAGACAACCAAGATGTAGGGTATTATACAAACTATAATAAGATGGATAACAATAGAACATTATATAGATTGATAGTTCACTGGTTCCTTTCCTTTATGTAATAAGATGGAAAATAATAGACTATTACATAGAATGTAAAGGGTATTATACAAACTAGTAAGATATAGGGCATTATACAAACTATAATAAAGGGTGTTATACAAACAATGAATATATATACTTGATATGGGTTTACCATTACAAAGAATGTAAAGGTTGTGAGTTTTTCCTTACATCTAAGAAGGTAAATAAACATCCTTGCAACTTTGATGATGTTCATGTATAAAGTTGCAGTGTGACTCTATACCCAAAGGAAATGCTAAAATGAAGAAATCCAGATGTTGTCCTATGGAGGGAGCAAAGGGGTGTCTATGATGATCACTTTCTTATTGTTATTCCATTTTATAATAAAACATTTTTATGATGACTTACACACTCAACCTTTGAATATGAACATAACAAGTAATTAACACATGTCATGATGAATGAAGCTCTATTATATTTCATTATGAGCCATACACACATGACACTTTTAGATGGTACATGCCATGTGTCATATAACATGTCAAATACATAGGGTAAATTAATATTTGATTAAAAAAACTATGTCAATGCAATTTGTTATCTTTGGTATTTAACATGGTTGTATGCATCATGGAATGGTAGTAAAGCTAAGATTATGAAGATCATTAGTTTCTTGTTAGTGAATAATATTCAAACCAAATAACTTAAATACAAACTAACAACTCTTATCGAAGTACTTGGGTGAGCATAAATAACAAGAACACATTAAGACATAACTAGAAAACAAAATAAAAATTCCCTTTTACCCTCCTTGTAGTTCCAAATTCACTTGTTGAGGTAATTGGATTGATCAATTTATGGACAATAATGTCTTTGTCATTGTTGTTCATGCATCATCTCCCCTTGTTCACCTTGGGTTGGTTTGATTTAGCTTCGCATGTGAAGCTCTCCTATAGGAAATTTTGCATTAGTTCTTTGCACTAAAAATCTTAGTTTAGAGGTGTCTAGGAACTTGTATTTATAGGTCTTATAACTAACTCTAACCCTAGGGAGGTTAGGTTTAAAACTAACCTAGGTTGAGTCAGTCTAACCCTGGGTTAAGTTAGGCTAACTATGGGTTGGTCAAAGATAATCATGAGGGCCATGTGAGACACATGGGTCAAAAATGATTGTCTCCCACCCAATTTTTGATATTTTACAAGTGGATTGACAAGTCACAGAAGATATTTTGGTTGAATTTATGAATTTACAAAAATATAAATTCATTAATTCTCCACGATCCACTTGGCCATTTGTCATGAGAGTTGAGGAATAAATTTAATTAGTGAATTTAGAAAATAGGAAATTATAAAAGCTATGGATTTTATATATTTGTGTGATGTCATGATGGTGTCATCAAATCCAAATTTATGAATTTCTAAAAATAGAAAGTTACTTATTATCCATGCAATTTTTTAACTATGCATTTAATTGGGTTTAATCAATTAAACAATTTTGATCAGGTTAATTGTATTTTTTGAATTTATGTAAGGTTATCCCTCACCCTTGGTTGAAAACATCAATTTTCTAGGTTGAAATTTGACTGGGGATGAATTAGAGAGAGGTTATTATTGCATACAGGGTAATGCCTCAATTAGGGATGTATTGACATGATTTAGGGCACTTACATCCAATGTGTGGATGAATTTGGAATGAATAATGATTTTTAAGCTTAATTTTTGTTGTTAGAAAAAAAATAGTCTAATGTCCGTTTAGACAAGGAAGTGGACAAAAAGGAGTGTATACATTTTTCCCTTGTTTGAGAAGGCATTGAAATGCATAGGAATAATAATGTCTTTTCAAAGAACAAAAAATTTGTTAAGAAGAAAAATGAAGACAAAGATTGAAAAATGATGCTCCAAACAAAGTTTAGGAAGCCCATGATGTCCCCTTGAGGGAGTGGTTGACACATACGATTGATGGATGGTCCCTCAAAAAGAATCAAGAAGAAGAATGAAATTAACACATGGGTAAGATTAATCCAATCGAGCTAATGCTTGCATGAATTGATGAAAATATTGATTTGACCAAAGGTGGTTATAATCAGTAACAGAGGCTGAGACATTGATTTTTCCAAAGATGGTTATAATTAGTGGCACATGCATATACCCTAGTAGGGTTGATGGGTCAAAATAATGATTTTATAAAAGGTGGTTATAATCATTTGAATGACCTGGATTGAATAATTATTTTACCCTAGTAGGGTAGATTTAAACATAATAAACTAGTTGTGCCCTAATAGGGTAGATTGGCAAGCATAACTCAAGGATATAACCTATTACATAGATTAAAGATGAGTGGACGCAAACTTAGATACAATGGCCTAATGAATGAATAATCCATAAAAAATAAGCACATGAGGATGTGCAAAGTAATGAAAGAGATGATTGGAAGGATAATGGTGGCTGAACTAACCCGAGATACATCATATATCTAAGCTCTATCTATATAGTCTAAATAGACCTCAGGCCAATGTAGTTCACCCAAAAGTGGGAGAAAATGAAATGAGGAATAAAATAGAAGAATAAGAATTGATTGAGGTGAATGATTCAGTTGTATTTTCCAATGCAGAGATGATCATACTCATTAGCATTAATACAATCACAATGGTTAATGAGTTGATTTGATCAAGGAGGGTGGGAGGATTTTCCAAAGTGAATAAGGAAACATTTCAGCAACACCATTTCTTATAAGCTCCACTGAACTAATTTTTATTATAGCACATGATAGTATGCATCATGATATAACACACCATGATGACCTGGTCGTAATGTGCATAAGGATTGACTCCCAATCTAATAAATAATTGAAAATAATACATCAATGATAAAAACCATGATGATAATGTTGATGTATGAATATGGATGGAATTGAGTACTATGTGCAAGGAATCACCCAATGAATGCATATAGACTAATTCAAGGCACAAATAGTGGAAGCAAACAAATAGGCAAACAAACAAATAACTAAGCACAAAAAAAATTGAAAGTAAAAGAAAAAAAAACATCCTATTGTCAACCAAGTCAATATCTACATGTGAAGGATTAATTGAATGATAAATAGGTAGTGCCTCCAAACAAGGCTATTTTAAAGGAAATAACATGTAGGGATAAGATATCCTAATATAACTTCATGCTTTGGTGTTGCCTTAATAAGGTGAAAGCTATGAGTTTGGCCTAGAAGGTATGAATTGGACACCCACCATGAATTTACCCTTGCAGAGCGGATCAAGGATGGTTGACTAGGTTCAGATAGGATAAATGTTTTTGGATTTTGGGGTTTTATATATCTCTAGGAGATTGTAATCTAATTTTATAATTTGTAGGATTTATAAATATTTTTGAATGTTTTTGGAAGTTTTGGGGTATCTTAACTCATTAGAGATTGACAAGATACTGCTTGTAAAATGATGAGATCATGGTTTTAGGTTGCTCACTAAATGAAAAGAGTGTGGTAAAGAGGTGACTAAGCTGGCCTCACCATGAATTGAATGCTACCTACATAGTCCAAATGGACCTCAAGTCACTGTAGTTCTACCTTCAATAGTGAAGGTGGTAAATTGCTTCCAATGTTTTGGTGCTTTTGGTATCTCCAATCAATAGAGAATTACAAGATACAACATGGTCCAAACACTTAAAATGGTGAGAGCATGGTTAAGGTTTCCCACAAAATGATGAGAGCATAGTTTTAGAATATTAGTAAATAGTAATAAGTCAACATATTAATCCCACATTCATTGGGATTAGAGACTACTGATGGATAAGGTAGGATAAATAAAAGCCTAATATAATGCAAAAAGCCACAAATAAACTTTGATGGAGCTAAACCAAAGGAAGGGTTCCTTCATGAGGAGGTCATGGATTCTTAAATTATGTGAGAGCTTAAGTGAAAACAGTAGTAGTTACCACTATGAGCTGAATTTTATAAGATGGTCATCTATCAGGATCTATAAAGCCTTTTTGACAAAAGGCCATCATCACTATGAGCTAAGTTTTTTGGGTTGTAGCTGAGTGGAGACCTACAAAGATTTTATTTAAAGGTTTTGTAGGTTATGTTTATTAAAAATCATCAACGTGGTGAGAAATAGGGGATAAAAGACCCCTAATTAAAGAGCTACAGATCCAATCTTTGTAAAAGGTGGTTATGTATGCATCCTTTATCCTAGTACTTTGGTACCAGTGATTTGTGGGTTTCATTAAGTGGGACTTTACTAGCATGAATCCCAGTAACCAAATATATTGCATATACAGCTAGAGAAGGTGAGGTAAATTTGACAACCATTCATAAAACCATAGGGCCCATGAGGACCTCGATATACAAAAACAAAACTAAACATTGGATGTAAATTATAGTATATGGATATCCATGATGTGCCATGACATGGTAAAATAAATAAAAGGGAATGTGACTGCATATAATTACTTTGTCGATATGACCATTTGACTAAGGGTTATATGCCCATGACAAAAGGTGAGTGGACGTGACCTTTTATAAGTGGTACAACTGTTTGATAAAATTAATGATGTCATTGGACCCATTTAGTTGATAAAGTGGATAAGACATCATCAAATAAAAATGGTCATGTGATATATAAAACCCATCAGCTTGAGAATAAAGTCATAACTTAAATTTGTTTGTTTTTGAGGGTCGTGATAGAGGAGGGAAGCGTGAAGGTTGATAATGACACATAATGAAAACAATGGGAACTCATGTGGGGATGATCAATGACCACCACCTCCTGCCATGATCTATGAGGTGAATGTTTAGATATTTTATATGTTACATCGAGTGATGGACCTTATAGAATAACTATTGTGAAATTAATAACCAATGGAGATTTAGCCTCAGCCTCAATGAAGAAGGTGTGAGTTTCACTATACAAGATGTAGAGTATGGGAGCATAACCCAAGGCTAATAGAAAATGATCAGCTACCAGTTTATCATAGAAAGATTCCCCACTATCCAAGGGGATGCATGATGAGGTGACAAAAGGCATTACTCATGCGAGATCAACAAAATAAGCATATGGATGCAATGGTTATGCCGACTGAGTATGGTGCAAGATCAAGAGTGAAGTATGAGTTTTTTGCCTAGGGTGATGCATGTGGAAGAAGGGATCAAAATATGCCCACTAATAACCATTGATGTAGGAAGGAACATAGATCAATTAGTGCGACTTATAATAGTGTGAAAAAACTATGGGGAAATTGGCCATGTAAGTTGAACATGTTTGAGGAGGAATGTTGTTGATGCTAGTTTAATAAGTAATAAACAAGGAGGATAACTTGATTTGAATCTAGAGTCACTAGATAATAAGTATAATTTTAGGAGAATAACTAGACTAAGGCACAATGCCTAAATAGTAAAAAGGTTTGTATGTACTTTAGTCGATATTGGTGTAATCTTATTATCGTGTGCTTTGTGTGTACCCTTATTTGTATGCTTTGTTCATTCATTGTTTATGCCATGGTCATGAGATGTTCTGATAGTTATAATATACTTATGTTGTATGACTTATATCTATATTTATTCATAGATGCAAGTCTGTATTAACACATAATGAATCATATTTACTCTTATTTATTACTCATGGATTGAAGCATGTGTTTGGGTATTTCAATGGTTTTGATATATCGAAAAGATGCTTCCATCATATTGCTAAAAGACTTTGTGAGAAAATTTTTGTTGTAGCTTTTGATTTTATTACAAACTAGTTAGGCCTAAGATCACATTCAATGCTTTGATGTGTGACCATGCCACTCTAATAAATTACATTTGGACTGACCTAGACCTTATGAAATTTTGACAATGAAATTATGTATAAGGAAAGGCTTGAAAAAAACATAAAATTATAACCCCTCATTACCTTAACTTATCCAAATTTACCTTAATCTTTCCAAAAACATGTAATAAGACTCTAATGAAGGGGATAATGACAAGACTAAGGGTTTTGACTCACTCTTCTTGAATAGACCTTGCAGGAGACCTTGATCATTATTCAGAACAACACCACTCTTCACCATGACAAGAAAAACTATGACCAAGTCAAGAATATTCAAGGGCTAATAATAGATTCAAACAAGTATATATAACAAGTTTTGAATGTTAATCACCTATGGTATCCAAATTTAGCTAACATAAACTTTGATTTGCATGTAAGACCCTTGTTCACTAGTTGAAAAGATGCAAAATAAAGATAAAATAATAAGAGAAGGCATAAGGAAGGGTTAGGACCCAAAACATGCTAAAAAATGATCATTGGACACTAGTGTTGAACTGGACACTAGCACACCATGTTAGTGTCCTAGACCACACTAGTGTCTTGGGATCACAAAACTAAGCAAAAAACTATACAAAACAGGCCAAGGGGCCTTTTAGACAAGGATGGGATGGCATAGGACCAGTGGAGGTACATCAAATAGGATAAATAAGTAGTAATAAATATCAAAAGACCCAAAGTGCCTACATGAACAAGACTCACATTCATCACTAAGACCTTCCTATGAAAGAATAACAAAAGACATAGTACTTATGGTTTCTTAGCCAAATTAGGGTGTTTTCATTTAACCCTCCCATTTTATTTTAGTAATGTAATGCAATATAAGTGATAGAGTAAAAGGAAAAATAAAATGTGTACCTATGATTACCTATGTGATCAATATATGTGGAGGATAAATGTGCTCTAGCCCTGGCCCACAGAAGTGGACAAGTGCTGGAATGTTGTCTGTGAAGAGGAAATATATAATGTGGAATCCCCTATACTAAATATAAATGATGAATTTAATTATGAGGAGAAAAACCCTATTTTGTCCCCACCTTGATATGTAGACTGAGTCATGAGAGGTATCTAAAAATGTGGATAAATAAGCCCTGAATTCCCCCACTCTAGTATGTAATTTAAATTTGAGAATTATATGTAAATGTGGAGAATTAAGCCCTACTTTCCCCCACTCTGGCTTAATCTACTTGGAGGTCATGACTTTCAATCAGCCTTTGTAATCTCATTCTGGTGACAAACTATGGATCAACCATTATAGTAGAGTATATGACCCAACCTAGTGAAATCTTAGGGACATCCTAGTGAGAATTTACATATCTGATAATATACGCTTAGATAATGGTATAATGTGCCATCCAATCTATATAATCTAGTGGAATCTTATGAGTAATGTAAATGTGTGCCCTGTGTCTAAAACTGTATTTGTAAAGGGACAATGTACCATGTATGTGCCCCATAGTCATAATCTAAGTCTAGAACTATGTTGAAACCTTGTGTAAAATATAAAAATGTGAACCAATATCTAACAAGATTATGGAACACTATAGATCTGATTCAACTTGTGCATCTGAACATCTGAGCAAATATGTGTATCTAAATATTTAAGTCAATTTAAACCAATCTGAGTCAATCTATGTGTATGAATCAATTTTTGTGTATTTGGGTATATGAATCACTGTACATCTAGGTATATGAATCAATTTATGTATCTAGGTATCTAAATCAATCTATTTTTTGGGTATCTATATCACTATATATTTGGGTATCTGAATCACTGTATATTTAGGTATCTCAATCACTATATATTTGGGTATCTGAATTGATGTGAAATAATATATGTATGACCCCTTTTGGTGAGATATCTAAGACTATGGTAAGGGTGTCAAGCCAAAAGTGATGTTGGTAAGCATGTTAGTGATAGTTAACATTTCTAATATGAACATAGGATTGATTATTTTGATGTTTGTAGGAGAATTATTTTTGGAAACTGGGACCAATATAGACTTGTGATTTATAGTGGGTTGTTAAGGAAACATATGTTTTGTCGTTTTGTGGAATCAATTTGATTGGAATGTTAGTGTAATCAAAATGGTGTGTTGGATATCATGGTCAAGTCTCACACATAATAAACAAATAAAAAATCATAGCTATGGTTCTTGAGATATCGCATTTGGAAAAAATCTAGTACTAGTTAGAAAAATTGGCATGCAAGGTCAACTTAGGTAGGTGACATTTTTAAAATATGGCTTAAATAGGTTAGTTAATTGGTTTGAAAAATCATTTTAACCACTTGAATTGAGAGAAATTTTTGTTCTAATCTTAGAAACATGCCGAGGAGATGAGGAGAGAACATGACCCATTATGAGGAGGTGGAGGTGCTCATCCAAGCTTGGGAGGAGGTTATCTTGGTAAGGAAACTATCATTTTTATTATTTTTGACATATTTATTGCCTTTTTCATCATTTTTAGTGAAAATTTGGTAGTTTAGGGCCTTATTGTAGAGGACCACTCTAGTGCCTTCAGTATGTCTCTAGTTTCCTAGGTTGTAGCATTATTATATTGAGTATAATGCTACTATCCAGGGTGTAGTGTTAGTGTCCACTAAATCTAAGTTTGCCAATTTTGCTTTTAATTTGTGCTTGATGACTATTAATACATGTTTATTTATCCTTTGAAGATGTTAATGTCAAATTTGGCTGTGTTTTATAGGCATATACACATATGAGGGAGTTTTGAAATGGTTAGATGATGGAGTGTTTACATGTACTACCATTGATAGATGATGAGAGGGCAGTGATCAATAGGGTTGGTTTGGGTCATGCGGCATCACTTGCTCTGATGCCCTGGGACAATCATATGAGGATGATGTTGTGAGATAGGTGGAATGTTGATACTTGTACATTATGGTTGCCTACTGGGGAGATGACTATGACATTGGATGATGTGTATATGATATTGAGATTGCTCATTACTAGTCAGAGGGTAGTGCTATAGGAAGCTATTGGGTATAGAGCTATAAAGTAAATAGCTAGGTACTTTACAGCAATGCCCATAGGGACCCATCGATCGAGGAGTAACAGTGATGTTTTATTATCTTTGATTGTTATGGTTAATGTTCCATGGTTGTGGAAGTTTTTGGTAGTGCTACTAATTTTTTTTGTTACTATGAATGGGGGTGGGGTATTTATCTCATAAGGATGCATGGTATAGTACAATATATAGAGGAACATGAGACCATACACTCGTGGGGTCACACAATGCTAGCTCACTTGCATTAGGATTTGTACCATTTTAATTAGGATTTATGCATGGGTAGCATTGGATCTTTGATATTATTGCATTGTTATGATTATGAGCATATTACAGTGGATAAAATGGAGGGGTTTTTGTGGATTTCTTGGGCTCACCCATAGATGTTTGCAGAGAGATGGATTGGTATGTCATGTATGCACTTGAGAAACATAATGAATTATCGATAGGTGTTGGATCAATTGATAACTAGAGACATTATTTGGAGACCTTATAGGGGCTTTTAGGGGTGGCTTGAGGATGGTGTTCAACTGAGGCAGGTTCAAGCAAGCTACTAGTTATATGACCATTAAGTCAATTTATTTGAGAGATTTTAGTATGAGCAGGTGACACGTCAGTTTGGTGTCATCCAAGATGTGCCACCAATACCATGGGTGTGTTTGAGGAGTTCTCAAGCACCAATGAGGTGGGATAGTAGGTCAAGACCCATAATTACATATTTGATTATGATTCTAGTGATTGAATGAGATCTAGTGCCATATATACCTGATGTAGATGACATAAGAGTGATTGATTCCTACATAGTATGGTGGAGGCAACATAGATGGCCACCACTATTTCCAAGATATAGGGATATCATGCAAGAGTTATTAGATACAGAGCCCATTAGGGAAGTTAAGGGTACATTATCATTGTGTATTTATATGTTTAGTTTAGTTTAGTGTTTGACTTATCGATGGAATATCTAATGCACTATGTTGGTATGTGTAGATCTAGGAGACGATGAGTACTGGGAGATGATTATCAAGGATACACTATGAGAGATGACATGACATATCCTTGATGATATAGTGGATGATGGGCTAGTGGATAAGATCATAGGAATTGTAGGCATTCATGCACATCTATTTGATCAAGCAATCATTGCCACCGTAGCATATAGATGAGCAAATAATGATAGAGATGAAGCATATACTGAGATGTAGAGGTGAGATATACCCCCACCTAATGTTCTAGATGGGGTAGGTGATATGATTGTGGATGACTACATCTGTCTATAGTGAGAGTATGTAAAGGTGATGGCTGAGTTGGTAGTACTATGAGATATAGATAGGAGATTTAGGTCTTGATCGAGATCTAGAGGGGATACGAGGGAATCTATTTCTAGTGTTAATGTATCTGAGAGTGAGAGTGAGGAAGGTTTTTTTGGTGACCAAAATATGATTATTAAGTGATTATGTATTGTTGTATTAAAACTTGTTTCAAATTATATATATATATATATATATAAGAGTATATATATAAGCAATAAATACAACCAAAACACTTACTCAAGTAAACGATGTTACATGTTATCATGCTAGATAGCATAGCACCCATGTACCAAAAATTCCATATATATATATATATATATATATATATATATGGAATTTTTGGTACATGGGTGCTATGCTATCTAGCATGATAACATGTAACATCGTTTACTTGAGTAAGTGTTTTGGTTGTATTTATTGCTTATGTTTTGATAGAGAGATGTATTTGTTCGGCTATGGAATTGTAATTGATTAATCATAAGTATATGGATGTTGAAGTAGATATTTATATCAGATTAGGAATGTTAGTTGTTAGTTATTATAGAAGTGTCATTGTATAGCTAAGTGTGGATCATGTGATTGTGATTTGCACTATCTGAATCCAGATGGCATGCTAAACAAGTGACCATACTACTAAAGATTGTGTATAAGGAGATATTGATGCCCCTGTGTGAATGCTACAATGCCTATCAACACATGGGTCAATACAATCTCTGTATACATAATAATTATTATCCCAATGTCTATTGATTTTATGAGTTGTAATATGGTTTGTTCCGTATTCTCTACAAATGATGTGCCGGATGATGCTAAGTAGGATGAAGGGTGATAATTTCTCTTTCTAGTAATGTAAGTAATATATCATGAGGTCTGTCTCTATCATGAAATTGTATGGCCCCACTACGAGTAATTTGGGTTCACAAAATGTTTTAATTGTTTAGGACTTAAACATATAAATCTTAGGTTATTAAAGGGGTTGGGTATAGGGGGTAAATTTAAGTAAATATTACAAATAGATATATCAAACTAATTTACCCAAAATGTAGGCACAATGGGAAAATTGACTTATCTGGAGTGAAACAAGCATTGCCATAGGTCAAGAAGGTCAGAACAGGCTTGAAGATCTATCATGAATCTTTCATTCTAGAACTGGGGTTGAAAACTACCTTTAGACAATAGCTCGGTTGGGAGGACAGTAGGATTACAGTCCTTGTGTCCAAGTTATAGTGCTAATTTCCTTCTATGGAAACTCTGCCTGAGACTTCTAGGGGTGTTGTGGGAGGGTTTAAGAGACTTGTAGGTGAATTTTGAACTCATTATCCTTTGTCTATTCACTATTTTGCCAAATCTTTTCCAAATCCTAATGATCACCTTCACACATGAAATAATAGTGAAATAAAATGAAAAAGGAAGAGAAAAATTGAGTTATGGTATGTTACAATTGTGTGATGCAGAACCCCTACTATCCTAACCACTACTTACATTAACCCCAATGATGGGGGTCTCAAATTGCATGTAGTTCTCCCTTAGGGGACATGCATAATCAATGCACATTGTATGCAAGAATAACTTTCATTTAGGCCCTTCTTTGATCATGCATGCAAGTCTACATGTGAGTTTTGAGTAATATACAGTGTGTTTAGCTATACTATTGACTGATTTTATGTAATTATATGCCAAAATAGTAAGTGTTACACATAAAATGCCTTGTGAGGCTCTTTATATAGAATGAACTTTGATTTGAATGTAAAACCCTTATTTTTTGGCCAACAAGATGAAAAATAAAAATAAAATTCATAAGAGAAGGCTTAAGGAAGGGTTAGGACCCAAAACACACTGAAAAAGTGACCGTTGGACACTAGTGCTAACTTGGACATTAGTGCACCTCCTAGATCATACTACTGTCATGGGATCAAAAAACTGAGCCAAAAACTATGAAAAATAGGCCAAGGGACCCCTAGGACTGGGATGGGATGACATATAACCATTGGGGGTGAAACAAATAGGATAAAAAATTCATAAGAAAGATCAAAAGACCCAAAGTGACCACATGAACAAGACTCACATTTATCACTAAGACCTTCCTGTGAAAGAACATCAAAAGACATAGTACTTGTGGTTTCTTGACCAAATTAGGATGTGTACAAGAACTCCTTCAGACTAATAATATAATGAGGGATGACCCACCCATAATATCCATCTTCCCCCTAAGTGAGAAGAGGTGAAGGAAAGTATCTTGCTTAAGTTTATTTAAATTATAATATATAAGACCACTTATTATTTTTAATATACAAATAAATCTTAAATTCAAAGACATTAACACACCAATATATTTAATAGCGAAGTGAATGTATTTATAACATATTAACTCAAGTTCAAATCCCACAAACAATCAAGATACCCATAGTAGAGAACATATAATTCACTGAATGACATGGTGGAAGAACATGAACTAGAACCCCAACTTATATTCTAGATTATATGTAGGCCAACAAATTCCACATTAACATATATAAAAAATATACCAATATATTTAACACTTTTATATTTTAATATATTACTTAGAGTGCATTAAATGCCATTCAACATGAACCCAACTCTTTATGTAAAACTGTGTATACCTGCTATGGTAAAAGGGCTCAAAACTTCAAGCCTCAAATTTATAGTGGTTACCTCCCTCCCATGCAATGTGTAAAATCCCCACTTTTAGATTTCAATAAGTACTCTAAGGAAAACATCCCAAAAAAAATTTGTATTAAAATTTATCTTAAAAAGATATAAAACTTTAAAGTCCAAGTATACTCGCATTCATTCCTCCTTATGGTCACCGATTACATAGAGGTCGATTACACAGAGGTCAATTTAACACAAGTCAATGTCATTAATTTCACCACATAGCAATGTCTCCATTTTCAGCAAAGTCATCAATGCAAAGTCACCATTCTGTAAAATAAATGATAGCAAAATAGAGGACATAATAGGCAAAGTTGTTGATTAGCATGGCGAAGTCACCGATTAGTGACAAAATAAAATGATGGGAATTTTGATCATAAAATTGAAAACTTAAAGGTTGGAATGATATTTTTATGAATTTTAAAGGTTCCACATCACTCATTTGGTCCATATGGGGTGCGTGTTCCTATCGGGCATGCCGTTATGTAACGTTAGGAATCTGAAGAGCAATAAATGTCATTAGTTCCTTATTAGTCAATCATAAGATAATTCAAGTATAAAAATGCAGTGGAAACTAAACCACTCTTACCTAAGTACTAGGTTGAGCTTATTACAATGAACAAAACTAAAAATAAGAGAAAAACATATAACAATGTTGCCTTCCTTGTCAAAACTAGTGTTCACTTTTTGACATAGAGCATATTCTTGCTCGGTTTATTGCATTAGATACTTTGATCAATGCATTCTCTATCTTGGAAACACTTCTCTATGACCATATGTGGCTTTTATTTTCTTTTCTTGGCTTGGTATGAAGCTTTTTGATATCAATTTAAAATTATAACATTACTTTCAGGACTTCTTGAAGGCATTCTTGTAGAATAGTCTTACACACAAAAGCTTGTTTAGGTAGAGTGAGGGCACTTGTATTTATAGGTCTCAAAACTAACTCTAACCCTAGGGAGGTTAGGTTTATTTCTAACTTTGGTTGAGTCTAAAATAACTTAGGTTGAGTTTAGGTTAACCCTAGGTTGGGTTAAAGCAATTATGAAGGCTTGACAATTCATTTTAGATGTTTATGAGTCATGACAACTCATAGAAGATATTTATGAGATTGTGACTCACATTTTCTTAGAATTTTTAAGAATTAATAAAATATATTATTAGCTCCCTTGACTTTGACCTCATGCTTAATGAAAAACTCTTTTTTTATTAAATGTAATTCCCTAATTCAACTTGGAATTTTTACTTAAACAAGCTAATTAAATTTTGCTTTTTAATTAATCTTGTTTAGGGTTTTTTGGTATTTATGAATTATTTTTAAATGTTTTGTATTGGTAGATCAATAGGTCAAGAATGTCAATTTGTTAGGTCACAATTTGACTAGGGTTGAATCCAAGTTAGGTTATGGATGCATATAGAGTAATACCCTAAATAGGAAAGCCTCAACATATTTCTGGCCAATTAAGTCCCATGTGTAGATGAATTTTGGCAATCTAGATTATTTCTAGGCTTAAATTGTCTCATTTGATAGAAATTGGGTTGAATCCCAGTTTAGACATGGAAGTGGCCAAAAATGAGCATCTGCAGGAGGAAGGGTGATCATTCCTCTATCTAGTAGTATAATTAATATATCATGAGGCCTATCTCTATTTAAAAATTGTATGGCCCCACTGCAAGTCCTATGCTCTATCCATTGTAGGAGATGATGTGTAAAGTGGTTCTTTGCCTTTATTGAGTATCTTGATTGGTTGTTTCTGTTCTATGTTTTCCTTACTCATAGATGGATTAGGTAATTATACCATATTGGATGATAGTAGTTGTGGGAGATCCAAATCCAAATTTGCCTCTGAATCTATCTCAACTAGTCCCAACTTCTTCTCTAATGCCATAACTATGTTACATAGATGCCAAAATGATTTGGATGTCTCATATAGTAATTTTTCCTTAATATGGAAGATGAGACCTATATAAAATATGTATTATACCTCTAAATATGGTGGCTGATATATCAACTATTTAATGCCTGATTTAAACTATAGAATGTAGTCACTCATTTTTTCTGACTTACCTTGGTGTAGTGAAGGCAACCTACCATTTGTGACTCAAGGTCCCTTATTCTATATTTAATGCATGAGAAAGACTTATTCTAACTCATCGTATGTATGTAGTGAACCATTGGGGAGTGAATGATGAAACCAATTTAATGCCTCACCCTCTAAAGTCTGTGGAAATAACTGTAAGAGAATCAAACTACTAGTTGCACATGCCATGGCTTTCCCATAGGTTTTAAGGTGAAAGTATTGGTTTCCATGTCCATTGAACTTCAGTAATATTGGTATCTAAAACTACTTTGGTAACTTTGTAGTGAAAATTCTATGCATGATAAGGTTGCCATAGATTACATTAGAATCAATTTGAGAGTGGTTACTTTATTTTCCAATGTGAGTTGGTGTACTTGCTATTATAAATCACCCACAACATGCATCAAATATATTACCTCTTGTGAAGGTATATTATCATCATCAAGGGGTTAATTTAATTTAATTATAGCAACTGGTACTCTGCATCAAGGACATTTTTTAAGGAGAATTGGTTTTCTTTTTGTAACTTTTAGAGGGGTGATAGCTTGGACCTGGTGAAAGGGAAATAGGATATCACCCTCGTAGAGATTAGGATGAGAAATGAGTTATAATGTAGTAAGGGGGGTTAAGGGATATTCATTGGTATCTCTTATTTTGTTAGTTTGTAAAGAAGTATCACATGCTAATGGACTATAAGATACATTATTATCATGCAAATGTAAATTTTGTAAACTAGGAACACAAGTATAAGTTCATTTGTGTTTATCTGAAGGCACATTATCATTTTCACTTACATTTGATAAGCAATAAATTTGAACATGAGAGATGGGTGAAGTAGAGAGAGAACTAGAAGGACTAGACTCAATTTCTTCTTCATCAAGATCATAGTAATCATCATTATTCCAAGGTTCATCAAAATTAGAGTTTAATTCACTTATAGAGGTAAGAGTATAAGAATTTTCATTTGCGTGCTCACTAAGACAGAGAGTATAAGAGTATTTTAACTTTTTACTACTATGAAATATGTCATAATGTATAGGTATAATGCGATGCATGTCTTCACTAGCTATGAGTGGATTGCAAGTATGATTCTTATTTTCAATCTTGGAGTCAAGGGTAGAAGAAGTAGCAACCATGTTTTCATTTGGCATATTATGACATGTAGGAGAAGAGTTAGAGATATGTGAATTATCAACATTTTGCAAAGAATCATTGTGTTGAGCTTTGAATGTAAAATAATGTGATAAAATAATTTCATCCACTTTAGTTTGTGCATTGGTAAAAGGTGTAATATCATTTGTACATTCTTTTTAAAATTGAATTGATAAGGGTAAAGAAGATGCATTACTCTTTTCTATATTACTTTAATCATGCAAAAGTATATTTTATTTATTTCACTTATATTATATCAATTTGAAAAAGGAGGTGGCAAAAGTGGTTGAAAAGCCAAGACCACATTAGAACAAAGCACTACCAACAAGAGGTTATTTTGACGTTATATTGTTAGTTTAATTTCAAGAAGTAGGAGAAGAGGGAGAGGAAAGAGAAGAAGATGCATCTAATCTATCCTCACCAACATTTTCATTATCATGCTCATAGTAATCATCATATCCATCATTAAAACAATCATCATCATCATCATTATAAATGAAATCATTATCATGTGCTGATGTGCAATCTTGAAAATTTGTCCATTCATTCTTATAATTATGAGAAAAGATTAGAAATTCATCAACTAGGTGAGGGGCAAGAGGCTTCTTGGATGTCATTTTAAACTTGCCAAAGAAGAGGATGTAAACAATGATCAACAAGCACACAATAGGTAGAATGTAATTTAACATAGGTATATATGAAAATATGCTAAATATTCAATCTAATATATGGTAAAAAACTATAATTTTATTTGAAACCTTAAGGGCTAGTAGTTGGATGTATAGTGACCTAGTATGCGGATTTAAATTTTTTTTACAGTTTGTAGACAAAATTTAAAGTGTATTAAATTAATGAAACCCTATTAGAGGACTGATTTGGATCATTTATGTTATGCAAAAATCAAAATTTTATAGCCCTAATTTTATTACACAAAAATGGGGAAGGTAAACCCTCGAACGGAACTAGGGTTTTAAGCAATATTCAAAGTAATTTAGATTCACCAAATATTTTAATTGTTTAGGACTTAGACACATAAATCCTAGTTTGTTAAAGGGGCTAGGTATAGGGAGTAAATTTAAGTAAATATTGAAAATAGATATATCGAACTAATTTACCTAAAATGTAAGAAAAATGTAAAAATTGACTTATTTGGAGAGAAACAAGCATTGTCAGAGGTTAGAAAGGCTGGAATGGGCTTGAAGATCTATCATGAATATTTCATTCTGTAACTAGGGTTGAAAAATGCTTTCAGATAATAGCATGGTTAGGAGGACAACAACGTTGCAACGTTAGTGTCCAAGTTACAACGTTAATGTCCTTCTATGGAAACTCTATCCAAGAATTCTAGGGGTGCTATGGGAGGGTTTCAAAGACCTGTAGGTGAAGTTTGAGCTCCTGATCCTTTGTCTGTGTCACTATTTTGCCAAATCTTTTCCAAAACCTAATGAACACATGCACACATGAAACAACAACAAAATCAAATGTAAAAGGAATAGAAAAAATGGGTTGTGGAATGTTATGATCGTGTGATGTAAAACCCCTATTGTCTTGACTGCTACCTACATTAACCCCAATGATAGGGGTCTTAGATTGCATGTAGTTCTCCCTTAGGGAATATGCATAATTGACGTGCACGATATGATAGAATGACTTTCTCTTAGGCCCTTCTTTGATTAAGCATACAAGTCTATATATGATTTTTGAGTAATATGCAATTTGTTGAGCTATATTATTGACTTGTTTTATGTAATTATGTGTCAAAGTAGTAAGTACTAGATGTAAAATGCCTTGTGAGGCTCTTTATATAGAAGGAATTTTGATTTGAATGTAAGACCCTTGTTCGCTGGCCAACAAGCCGCAAAAGAAAGATAAAATCATAAGAGAAGACTTAAGGAAGGGTTAGGACTTAAAACACACTGAAAAAGTGATTGTTGGACATTAGCGCATAATGCGCTACTGTCATGGGATCACAAAACTGTGCAAAACCGGCTAGGAGGCCTCTTGGACTGGGATGAGATGACATAGGACCACAGGGGGTGCAACAAATAGAATAAACAAATCGTAAGAAAGATCAAAAGACCTAAAATGATGACGCGAACAAAACTCACATTCATTACTAAGACCTCATAAATAACAACAAAAAACATAATAATTATAATTACTTGACCAAATTAAAATGTGTACAAATACTCCTTTAGACTAATAATATGAGAGATGAACCACCCATTATATCTACCTTCCTCTAAATAAAAGGAGGTGAAGGAAAGTACCTTACTTAAATTTATTTAAATTATAATATATAAGACTACTTCTTATTTTTAATACACAAATAAATCTTAATTAAAATCAATAACATTAACATACCAATATAATTAAGAAGCGGATGTATTTATAAGAGAGCGACTGAAGTTCAAATCCCATGCAACTTGGACAAACGCCACTTCAACCAAAACGAAATTGGTATTGAAATTGAGCTTAAAAACTTTAAAGTCCAATTATACTCGCATACATAGTTGTTATAATTGTTAGAAAATTATGGTGGCACAATGCTTGTTTTGCATTCCAAGCCTATTTAATTCTGGAATCTCTTGCAGTTAGCAGACATAAACCAACAAAAGCGTTAGTGTCGAAGAAATTTTGATGTGTCGGAAGCATTGATGAGATCTGCAGGAGGAATGAAGCAGTCGATGGAAAGGCCTGGCACATTGAACACAACGTCTTCTATAGTCCAAGTTTCTTCCATCCGAGTCTTTGTGTGGGCCATGGCCTCGTCTCCAAATCTAAACAGAGTAACAACCGAGCGCCCAGAATGAGCTATCATAACGCCATCCACTGCCCTGTAATCTCCTATGCTGCTTGCCATGCTGGTTTCCCAGTACACCGCGCCTGCCCCTGCCCCTGCCGCTTGAATTCTTGTGAGATGGGAGTCCTCTATTAACACCAGAAGACCTGTCCTCTGGCTGAAGTACCCCATCAATACATGCTTTATCACCTCTGCAGGCCCCTCGCTTCTCTCAGCCAAGCTCGACGGAGTGGCTGCCACCTTCAGAATGAAGCACTCTTCCTCTCCAATCTTTTGTTCTCCTATGCATTTCCCGTTACCAAAAAGGCTGGCAATTGACCTCGGATCCAATCCCTGACAAAAGGAAGGAAACAGAAAAAGAAAAACGTTTTGAAAAATATAATTCCGTACCAGCAAAACCATAGCAAAATGTGTTTTGAGTCGGAATTGGACCTGGAGAGCGCGACGCAGGGGGCGAACAGGGCCTTTGGCGGCGTGGAAGCCGAGCCAGGGGGTGTGGCGCCACACGATCTTGCCGTTGGTGGCGGCGTGCACTTTACTGCCGCCCACCACCATCTCCACCGACCACATGTCCGGCATCATCTGCCACACCACGAAGCACCCCGTCTCCGAACCTTTCCACGAACTTTTTATATTTTTGCTCGCGCTTTCGCACTCCGTGGCCACCATTTTCACTCTGCCCATCGTGTATGAGCTCTTTATCGCATTCTGCAGCTTCGCGCACCCCGTTGCCGCAATGTACTGATGCACAATGTACTGTGCGGAGGAAGCTTCCTGCCAAAAAGTAGCACAACCATATTCATCAAATTCGCCCTCAAACTAACTAAGCTGTAACTATACATGTTCATGCATACATACTATGCAAATGTCTTTGGTGGAGAGGTGGGGAAGAGGGGCGTTGGACAGTGCAACGGGGGCGAGAGGGCAGCCCAGAACACCCAGCAAAAGCCTGAGGTCGGAGCTCTTGTACCCCAGCAATGGCTGCAATGTGCATCTTTCCACCTGCCCTCTCAGCCACCCCGTTACTATATTCCACGACTTGTCTTTCTTATGTTGCCCATTTTCTTCCTCGTACGCCTCTTCACTCAGACCCTCCATTAACGGGGCCAACGTTTCTGACATTACAGGCCTCATGTACCACGCCTTCATCCCCTCTGCCGCCACCGGCTTCTTATTCTGCTGCTGCTGCCGCCTCTTCATCTTTCACATTTATAATCACTCCATACTAAGATCTTTCATTCACACAGGAAATAAGTGAATAGCTTTGCTAACGCCCTCGTTGGATCAATTGCAATTCACAGACAAAACCGGCGGCGTTCACAGATACAGTACAACTAGACAAATAAAATAAAACCAGAAACGCTTGCGGGCAATGGAAGACGAGGCGGGGCCGGCAGCACCAAACGAGGCCAAACTGCGTCTAATAAGTTACTACCAAACACTCCCTCCTTACGGAAAAAGAAGTACCAACTCCATCTCCATCTCCATCTCCATCTCCCTCTCCCAAGTTATTGCTTAATTTTCACCTGCTTTCACGACATGCAAATTAATTCACATAACCCGATCATATATGATAGAGAGAGATTTAATGGGTCGTTGAACTAAAGTTACACCTCACCATCAAGCAATTGGGGAGAAATATGTTAATACCTTTAAAGGTTGACTATATCGATATAATTATGAGTAGTGAGTTTCAAGAATTTATTTTTAAAAATATTAATATATTTATGAATTATGATTTTTTTTTGGGTGTGTCTTTCAGTTGGTGGTACAAAGTTGGTGGTAGTTATTATATTAGTCTTTTTTTAATTGTTCTTTTTTCTTTGTTGTAAGGAACGGACTTTTATTTGTGTTTCATGTTGATTCATAACTCCAATTAAAAACATTCACCTATCAAATTAAAAAATGACATTTAAATCATTTTATAGAATATTGTATTAGAATTTTTCTTAAAATTACTTATCACAATACTACTCTCACTTAAATACGTTTAATTAAAAGTTTTTCATCAAAAATTATTTATTACAATATTACTTCTATTTAAACAACTTTAATTATATAATGTTTACTAAAAGTTGCTCATCATAATATTATTCTTGCTTAAACATTTTTAATCACTAAATTTAGAAATTTTTACTAAAGATCATTCATCTATTTAAATATATTTTTTATGGAATTTTTACTATAATATTATTCATCTCAATACTTGTTCGAAGTAAATATGTTTCTTTATGAATTTTTCATGAAAAGTGACTCATCACAATACTGCTCTTACTTAAATACATTTAACCATATGATTTTAGAATTTGCACTAAAAATCATTCATCACAATATTAAGTTTGCACTTAAACACAATTAATTATAGAATGTTTACCAAAAGATCATTCATCACAATACTACTTCTAATTAAACATGTTTAATCATGAAATTGTAATCAAAGCTCACTCATCACAATACTATTCCTACTTAAAACATGTTTAATTATATAATTTTCATAAAAATTCACTCATCACAATACTACACATTCACCCATGGAATTTCACCAAAGGTCGCTCATCAAAATACTGCTCATACTTAAACACACTTAACCATGTAATTGTTACGAAATGTCACTCAACATGATACAAATGGAAGAAGAAAGTATTGAAAAGTAGAGAATTTATTATCAAAATTTATAGTAGAAGAATGAATCGTTAAAATCAGAATAGTGGCAAGGTTTTGAACTAGGGTCCAACTGTTCAAATCTTCTTCTTTTTTGGTGGCTTCTTCACTCCCTTGGTCATGCTTTTTGTTCTTGGTATCCCATAAATTATTTTGATCTCATAAATATTAGTAAAATTTCTACTTATCTATCCATCTTAATAATGTTTAATCATAAAATTTTTATCCGTTGTCACTTATCATAATACTGTTCCAACTACTTTAACACGTGTAATCATAAAATTCTCACTAAAGATCACTCATCAAAATACTACTCCCACTTAAACATGTTTAAGTATAAAGTTTTCACAACTAAATGTATACACATTCAATCCTTTTAATTTTATAGAGAAACTAAAAACATCAAACTTAATTACTTATAAGAAATTGTTCCTTAAAAAAAAAAACACATTTGAAATAAACCAATTTATTTTCAAAGTATACTTCTTTACCATTTTGGAGAAGAATAACATATTTCTTTTCCTTATTTTAATTATTTATTTTAAATTTAATTTTATCTTATACATTTTTTAATATAAATACCAATCACGCGACATTGTAAATTGGTTATTTCTAATGTTATGGACAGTAAAGAAACGATGTCTCTTGTAGTGTTGCCCTGCTTCTTTACATAAGCCACATCATCTTACGTTATTTGACGTTGTTGAGGAGGAACTCTAGACACCAATTCTTCAACTCAAACAGTCCCATCTCTACCACACTAGGTAATTAAATTGATATGTTATATTTAATGCTATGATGACACGTTGCTTGGCTGGTATATTTTCTCCATTGCATTTTACTTTCACTTTCGTTGAATAAATTGCTAGCAGTTGCATTCCATTGACACTTAAAATACTCCCAGATGAGGACTGAATTTTGATGATTAATCCTCCCTGTTATGAAATGTTTTTATGATGATTATTTAATATTTATATTCAAATTTTAATATGCTTATAAAAAACATTAAAGATAATTTATATATTTATTATTATTTTATTTATTAAAAATAATAATTATACTTCATGGTTAGAAAATATAAATATAATTATAAACCATCAAAATTAATTTCTATTTCCAACCAAATATTTATGAAATAAAATAAATATTTATTTATTTTTTTTAATTTCATTTAAATTATTTTATATAGTCATAAACATATTAAGAATAATTTTGAAAACATAAATTTAGATATTTTTGACCAATACTAAACTCTCATACCAAATAACACCTTCCCATCAAAACTAACATAGTTAAGAATAACTCAACCAATCTGATAACTGTACCCAAGTTTTCAAGTTTTTATATTTTATATACCGTCTCTTTCTTTTTCATTTTTTGGTTGAGTTATGTGATGGGATGTCCTTATCGTCATTTCCATGGCGTCAGCGTCCTTGATATCAGGTATATATATATATATATATATAATCCATTCTGCAAGGATACGACTCATTTCTCTAACGCCTAGTACATTATTTAGTTTAAATGCTTCAATTTATTCGTTGACTAGCACTAGTTGGTCAAAAGGTTTACTATTGGGAAAAACTAGAGTGTGTCATTTTCCTATTGTTTTTATGTTGTCATAATTGATACTTTCAAACACAGGGACTCAATGTTGTCATTTTGTGTGTGTTGTTTTATGGACTCTCTTCCCAATACTTTTATGTTAGGCTTTGGTATGCCCCACATAGGGGTACACCAAACCTTACCATTACCATTCTATTTAAAGAGATGCAATACAAAAGGCTTTTATATGTTGAGCTCCAATTTTAAGACGACCTTCGCTTCTAAGCCATTGCTTTACCTTTTTTTTATATATAAAAATGGTCATGAAATGAAAGCATACAAATATTCAATGGATTAACTTTCTTAGGTGGTATGTCACCATTGTATGCCATTGTGGAGCATGGTGCTCACCAAGACTATAGTTGGTTACCTGTTCCTTATGGAGCGAGATGTTAATATACCAACTACCACATATTACTGCACAACTTTTGTTTTCCCATGACATTACCTCCTTATTGAGGAGACAATGACAACCATGGATGAATAAAATGGATTATACTTAATTAATATATTACAAAATTAATAACTAAATATTAATATAAGAAATATAGAGATAAAAATGGTGTATTTTTGTGTAGAATGTTATAGAAAAATGTTAAAGAATTTTAAATTTGGATTATGCAAATAAAATTAAATGATATTTATATATAAATTTGGATATGATTAAAGAAAATTATTAAGACAATGCATTTCGTTCTAAATAGGTATATAATAGAAGATAAACTTTTAGTTAAAAAAAATGTTTAAAACATAAATCAAACTTCTAAGTTTTGTTGACTTGGTTTTATTTTTCATTTCACTTCCCTGCACTCATTTAGTGCATTATGACTTCTATAATAGCTATATTTCTAAGATTTAGATGGCTAGTATCCACTAACTATCTATTTAAGAATTAAACTTAATGAAGTAAAACAATTAATTTTTTGGGAACCTTGGAAGAAGGAATGTCTTTCATATATCATCTCACATCCCACTTTTTTCGTGTCGGATTTCGAAGTCACTTACTTGCGATTGGCATTATAGAGCACAATTAATGATGAAAATGTTAAATTATTTGTGTATATTGCATTCTACTTTACATATCATGAAACTACTAATCATTATTTCCTTACTCTATTCATGTAATGCAATTAAGGAGATTAATTGTTATTCATATAAATGAATGCTAAGAGAAGTAATTGACATTATATGCCATCATGTTTCTATTGTTTCATATTATGAGGATTTGATGTCATGAATTGGATAACTGTCATTTGTTTATTTATTGTGATATACGTGCACAATCCCCTTGGTGCGAGAGAGAATCATTGTAAATAAAGAACTAGGTGTAAATTATGGGCAGTAAAGAGAGAACCTTGTGAAATGGGGAATAGATATTGGAAGAAGAAAACAGATAAGTAAAGTTGTGCAGGATATTCTTCAGATATTTGTGCGTTATGTACCCAGTTTTCAGTTATATGTATTTTGTCCTATCCTTCACAACTTGTAGTAAATAGAAAGTGAATAGCCTCCTCTTTTGGCACCAAAGTATGAGAAGAATGTGAATAGTCAGAGACTGTAAATGACTTTATATATGTATGCTTGTATGAACAAGAGAGATAGACCTTTGTTGAGATCAATATAGACTATTTGGTTATGCTTACCTATTATTTCTTATTTTGCTCCTTGCGTGTGCTATCATGTTTACTGTTTGCCTTAATTTTATCTAATTTAATCCAAATGTTCTACAAGCCTTAATTAAGTAATGGTTAATCTTAATACTTATCTACCGCACGATAATTCACTTCTGCTATGTTTATGTTTTCCTTGTTAAATATGAATTTCTGCACTATCCTATGTACTTGAGTAAAACTTAGCTATCCTCATCCTTAGCATGCTCTATTGCATCAGGAACCTCTACTAATAAGGGTGCGGTGAGTGTGAAAACACTTCTTTCGAAGGAAACTATGCTAAGATGGTTATCGGGATAGCGAGACATTGAAACATGGTTAGATCAAAAAGTATGGAACTTCACAGAAGAAGAATCTAAAAGGACTAGTCTTACCACAAGTGAAATTATTTAGGAGCATATCTATAGAGAGATATATGATTTTTTTGGTGAAAACTACCTGAAAAACTAACTAATTGGTTGACAAGACTGGAATATTATTGCTTTAATCCTAGAATGAAAGAAACAATTACCTAGAATGAAGAGAAGATAGACCAATTGCTAAAATTGAAAACCGATTGAATGAGAGCAATAGACTATTGGGTTACTACCACCATAAACAGATACATCACCGAGTTCATAGTATATGGATATATAGCATTCAAAGTTGTGTAGGACCATTTTGGTTGAGGAATTAGAGGAATTTTTTTTGTAGTAACTACCTCTCCTGATAAAGATGTTGGTTGTGGATAAGGCCATGTTGCCTACTCCAACCAATATGGAGTAGTCACTTTGGGTATATGGGGATGTGTGTGATATGATGGTCAATGATGGATAGATGGGGAAGTAAGGCTTGAACCTAAATCTAGAATGGAGATGTGAGGGAAGAAGAGTCAGAATAAAAGTTTGGATTTAAAACAGGGACTGTGACAATAAAATAGATGGAATGAATAGAAGAATACCCAGGTAGATGCGAGTAGAGGTAAGAGTAATAGTAAAATAGATGATGAATGAGTACAAAGATGTGATGAGCAAGAGGATGAATGAATAATGAAGAAAGAGGATGATGAATGCTGACAAATAGAGTGAGAGGATGAAGATGAGATGTGTAAAGAAGGCAAAAATAATTTAAAAGTAGAACAGATAGATGATAGATGTAGTAAACAGATACAAGAAAGGGTATTGTTAGAAGAATTATGTAAAGAAACAAAATAAAATCATAGGATAATCATAGGTTCAAGCATAGTGGAAGGAAAAAACATAGGAAAAAACCATTCACCATAAGAGCACACGTCCCCATAGCCTAATCTTTTATATTCAAGTAGAAGTTTTCAACTAGGTGGACAGGAAGATAATTGTTGGTAAGGACCATTTATAGAGCAAGTGCATTGTTGGGGCACTGAAATTCAAACAAGATCAATTAGGAAGGCTTTGAAGGCCATAGGATTTGTTGAAACGGAACAAACAAAAGAAGGAAGTGTAGAAAAACACAGTGCACATGATAACTCACATAGTGCAAAGAGTAGTGTGTAGGTAAGATCACTTAGAATGCAACCTCCTTTGATATTAGCTACACAACAAACTCCATCCATTTTAGTTAACATGATGAGTCATCTAGAAGGATTCATAAACTTAGCCATCTATGATGGGTCTACAGATCTCGAATAGTACCTATTGACTTACAAGATGAGATGGAAAGTTAAGGGCATCACTGATGAAGCTATCAAAAAGTGCGAGCTAGTAAGGGCACTAATTGGTAGAATACTTGATTTCATCTACCAAAGATAAGTTTAGTAGGAAAGTTTAAAAGATGTTAAGGATTGGCTTATTGTAGAATTCAAGATCAAGAAATGCACTAGTCAGACTAAACAGGACCTGAAGGGGATATGGTAAAAGTTTGGAGAATTGGTCTTACACTATGACCATAGATTCTTTGATGTGATGAATAAGGTAGAATTTGATCTAATAGATAAAGACAAATATGCATGGTTCATTGAAGGACTACACTCTAGGATCAAGTTTGCCACTATATAAACTCAATATGCTACCAAAGAAGATGCCAAAGCTACTACCCTACACATAGAACAAATTGAAGATTATGGAGAATCTCTTATTATCAATTCAAAGGTTAAAAATACACTACAAGATTTCATGAAAAAAATGGATCAAGACCATGAGGCAGATAAGCCTAAATTAAATCTATGGTGTATGGAGTGCAGAAAAGGACATCACATAAATGACTATCCTAAAGTCAAGATATAATTTTGTGAACTTTATCACGTAGTCGGGCATACCACCATACAATGCCAGATTCTATAGAAATTTATCAAGAACCCATAGAATTTGTATTATAATTTTTGCAAGTCACCTAACCATGATGAGAAGAACTATCGAGCTTTTCAAGAGCTTAAAGATGGCATCACTGAAAATGTATTCACCATCACTATGCAATAAATCTCCTTAACAAAGTAAGTGATCCCAGGTCTAGAGGTAGATAAAGGTTGTGTGACACAGATAGGTCCACAATAGATTTTGAGTTCACCACAATATCAGCCTCAAGGTCTGGCTAGATGGACCCCTCTTTTGCTGAGTTAGACACCTTCATCTCCACAATACTAGTATATAACACCCTGGAGCTTAGCCATAATGCAATAATACTAAATGAGTTAGACCCCACCAACTGTACAATATCAATTTAGAATTAGAGATAACAACCAACAACACCAGCATTAGAACAATACACAATAACAAGGAGGATATAGAGGTGGATACTAGTCCAATAGAGGAGGATCTTGAGGTGGATACAAAGGAGGATATTAGGGTGGTAGAGGCAATAACTATCAATGGCCTCCCCTAAAATGCTATCTATGTAAAGAGTAAAATCATGTTTAATTAAATTGATAGATAAATCCTCAAAGGTAGTCATACTACATAATTTTTGACCAGCATGACACGAAAGATTATCCTATTCTAGAGAAGAAGAGAAAGGATAAGGTCGTTCAAAATATGAATATGGTTAGTGTGCAGCCTAAATAAAATGCATTCTTGAATGCTATTACATGACAACAACATGTAGACAAAGGGTGTGTATCATAATCTACTTGAGTGTGTGTAGCATATACAATAAAAGATAGAAGCTAGCCTGGTATGCTAAAATGAAGAAGACTTAGGATGTTGATGCATGCATCGACATTGAGGTTACTAGTTATGAGATTTCAAATTTTGTCTTTGAGCATAATCAATATGATTCCTAGGTCTAATTGGGAAACCATTAGATGACCAATTCTGAGTTACAGCCTAGTAACTTTGAGCTTAGTTGATTATGGAAGGGTTGAACCTATTGATAGATTAGAAGATGTGGAGATCAAAGTTATTGAACTGGCACTTTGAGGTTACTTGGAAGTCATTGACATGAAGACTGTAAAAACACATTACCCTGGGCTCATAGGTAATAAATGGGCATATAATGGTCATATGACTATCAACATGGTACAAAATCAATTAGATGCACACTAAGGTGATAAAGTGGTTGTCATTCCTCTCAATAGAGCACATAATCCTTACATAATTCTAGATGAACTAGATTCCCCATACATTGTACAAGAAACCAAATGGATGAAGGTGAATTCTTAGGAAAATCCAAAATCTCTATGCACAATTAGATGCAACTTTTTTTATCAGCATACCAAACCTCAAGTACAATCACTACTCACTCAACAACTAAAGACATGAAAATAGTGGAGGCCCAAACTAGTAGTTATGCAACTAATAGTAAACCAGTTTGTCATCGAAGAGTGTGCATTTATGTTAGAAAAATATCCTACTCAATCAGAAGTTGACTTCCTTTATCAAGATGATGATCACATGTAGGACAACATAGAGCTAACTAGGGAAGGTACTTTACCATGGGAAATAGTTTTTTATGTCAGTGGTGACTTAGATATCCACCTCTTTAACTAGGTCTGAGGTGATCATGAACTCTGACTGATACGAATGGTCTTTATGCATAAGCGACACTTTCCTTTATACTATATAACTAAGGACATCAATGACTTCATTCTATGCTTGCAAGTTCATATACCGACCATCAACTAGCAGGTCAATGCTTTAAATTATTCCCTAAAGGGAGTTTATGTAACATGGTGGATAACTCATCGAGATTACCATCTTGAGTGGGATGATGCCTGCAAGCTCATGATCAACAAGTTTGAGCTACCATAGTTCATTTGCACCAATTGGCCATTCTTTCAAGAAGGTGAGTGCCCTAAAATTCATATACATAAATGTGTTAAAGTTTAGAATGAGGAACGTGTGGCACCAAAGTACTAGGTCCATATTTTCCACTATACACTTGATCCATTACTAGCAACATGGTATATGCACCAAGAACATAGAAGGGAAACCAAACATTGGGCACAAGTTCAAAGTGATTTTATACAAACCTTTGTTTTTGAAGAAAAAATCCTTTGGTTCACAATGCACTATAGAAACTCAAATACTTCTTATGCCATGGGTGCATAGAAGACTCAAGCACCATAACAGAATCCACTATGTAGAAGAATGCAACCTCTGGTCTTAATTTGGCATTACAAAGGTACAAAACTACTAAGAATGAAGAACAATCTATGATACAACCATGTCACTGAATACAAGATGAGGTAGAAGACATTGAGGATTTTGATTCTAATGGTGATCTAGATTTGAATGATTTATTTGAGCCTCAGTGACTTGTAGAACCACTAAAAAACATTGATGTAGTATCTACTAAAGAAGAAAAGCTGCACATCATCCAAAATATTGAACAGGAAGGGTAACGAAGGATATAAAAATCTATTGATGAATAAAAACATAACATTTATTAACAACCTATCAAAAATCATGTCACAAACATTAGAATAGAGGAGGCTCCAAAATTGGTTAACATTGATGATTATTAAATAAAAGCTGAAATTTTGGAAGCTCTACAACTTCTGAGGGATTATGAAGACGTCTTTCCCACCAAATTATCATAGGTCTGAGGAGTTGACCAATCTCTTGGCAAGATGGATATTGAACTGAAGGAGTGCACATGGCCTACCAAGAAGCATCCATACAAGCTTAATCTAAACATGAAGCTAAAAGTAAAGGTTAAATTGGATAGAATGCACGATGCATGAATAATCTATTTGGTAGAAAAGGAAGATTGGGTAAGCCCCATAGTAGTCTAACCCAATAAATCAAGATAAATTTGATTATGTGGGGATTATCACATTTTGAGCGATCCCTATGTAAATGATCCATTACAAATTCCATTCACAAATAAAGTTTTGGAGTTTGTCACAGGACATGAAGTTTATTCTTTCATGGATTGTTTCAGTAGATATCATCAGATACCAATTGCAAAAGAAGATAGATCCAAAATGAATTTTACAATGAAATGAGGTTATTTTGTGTACAAGGTCATACCTTTTGGCCTTAAGAATGCACTTGCAATGTTTTTTTGTGTAGTGGTTATGGCATTCAAGGATTTCATTCATGACTTTTTAGAATTTTACCTGGATGATTGGGCAGTCTTCTCCTTGTTCAAAGAAGATTTGTCTAGGCTATGTTTAATGTTGGAATGATGTCGAGGTCTATGCATCACTTTTAATTTGAAGAAATGTTTATTTTTTACACCCTTTGGTGTTTTTCTTGGACACATCATATGCAGTGAAGGCATTCTAGTAGATTAAGTAAAAATCACAATAATCCTGAGTATACCTCTACCTATCAGTTCTACCAAAGTGTGTTCTTTTTTGGGACATACATGCTACTATCGCTAGTTTATAAAAGGATACACATCTACTTCATCTCCATTGGAATCCTTAATATGCAAGAATACAAAGTTTATCTAGACTTCAGAATGCCAAACAACCTTCATCGAGCTGAAGTAAAGATTGGTTACTATGCCACACTTGTTTTTCTAGATTGGAGCAAGCCTTTTCATGTACATGTGGATGCTTAGGTTATCAAATTTGGTGTTGTGTTTGCATAGCTAGGAGATGGTGGACTCGACCATCCTATTCATTTTTATAGCTAGAAACTATTTGATGCATAAAATAACTACATAACCACTGAACGAAAAGCATTGGCCATTATGTTCACACTCTAGAAATTTTAGCACTATCTACTTGCAACACCGTTAGAAGTCTTCACTAATCATCAAGCTCTATGATACCTTGTCAACAAGATAATTATAGGAGGGTGCATCTCTCGATGGTTGATTTTGTTTTAGGAGTTTCAATTCTACATTAATGTCGAGCTAGGAAAAGAGAACGTGGGACTAGACCATTTCAACCACATTCCTAATGGTGAAAAGCCAAAATAATTACAAGAAGATTCTCTTGATGCTCACCTCTTCTGTTTCTCTATGATTCCTTAAAAGTTAGAATCCATTGCCAAATTTGTCCTACAAAGAGTCTTTCCTATGCACTATCAAAAGCATGATAAGAAATAGTTTGTTACTAGAGCCCTACCATATACCATCATCTATGGGCTTCTATATCACTTGGGGATGAATGAAGTTCTATGCAGGGTTGTTTTGAAACATGAATGACCTCAACTCTTGTAGGAAGCACATCAAGGAATCACAGGAGGACATTTTATAAGAGAAGCTATGGATAGAGAACTTTTATAGATCATATTGTGGTGGCCAAATCTATTCCAAGATGCACATAGAGTTGTGCAACACTACGATATATGCCAATACATGGGTAAATTATTACAAAAAGATATAATCCTTTGAAACCTCTATTAGCTAAACAACCTTTTGAACAATAGGGCATTGACTTTGTTAGACCTATTAATCCATAGATAAAGTGCATCAAATCAAGGTATGTCTTCACTATAATAGGTTATTTTACTAAATGGGTTAAAGTTACTACAACACTTAATTGTAGTGTGAAAGATGCAGTGAAGTTTCTTAATGAAAACATAATCACAAGGTTTGACTACCTTATAAAGTTAATCAGTGATAGAGGAACACACTTTCTAAACAACACCATCAAGGCTTTGATTGAATAATTTATGATTTCTCATCATAAAATCACTACGTATCATCCACAAGCCAATGGTCAAGCTGAAGCTTCCAACAAAGTGTTGGGTAAAATGCTAACAGAGATCTATGACATCAAGAGGGATGATTGGGAAGATTATATTCATATGATTTTATGGGATTATCACATGCATTATAAATGATCTACATAGATTACACCATTCTAATTGGTGTATGGTCTTGAAGCCATCATATAGATGGAATACTTAATACCCATCCTGTGCATTATTATAGTCATATGACTTGGAGATCATGAGTCTCTTACTAATTAACTCCTTAAACTATATAGGATGGATGAGTTCAAACACAGAGAAGCCTAGACATAGGAAGTACATAAGTAGAGCCAAAAATCATGGCATGATAAGAAATTTCACCAAGAATAATTTCATAAATGTCAACCAATCTTCTTGTATGGTAGTCATTTCAGATCATTTTCGGGTAAGTTACAGATATGATGGAAAGGGCCATATATTATACATGACTTAACATATCAAGGAATCATGGCTTTAAGATATCTATAGGTAACTATGTTACAAGGGTAGGTAAATGGATGTAGGTTTAAGCCCTACTACTAATAGTCAGTTGATCTCATTCTACAAACTAAGCGGGTGCTGAGTAACACCAAGTAGATTGGGATTTCATTGTTTTTGCATGTTTTATGTGTGTTTATTTTCTATTTATATTGGTTTTTAGATGATGTCTTCAACAAAAATTAAGAATTAAAATACCAAGCATCACATGTACCAACTGTTTGAAGGAGGATCCATGTGTGCCATCAAGAAAGTCAAAGAGGAACGACTGAAAGAAATTAAGTCTGGGAAAGGTATGGAAATGTCCCATCAATAATATATCCATCTAATAATGGTCATCCAATAAAAATAAATGCATGATCCAAGGGTCTATTGATGCAATCTTCAACAAATTTATGGCTCATGAATATTAGCTACTCATACCCCCATATGAATACCAAAGATCATAATGGTGTAACTTCACACATACACCAATGACTAACTACTTTAATGGCTAGATTGGATACACATTTTCCACATCCATCATTGCATTCATGATGAGTGGATAACTTAGTGTGATATTCACATAGAATCTAGGAGGTACCACATATATAAAGCCTAATTTTGAATACTAAGTGACATTTCATCCTCATGCATATTTTTTTTGAATTGTAATTTCCAAGAGCTGACTTATTTTTCTTACATAGAGAATAGAGAGTATTCCAATTCGATCACTTTGCACAGCTATGGATACTTCATGACTGATAAGGGATCTCATAGATACACAAAAAGAGGCCATGGGTGTCAACATGTTGCTCAAGCAAACAAATTTTGGTGACCAAGAGCTGTTTGACTACCTCTACCAAGTAGAACAAAAGCTATTCTGATCAGATCCTATCGATGTTGCATAACCACTCACCTTCATAGCTCCCCACTGATTCCAGAATATAGATGTTGAGCACCTACTATGAATGCCTACTTTTGGTGACCTGAGAGAAGTCCTACAAGTTTTGCTCAGTCTTTACAATGATGGTAACACATATTTAGGCTCAAACGAGAATGTTGTCATGAATACACAAGTCATGGCTTGAGCTTTGGTCATGCGTATGCATGGAGATTCTTTAACTCCATACAAGATAAAAACACCTCCCATTTTGAAATAAGTTTGGGATCTATTTATGTGGGCCAATAGAGGAATTCCCATTGATTACATCCTAGATCAGCTAGTGCACATCCTTGTGAAGTGATCCATATGAAGATTTTGGAAGATGACCAAGTCTGCCAAGTAAATACCCAAAAGAGTCATGGACATCGCCCACCGGATGATCCATAGAAATGAACAATTAAACTGGCCTAAGTACTTCATCCAAGAGTTACTAAAAACATTAATAAGTACCAAAACTATCCTAAGCAGATGTTCCAATATCAGTTTCTCATCTTCCTACTATACTTCATGAAAATGAAGTCACCAGAGGGAGTAGTGTACCTTGATATAGACTACTGGCTAATGTAGCAATTCTAGACTTTCATCTAGACATATGACTATGGAACCTTCACACATGAGGGAAAATTCAAATCCTAGTGGGAGGAGTGCTTGGACCTCATTCCAACACATCCCTGAGTGCTACCCAATGTCATGCAATACTTGGGTTAGCACACCTTTATCACCTTGCTTCCCAAAGGAGTTTTTATCACCATTCATGAGCTGCCATGGTCGCCCCTTGACCCACTCCCATTTTTCATCACAATGGACATGGCACAGGCTAAAGTGGCTTGATAAAAATCATTCATTATCAGTTATGCAAGCCCCTTATAAAAAATACCACCTGGCATAGACATCCCTATAACACAATAACTAAAAGAAGCAACCATCTCATAGCAGATAAAGGGCAAGCACAAAATAGAACACCATTCGATATCCCCTCCCCTAAATTAAAAGACACATAGTACCATGACTTGGATGGATGATCTAAAGGTGCCTTAGATAGTGAGGTCTTGTAACCTCCTATAAATGAGCACAAATGAGTAGGAAGTCTACCAGGTCATGATGGTAGATATTGTTGGGGACTTCTATTAGAAGGAGGAGGAAAAAGAATTTTTCTTTTGAAAGGTGATGTGCATGGTTCAAGTACAAAATTAGGGTCCCCATAAACTATGGGTAGACCTCCCATCCTACCCATCTTCCATTATTATTGACATATTTTGAGAAAAAGCAGAGCAGCTCCAACATTGAATTGATTTATTCCAACCTCAACCTGCACTAAAATTCATAACAAATGAATCTTTGCACCCCTATCAAATATTCCACCTAAAACAATTGTGCACAAGCCTCAAATAAGGTGAGAGTCTAGGGTCTCCTCTACATTAGAATAATGCACGTTTGGATGACCAACCACTATGTAGGAAGCACAACCTACCCCTGCATCTACTGCACCACCACCCAAACATAGATTGGTTATGCTTGGGAGGAGGAAGGTAGAGGTTTTTAGCTCAAAAGTGTGACTCAATGATTAATTATTGTCATCCCAAGCCCAAGAGGCTAAAGACATCACACCAGATCAGCCCACAAAATAAGAACAAGCCTCAAGGGAAGAAACAGCTTGCATAACAGAACAATGAGTGAGGAAAGAAGAGAAAAAAAGATATAAAAAAGAAGCACAAAAACAATAAGCCACATAAAAAGCTGAAGAATCCAAGGCCACATAAAAGGCCAAGGATGCAGAGGCTAACATTCAAAAGGCCATGGATGTGGCCAAGTAGGCACATGAAGCAATTGATGCAGCCAAAAAAGCACAAGAGGAGAGAGAGAAGAAGGAAGAAGAAGAAGAAGAAGAAGAAGAAGAATAAGAAGAAGAAGAAGAAAAAAAAGAAGAAGAAGAAGAAGAAGAAGAAGAAGAAGAAGAAGAATAAACGAGACAACAATACGTAGTGGTCCAAGCAAAAAAATCCAAAAAATATGCCATGGAAAATAAGGAGGAAGCTGATGAAGCCCTACATCAACAACATGTGCAGGCACAATTTCAAGCACAAGTACAAGCACACATGCAAACCCAAGCTACATAAGAGCAAACCTAGGATAGGAACCTAACAAAAAGAATAAGAAAGAAGAGGAAGAAAATAAGAAGAAAGAAGAGAAACAAAATAAGAAGGTAGAAGAGTAACAAAATAAGAAGAAAGAAGAGGGAAAAAAAAAGAAAGAGGAAGAAGAAGAGAAAAAGAAGAAATAGGAGGAAGAATAAAAATTCAAGATGGTTGAAGATGCTGCACATCAACTCAAGCTGGCAGCAGTGGCCATATAACAACAATAAGCACTAGTTTAACCTCAAGAGTAACCGAAGCAACCTACCTAGCAATAAGCAGTGACTACCACACAGATAGGTTTGTAGCAACCCAAGTTTCCACTAGGAGGTGTCTGGCTCTGGTATATTCCTATAGTGAGTGCTTGACACACCACTTTTTCACTCTTGCTTAACACTATACTATACCCAGACCCGTCAGCATCTACAAGCACATTGGTTGCACTCCTAATCAAGTAGGAGGCTTCATTAGAAATCTCCAAGCTACCCTTAAATAAATAATTGGAGTGTATCATGACCTTCTATGAGTTAATCATGCAAAATGCCACCTCTTTGGAGTAAAAATGGGATCAATCAAAGGTAAAGAACATGCAGTTGAAGGTTCACCTTAATGAAGTAGCAAAAATAATTTAGGACACTTGCCCAAACTTGGTCACTCGATCAATCAAGGACCAAGTGATGTCTAACCAGTATAAGCTCAAGACATTAGTCACTGAGCTCATAAAGGACTGGTGCATAGCCCAACAACTTCATGTAGTTAGTAAATTGGGCTAGAGTATGAATACTGAGGTAGCCACATTGATTACCTTACTAGAGGAATACCAGAGCATGATCGATATTACAACCATCCAAGCACATCATGTTTCATGAATTCTCCTTGACTAGAAGCATCACCTCAATGATTCCCTCACCAAATCTAGCATAGACTTCACTGTTACTGCATCTACTAAGACAACCATTTTAATCAGTAGAAGATAATGATTGAGATTTTCAAGAATCATTCAATACCAAGGACAATGTGGGAAATTAACTTATTAAATAGCAGAGTGAGCTTCAACATAGTTCACTTTCATGTATCTAGGCTAAATACCATAAAGATAAGTTGGAGAAATTGAGTGAAGAAATCTAGACAAGGTTCATTAATATGAAGGTAGCCATGAGCATCATCGATGACTCAAACTTAAAATAACTCATCAGATATCATGCATTGATGTACATCCTACTGCACATGGTCCAAAAGGTGATGATTGATTGGCATACTTACAAAAGTGACTTGGCTCCATTATGTAGCAAGGTGGCATAGATTCTCAATGTTCTAGTTTACAAGCCCCTGTCTAAGCTCTAACAAGTCATCATACAGTGCAAAGTGTATACACATAATATTTTTAAAATTTTATTATTTATTGACACTTTGCATCTTGTAGGAACCTATTGAGTCTCAATTTCTCTAAGTGCATGCCTTAAGGGGTGCACTGGGAAAGGGGTGGGCAGACCATTTGTGCTTCATAAGATTATTGTCCATTTTAACACTTGCCATCTACACACTCATCTCCTAAAAACATTTTATCCTAAGCTTATTCTTCTCAACTTTACCCATTCCAGTCTTTTACCATGTTTTATCCTCCTTTCCTTGCCTTAATCCCCTTTTGGGCTATCAATTTTAATAGGTCTACCAGGGTTGACCCTATACAGTTTAGGGTTTCTTTTTACTTTTTGGGTTTATTATCCCTTCAACGGACCTAGCTCAAACCTAGTGAATTGTCCCCAAAAACATATAGGGTTGACCAGGGTCAACCCTATACAACTGACATTTTTGAGATATTTAGGGCAGGATCCACCTATATATACAAGTTCATTTCCAACCATTTATAAAAAGAGAAGGGAAGAAGAATAAGTGTGAATGAACATCTACTTATTGACCATTATACTTGAGGAATAAAGCTTAGGGTTCCATACTTTCTTTGGAGATATGGATCTTATCTTGTGGATAAGTCTTTTAGATTCATAGATAGGTTACATAGCCTAGAGCTGATTTGTCTTTGTTATCCTTACATACCACAATAATCTCTTGCAAAGCACCTTGGCCAAGGGAGAGATTGAGGCTCGACAGGTTCATCTTCAAGGTAAGTATTCCTAACTTTATTTCTCCTTTGGAAGAATAGATAGATAATGTAGTTTTACTTCTTTATTCCATGCATTAGGATTCCATATACATTGACATGAGTATATATATATTCTATGCATGTTTATTTTAGTTGTTTGTTTTGTTTCTATCCCCCACTTTGTGCCACAAGTTTTGATGTGCACTAGATTAGATTTACTTTCATTTTTGTTGGAATAAGTGAATATTGAACCTTATAACTCTTTTAGGGTTGTTGCATGATTATGTTAGACTATAGGCTTTGGAGCCCTACCTCACATGGTGTATTGTGACAAGTGATCCCCTAATCAGGTCTAGCGGATCCCCATATTGGTCATGCTCTTGCTTAAAAAATGTATTCCCAATCAAAAGCGTAGGTATGCTCTATCTTCTCTGAGCCAGGATCAATTTATAGACATGATGCATTTTTGATTGTATAAATTCTAGTGAAGTCAATGTGAAACTAACCCCTATAGGATTTATTTCACTTTATTTCATTTTTTTAGCATTATTTTTATCATATATATGTCATATTAGATCAACTTTATCAACCCAATTCCTATCTCTATGTGTAGGTTTTCAAGAATAGGCAACTACATCAGCTTAGATGACCCAATATAGGTTTATAGACTTTTAGAATTGTAGTTCAGACAACTAGGTTGACCTAGTTGACCCTATACACTTTCAGGCATCTAGATTCAACTACTAGATCAACCCAATTGACCTTGTACATTTTAAGCACTCAGCAGTAGGATTCCACAAAACTTGATTAATCCAATCAACCTAGTTAGTCAAAATTTCAAACATATTCTATCATTCTTAACTAGAAATCTTCATTCTCAATGTCTATGATCCACTAAGGTTCCTTTCTATCTCTTTATCTCTTTCTTTTCTATCTTTCCTTTCACAATTTTTAGTCTTCAAAACTACCCTTGCATAGTCAATTAGATTGACCCAGTTCTATGTTTTATGTGTTATTTGAATAACTGGGTCAACCCTAGTCATTTTAAGACATTGTTTCTGTAGTATAGGTTGTACCTTGTCGACCTTGGTCTATATTTTGTGCATATAGTTTCAAAATTATACCTTGATTCAAGTTTGAATTAATCTCCGTATGCTAGTAATTAGTTCACACCTTTCTTTTTTTATTTCTTGCATGCTTAGAATAGTTCACATAGTCTAATTAGGGGGTTTTTAATTAACTGTTTAGTTTTACTATTTATATTTTATGCACACAAAGCCAAATCACATAATCTATATTAACATTTTAACATTTGTCTACCCAAGGCCAACCTACTTGGATTTCATCACCAAGGGGGAAGCCAACTTGATACTCTGGTCAAGTATAAATCATGGTTAATGGTATATTTTGGCTAAGCACCTAAAACCTTGATCATTACAGTGTGTGAGGTGAGGGGGTAGGCCTTAATACCAAGCCTGTATCATTACTACTACAGTCTCTTTCAGCGTAAACTACCTAAAACCATCCTTAGATTGTTATCTATTTCCTTGCTTTACAACCAACTTCCCATCACATTTAAAATCATTTCTTAATAATTTAATAAACTAATTATGTTAACCAATTAGTTAACTCTTTACTTTTCAAGTTGATTGCTTGCTCTTTGCTTAATTGTGTGTAAAACCTTGCATTAGCTAGTGTTAGTGTAAGGTTTTGTATTGTGTGCCTCAATTAGATTGGCCAATGTTGATCCAATTGACTATTTGTTTCCCTTCAATTTTTATTTTCAAATTACTTGCAAAAATTGCCTTATTTTAATTTATAGTTTGTTATAAACTTTCTCATTTTCCCTATCTGATGTACTGGGTAAACCCAATTGACCCTGTACCTATTTTTAGCCTTTGTTCACTGTATAGGATAGACCTAGTTGAATATGTACTATTTACAAACCTTTTTTAGCCTATGTTTATTGTACATGATTGACTTAGTCAACCCTATACTATTTGTAGACCCTTTTTAGCCTGTATTTACTATACAAGATCAACCCAGTCGACCTTGTACTATTTTCTATCACTTCTTATTTCTTTATGTGGCTATCTAGTCTTATCTCATCATGATGACATCTATTCATCCTTATTTTATTCAAGAATATTGCATAATTAAGGATTTATAACCCTACCTCACATGGTTTATTGTGACAAGTGATCCCCTAATCAGGTCTAGCAGATCCCCATATAGGTCATGCTCCCACTTAATAAATGTATTCCCAATTGGAAGTATAGGTATGCTCTATCTTCTTTGAGCCATGATCGATTTATAGACATGATGAATTTTTGATTTTATACACAAGGTTATATAGTTCAGGGCCATGGATATTGATGGTCAATCCTCCTCCTCAATAATGACACATCCTTCAAGCTAAGTACTATGCAAGGCACACATTTTTAAAATTTTGTAAATAATTTTTATCTGAGGGATGATTACTAAGACAGGCAGGGCTAGAATGGTTGAAAACCCATAAAGGGCATCCACTTGGTTACACCAACCTATTAAAAACTTGAAAGGGTGGTAGGTTAGTATACTACGTAGTTGAAAACCTAAAAGGGTGGCTAAGTAATTCCAAGAGGTGAAAACTAGAAATGGTGCCTTGAACGATTACTATGACTCTCACTAGTCTAACCATATCTTCAACTCCTGTTTGTGAGCACATTCAGATAATCCTATGATGTTGTCTTAGAATGAAACAACATTTTAATTCTGAGAAAGTGTTGGGAGAAGAAAATAGATAATTAAAGTTGCATAAGATATTCTTTGTATATTAATGCATTATGTACCCAGTTGTTAGTTATATGTATTTTGTCATATCTTTCATGACTTGTAGTAGATAGAAGGTGAATAGTCTCCTCTTTTGGCACCAAAGTATGAAAAGAATAAGAACATTCAGAGACTGTAAATGGCTATATATATGTATGATTGTATGAAGAAGAGATATACCTTTGTTGAGATCAATATAGACTATTTGGTTATGGTTACCATTGTATTTCATATTTTATTCCTTGCATGCACTATCATGTTTAATGTTTGGCTTAATTATATCTAATTTACTTCATATTCTCTACAAGCCTTAATTAAGTATTGGTTAATCTTAATTCTTATCTACTACACAATAATTCACTTTTTCTATGTTTTTGTTTTCATTGTTAAATATGAATTCTTTACACTATCATGCACACTTGGGTAAAAATTAACTATCCTCATCTTTAACATGTTATGTTACATCAAGAACCTCTACTAACAATAAAAATTCTAGTTATATGATAGATATAGACATATGTTTCACCTATCTTAGCATGAATATGTTAGTGTAGCTTTTTATTCTATTTAAGGGTTTTCCCCTACACATGTTTAGTTAGCTTGCTTAGGTGTCTTTTTAGGTCATTTTGAAATATAATCCCACCTTCATGAGGATGTGAGGACATGTTTATATTCCAACTATATATGTATAATTCTTAAAGTTTTTATGACTAATGATGTTAATGTTAATATTTCAATATTTTGATTGTTAAGTGTAAAGCTTTTTCTAGCTCATGCTTGATTTCACTTCTACAATAGGTAATTTATTTGTGTATTCGATCTTATCCAAATCGATCCTCAATTATGGCATACTTTACATGGCATCAAAGCATTTATATTAGTTGAATGTCATTATTACTATTGTGAAATCTTATGTTTTATCTTGCATATCATAGATATGTTATTCATTAACCCATCATATTTAAGATTAAACCTTCTTAGATTTTTCTCTTCTTTGAGGGTCCTTCACTGATTTAGATTTAGAAAAGAAAAATGTATCTTTTGTTGGTCATCTATCATCTAGTATGTTTTCATGTAAAAAAGTTAATGCCATTAGATTCATAGGGTGATGAAACCCTAGGATCAGTTGTAATCATGACCAAGTTTTGTGATAGTCAATTTTGGCTATTTTGGAAGGTTTTAAGGGTTTTCATGAATTTCATGTAAATCCATACTATCTAGGGTCTTCAAGGGAAAATATTTTTTTGCCTTTTATATGTTTTTAGAGATCTTTACTAGGTATTTGGTGGATTTTCCATAGCCATACCAGATCTGAAGTTTATAGACTTGGTAAAAATTTCATGCATGCTTGCACTTGCTATATTTCTTGACTGATCCAATAATATCCATCTTCAATGGATACAATATAGCCTCCTACCTATAACTCCCCAATATTGATGTGTCAAAAACCCTATACTATGTTGATAGTCATGAACTATGATGTTAGACATTTAGACTACTCCTACAATCCCCAACCATGACACCAAACATTTAGACTACTCTCGTAGTTACCATCCTTGACATGAGACTTTTAAACTGCTCTCATAATCACTAACCTTGACACTAGACTTTAGACATTCAGATTACTCTTGTAATCACCAAAACTAATGCCAAACTTTTAGAATACTCTTATAATCATCAACCCCAATAATAGATATTAAGATTACTCCCACAACTACCAACCCTGATGCTAAACATTCATATTTCTCTTGCAGTCATCAACCCTAACATTGGACATTCAGACTATTCTTATAATCCTCAACCATGATGTCTGAACATATGAATAATCAAATAACCCAAAACCCTAATGTCAGAACTCTTGACTATTCACATATCCTGAAACTCAGATGATAGAAGTTTGTATTTCTTGATAGCCTCTATCTCTGATGACTGAAAGTGGTGGCTACAACTCTAATGGGAAAGTTTGAAAACTATACCAAGGGACTACAAGTCTAATGTCTAACTTTGAAGACTAAAAAAACACTCATCTTAAGCCTTATCCCCCTAGTTACATAATAGTTTATCACTTGGTCATAACCAACCCAAGGGAACTTAAATTTTCCTAAAAAATTCAGTTCAAAATTTTTGCACACCTAAACTTATGCAAAGTAGAGAATTATTTTATGAGCAAAAAACTTCAAAATTTTATAGCTTTCATCTCATAGCCCCTGTTCAGGCACAATTTTTTTTCAAAGTGTGAGTTTTTTCAATATATACACATTGGTGTATTTTCATGCCTTATAAAATTGAACCTCTATATATTTAGGGGGTTGAACATTCTTTTCTTTCTAGCACACTCAGTTTAGCTCATAACTACTTATTGCCATGAACCAGTCTCAAGTTTTTCTTATTACTCCATTCAACTATCATGAGTGGAAAGTTAAAACAAAAATCCTCTTGAGGAGTAAAGGCTTACACTAGATCACTATGGGTACAAAAATAGAATTATCATTAGATGTAGAGAAGATGAAGTGGTATAACAAAAATGAATGGTTTACTATGTCAATCAATGTCTTTCAACTTGATCTTACATATTGAATCTATAACTACTTCTAATCAAGTGTGGACCACATTAGAAATACTCTTTGGGAAACATGACATAATGGGGGATCATGAGTTGGAGAATGAACTCATAAGTTTGATCCTAGATAATTTTGGCACTATATAGGACTTCTTTACAAAATTAAAATCACTAGGTTGCAGTCGAAACTATGTGGCATTGACAAAAAAGGATAATCAATTAATTATTTCAATATTTTCCAAACTGGGATATAACTATCCCATCTTCATTTCTACCTTTCACACCACCAAGCGTGACCTTGGAGCTACATGGACCATGTCATCCTTGAATGACTTTGCTTCTAACTTGACTTGGGATCAAGACAAACTTATTTAAATGTTATATTAAAGTCTTCTAAATCACATGCCTTAATTGTAATTTATGACAAATAGAAGGATTATAGTAGTGAGAAGAAGAAACAAAATGAGAAGGATCCAAAGCAAAGAAAGGGTAAGAATCTGATTCTAAGTGCAAAATATCAAAAGAGTCCTCATCTTTAAATAGGAAACCCAATAAAGAGTGACTCACATGTGCTTATTATAATAAATTTGGGCATGATTAAACCAAGTGCATGAAGAAATAGATTGACCAACTCATAGATATGCTTGAGATACATAATATTAGTATCACTAATTTATCCAATCAGAGTTCATGAGCACATGAGTCTTTTAAGGCCAAATATAGTATAAAGGGAAAAGATAAGGGTAAATAATTTATTGTATTTGCATCCAAGACTTTTAAATAGGTAATTGATTTTAGTGCCTTGCATCACATGGATTTATCACAGGACCTTTTCTCATCTTTAGAGCCTTGTTTTATTCCTTCCATCTTATTAGGTGATGATACTTCCATAGAAGTTAGTGGGAGAGGATATGATGAATTAAATGATGGGACATTTCAAGATGTTTTATATGTTCCCTCTTTATCCATCGATCTTTTATTTTTTTATCAAATCACTCACATCATTTCGGCTAAGATATTTGATTTCACACATAATTCATTAGTTATTAGGGAAGTAGACAGTGACTCCATAGTTACAATTAGGAAACTAGATCACTTATTATGATTATATAATTTTTCACATTTTGATCCTGATCAACCCTCTACTGCACTACTCACTTATTCATATGGGGTGAGTAAAAAATGGCATGAGCGATTCATTCATCTCAACTATTGTTACCTACAATGACTCAATCACCATGACATGGTTTCAAGTTACCACAAGTTCATTTTTTTGACAAAGTTTGCTAAGGTTGTATACTTGGTAATCATCTTGAAGAAAATTATGACAAAGGCAAATCATGGAGAGCTACACAGTTATTGGAGCTAATTCATAGTAACATTACTGGTCCATTTCTAGCACCTTCATTTAATAGGAATAAATACATCCTTACTTTAATAGATGACTTCTTAGGGTATACTTGGGTGTACTTTTTAAAGTATAAATATGAGGTCTTTGATCATTTTTAGGAATTCAAGGTGCTTGTATAAAAATAGTCAGGTAATTTCATCAAGATTTTATGTATCGATAATGGTGGTGAGTATGTTAGTAACCATTTTAAGTAATTGTACACATTAGAGGGGATTGAACTATAATGAATAGTTCCATATAGTCCTTAGTGGAATGGTATTACAGAGTGAAAGAATAAGTCCTTGAAGTAAATGGCCAATTTTAAGTTACTCTTTAAGTCTCTTGCACCTTAGTATTGGTCTGAGGCCATAAACTATGCTTGTTATATATAGAACCGAGTCCCTGATAAAGAATTGAATGGAGTCACTCCTTTTAAAGTGTGAAATAGTAAAAAAACCCATAGTGAAACACTTATGAGTGTTTTGATCTCCTACTATGGCATGTATTCTTAATAATAAATGTAAGGCAATGGAACCTCAAAGTCAACCTTGCATCTTTATGGGATATCCTAAGGGTTTTAAGAGATATAAGCTTCTCCATCCCACCACTCATGATTTTTTATTTGAGATAAGTGTTCATTTTTAAGAGGTCCTTTAGAATCCACACTTAACACTTCTCCATCTTCCTTGGATGCACTAGGATTCGATGATAATTCTATTGATTCAAATCTACCTGAGCAGCTTTTTGATGATGTAGTTTTTTTTTCTAGTTCTAATGATGAAAGTAGTGTTGGGGACTCACCTCCTCCTCATCCTAGAATATTTTTAGAAGATGAGTAATAGCCTATGACTCTTTGAGCATTGGTCCTATTTTGGCTAGATAGACACTACAAAATGTTGGCCATTGGGTTATAGATCCATTAGACACTAGGCAAACATGTTCATAATTTTAGAGGGCCTCACATGCATTCATTGTATATGATTCTAGTCCATAGTTGTTTCATGAGGAATTTGACACTCCTAAGAGGGATAATACTATGGAAGAGAAGTATGGTTCCTTTCTTAAGAATAACACTTAGGATTTAATCCTTCTTCCTAAGGGAAGAAAACTTATTCAATGTAGATGGATTTATTGAATAAAATTTATAGAATATTGGTATGTATACAAGTTTAAATCATGTTTGATATCAAAAAAAAATTCTCAGGTACTTGGAATTGATTATACCAAGACATTTATCCTAGTTGCCAAAATGAACTCGATCTGAGTCACTCTTGCCATTACTACAACACCTTACTAGGATGTTCATTAGATGGATGCCAATAGTGCCTTTCTTCATAGTGACCTCAAAGAGGACATATACATGGAATAACCAAAATAATTTATGGATAATGTTTCATTAAATTGAAAACTTTAAAAATCTATTTATGGCCTCAAACAAGCTCCTTGAGCTTGGTATGCCAAGATGGACTCCTTTATTTCAGTTGGGTTCACTATATGCCATTTTGATTCGAATGTATACATTTTATGATGGGATGAATCATTATTAATTTTGATTCTCTACGTGGATGACCTATTAATCACATGGATTTCTTCATCTACTATTATATTAATGAAAACTACATTGTCTGATAGGTTCTCAATGACTGACTTGGGCTTGTTACATTACTTCTTTAGGATTGAAATTTCTAAGTCTGACTCTGGGATCACTATTATATAATCCAAGTATGTTATTTATTTTCTTACATGGTTTAACATGCTTGAATATAAGACAAATCCAACCCATTTTTATTTGGTGTGAAGCTTGAGGTTAATTGTCCATATCCTTTGGTTGATACTACCTCATATCGATAAGTTGTTGGCTGTCATGCCCATTTATTTTCTCCAAAAGATATTCAAAACACAAAATTATAATTAATAAAACATCAATGAATATGGATAGATATCATAATATAATCATAGTATAAAATGAATCATGTAACTACCAAAATGCTCATACAGGCATAAATCACTAATTCAGAAGTCTACTATCCTAATCCATTTGGCCAAACACTCTAGATTTCCTCCCAAACTTGTGCCAAATGATAATAGTGGAAATGACATTGAGATGACCATTAAAATTAACCTCAACCACTATTTACACAATCAAGCTCTACATGTTCACTTTGGTGACTTCCCTGGTCATGCTAGATTCCCTTTGAGCTCTCAAGCCACTCTTGCCACCAATTATTTCCTCAGTGACTTTGTGAAAAGATACACATGGTAGTAATTCACTAACCCTCTCCCCTATCACTTTATAGGGTTAGTATGGATTTCTTAGGGTTATATAATAGCTAAAACCGTGACATAAGATAAAAATTTGCTAGCCCACTAGCTTGCAGGTTTCACTTTTAATACAAATGCCTTTGGAATCATGAAGCAGTGGGATTATGTCATGCAAAAACATCCCAATTAGTTGCTTTCCCATGGGCTTCATGACCAATAAAGACATCTCAAAAAATGTAGAATATTAGGATTATGCCACATGGTAAAATCCTCCTCACCCACTAGCCTGTAGGCTTTGCAACAAGTATGGACATCTCTAGAATAATGGGTGACCATGATGATGCCATATGGTAAAATCCTATGAGCCCACTTTCCTAGAGGATTTACAATTTATATAGACATCTATAAGATATTGGGTCATCAAAATGATGCCATTTGGTAACATCCCACATGCTCACTTGCTTGGAGGATTGCACACTATATGATCTTCTGTATAATTGTGGGTTATCAAGATGATGCCACGTGGTAATATCCCACTAACCTAATAGCCTAAAGGAATCATTTCATATAAATTATTCCTTAGGATCATTGGTCACTGGGATGATACCATATGGCAACATCCTTTTATCCTACTAGCCCAACACTGACTGTATTGTAGACCAAGTTGACATCACTTCTAGGTTAATGGGAGGATGACATGTGGCTTCCTCTGAAGCACTCTAAAAAATTATTTTTCCAATATTTTGAGAACATTTTGAAGGTGTATTAGGGCCCAATTTAATTCCTTAATAAGTTCTAAAGTCTTCTCATATGTGTTGATATGATATTCATTTGTTATTCCTCCTTAAGGTCATGTATGTGCTCTAAAAGTGGGAATTTTAACCATAATGAGACTCCATTCGACCTTGATGCGCCAATAAACCAACATCCACACCTTCAAAATCTTTCATGGACTCCATTTGGCCATAACTAAGGTGTTTTATTCACTATTGAGCCCCCTTTCCATAAAATTCAACACTTAATTACCATTAATGGGCCCCACACATGAAAAAATATACCCTTTCAAATTTTCCAATTCATACCATGGCCTTTAATGCATCATCTGAATCCTATTTTCCCTCCTCCTACCCATTAACAATGGATTATGGTCTAAAACATGAGAAAATATAGGGAATTTGTAGGTTTCAAGAGTTTTCTGAGTTGTATGGATTTGTATAGTACTGATTGACTCATGTGGAGTCAAGGATATATAGAAAGAAGTCACCACTAGAATGTGTGGAATAAATTAGAGTCTTTTAGTTCTTGAGGAACCCAAAATTGATCCATCTTCCCATCAAGCTCATTGGCAGGCTTGGAAATCACTTTAGGTTTGTGCTCAAACTATACAAAAGAAAGATAAAGAGGGACCAAGATTTTGGACAAAGAAGGTAAACTTGGTCACCTCTCATTAATGGGCATTGGTTTAAAGATTGGTTCCTTGAGCTCTATGAACATCCATTAAGAACATAAGGGGTCTGGTCACCATTCACATTTACACAAGTCAAAAGGAACATAATGGTTTTGTTGAATTTTTTATTTGTTTGAATAAACTAATGGCTGATCCTGATTCCTCAAGTCTTGAAGAGACTTCTCATGACTTCCTCAATGTTTAGTCCACATGTGTGAGCCTATAGAGCTAAGGAACATCTAAAATTCAAAAATATATAGTCTAAAGGTAAACTTTAATGATAAAATGGAGCATTTAATGCATTTACCTGAGGGTTAATAGTGTTAAAGGATAAATAGGGTGTTTTCAAGCTTGTCTATACCTCTTTGATTCAAGTTGATATTTATATAGATTTATTACTCTTTCATGGTGCCTCTAAGAGAATATTGTATACATATTTGAGGGTTTACTATGTAAGAAGATAATATATTATTCAATGGTGGCCTCAAGGCTCTCAAACATAGTATAAGCATAGAATGGAGTGTTGTGTTTATGCTAAAGTCGCCATTGTATCCTTCTGTGTAGATTCACAAGCTTCATGATAGCCCTAGAGGCCTTGAAATCACCATTATAATTTCAAACCCCTTCACAGTCCCTTTAGTAGAAGTTAAGGTTTCCTAAAAAATATTAAGGTTCTTTGGAAGGTCTTAGGTTTCATCTTCTGACTTTGTATGCGCTTTCCTAACCTCCAAAGTTTTATGTTTTGGTAGGTATACATATGAAGGTCTCCAAAATCCTTGTGGTTTATCTTGGGTGTATCCCCACATACCTAAATCTAGTCATGGAAGAACTTTTGCCATTTCATGAACTTTCCTCTGCCATTTCACTTCATTTAAGACCCTACATTCCATGTTCAAGTCCCATTTAACCCCCATTATTATTCCCATAGGACATCCACCCCTCTTTCCAAGCCTAAATCATGAGGTTAAGGCCTAGATACCCATTGGGATTCTCAATAACCATATGTTCATGAAGAGATGGACCTGTATGTCCATATACCCTACTAAGAAAGTAAGGAACCACCTATAGGAGATCATCTAGACCTATTGTGCAAAAGCCTTCAAGATCACTATGTATAGGCCACCCCTGAGCATAGGAAGTGATGTGAATGAGTAGGTAGATATCTCAAGGAGGTGGATGAGAATGTAAAATAGTCACAAAGGTTTCATATAGCTACAAAACACTCTCCTTTCTTAGAGGCTTCTTCCATTGACCTTTGTAGACAATCAATGTGTGCAAATTAATACCTACAACACTATTGACATGTCTTGAGATCTACATCATGACCAGAGTAAGAGTTAATATTTATTCATAAAGAGGTAAGATTCAAACTAAAAATGGGGATATAACATGGTGGCCACCCCACGAAGGGAAAAAAGACACTAAACACAGACCTGAGGGCTATACAGTCCTAACTATGCATAACACCTAGTCTAAGGAGGTGAAAGTATGCAGAGAAAGGGGACAATGAAAGACTGGTACCTAAGGGTGTCACTAACCTTGAATGAATATTATCAACATACTAATTCAATAATTATTAAAACAAATGGAGACAAAGTCCTGCTCAGACCCTATAATACTACCAAACACCCAGACTTGTAGGCAGACATATAACCATTCACGGGAGAGTTTGTTGTTTTGAAGCCTCTATAGGTGTGATCAAGACTTTATATTTGGTATAAATGGTTATTGTGATTAGGTTAAATCATTCATGATCTCCTCAAGGTTAGAAAATTAGTGGATACATCTACTATTTTATTTTAGACCTAGTCTAGTCTTTTAGCAATCAATTATGAGACTGAGTTAGTTATTTGAAGGTTTGAGAGAAAGAAAAGTAAGCTAGACTTTATGAGAGGTTTTTTGAGGAAATAACATGTGGTATTAAATTTATTCATATCCTCTCTAGGTTAAATATTATTTAGGATTCAAGTCAAATACCCTTGAGGGCTGATTAAAAGATATAGACCTTAAACCTAACCTTAAACCATACTACCATTCTAAGGCATACTCAAACCTTCCCAAAATATTTATGATGAACATGAAAGGTATGGAAAGATGTTTCAAGTCTTATAAAATTAGTTTCAAACAAATGGAAATAGAAATAGGGTCAAACTGGTCTCAAGACCCTGCTCGAGTCATAAAGCCCAGGTAATCAACTTGGGGTGCACTTTCAAATGCTCACACCCATAAAGAGACCCAAGATCAAGGCTCTTGGGGAAATTTAAGTACCCCTATTAAATAAAAATACCTAAAATAATGAGATCCATTAAGGGGTTCCATTTTATGAATAATCCTTAAGAAGCTAGCATGCTAAAATTGGTTAACAAAGAGTTTGAGAGCCATCTTTCAACACTCCTATCTCTACACACATTCTACATGGTATCCCATGCTATTAAGGGGATATGGTGGGGTCAATGTAATAAGAGTTCATGGAGATCAATTAAGAGGTTCATACTTTATGAACCATGTTTAAGATGGTGGACCTCTTAAACCCCAGATAGTACCTGATGATAGATTTTTACCCCAAAACGCATCTAGATGGAGTTGTTTGGTTATGAAATGGTCATTAGGGTCCCTTCAGATCTTCTAATCATCATAATAGCCTATTGGTTCATACGTGTAGGGATCATGTTATACATACTAAGCCTGAGAAGGCTAATTTGGTCCTGAAAGCAAGGAATTGAAAAGTATTTGTATATATCATAAGATTTAGGAGAGATAATGGGTCATATAGTTCCCAAATAATATTTTAATAATCACCTATAGGAGCCTCCATGACTGGTTATTAAAGTAGACAAACCTAGGTGTTCAGATGAAAGACTGTATGTGTAGAGTAGGATTATAATCAAGTTAGTCCATGCGTTAGTAGAGAAACACCCCAAATAAGCATAAAGGACACAACTTGCTAAGCTTAATCCCTCAAGGAGTTTTCTAAGGAAATCTAAGAGATATTTAAGAAAGGCATATACCATCAAACCTTCCAAAGAGTGTCTCTCCTTCCAAAAGCAACTAAGAAGCATAATTTTCCTTGGACTTGGTGCTCCAAGTCTTTGTCAATGAAGAATAGCATGATCCTCCATCATTTCCTAGTGCACTAATGGCTTAGGCTCATGAATTTGATCAATATATCAAAATAGGTGAAGTTTGTCTATTGTGATTTTTGAATAATAAGTTTGCATGAATGAAGCTTAAAAATGGTGGTCTTTGTTAGGTTGTAGATCTAAAAGCTTCACTGATGCAGACATGGAGGAGGTTGCAAAAGAGTTGTGGAGTGTCACAGACATCGGCATCAGTCAGGCCAACTGACGTCAGCAGGTAGGAGACAGGAAGCAACCAATGTCGGTTAGAAGTCGGCCGGCGTCGGTGACCCCCAGGTAGACAGGGACCGACGTCGATCACCTATGGTTTGAACTGCGAGTATATTACGAGCAGTTGGTTGACGAACCAAGTGTTTGCATGTTTAGAGCTAATATTAGACTGAGAGCTGTGGATCTAATTATTATAATTAGGTGTCTAATTATTGTTTGCATGAGATCTATTTAAGAGACTCATTGGTTGTATTATAAGCCAATGCTAGAGAGTAAGAGAGCAATAAGCTCCTTCAGAGAGAAGAGAGCAATGATGTGTTCCTACTAGTGCCACAGTACCAGGTGTGGGTGCTGGATTGGAGAATCAATAGGGTTCTTCATGTATGTATGATCTTGGTCATCAGATGAGCATGACTTCTATAGGAGATCTGCATGGGTAAGTAAGATCATTGATTTTCAGGTGTATGTGTGTGCAAGGTCAAGGTTCACAAGTGTGCAGAACCAGGTTGATTTGCAGGTATGCAAGATCAGATAGGACAGCAACACAACAGAGAGCATAATCAGGCGGGATCTACTTGGAGTACATGGAGTACTTATGGAGTGCATGGAGCACTTGTGGTGTGTTTAGAGCACAGGTATAAGGTGAACACCAACTCTGTGTTTGAGTTGGGTGTTGGGACCTAAGAGAGAGCTTTGAGAGAAGATTTACTGTTTATGCCCTAGAGGTGTGGGAGCCCTAGAGGTATGTAAGGAAGAAGAACTGTGGCAGCCTTCTTTGTTGTATTTCCTTCTAAAAGAGTTTTAATACAAGTTGTGTATTGTCTCTCATATTATGTGTTATTTATAAATTCTAGTTACTTGTGTATTCTGGTTTATTTCCGCATATTAAGTTGATTGGTAATCAATTGTGTGCTTTCGGTTATTTATCCCAACACGTGGTATCAGAGCTAAGGTTGTAGGGAGCAGGTTTTGTGTTTGGTTATAGGTCACTCTTAGGGGTTTTTGATCGAGTGGGAGTAGAGCAATGGCATATCAAAGTAAGCTAAGAATGGAGGATTTGAAAATCACAGATGGTCACCAACGGTCATATGAAAAGAAAAAGTAGGTAAAAGAATATTGTTGGTTGGTAGCAGATCGGCATGAAGGAACTAAAGATGCAGATGTTGCAGGTGTTGTTGCACAGGATGCTTTGGAAGGTTTCTTGGATAAAGTTGAATCTTGGATAATAGATTATGTTGCCTCTTTCCATGTAGCCCCAAGGAGAGGAGCTGGTGAGCCTTGCCAAAGAATTGGCAAAGGGGAAGTGAAGCTGAAATCGCAGGCGGCCAACACATGGGTGTTGAAGGAGGTCATGCAGGTCCCAGGTTTGGAGATATGGCTAATTTATTTAGAAATGTTGGGTGATGAGAGATGCACAAGAACTCTCATATCAGATGCACTTAAATTAGTTGGTGGTAAGAAAATAGGTACTCTTTATCTACTTGTTTATATTACTGATTCTTCTTTTGTTGCAGAGACGTGGCTTCGTAGGCTTGGTCACATGAGCAGGAAGGAGATGCATGTTCTTAAGAGAAAGACTGAAATATTTGACAAGCTTAAGAATTGGAAAGCCTTGGTGTTTATGGAGGAGATGGTGGACAGAGACTAGTGGATGGGGCTGGATAGTTCTAGGCAGGGCAGTTTGGACATGGGACTTGATTCAAAGGAGCTCACGGGGAAAAAGTCATCACTCATAGGCAAACATAGGTACCGGCATCGATAGAAAAACTGACATCGATAGGAGGTAAGACCGATGTCGGTCAGGAGGACTGACATCGACAGAAGATGGGCACCGACGTCGACAGGGTTGGTGGTAAGGACAGGCGCATGGAACTGACATCGGTTAGATGCAGACTGTGTGGTGACCGAGGTCGGTTACTGTAACCGATTTTGGGCAGATAATGAGCTGTCAAGGAGTCTCAAATGCCCATATATAGGACTGAAGATGGTAAGTAAGCCTCAAATTCGTTGTTTCTCTTCTTTATACTTGTTGCTCACTGCAGAGCAGGAATGATCTAGGAAACAGTGGGAGCATGGCATGGAGAGATTGTAGAACCAAGCGGGAGATTTGGTAGGGTTGCCAGCTGGAAGAAAGCACAGAGACGAATGGATACCTTAGTTGAAGAATAGAGAGAATGGACACGTGAGACGGAAGACCAAGACATATGGTCTTGAGGAAGCTGCAGGACAGTGGTACAGGTTTTGACAGGGGGATGATAAAGCATGACTTTAGTCAATGTCAAGGTAACTACTGTGGTTTGTTTTACCAGGTGGATGATGATTGCAACATCATTCTGTTGCTGTATGTGGATGGTATGTTTGCTATCAGGTTTGTACATACAGGGTTTTGCTGAGCTAAGGGTAAGATTAGTTTAGTGAATTTTTTATGAAGAATTTGGAGCAGCGAAATTCTTTGGCATGGGGGACATGGGAGATCACAGGTTGATTTTGTCTCTAGTGAGAGCTGATGTGAATTAGGTGTTGGCGAGGTTCATTATGCAGGATGCAGAATTAGAGCACACTAAGGGTTGGACAATTAAGTGTCTGAAATCACATGAGGTCTGATATAGGCCTGAGTTTGCCCAAGCGTTGGGTGTTATTAGAGAGTTAGGAGCCAATTCAGAGAAGTGGGTTCTCAGGTATTTGAGAGAGACCAACAGCAGGGATTCATGCTATTCAGGGTCAGGACTTCACTACATGGATTTGTATATGTAGATGCGGTAGGGTACTCAGATGACGGTAGGTACATCATAGGTTGTGTGGTGGGTTGTCTTCAAGATTGAGCTTGAAGAGGGATACAAACCAGGAAATAGATTAGACAGGGTATAGGTACAGGTATAGTGCATCTGTTTATCTCCAAGTGGGAGATTGTTAGGTTGTGGAGCTAAAAGCTTCACTGATGCAGACATGGAGGATGTTGCAGAAGAGTTGCAGAGTGTCACAGACACCGACATTGGTAGGTAGGAGACAATAAGCAACTGATGTCGGTCAGCTAAGAATGGAGGAGTTGAAAAACAAAGATGGTCACCAACGGTCATATGGAAAGAAAGAGCAGGTAAAAAAATATTGTTGGTTGGTAGCAGATCAGCGTGAAGGAACTGAAGATGCAGATGTTGTGGGTGTTGTTTCACAGGATGATTTGGGAGGTTTCTTGGATAAAGTTGAATCTTGGATAACAGATTATGTTGCCTCTTTCCATGCAGCCCCAGGGAGAGGAGCTAGTGAGCCTTGCCAAAGAATTGGCAAAGGGGAAGTGAAGCTGAAATCGCAGGCGGCCAACACATGGGTGTTGAAGGAGGTCATGCAGGTCCCAGGTTTGGAGATATGGCTAAATTCTTCAAAAATATTGGGTGATGAGAGATGCACAAGAACTCTCACAGTGGATGCACTTGAATTAACTGGTGGTAAGAAAATAGATACTCTTTATCTACTTGTTTATATTACTGATTCTTCTTGTGTTGCGGAGATGTGGCTTCGTAGGCTTCGTCACATGAGCAGGAAAGAGATGCATGTTCTTAAGAGAAAGACTGATATATTTGACATGCTTAAGAACTGGAAAGCCTTGGTGTTTATGGAAGAGATGGCAGATAGAGACCAGTGGATGGGGCTGGATACTTATGGGCAGGGCAGTTTGGACATGGGACTTGATTCAAAGAAGCTCACGGGGAAAAAGTCATCACTCACAGGTGAACACAAGTACCGGCGTCGGCAGGAAAACCAACGTCGGTAGGAGGTAAGACCGACGTCGGTCACGAGGACCGACATCTGCAAAAGATGGACACCGACGTCGATAGGGTTGGTAGTCAGGACAGGTGCATGGAACCAACGTCAGTTAGATGCAGACTGTGTGGTGACTGAGGTCAGTTACTGTAATGGATTTTGGGCAGACAACGAGCTGTCAAGGAGTCTCAAACGCCCATATGGAGGACTAAAGATGGTAATTAAGCCTCAAATTCATTGTTTCTCTTCTTTATACTTGTTGCTGACTAAAGAGCAGGAAACATCCAGGAAACATTGCGAGCATGGCATGGAGAGATTCCAGAATCAAGTGAGATATTTGGTAGGGTTGCCAGCCGGAAGAAAGCATAGAGACGAATGGATACCTTAGTTGAAGAATAGAGAGAACGAACACGTGAGATGGAAGACCAAGGCATATGGTCTTGAGGAAGCTGAAGGATAGTGGTACAGGTTTTGATAGGGGGATGACAAAGCATGACTTTAGTCAATGTCAGGGTAACTACTGTGGTTTGTCTTACCAGATGGATGATGATTGCAACATCATTCTATTACTGTATGTGGATGGTATGTTTTCTATCAGGTTTGTACATACAGGGTTTTGCTGAGCTAAGGGTAAGATTAGTTCAGTGGTTTTCTATAAAGAATTTGGAGCAACAAAATTCTTTGACATGGGGGACATGGGAGATCACAGGTTGATTTTGTCTCCAGTGCGAGCTGATGTGAATCAGGTGTTGGTGAGGTTCATTACGCAAGATGCAGAATCGGAGCACACTAAAGGCTGGACAGTTAAGTGTTCGAAATCACATGAGGTCTGGTATAGGCCTGAGTTTGCCCAAGCGTTGGGTGTTATCAGAGATTTAGGAGCCAATTCAGAGAAGTGGGTTCTTAGGTATTTGAGAGAGACCAGCAGTAAGGATTCATGCTATTCAGGGTCAGGACTTCACTACATGGATTTGTAGATGCGGATGCGGTAGGGTACTCGGATGACAAGAGGTACATCACAGGTTGTGTGGTGGGTTGTCTTCAAAATTGAGCTTGAAGAGGGATACAAACCATGAAATAGATTAGATGGGGTACAGGTACAGGTACAGTGCAGCTATTTATCTCCAAGTGGGAGATTGTTAGGTTGTGGAGCTAAAAGCTTCACTGATGCAGATATGGAGGAGGTTGCAGAAGATTTGTGGAGTGTCACAGACACCGACGTCGGTCAGGCCAACCGACGTCGACAGGTAGGAGACAGGAAGCAACCGACGTTGGTCAAAAGTCGGCTGGTGTCGGTGACCCCCAGGTAGATAAGGACCGACATTGGTCACCTGTGGTTCGAGCTGCGAGTATATTACAGGCAGTTGGTTGATGAACCAAGTGTTTGCATGTTTAGAGCTAATTTTAGACTGAGAGCTATGGATCTAATTATTGTAATTAGGTGTCTAATTATTGTTTGCATGAGATCTATTTAAGAGACTCATTGGTTGTATTATAAGCCAGTGCTAGAGAGTAAGAGAGCAATAAACTCCTTCAGAGAGAAGAGAGCAATGGTGTGTTTCTCGTAGTACCACAGTACCATGTGTGGGTGCTAGATTGGAGAATCAGCAGGGTTCTTCATATATGTATGATCTTGGTCATCAGGTGAGCATGACTTCTATAAGAGATCTGCATGGGTAAGTAAGATCATTGATTTGAAAGTGTATGTGTGTGCAAGGTCAAGGTTCATAAGTGTGCAGAACTAGGTTGATTTGCATGTGTGCAAGATTAGATAGGACAGCAACACAACAGGGAACAGAATCAGGCGGGATCTACTTGGAGTATGTGGAGTACTTATGGAGTGCGTGGAGCACTTGTGGTGTGTGTGGAGCACAGGCATAAGGTGAACACCAACTCTATGTTAGAGTTGGGTGTTGGGACCCAAGAGAGAGCTTTGAGGGAAGATTTACTGTTTATGCCCTAGAGGTGTGGGAGCCCTAGAGGTGTGTAAGGAAGAAGAACTGTGGCAGCCTTCTTTGTTGTATTTCCTTTTGAAAGAGTTTTAATACAAGTTGTGTATTGTCTCTCATATTATGTGTTATTTTTGAATTCTAGTTACTTGTGCATTCTGGTTTATTTTCACAAATTAAGTTGCTTGGTAATCAATTGTGTGCTTCCGGTTATTTATCTCAACACGTGGTATCAGAGCTAAGGTTGCAGGGAGCAGGTTTTGTGTTTGGTTATAGGTCACTCTCAGGGGTTTCTGATCGAGTGGGAGTAGAGTAATGGCAGATCAAAGTAAGCTAAGAATAGAGGAGTTGAAAAGCACAGATGGTCACCAACAGTCATAAGGAAAGAAAGAGCAGGTAAAAGAATATTGTTGGTTGGTAGCAGATCAACATGAAAGAACTGAAGATGCAGATGTTGTAGGTGTTGTTTCACATGATGCTTTAAGAGGTTTCTTGGATAAAGTTGAATCTTGGATAACATATTATGTTGCCTCTTTCCATGCAGCCCCAGGAAGAGGAGCTGGTGAGCCTTGCCAAAGAATTGGCAAAGGGGAAGTGAAGCTGAAATCGCAGGCGGCCAACACATGGTTGTTGAAGGAGGTCATGCAGGTCCCAGGTTTGGAGATATGGCTAATTTCTTCAAAAATGTTGGGTGATGAGAGATGCATAAGAACTCTCACAGTGGATGCACTTGAATCATCAGGTGGTAAGAAAATATGTACTCTTTATCTACTTGTTTATATTACTGATCCTTCTTTTGTTGCGGAGACGTGGCTTCGTAGGCATGGTCACATGAGCAGGAAAGAGATGCATGTTCTTAAGAGGAAGACTAATATATTTGACAGGCTTAAGAACTGGAAAGCCTTGGTGTTTATGGAGGAGATGGCGGATAGAGACCAGTGGATGGGGCTGGATACTTCTGGGCAGGGCAGTTTGGACATGGGACTTGATTCAAAGGAGCTTGCGAGGAAAAAGTCATCACTCACAGGTGAACACAAGTACCGGTGTTGGTAAGAAAATCAACGTCGGCAGGAGGGAAGAGCGATGTCGGTCACGAGGACCGACATCGGTAGAAGATGGACACCGACGTCGGCAGGGTTGGTAGTCTAGACAAGTGCATGGAACCGACGTCGATTAGATGCAGACTGTGTGGTGACCGAGGTCGATTACTGTAATAGATTTTGGGTGGACAAAGACCTGTCAAGGAGTCTCAAATGCCTATATGGAGGACTGAAGATGGTAAGTAAGCCTCAAATTCATTGTTTCTCTTCTTTATACTTGTTGCTGACTGTAGAGCAGAAAGGATCCAGGAAACAGTGGGAGCATGGCATGGAGAGATTGGAGAACCAAGCGAGAGATTTGGTAGGGTTGCCAGCCAGAAGAAAACATAGAGACGAATGGATACTTTAGTTGAAGAATAGAGAGAACGAACATGTGAGATGGAAGACCAAGGCATATGGTCTTGAGGAAGCTGCAGGAAAGTGGTACAAGTTTTGACAGGGGGATGACAAAGCATGACTTTAGTCAATGTCAGGGTAACTACTGTGGTTTGTCTTACCAGGTGGATGATGATTGCAACATCATTCTATTGCTGTGTGTGGATGGTATGTTTGTTATCAGGTGTGTACATACAAGGTTTTGTTGAGCTAAGGGTAAGATTAGTTCAGTGGTTTGCTATGAAGAATTTGGAGCAGCAAAATTTTTTGGCATGGGGGACATGGGAGATCACAGGTTGATTTTGACTCTAGTGGGAGATGATGTGAATTAGGTGTTGGCGAGGTTCATTATGCAGGATGGAGAATCGGAGCACACTAAGGGCTGGACAGTTAAGTGTCTGAAATCACATGAGGTCTGGCATAGGCCTGAGTTTGCCCAAGCATTGGGTGTTATCAGAGAGTTAGGAGCCAATTTAGAGAAGTGGGTTCTCAGGTATTTGAGAGAGACCAGCAGTAGGGATTCATGCTATTTAGGGTCAGGAATTCACTACATGGATTTTTAGATGCAGATGCAATAGGGTACTCTGATGATAGGAGGTACATCACAGGTTGTGTGGTGGGTTGTCTTCAGGATTGAGCTTGAAGAGGGATACAAAATAGGAAATAGATTAGATGGGGTACATGTACAGGTACAGTGTAGCTGTTTATCTCCAGGTGGGAGATTGTTAGGTTATGGAGCTAAAAGCTTCACTGATGTAGACATGGAGGAGGTTGCAGAAGAGTTGCAGAGCGTCACAGACACCGGCGTCGGTCAGGCCAACCGACATCGACAGGTAAGAGACAGGAAGCAACCGACATCGGTCAGAAGTCAGCCAGCGTCGGTGACCCCCAAGTAGACTGGGACCGACGTCAGTCACCTGTGGTTTGAGCTGTGAGTATATTACGGGAAGTTGGTTGACGAACTAAGTGTTTACATATTTAGAGCTACTTTTAGATTGAGAGCCGCGGATCTAATTATTGTAATTAGGTGTCTAATTATTGTTTGCATGAGATCTATTTAAGAGACTCATTGGCTGTATTGTAAGCCAGTGCTAGAGAGTAAGATAGCAATAAGCTCCTTCAGAGAGAAGAGAGCAATGGTGTGTTCCTCCTAGTGCCACAGTACCAGGTGTGGGTGCTGGATTGGAGAATCAGTAGGGTTCTTCATGTATGTATGATCTTGGTCATCAGGTGAGCATGACTTCTATAAGAGATCTGCATGGGTAAGTAAGATCATTGATTTACAGGTGTATGTGTGTACAAGGTCAAGGTTCACAATTGTGTAGAACCAAGTTGATTTGCAAGTGTGCAAGATCAGATAAGACAGCAACACAACAGGGAATAAAATCAGGCAGGATCTACTTGGAGTACATGGAGTACTTGTGGAGTGCGTGGAACACTTGTGGTGTGCGTGGAGCACAAGTATAAGGTGAACACCAACTCTATGTTTGAGTTGGGTGTTGGGACCTAAGAGAGAGCTTTGAGAGAAGATTTACTGTTTATGCCCTAGAGGTGTGAGAGCCCTAGAGGTGTGTAAGGAAGAAGAACTATGGCAGCCTTCTTTGTTGTATTTCCTTCTGAAAGAGTTTTAATACAAGTTGTGTATTGTCTCTCATATTATGTGTTATTTTTGAATTCTAGTTACTTGTGTATTCTGATTTATTTCCTCATATTAAGTTGATTGGCAATCAATTGTGTGCTTCCGGTTATTTATCCCAACACGTGGTATCAGAGCTAAGGTTGCAGGGAGTAGGTTTTACGTTTGGTTACAGGTCACTCTTAGGGGTTTCTGATCGAGTGGGAGTAGAGCAATGGCAGATCAAAGTAAGCTAAGAATGGAGGAGTTGAAAAGCACAGATGGTCACCAACGGTCATATGGAAAGAAAGAACAGGTAAAAGAATATTGTTGGTTGGTAGTAGATCAGCATGAAGGAACTGAAGATGCAGATGTTGCAGGTGTTGTTGCACAAGATGCTTTGGGAGGTTTCTTGGATAAAGTTGAATCTTAGATAACAGATTATGTTTCCTCTTTCCATGCAGCCCCAGGGAGAGGAGCTGGTGAGCCTTGCCAAAGAATTGGCAAAGGGGAAGTGAAGCTAAAATCGCAGGCGGCCAACACATGGGTGTTGAATGAGGTCATGCAGGTCCCAGGTTTGGAGATATGGCTAATTTCTTTAGAAATGTTGGGTGATGAGAGATACACAAGAACTCTCACAGTGGATGCACTTGAATTAGCTGGTGGTAAGAAAATAGGTACTCTTTATCTACTTGTTTATATTACTGATTCTTTTTTTATTGCAAAGATGTGGCTTCGTAGGCTTGGTCACATGAACAGGAAGGAGATGCATGTTCTTAAGAGGAAGACTGATATATTTGACAGGCTTAAAAACTGGAAAGCCTTGGTGTTTATGGAGGAGATGACGGATAGAGACCAGTGGATGGGGCTGGATACTTCTGGGCAGGGCAGTTTGGACATGGGAATTGATTCAAAGGAGCTAGCAGGGAAAAAGTCATCACTCACAGGTGAACACAGGTACCGGTGTTGGCAAGAAAACTGACGTCGGCAGGAGGTAAGACTGACGTCAGTCACAAGGACTGACATCGGCAGAAGATGGACACTGACGTCGGTAGGGTTGGTAGTCAGGACAGGCGCATGGAACTGACGTCGGTTAGATGCAGACTGTGTGGTGATCGAGGTCGGTTATTGTAATGGATTTTGGGTAGACAACGAGCTATCAAGGAGTCTCAAATGCCCATATGGAGGACTGAAGATGGTAAGTAAGCCTCAAATTCGTTGTTTCTCTTCTTTATACTTGTTGCTGACTACAGAGTAGGAAGGATCCAGGAAACAGTGGGAGCATCGCATGGAGAGATTGCAGAACCAAGCAGGAGATTTGGTAGGGTTGCCAGCCGGAAGAAAGCACAGAGACGAATGAATACCTTAGTTGAAGAATAGAGAGAATGGACACGTGAGACGAAAGACCAAGGCATATGGTCTTGAGGAAGCTGCAGGACAGTGGTACAGGTTTTGATAGGGGGATGACAAAGCATGACTTTAGTCAATGTCAGGGTAACTATTGTGGTTTGTCTTATCAAGTGGATGATGATTGCAACATCATTCTTTTTATTGTATGTGGATGGTATGTTTGCTATCAGGTTTGTACATACAGGGTTTTGCTGAGCTAAGGGTAAGATTAGTTCAGTGATTTGCTATGAAAAATTTGGAGCAGGGAAATTCTTTGGCATGGGGGATATGGGAGATCACAAGTTGATTTTGTCTCTAGTGGGAGCTGATGTGAATTAGGTGTTGGCAAGGTTCATTACGCATGATGCAGAATCAGAGCACAATAAGGGCTGGAAAGTTAAGTGTCCGAAATCACATGAGGTCTGGTATAGCCCTGAGTTTGCCCAAGCATTGGGTGTTATCCGAGAGTTAGGAGCTAATTCAGAGAAGTGGGTTCTCAAGTATTTGAGAGAGACCAGCAGCAGAGATTCATGCTATTCAGGGTCAGGACTTCACTACATAGATTTACAGATGCGGATGCGGCAGGGTACTCGGATGACAAGAGGTACATCACAGGTTATGTGGTGGGTTGTCTTTAGGATTGAGCTTGAAGAGGGATACAAACCAAGAAACAGATTAGATGGGGTACAGGTACAGGTACATTATAGCTATTTATCTCTAAGTGGGAGATTTTTAGGTTGTAGAGCTAAAAACTTCACTGATGCAGACATGGAGGAGGTTGCAGAAGAGTTGCAGATTGTCACAAACACCAGCGTCGGTCAGGCCAACCGACGTCCACAGGTAGGAGATAGGAAGCAACCGACGTCGGTCAGAAGTTGGCCAGAGTCGGTGACCCCCAGGTAGATAGGGACCGACGTCGATCACTTGTGGTTCAAGCTGCGAGTATATTACGAGCAGTTGGTTGACGAACTAAGTGTTTGCATGTTTAGAGCTAATTTTAGACTGAGAGCTGCGGATCTAATTATTGTAATTAGGTGTCTAATTATTGTTTGCATGAGATCTATTTAAGAGACTCATTGGTTGTATTGTAAGCCAGTGCTAGAGAGTAAGAGAGCAATAAGCTCTTTCAGAGAGAAGAGAGCAATGGTGTGTTCCTCTTAGTGCCACAGTACCAGGTGTGGGTGCTGGATTAGAGAATCAGTAGGGTTCTTCATGTATGTATGATCTTGGTCATCAGGTGAGCATGACTTCTATAGGAGATCTGCATGGGTAAGTAAGATCATTGATTTGCAGGTGTATGTGTGTGCAAGGTCAAGGTTCACAAGTGTACAGAACCAGGTTGGTTTGCAGGTGTGCAAGATCAGATAGGACATCAACACAATAGGGAGTAGAATCAGATGAGATCTACTTGGAGTACGTGGAGTACTTGTGGAGTGCGTGGAGCACTTGTGGTGTGCGTGGAGCACAGGTATAAGGTGAACACCAACTCTGTGTTTGAGTTGGGTGTTGGGACCTAAGAGAGAGCTTTGAGGGAAGATTTACTGTTTATGCCCTAGAGGTGTGGGAGCCCTAGAGGTGTGTAAAAAAAAAGAACTGTGGCAGCCTTCTTTGTTATATTTCCTTCTGAAAGAGTTTTAATACAAGTTGTGTATTGTCTCTCATATTATGTGTTATTTCTGAATTCTAATTACTTGTGTATTCTGGTTTATTTCTGCATATTAAGTTGCTTGGTAATCAATTGTGTGATTCTGGTTATTTATCCCAACACGTGGTATCAGAGCTAAGGTTGTAGGGAACAGGTTTTATGTTTGGTTATAGGTCACTCTCAAGAGTTTTTGATCGAGCAGGAGTAGAGCAATGGCAGATCAAAGTAAGCTAAGAATGGAGGAGTTGAAAAGCACAGATGGTCACCAACGGTCATATGGAAAGAAAGAGCAGGTAAAAGAATATTGTTGGTTGGTAGCAGATTAACATGAAGGAACTGAAGATGTAGATGTTGCAGGTGTTATTGCACAGGATGCTTTGGGAGGTTTTTTGGATAATGTTGAATCTTGGATAACAGATTATGTTGCCTCTTTCCATGTAGCCCCAGGGAGAGGAGCTGGTGAGCCTTGCCAAAGAATTGGCAAAGCGGAAGTGAAGCTGAAATCGCAGGGGGCCAACACATGGGTGTTGAAGGAGGTCATGCAGGTCCCAGGTTTGGAGATATGGCTAATTTCTTCAGAAATGTTGGGTGATGAGAGATGCACAAGAACTCTCACAGCGGATGCACTTGAATTAACTGGTGGTAAGAAAATAGGTACTCTTTATCTACTTGTTTATATTACTGATTCTTCTTTTGTTACGGAGACGTGGCTTCGTAGGCTTGGTCACATGAGCAGGAAGGAGATGCATGTTATTAAGAGGAAGACTAATATATTTGACAGGCTTAAGAACTGGAAAGCCTTGGTGTTTATGGAGGAGATGGCAGATAGAGACCAGTAGATGGGGCTGGATACTTTTGGGCAGGGCAATTTGGACATGGGACTTGATTCAAAGGAGCTCGCGGGGAAAAAGTCATCACTCACAGGTGAACACAGGTACCGGCGTCGGCAGGAAAACTGACGTCGGTAGGAGGTAAGACTGACATCGGTCACGAGGACCGACATCGGGAGAAGATGGACACCAACGTCGATAGGGTTGGTAGTCAGGACAGGCGCATGGAATCGACGTCGGTTAGATGCAGACTGTGTGGTGACCGAAGTCAGTTACTGTAACAGATTTTTGATAGATAACAAGCTGTCAAGGAGTCTCAAATGCTCAGATGGAGGACTGAAGATGGTAAGTAAGCCTCAAATTCATTGTTTCTCTTCTTTATACTTGTTGCTGACTGTAGAGCAGAAAGGATCCAAGAAACAATGAGAGCATGGCATGGAGAGATTGCAAAATCAAGCGGGATATTTGGTAGGGTTGCCAGTCAGAAGAAAGCATAGAGACGAATGGATATCTTAGTTGAAGAATAGAGATAACGGACATGTGAGACGGAAGACTATGGCATATGGTCTTGAGGAAGCTGCAGGACAGTGGTACAAGTTTTGACAGGGGGATGACAAAGCATGACTTTAGTCAATGTCAGGGTAACTATTGTGGTTTGTCTTACCAGATGGATGATGATTGCAACATCATTATGTTGCTGTATGTGGATGGTATGTTTTCTATCAGGTTTGTACATACAGGGTTTTGCTGAGCTAAGGGTAAGATTAGTTCAGTGGTTTGCTATGAAGAATTTGGAGCAGCAAAATTCTTTGGCATGGGGGACATGGGAGATCATAGGTTGATTTTGTCTCCAATGGAAGCTGATGTGAATTAGGTGTTGGTGAGGTTCATTACGTAGGATGCAGAATCGAAGCACACTAAGGGCTGGACAGTTAAGTATCCAAAATCACATGAGGTCTGGTATAGGCCTGAGTTTGCCCAAGTGTTGGGTGTTATCAGAGAGTTAGGAGCGAATTCAGAGAAGTGGGTTCTCAGGTATTTGAGAGAGACCAGCAGCAGGGATTCATGGTATTCAAGGTCAGGACTTCACTACATGGATTTGTAGATGCGGATGAGGCAGGGTACTCGGATGACAGGAGGTACATCACAGGTTGTGTGGTGGGTTGTCTTCAGGATTGAGCTTGAAGAGGGATACAAACCAGGAAACAAATTAGATAGAGTACAGGTATAGGTACAGTGCAGCTATTTATCTCCAAGTGGGAGATTGTTAGGTTGTGGAGCTAAAAGCTTCACTGATGCAGACATGGAGGAGGTTGCAGAAGAGTTGCGAAGTGTCAAAGACACCGGCGTCGATCAGGCCATCTGACGTCGATAGGTATGAGACAGGAAGCAATTGATGTTGGTCAGAAGTCGGCTGATGTCAGCGTCTCTCAGGTAGATAGGGACCGACGTCGGTCACCTGTGGTTCAATTTGCGAGTATATTATGGGCAATTGGTTGACGAACCAAGTGTTTGTATGTTTAGAGCTAATTTTAGACTGAGAGCCGCAGATCTAATTATTGTAATTAGGTGTCTAATTATTGTTTGCATGAGATCTATTTAAGAGACTCATTGGTTGTATTGTAATCTAGTGCTAGAGAGTAAGAGAGCAATAAGCTCCTTCAAAGAGAAGAGAGCAATGGTGTGTTCCTCCTAGTGCCACAGTACCAAGTGTGGGTTCTGGATTGGAGAATCAGCAGTGTTCTTCATGTATATATGATCTTGGTCATCAGGTGAGCATGAATTCTATAGGAGATCTACATGGGTAAGTAAGATCATTGATTTGAAGGTGTATGTGTGTGCAAGGTCAAGGTTCACATGTGTGTAGAACCAGGTTGATTTACAGGTGTGCAAGATCAGATAAGACAGCAACACAATAGGGAACAGAATCAGGTGGGATCTACTTGGAGTACGTAGAGTACTTGTGGAGTGCATGGAACACTTGTGGTGTGCGTGGAGCATAGGTATAAGGTGAACACCAACTCTGTGTTTGAGTTGGGTGTTGGGACCTAAGAGAGAGCTTTGAGAGAAGATTTACTGTTTATGCCCTAGAGGTGTGGGAGTTCTAGAGGTGTGTAAGGAAAAAGAACTGTGGCAGCCTTCTTTGTTGTATTTCCTTTTGAAAGAGTTTTAATACAAGTTGTGAATTGTCTCTCATATTATGTGTTATTTTTGAATTCTAGTTACTTGTGTATTCTGGGTTATTTCTGCATATTAAGTTGCTTGGTAATCAATTGTGTGCTTTCGTTTATTTATCCCAACACGTGGTATCAGAGCTAAGGTTGCAGGGAGCAGATTTTGTGCTTGGTTACAGGTCACTCTCAGGGGTTTTTGATCAAGTGGGAGTAGAGAAATGGCATATCAAAGTAAGCTAAGAATGGAGGAGTTGAAAAGCATAGATGGTCACCAACGGTCATATGGAAAGAAAGAGCAGGTAAAAGAATATTGTTGGTTGGTAGCAGATCAGCATGAAGGAACTGAAGATGCAGATGTTGCAGGTGTTGTTTCACAAGATGCTTTGGGAGGTTTCTTGGATAAAGTTGAATCTTGGATAACAGATTATGTTGCCTCTTTCCATGCAGCCCCAGGGAGAAGAGCTGGTGAGCCTTGCCAAAGAATTGGCAAAGGGGAAGTGAAGCTAAACTCGCAGGCGGCCAACACACGGGTGTTGAAGGAGGTCATGCAGGTCCTAGGTTTGGAGATATAGCTAATTTCTTCAAAAATTTTGGGTGATGAGAGATGCACAAGAACTCTCACAGTGGATGCACTTGAATTAACTGGTGGTAAGAAAATAGGTACTCTTTATCTACTTGTTTATATTACTGATTCTTCTTTTATTGCAGAGATGTGGCTTTGTAGGCTTGGTCACATGAGCAGGAAGGAAATGCATGTTCTTAAGAGGAAGATTGATATATTTGACAGGATTAAAAATTGGAAAGCCTTGGTGTTTATGGAGGAGATGGTGGATAGAGACCAGTGGATGGGGCTGGATACTTCTGGGCAGGGCAGTTTGGACATGGGACTTGATTCAAAGGAGCTCACGGGGAAAAAGTCATCACTCACAAGTGAACACAGGTACCGGCATCGGTAGGAAAATTGATGTCAACAGGAGGTAAGACTGACATCGGTCATGAGGATTGACATTGGCAGAAGATGGACACCAACATCGGTAGGGTTGGTAGTCAGGACAGGCACATGGAATCGACGTCGATTAGATGCAGACTTTGTGGTGATCGAGGTCGATTATTGTAACGGATTTTGGGCAGACAACAAGCTGTCAAGGAGTCTCAAACGCTCATATGGAGGACTAAAAATGGTAAGTAAGCCTCAAATTTGTTGTTTCTCTTCTTTATACTTGTTGCTAACTGCAGAGCAGGAAGGATCTAGGAAACAGTGGAACCACGGCATGGATTGATTGCAAAACCAAGCGAGAGATTTGGTAGGGTTTCCAGTCGAAAGAAATCATAGAGATGAATGGATACCTTAGTTGAAGAATAGAGAGAATGAACATGTGAGACGGAAGACCAAGGCATATGGTCTTGAGGAAGCTACAGAATAGTGGTACAGGTTTTGACAGGGGGATGACAAAGCATGACTTTAGTCAATGTCAGGGTAACTACTGTGGTTTGTCTTACCAGGTGGATGATGATTGCAACATCATTTTGTTGCTGTATGTGGATGGTATGTTTGCTATCAGGTTTGTACATATAAGGTTTTCCTGAGCTAAGGATAAGATTAGTTCAGTGCTTTGCTATGAAGAATTTGGAGTAGCGAAATTCTTTTGCATGGGGGACATGGGAGATCATAGGTTGATTTTGTCTCCAGTGGGAGCTGATGTGAATCAGGTGTTGGAAAAGTTCATTACGTAGGATGCAAAATTAGAGCACACTAAGGGATGGATAGTTAAGTGTCCGAATTCACATGAGGTCTGGTATAGGCCTGAGTTTGCCCAAGCATTGGGTGTTATCAGAGAGTTAGGAGCCAATTCAGAGAAGTGGGTTCTCAAGTATTTGAGAGAGACCAGCAGTAGGGATTCATGGTATTTAGGGTCAGGACTTCACTACATGGATTTTTAGATGCAGATGTGGTAGGGTACTCAGATGACAGGAGGTACATCACAGGTTGTGTGGTGGGTTGTCTTTAGGATTGAGCTTGAAGAGGGATACAAACTAGGAAACAGATTAGATAGGGTATAAGTACAGGTACAGTGCAGCTATTTTTATCCAAGTGGGAGATTGTTAGGTTGTGGAGCTAAAAGCTTCACTAATGCAGACATGAAGGAGGTTGCAGAAGAGTTACAGAGTGTCACAGACACCAGCGTCGATCAGGCCAACCGACATCGGCAGGTAGGAGACAGGAAGCAACCTACGTCAGTCAGAAGTCGGTCGGTGTCGGTGACCTCCAGGTAGACAGGGACCAACGTCGGTCACCTGTGGTTCAAGTTGTGAGTATATTACGGGTAGTTGGTTGATGAACCAAGTGTTTGCATGTTTAGAGCTAATTTTAGACTGAGAGTTATGGATCTAATTATTATAATTAGGTGTCTAATTATTGTTTGCATGAGATCTATTTAAGAGACTCATTGGTTGTATTGTAAGCCAGTGCTAGAGAGTAAGAGAGCAATAAGCTCCTTCAGAAAGAAGATAGCAATGGTGTGTTCATCCTAGTCCCACAGTACCAGGTGTGGGTGCTAGATTGGAGAATCAACAGGGTTCTTCATGTATGTATGATCTTAGTCATCAGGTGAGCATGACTTCTATAGGAAATTTGTATGGGTAAGTAAGATCATTGATTTGTAGGTGTATGTGTGTGCAAGGTCAAGGTTCACAAGTGTGCAAAACTAGGTTGATTTGCAGGTGTGCAAGATTAGATAAGACAGCAACACAATAAGGAGTAGAATCAGGCGAGATCTACTTGGAGTACGTGGAGTACTTGTGGAGTGCGTGGAGCACTTGTGGTGTGCATGGAGCACAAGTATAAGGTGAACACCAACTCTGTGTTTGAGTTGGGTGTTGGGACCTAAGAGAGAGCTTTGAGGGAAGATTTACTGTTTATGGCCTAGAGGTGTGGGAGCCCTAGAGGTGTGTAAGGAAGAAGAACTATGGCGGCCTTCTTTATTGTATTTCCTTCTGAAAGAGTTTTAATACAAGTTGTGTATTGTCTCTCATATTATGTGTTATTTCTGAATTCTAGTTACTTGTGTATTATGGTTTATTTCCGCATATTAAGTTGCTTGGTAATCAATTGTGTGCTTCTGGTTATTTATCCCAACACGTGGTATCAGAGCTAAGGTTACAGGGAGCGGGTTTTGTGTTTGGTTACAGGTCACTCTCAGGGGTTTCTGATCGAGTGGGAGTAGAGCAATGACAGATCAAAGTAAGCTAAGAATGGAGGAGTTGAAAAGCACAGATGGTCACCAACGGTCATATGGAAAGAAAGAGCAGGTAAAAGAATATTGTTGGTTGGTAGCAGATCAGCATGAAGGAACTAAAGATGCAGATGTTGCAGGTGTTGTTGCACAGGATGATTTGGTAGGTTTCTTGGATAAAGTTGAATCTTGGATAACAGATTATGTTGCCTCTTTCCATGCAGCCCTAGGGAGAGGAGCTGGTGAGCCTTGACAAAGAATTGGCAAAGGGGAAGTGAATCTAAAATTACAGGCGGCCAATACATGGGTGTTGAAGGAGGTCATGCAGGTCCCAGGTTTGGAGATATGGCTAATTTCTTCAAAAATGTTGGGTGATGAGAGATGCACAAGAACTCTCATAGCGGATGCTCTTGAATTAGCTGGTGGTAAGAAAATAGGTACTCTTTATCTACTTGTTTATATTACTAATTCTTCTTTTGTTGCGAAGACGTGGCTTCGTAGGCTTGGTCACATGAGCAGGAAGGAGATGCATGTTATTAAGAGGAAGACTGATATATTTGACAGGCTTAAGAACTGGAAAGCCTTGGTGTTTATGGAGGAGATGGTGGATAGAGACTAGTGGATGGGGCTAGATACTTCTGGGTAGGGCATTTTGGACATGGGACTTGATTCAAAGGAGCTCGCAGGGAAAATGTCATCACTTACAGGCGAACACAGGTACCAGCGTCAGAAGGAAAACTGACATCAGTGGGAGGTAAGACCGACATCGGTCATGAGGACCGACATCGGCAGAAGATGGACACCGACGTCAGTAGGGTTGGTAGTAAGGACAGGTGCATGGAATCGACGTCGGTTAGATGCAGACTGTGTGGTGACCGAGGTCAGTTACTGTAATGGATTTTGGGTGGACAACGAGCTGTCAAGGAGTCTCAAATGCCCATATGGAGGACTGAAGATGGTAAGTAAGCCTCAAATTCATTGTTTCTCTTCTTTATACTTGTTACTGACTGAAGAGCAGGAAGGATCCAGGAAACAGTGGGAGCATGGCATGGATAGATTGCAGAACCAAGTGGGAGATTTGGTAGGGTTGCCAGCCGAAAGAAATCACAGAGACGAATGGATACCTTAGTTGAAGAATAGAGATAATAGACACGTGAGACGGAAGACCAAGGCATATGGTCTTGAGAAAGCTGCAGGACAGTGGTATAGGTTTTGATACGGGGATGATAAAGCATGACTTTAGTCAATGTCAGGGTAACTACTGTGGTTTGTCTTACCAGGTGGATGATGATTACAACATCATTCTATTGCTGTATGTGGATGGTATGTTTGCTATCAAGTTTGTACATACAGAGTTTTGCTGAGCTAAGGGTAAGATTAGTTCAGTGGTTTGCTATGAAGAATTTGGAGTAGCGAAATTCTTTGGCATGAGTGACATGGGAGATCACAGGTTGATTTTGTCTCCAGTGGGAGCTGATGTGAATCAGGTGTTGGCGAGGTTCATTACGTAGGATGCAAAATTGGAGCACACTAAGGGCTAGACAGTTAAGTGTCTGAAATCACATGATGTCTGGTATAGGCCTGAGTTTGCCCAAGCATTGGGTGTTATTAGAGAGTTAGGAGCCAATTCAGAGAAGTGGGTTCTCAGGTATTTGAGAGAGACTAGAAGCAGGGATTCATGGTATTTAGGGTCAGGACTTCACTACATGGATTTGTAGATGCGGAGGCGGCAGGGTACTCGGATGATAGGAGGTACATCATAGGTTGTGTGGTGGGTTGTCTTCAGGATTAAGCTTAAAGAGGGATACAAACCAGGAAACAAATTAGATGGAGTACAAGTACAGGTATAGTGTAGTTGTTTATCTCCAAGTGGGAGATTGTTAGGTTGTGGAACTAAAAGCTTCACTGATGCAGACATGGAGGAGGTTGCAGAAGAGTTGCAGAGTGTCACAGACACCAGCGTCGATCAGGCCAACCGACGTCGGCAGGTAGGAGACAGGAAGCAACTGACATCGATTAGAAGTCGGCTGGCGTCGGCGACCCCCAGGTAGATAGGGACCGACATCGGTCACCTATGGTTTGAGATGCGAGTATATTACGGGCAGTTGGTTGATGAACCAAGTGTTTGCATGTTTAGAGCTAATTTTAGACTGAGAGCTGCAGATCTAATTATTATAATTAGGTGTCTAATTATTGTTTGCATGAGATCTATTTAAGAGACTAATTGGTTATATTATAAGCTAGTGCTAGAGAGTAAGAGAGCAATAAGCTCCTTCAGAGAGAAGAGAGCAATGGTGTGTTCCTCCTAGTGCCACAGTACCAGGTGTGGGTGCTGGATTGGAGAATCAGCAGGGTTTTTCATGTATATATTATCTTGGTCATCAGGTGAGCATGACTTCTATAGGAGATTTGCATGGGTAAGTAAGATCATTGATTTGCAGGTGTATGTGTGTGCAAGGTCAAGGTTCACAAGTGTACAGAACCAGGTTGATTTGTAGGTGTGTAAGATCAGATAGGACAGCAACACAACAGGGAGTAGAATCAGGTGGGATCTATTTGGAGTATGTGGAGTACTTATGGAGTGTGTGGAGCACTTGTGCTGTGCATGGAGCACAGGTATAAGGTGAACACCAACTCTGTGTTTGAGTTGGGTGTTGGAACCTAAGAGAGAGCTTTGAGGAAAGATTTACTGTTTATGCCCTAGAGGTGTGGGAGCCCTAGAGGTGTGTAAGGAAGAACTGTGGTAGCCTTCTTTGTTGTATTTCCTTCTGAAAGAGTTTTAATACAAGTTGTGTATTGTCTCTCGTATTATGTGGTATTTCTGAATTCTAGTTACTTGTGTATTCTGGTTTATTTATGCATATTAAGTTGCTTGGTAATCAATTGTGTGCTTCCGGTTATTTATCCCAACAGTCTTGGCTCACTTATTTATAACTTTATAAAAATGCTCACAACCAACCATGACCGTCCATCTTGATATCAAGATGTGTGGCCATATATTAATTTAATTTTTGAGGGACAAGCCATAAATATACCCATTAATATTTGGAATAATGGGGAATTAATGAGGCATGGGAGGGCTTAAACCTGATATTTGTTTTATTAGTAGCTTATGGACGTCACCCCATTGATGATGTCATAGGGTGATGCAAAATTGAAGAATGAATTTCTAATTAATATATTTTCAATAACTTCCATGGGTTTTTCACTTAAGCCCTTAATTTAGTTTAATTTACTTAAGTGAGTTTAATTAATTTTCTACAATTCTTTAGAAATTGGTTGTTCACTTAATCAAACTAGTCAAAATGTCAATTTATTGAGTCATAATTTGACTAGAGTATAATTAGAAGATGTCAATTGTGTATGGAATAATTCCCCAGTTAAAGCATTGTGGAGATGAAATAACACATGCATGTGACGTGTGCTTTTGAATTAGAAGAATTCATTGGTCTATAGCATCATTTTACATGGTCATAATTTGACTCAAAATTATTTAAGAAAAGATAATAATCACATAAAATGCATTTCCCCATTTAGGGAGACATTAGCCTAAATCGACACCTGTACATGATAAAATCGAACCATTTGGTGCATTTTAGTGATTTTAGCCTAGATTATGCATTGTCATAGAATATTGCTTAGATTGAAAATTTCAACATAATAGTTATAGGAATTAGAAGTCTATATTTTTCCCCTATTTGATAAAGTATGGTGAGACATTCAATCAAAGCAAAGTATTTTTAAATAATGACAGAGTTGTTAAGAAGAAGTTGAAAGGTAATGATTGAAGAAATGACCTATGATTCCCCTTTGAGAAGGCATGCAAGATGAAAGAGAGGGATGGGATCTTTAAAAAGAGAGAAAGAGTGAAATTAACCCATGGATGAGAGTATATTCGTATGAGCTAATACTTACATGCATTGATTCCTAATGATCAAAAATAGAATAGAATATAATGGGACCCAAGGTGAGGGGAAATGGGAAGAATTCAATCCCAAAATATAAGTGGCACACTTTGACATACCCAAAATAGGTCAAAAGTTATGGGCTTAAAGAATTATCAATCCATAGATAAGTTGCACACTTTAAATTTTTATAATTAGGGCAAAAGCCATACAGTTTGGAATTAGAAGAAAATGAGAGCATTGCTCCAGATAAAGGAGTTCAATAAATTAATATTATGCCCCAGTAGAGTGGATTTGATTGGTTGATAAATTTATTTTTCCCTAATAGAGCTGATTTTGATGATTGATAATTAATTTTACCCTAGTAAGGTTGATTGAATTGGTGATTGGTCTAAATATTGTACCCCAATAGGGTAAATTGGCAAGTATGGCTCAAGGATATAACCTATTGCATATATTAAATATGAGTGGGTTCAAACACATATGTGAAGGTCTAATGACTAAATAAGCCATAAAAAACTAGGCATATGAGGATGCACAAAGTGATGAAATAGATGAATGAAAAAATAAGGTGGCCAAGCTGACCTGAGATACGTCATGTATCCAAGCACTACCTACATAGTTGAGATGAACCTTAGGACAATGTAGTTATCCCAAAAGTAGTACAAAATGGAATGAGGGATGAACAATAGAGGAAAGACAAACCAATGTTTAATTTTGAAATCATGTTAGGTAGCAGATATGCAAGATAGGGTCTTCACTAGATGCTATAATATAATTTAAGAGATGCACATCCTAAACTAATCATATAAATAGTCAAATTGACTCATAGTGTATGCCAAGAGACGTATGTCTTGCATAGAGTCTTGTGTTAGGTATGGTGCATTCAGAAATGATCTTCAGAGCTTCATTGAATTTTGGATTTGGAGCACTTGGTGTTTACTTTAGCAAAATTAAATTATGCATCATAAGTATGAATAAACTATAATGACATTGTATTTTGATTGTGATTGATTAGTTCAAATGTGAATATTTATAACTAAGAATAATGATAAAAACTACCAAAACCAAAGTTACAACTATTTATGTTTAAACAAAAACAAAGATAAAGATAAAAAATAATACATAAATATAACCTAACTTAAAATCAAGATATGAACAATCAAATTTTTAAGTAGGAACAAGAATGTATAGAGAAAGAATAATAGTAATAAACAACATAAAATCAATATATGAATAATCAAGATCCATGTGTATTAACAAGACATATTTGGAAAAAAAGTAAAAGTTAAATGCAACTCTAAACAAATCAAGCCTAACTCAAAACTAGTCTAAAAGTTGTTATAGAATGTATTTAAACTCAAAAGAAAAAAACAATACAAGATAAGATAAAAATAGTAACACAAAAGACCAAAATAATAAAACACCCAGAATAAACAAGAAATAAAAAAGAACAAAATATTAAAAAAATAAATGGAAAGATAAGAAAGCAGAAAAAAGCAATAATAAAAATCAAATAAACACACACAAACAAGAGTTAACCACAATGTTAATGCAAGTAAAGAAAAAGGTGAATTGTTCGTGTAAGTGTAAATAGAGGTGTTACTCTCTGCAACAGGGTGACCCCTAATCTAAGAAATAAAAAGACTGGCACAATAGAACAAGAACAAAAGAGACAAAGTTACCCCCAAATGATAGTGAAACAACACAAAACAAAATGGGGGAAAAGAAGAAAAGGAAAGGGTGGCCAAGCTAACTCCATATGTACGAGACAAGTGGAAGCTATGTACATAGTTCTATGAACACTAGATCCAACATAAACTTAAGGCAAAATGTAGTTCTCCAAGGATATGGGATAGAAGAAAAGTGATGATAATAGAACCTAATTAATGTTGTAGAGAAAATAAGAAAATGGGCTCATAAAATGGTGATAGTGCTCAAAAAATGACAAGAGTATGGGTTTAGTTTGCTCATAAAATGGAGAGAGAATTCAAACTTAAAAATTCTCATAAATGGCAAGATCATAGGCTTGGGTTATAAAATGATGAGAGTGTATGGAAAAGATGGAGTGAGCTGACCTCAACATGAATTGAGCACGACCTATTTAGTCCTATTAGGATATCAAGTCATAATAGTTCTACCAACACAAAAGGTGATAAGATCTAACTAGGTCATATCAAGTATAATAATTAAGGCAAATGAGAATAGTAATGGTAAGGCATGCGGTAATGCATGATAAAATGTGTTGTTCCTAATTTTCCCATAGGTAGTTATAATTAGGAAAAAATGGCATAGGTATTTGATACTAATTTTCCCATAGGCGGTTATAATTAGTAATGTAAAGTGAAATATTGACTTGCCCATAGGTAATTATAATCAATAACATATAGGTAGAACATTGATTTTCCCATACAAGGTTATAATCAGTAAAACTAGTCAAATGTAAATGAAAAATAACTTACCAGATCCATTGTCACACTACTTTCATAGACTGTCATTTAAACATAGAATTTTAAAACTACTGAAACTGGATCAGAATCCCCTCATGGAAGGTACTGAAAGAACCAACAAAACCAAGATCAAAAAGGGTTGGGTAGGGTGTCTAAAAATAGGCTTTGGTAAATAGTAAATGGTATGGTAAAATGGTATAAGGAATGACATAAAGAAAATGATAGGATGATAATTAGCTATCATGGTAATAGGTTTAATGCCAAGTGATAAATTTAGGTAATGGTAGGGTAAATGGAAAATGATTCTACTACTCCTGCTGATGTGGAGATGCACGCCCTAGTTAACATATGAGAACCAAAATAATCAATCATAAAAATTATTAGCCCATACCCTTTCTAAATAGTTACTCTATCAAAAACCTATTACAGATTTATACTTGAAAAATGTTATTATGATCTTTGTTGGTCATTGATTATGTTTCCTTCAAAGATCAAGACAAGATATCTTTGTAACCTCTAAAAAGGAAAGTGTAGCCAAGGATGGTAAATAATGTTAGGCACAAGATAAATGGTATAATTTGGAAATGTAATGGTGGATGATAATGGAATGTATAATGGCTAGAAAATAAATGAATATCAATATTTTTAGGCACATACAATGTTGTTGATTCCAGATTAGACATAATTTTAGTTATGGTAGGGCCAAAAACTTTTGAATATGTTCTCGATATGACCATCAATTTTTTTTGTTGTTTGGGCTTGAGAGTATCTACCATTTAATTATGCTATAGATTAGAATTTGTATTAATTTTATCTTTTATAGTGTCTTCATCAAGTAATGAAGAACTATTGTGCTTAGCTTTTGGTGCTTCAATAAGGTTTTCACCAATAAAGTTGTCTTGATTGTCCCATATCACTTTCAAGAAGGTTTCACAAAAGAATGTTAAAATTTGAATTTGATTTTATTCTAACACCTCAAGAAAGGTTTCACTAGAAGATTATTCTTTTTTTGCATGAATGTGTTCTTGGTCCCCCTGATATTCTACACTTGATATATCACCATGGATGCAGTTCAATGAAGTATGATTCTGATGGTCCCAATCAACACTTGTGAGAGGTGGAAGGTCAATATAATGGCTACATTGGGTGGTGATAATGGAATGATGAAAAGCAACAAAATACTCATAGAAGATACTAGGATAACTTGTGTTAATGCTGAAGTAATCATCCTCAAAAACCATAAAAGGATCACAAATATATTCAAATTGATCCACAAGTCAAGTGTAACCAATGTTGTATCAACTGTGACTATATTCTAATTTTGAAGATGATTTGACTCAAAGGATTCTAAATCCAATGTTGAGACTGATTTTGATTCTGCTTTTGATGGTAAAACTAATATCAGTTTAAAAATAGAACCAACGCCAATGTTGATTCTTCATCTAGTGTGTATGTTGCTACAATGATATCTTATTGAATGTTTGGTGTTGGACTAGTAATGGCCTATGATGGAATAATGGGCACTGTAGAAATAGATTAATCTAGGAAGGGTTCAACATAGATTGGCTCATCTAGGTGAATCCCCTCAAAGAGAGGTAACAACTCGAGGGGTAACTCCATAGAGATTGACTTGTCAAAGTGAAACTGCACAATGAGGGGGAAAAGGTCAAGATACAACTCCATAAAGACTGGCTTGTCAAATGGATGGGGCTCTTTAAAAATAGGACAATGGTTGAGATAATGATTTTCCCAAAGATAGTTATAATCATTAAAAAGTGACTCAACAAAGACTATCTTGTCAAAGTGAGACTCCTCAACAACACGTATAATATCAAAGGGTGATTCATCATAGGTTGAATCATCATAAATGGGTGGTTAAACAATAATATCATGGCCTTGGTTTATAATTGGTTTCAAAATATCAAATTTGAACCCATTTTAGTTCTCAAAAGATGTTTCTTGAAGAGGTAATGGTTGTTTCAGTTGTGGCTTGAAGATTGGCATAAGATTTATAAAGTGGGGAATAGTTGGCACAAGGTGACTAATGGCTTTTGGTTCAATGATTGGCTCTCCAAAAATTAGACTATTAAATAAGGGATCAATAAATATTGGCTCATCAAATTGGCATTCCTCAGTAATAGGTTCAATAAATACTGGCAATGGGCCTAGAATGGTAATGATTAGGCACTGCAAAGTTTAGTTGCTAGTGCAATCCAAAGGAGAAAAGTCTATAATGGTAACCTTCAAGCATTGCAGATATTGGTGGCTTGCATAATCCAAATGAGGATAACCTAAAATGGTAACCTTCGAGTGCTGTGAATCTTGGTGGCTCACTCAAGCTAAAGGAGGATAACCTAAAATGGTAACTTTTGAGCATGACAAAGCTTGGTGGCTCATGAAAGCCGAATAAGGATATTCTAAAATGGTAACCTTTGAGTGTTGTGGAGTTTGGTCACTCTCATAAGTTGAAGGAGGGTAACCTAAAATGGTAACCTTTGGGTGTTATGGATCTTGGTTGCTAATGTAGGCCAAAGGAAGAGAATGGGGTTAGCGTATGAAAATCTACATGGATTGGTTTGGTATTTAAAAATTAGGCCCAAAGAGAGTGATATGCTCAAACATGATGGAGTGTTCATGTCTATCATAGAAATGTTCTTCCTCATAACTAGGGTTGTAAGAGACCCCACTATGAGTATACCTTTGCATCATGATTTTAAGATTGTTCTCTATGTTTGCTAAGATGTGAAATGTGTTTTACAAATGTTAAAAAGGTGTCCTTTGGATTTATTCAAACAAATGACAAGGTAAGATGAGACTATAATAAAATGCATGGCATAGTACCACACAAATGGAAGAAATAGTTATAAATTTACTCAACTTTGGTGGGTTGAAATCATCAAATTGGAATAGGGTATGATAACTTTGGAACTTAAAGTGCAAGCTAGCACAACAAACTTAGATCAAAGATACGTCAATACCATAAAATATAGATATAACTATGATGAATTATGACTATAAAATTAGAAGAGGGTATTTTTTATTAAGAAGATAACAATGTGAACTAAGAAGCTCAAAATGTTAATTAACACAAGAACTCCTAGTATAAATCTAAAACCAAATGAGCAACACAATGCTGCCACATGGTAATAGGATGTATAATGGTCCAATAACTTAGAGCGTGAATGAATGAAAGATACTATAAGTCCATAATGAGAATAAAAAATGATGATGAGTTTAAGTAATGACCTTCAATCTAAATGAGAAATCGTACCCAAGTTTACTCAAACCAAGTGCAAATGACAAATTGATAGCACCTTCGCTTAGAACTTAGAAAAGTGAGATTTCAAATTTAGATTAAAAATGAAAGACTTTGAGATTTTTCAAAGTGGGAAAATAGTCTAGACTCAAATGGGAAGCATAACAACATTTTTTAACAAATAAAAACACAATATTCTAAATGATGATTTGAACAAGGTAAGAAATGATCTTGATTTGGTCAGTGTAACACCTCCTTATTCCAATAGATTGATGTATAATAAAAATGTTTGGCTTTATGACCTGTTTTGGTTTTAAAATATTTTTAGACTAAAAAATACCAATCAATTGAAGGATAAAATGATAGAATACACCTAAGTGTAACGTCCAAACTCTTAAAACAAGAAGGTTGCATGGTACTATTGAATTCCATCTATATACATACTCTTGAGAGGATATTAATTATTAATCCAAAAATAAAATGGCATGAATAAGTAGGGTTTTTACACCCCCTTCTCTCAAAAGATTTTATGGTGATATGGAACTTCAGGCTACTCTCCCTGCATCAATAATATGTCCATGGTAAGTGGGGTTGTTATAAAACTAAAATTTTTACATGTTTAGATGGTCCCAAATGTGGCTAACAATAGAGATGCTTCATGTCAATTAGATCCATGCCAATAAAATTATTTTGGAAAGGTCTTATCCTTTTCATAACCACTACATCCATCACTTTCTTAATGTAGTGTAATTTTTGAATTACCCCCATAGTCAGAGTTGGAGTATCACTAATGGAGCTTGTTTTAACTGCCCAAAATAAGCATCCCAATGGGTCATCCTCAATTTGTATACCCCACCATAGATTGGGGTTGAAATGATGTCGGGAGATGAATTATTGGGTCAATGCTTCCCTAGATAACTCGTGAGGAGGCTATGAACTCCCGCTCACAAGCCAAAATACATAAAAATAAAAGACAAGTGAAAAGACTTTAGTGTCACATTTGGATCACCCAACTCATATAGATTTGGGGGCCTTAACGATGTTGTTTTCATAATTTTTGGACTAAAAGAAACCAAGGTAAATAATTATTTTTTTTGGTCACCTGAGTTACCTAAAGGGGACAGGGGAGAGGAGAGGATACACACATCAATCATTTTGTAAAAGACAAACAACTTTGAAAGAACAAGCATAAAACAAACACTCTTAAGAGTATGTATCTAAGTGTGAGAATTTATTTTATTATAAAAAAGTGAGATGTTTATGAAATTTGGCCCCTTGGAATTAGTTTAAAAACTTTGCAAAAAAATTCACAAACAACTAAGCATAAAAACAACTAAGTTCCTTTTAGGTACCAAAAAAAATATTCAAGACTTATCCACTTCTAAACTTTTGCCTTTTTCCAGCTTAGGTCCTAAAATTTTTTTAAGGTTTTTGCCTACTTATAATCCCAAAAGTAAATTAGAAAACAAGATTTCAAAATAAGCTCTTAAACCTCTATTTTTTTATCTCAAATACTGATGTCGATCCATACAAGGATCGATGTCAGTTCACAAAAAGGTCAACATCGTTCAAATATAATCAATGCTAGTATTTGTGTAAATTGTATGTGACTAAAAAAATAAAAATACATGAAAAATGGAAGTAAAACTTAAATTTTAAAGATTAATAAGCATCTATTTGGAAAACTAAGAGTTTCATAGTAATCTCCTTGGTTTAATGGGATGTGTGTCCCATCGGGCATGCCAAAATGTAGAGTAGGATTACAAAGCAATTTAGTCCATGCGTTAGTAGAAAAAACCCAAAATTATCATAAAGGACACAATGTGATAATCCCACTCCCTCAAGGGTTTTTTCTAAGGAGATCTAAGAGTTATTTAAGAAAGGCATATACCATCAAACCTTCCAAAGAGCATCTTTCCTTCCACAAGTGGTCAAGAAGCATGATTTTCCTTGGATTTGGTGCTCAAATATTTTTCAATTAAGATTAGCATGTTCCTCTATCATTTCCTAGTGTACTAATCACTTAGTCTAATGAATTTGATTAATATGTGTAAATAGGTGAAGCTTGTCTATTGAAATTTCTGCATAATAAGTTTGTATGAATGAAGCTTTAAAATGGTGGTCTTGGCTCACTTATTTATAGATTTTTGAGAATGTTCATAATCAACCATTACCCTCCATCTTGAGATCAAGATGTGTGGCTATGGATTAATTCAATTTTGGAGGGACAAGACATAAATATTCTCATTAATATTTGGAAGAATGGGGCATTAATGAGGCATGGGAGGGCTTAAACCTTATATTTGTTCTAGTAATGGATTATGGATGTCACCCCATTGATGATGTCATAGGGTGATGCAAAATTGAATAATGAATTTCTAATTAATAGATTTTCAATAACTTCAATGGATTTTTCATGTAAGCCCTTGAATTGGTTTAATTTGCTTAAGTGAATTTAATTAATTTTCTACAATTCTTTGAAAATTGGTTGTTCCTCTAATCAAACTGGTCAAAATGTCAATTTACTGAGTCATAATTTGACTAGAGTATAATTAGAATAAGGTGTCAGTTGTGTACAAAATAATTCCTTAGTTAGAGAATTATGGATGTGAAATAACAGATACACGTGATGTGTGATTTCAAATTAGAATAATTCAGTGGTCTAGAGCATCATTTTGTGTGGTCATAATTTGACTCAAAATGATTTGAGAAAGGATAATAATAACATAAAATTCATTTCCCCATTCATGGATACATTAGCCTAAATCAACACATATACGTGACAAGATCAAACCATTTAATGCATTTTAGTGATTTTAGCCCAGATTGCACATTGTCACAAAATATTGCTTAGATTGACAATTTTAGCATAATAGTGATAAGAAATAGATGTCTAAAGTATGCATGAAAAATAAGTAAAATGGCTTAATAAATCCAAAATTGTTACTCTAAGGAGCCTCATAAATGATATTCATGTTGAACACAGTGGAGAGGTGCCTCACAACCCCCAAGTTAAGGATAAAACTTAGGGTCCATGTGATTAAACATGATGGTTTAATACCTATATAAAGGCAATGTCATTTGAATGTAGAGAAGAGGTGAAAATGAGAGAGAATGGAACTTCAAAACTTCATGGATGAGGTCATCGTGTTGTTTGGGAACCATTTGATCACTTTGGGTTGTAAGAGAGTTGTTATAGTTAGCCATTCTAACCTGTAGAAACTTGGAGGTTGCTCACAGAGCATGTTTCTCAGTCAAGGGACATTTTAACATGCTCATAATTGTATAGAAACTCTACATGGGAAGATAATCACTTAAATAGAGGTGAGGGGTTTATCTACATGCATTTAGTGGAATTAGTTTAGAGGTTTAGGCCCTCACCTCTATGAACCATCGTTAAGAGTCATAAACACTCTTAAATCCCCCTAAAACCCTAATAAGAACCTAACTAGAGATATTTGAGGAAAAGTGTATCTAAAAAAAATGGGAACCCCTTGAAAAATACCTGGATCATGTTTTCCACTGAGAGGAGGCCATGTTCATGGTACTTAGTTGTATTGATGTTATACGGACACCTCTAGAAGCTATAAGTTTTTAGAGTTTTAACCAAAAAATGAGGTTCAAGACTTAGTCATAAGTTCTAAATCATGGGAAGTGTTGGCTTAGGAATTGTTTCACCTCCCCCAAGCGGGAAATGTTCACTTACCTACCTAGAAGTTCCTCTGCTAACCTTCACTAATTAGCTGGTCTACAAGGCTAGTCTAGATGGCTTAGTCATGCAAGGAAGATGAATTTGTAGGTGAGAAATGTTAAAAGGGTATAATTACTAGTTTAGAGGGTTAGTTAAAGAGTAATTCAAGCCTTCTTAGATAGCTTAAGGGTCTAGTTAAATTATCTCAATCATCCAAATAATGGATGAACAAAATATTGGGTTAATAACTGATGAAGCTTATTTAATCAATAGAAAGGAGGTGATAATATGCATAGAAAGGCATCATGGAATTAATGAACCACATTTTTACATATTTAAATTCCCCTTGAGGTGATTAGGACCCATATTGATCAGCATCATGAAGGATTTGGGTGGTTTCTTCATCAAAGTCAATCTGTAGGTATGGGTAACCACTTAATGCCTCATGGAAAATGGCTCAATTAAATCACTTTCAGTGCTGGTAACTCATTACAAAAGAGATATTTGGATAAAGGTGGTGTACATGTGCTCTCCATAAGTCAAAATTTGCCAAAATTAGACATCAACACCTCAAATATCCCATTCAAGGCACCTATCCACTCAATCAACACATGGGGAGAGTAATGGAGACTATTCTAACTATAAATGGCCACATTGACCTCTTCATGTCCTATTATACACCTAGATTATTCTCTCTCTCATGAATAACTCTATATATTTATGCATTAAGTTATTTTTTATCATCCCTAGACTGGGTGTAGGAAAGCTCTGCGAAAATTATACCTTGCACCTTAAATCAATAGATAAAGAATGGTTACAGACTTTTGTATGAGTGTTAGTGTGTGTTATGATTGTTTAATTTTTAAAATGTATGAGTTTTACCTTCTTTTTTAGGTCCTCTCTTTTACCTAATGTCATATTTTAATCCTATGTAAGTTGTATGAAGTGTTGATAGGTAGTTGTAGTGTTGAAGAGTGAATTGGTTAGGAGTGTCTTATATAGACCTACATTCTTTGCATTTAAGTCATAGGCTTTTTACTTGACCTCCATATGAAATATTCATGTCTAGGATTATGTCAAGAAGCTTGGTCAGTTGCTTGTTTTTGTTGGATTCATAAGTGTTTTAAGGAGTAGTCAAGAGAGGATATGCAAACATTAGTACACCACCACTCCTAGTATAGGTTTCCCTTCCAAGTTTTCATTTTAAGTATTTTCATCCCAATAAAAATAGGTCTTAGAAGAAGAGTTCAAGTTGATATATTATGGGAGATATACCCATAATCTATATGTTTGGTCTAGACTATAAGTAACCCAAACCCTTTAATCCAACCCCATATTAGTCCAAGTTTGAAGTAGAATTGAAAAATCTCCTTCAAAGGGTATAACTTGGGTTGCTAACAGTTTTAGAATTCTTGGTGGGACCAAATTTCAAGTTAATTGTAACATGCTTTGGTAGACTTGGAGGACATCTGAAAGCTAAGGACATTCATTGGTAGATTTGTAGATAAGTTACATGCAAAAAGTGGCCACTAGGTCTTCCTAAGAATGTAAGAAGATTGAGTTTATTGAGTTGTCATTATACATAGATAGAATTAAAAGGTATCCTAGATTCAATACTAATCCTACACCCCCCAATTCTCTAATTTTTCCCAAATAAATATTGTTGTAAATCCTACAAACCCAATGGCTAGGCTTAGGATGCAATCATTTGTGTCTTTCAATGGTGGCAGTCCCTTGAAGCTTAATTAGTTTTATGACATACTTTTTTTTTCCCTCAAAATCCTTCCCTACTTCATATGAGAAAACTCAACTACCCCTATAGAGCATATAACAAACATAGCCAATCTATGTTCAGGACATAACAAAACCCATGAAAATGTGGCTATGAGAGTTTTGGCAACCTCCTTGAGGGGAAAGTCACTCCATTGGTATAGGGGCCTAACACATGCATCTATAAACACCTGGGATGAGTTTGGAGAACACTTGTGTAAACACTTTGAGAATATGAGTGATCATGTCTCCTTTGTAGAATAACTTACTACAATCAAAAGACCCCTCCAAGAATTCATGGTAGACTTCAACTATAGGCTCTAAAAAACTTGGGATAGGATTCCTACCATCATCAATACCACCCCTAACTATATTTTCTTGTACTACATAAGGCATTTAAACTTTGATGTAGCTATTACGATATAGTCAATGGGGGAAACCACCTTGCCATAAGCCTATGAGATAGCTATAAGAGCAAAAAACTACCTAATTCAAGAAGGAAATCTCACCCCTAGGCATATCATGCCTTTGTTCTAAGAAATTTAACCCCCTATCCCTACCATTGCTCCATTACCAACCCCAACTAATTAAGATCAAGAAGATGGCAACCAAGTAGACATGTTAGGCAAGATAGAGGGGCCACTCAAGGCCCAAAATAACAAGCTAGTAGCCTTGGAGAGGAAAAAAAATCCACCTTATAGGCCTTATCAAGCCCCATACCAAGACCCTTATCAATCCTATAAATACAACAAGTTTCCTTATCAACCTAACCAACAAGGCCAAGGGAAGATTACACAAGCAAGACCATATAATAATTTCAATCCTAATGTTTCCAACATTTTTAGAGACTTGGTTCCAACTCAGAACAATTATGCACAAGAAGGTCAGTGGTTTGCTCCATGGGGATAGTTAGGTAAAATTACAATGGTTCCAAGTGGTGAAGGGTGTCAAAAATCCTATATGCAACAGGGTCTTATCTTCCCATCACATGACAACATGCATCCTCCACAACACAAGGAAGCCCCCCTTATGCCTCATGAGGACACTCCCATCATGACCCAAGATGAGGTGTCAATTCAAAAAGGGGGAAGTGGAATCAAGGCACCCTATAAAATTACATTTGTTAATTTTCAGTAAGGTGAGCATTTATTAGAACAAGTGGCAATAAATTAGGGTCTTAATGTGGCCAAGGTCGACAACTCAATTGCAGCCCATACAAGGGCTAAAATAAGGGCAATTGATGATATTTTTGGGTAGTCCAATATAAATCCACCTTCTCAAACACATCGAGGGGATACCACTCAAAATTTAGTTCATAATACATCACCAACTCAATAGATATAATAGGGATATGGGCAGAATTAGAAGGATCCTTTTATACCCTGATTTGCACAAGTTCTAAACAATGTTTCTGCCCATAATTTGTAGTCCAAGGTAGTCAAATATCCTTTTAGAATTATATACTACATGAATAATTCCCATGTCATTATCCCTATGTGGGATGCTTTTCTTATTCTGGGGCAAAAGGACCTCCTTCAAGAAGAGCTCTCCAAATTTCATGTCATGGATAAATAACTAGAAAATGTAAGTGTATTCCTTGCTAATTCCAATCAAATTCATGAATCCTAAGCATATAAGGTAGCCAAGACACCTCCCTTTTACCTTTCAATCATAATAAGATATCCCCTTGTGCATAATTTCATGATAGATAGTGGTGTTAGCACTTGTATCATGCCTAAATCCATAACTGATAAGTTGGAGCTTAAGTATGAATCTAATGAAAAGGGAGTTTTACAATTATATGAGTCTCCTACCAAGACAATAGGTGTTATTAAGGACCTTAAGATCATATTGGTTACTTTCCATAACTATTCCATATCTTAAGATGTCATGGTAGTTGACCTTCCTCCCTACTTTGCTCTATGCTTGTCTAGGGATTTCACTACTAAAATTGGGGGGTATTTCTCTTCTAATTAGTCATACAAGGTATTTAGGACTAGGTATAGAACAAAGGTTACCATAAGTTCTAAACCTTTTTATAGGTTCCTCTTATAAACCTACATTCCCAACCTATCGAATGTCAACTACACTATATGCAGATCAACATCTCAATGATCAATAACCTAAGGAACCACTAGAAGGCATCTCAGATTTGCTCCTTGATGAGTGGGAAACAAAAAATCATGGTTATGATCCTTAAAATACCATTGAAGAAGCAATCCTAGGTGTGTATTGTATGCATGAAGAAGGAGTTGTTATGCCTAGTCTCATTATCAAAAGTCAAGAGCTTGAAGGTGTACAGAATTATGTATTTGATGGGTCAAGGTCAAATAATGGGAGGGGGCAAGTATTATGCTTGTCTCCCCTTCCAAGCAAAGGTATTATTATTCTTTAAGGTTTAATTTTAGCTACACTTCTAATACTGTATAATATGAGGCCATCATTCATGGGCTATAATGGGCAAGGAAGAGAGGTATTAAGCTCTTAAAATATAAAGGAGATAGTGAATCAATGGTGCAGTAGGTAAGAGGCCTAAGTGTAGTCAAGTATCCATTTTTGAAAGCCTACAAGCCCCAAGTTTGGGACCTCTTAAAATAATTCCAAGCCTTTGACATTTTTTCCATGCCTAGGGAGTCTAATCATCATGCAAACCAGTTAGCTACCATTGGTGCACAATATGACATAGTGGACGGGATCAAAGACACCAAAGGGTATTCATAAATCAAAGTGGTGTCCAAGCCCTCAATCCTTGATAATGAGTTAAGTTGGAAAGTTTGTGAGAGTGATAGTAATATTACTTACTTCTTGTAACATGAAGTAAAATTCTACTCAAAGAACCAAAGCAAGCTACAACATCAATTTGGAGATCATATTACCTAGTTGAGGATAAATAAACTGCCTAAGGGCTTGGTGACATTGGAGAGTGTCTTCAATGAGGATGAATATATGAGGAGGGACAAATTAAGCATCTCGACCTATGAGGAACACTATGAGAAGGTTGTCATATTCAAGGACAAGTTGCTCAAGCTAGGGAAGGTGAATACCAAAGAAGAGAGAGATGCCTTCATAGCATTTTGTCAAGAGTTTGTAGATGTATTTGCATGGGAATACCATGAATTGAAAGGGTTTGAACCTAGGTTGGTTGAACATACCATAGATTTTGATGAGAATGAAAAACTTGTGAGCCAAAAACAAAAACCAATCAACCCCAAAATTGAGATACTCATGAGAAAGGAGTTGATGAAAATCATTCATTCCAAGATCATCTTCCCCACTAAACATTCCTCCTGGGTGGAAAATCTTGTTCCTTTAATGAATAAGAATGGGGATATACATTTGTGTGTAGACTTTAGAGATCTCAACAAGGTGTATTTAAGAGACCATTATCCCCTACCATCCATGGATCAAATTCTTCAAAGAGTTACAGGTTCACAAAGGTTCTCTTTTCTTGATGGATACTCTAGATATAATCAGCTATGGTGAGAGAAGAGGATGTACACAAAACTACCTCTATAACCAAGTGGGGCACCTATGTATACATGAAGATGCCCTTTGGATTGTCCAATATAGGGGCTACCTTTCAAATAGAAATGGATGTATCCTTCCAAGGGCTCATTAATGAGATGGTGATCATCTACCTTGATGACATCACTATATTTTCAAAGGATCCTAAAGATCACATGACACATTTGAGGTTATTGTTTGATAGGTGCAATCAGTTTGAGGTCTCTTTGAACCCCCAAAAATGCATATTTATAGTATATGAAGGTAGACTTATAAGACATTTCATGTCAAAATATGGCCTCTTCATTGACCCTGAGAGGATAGAAATAATCCTTGCTTTCCCCCTGCCCGAGCATAAGAAAGGATTACAAAACTTCTTGGTAAAAATTAACTTCATTAGGAGATTCATTCTAAGATTTGTAGAATTGGTGAGGCCACTAACCCACATGCTTAAGAAACATAAGGAGTTCTCATGGAGCAAACAAGACAAAACAAATTTTGAGGCCATCAAGCAAGCTATTTCCCAAGCTCCCACCCTCCTAAACCTTGATTTTACCAAAGACTTCTTCATGTATGCCTAATCCACAACTGATGTTATTTATGCTATACTCATGCAAAAAAATGACGGACTAGAGTATCCCATTGATTTATTAAATCAAGCATTTGAAGGGTATGAGGGGAGATATACCTTTTTTGAAAAACATGTCCTTGCTGTCATGAGAGGCCTAAAATTTTAAGACACATGGTGTCTAATAACAAGGTCTTTGTGATGGTAGTTCACCCTAGTATAAAAGATTTCATACTCAATAGGGACTTACATGAGAAGAGAGTTGGTTGGGTGACTAAGTTCATGGATTATGATATTGAAGTAAAGGTTATTATGTTGATTAAAGGTAGAGGAATTTGTGAACATATTGCAACAGAGTTTAAATAAGAATAGGAGATGATTTTGGTAGTCCATGACAATCAATAAGCAACTACAAACATGACCCCTTTTAGTTGGACCCAAGATGTAGTGAATTTGCTTACAATGGGAAAATGTCCTATGGGCTTAGATAGGAAAAAAATGAGGCACTTTATACTGCATTCCATCCCTTACATCTTGGTGGATGGAATACTCTTCAATAAGGACATTGGTGGCATGCTCCTAAGGTGTGTTGAGACTAGTCAGATTGATAAGTTATTAGATTTTTTTTATGATGGGCCTGTAGGTGGACACTTATATCCAAGACCATAGCATCCAATATCATAATATTAGGCTAATTTTATCCCACCTTATTTAGGGACTCACATGCTTGGGTCAAGAGATGTCCTAAGTGTGTTATGTTTGTCGATAAGTCAAGACTAGTTGTCTTGCCCCTAAAACCCATCTAGGTTAAATATTACTTCATGAAATGGGGCTTATATTACATAGACATGGTCCATACCTCATCTAATTCTATGAATAATTTGGTTTTAATAGACATTGATTACTTTACCAAGTGGGTGAAGGTAGGTGTACTCAAAGAAGCAAATGAGAACTCAGTTTTAGAGTTCTATGACAACCTTATGACTAGGTTTGGGGTCCCCTCTACCATTATATCAAATAATTACTTGGCCCTCAGTAGTGATAAAGTGTGTGAATGTTCCCTTAACCATGGAATATATCTCAAGTCTTCATCAAACTACTACCCACAGGGCAATGGGCTAGCAAAGTCCACCAATAAAAACTTGATTATGATAATTAAAATGACAATGAAGGACAATCAAAGAGAATGGCATACCAAATTAAAGACTATATTATGGGTAAATATAATCACTCCTAAGAAATCTAATGGTCACTTTCCTTATCTCCTTGTTTATGGTAGGGAAGCAAAATTTCCCATCTCACTTGTGTTTCCAGCCTTGGAATTTGCACACCAACTTGAGCTCATGGAGGATGATGTAATGGAAGTAAGGATGGTTGAGTTGAGATAGTTAGAAGAGATAATAGATATTTATATGCATGCTATATTTTCCATCCAACAAGAATTCAAAATATAATTTGACAAGAGAGCTTCATCCAAGACCTTTCAACAAGGAGACATTATGATTAAGTTGGATGAAGACCGTGCCAAGCCAGGTAAACATTCAAATTTTTAATAGTCTTTGGAGTGGGACATACATCATTAAGAGATACAAAGAGATCAATGCTTTCCAAATATCTAGGTTTAATTATGAGTAAATCCACATCCATGTTATTTGGATGATCCTCAAGTACTGTTATTAGGAAAACTAGGTCCTCTTATACATAGTATCTAGTTTAGTTTCTTTCCTCTAAGTGTTATTGCACATGCTTGGTAGTTGTTATTTTGTCCTTGTTGTTTTTTGATGTGTGTGTTTGTATTTTCTTGTCTCTTGTTTGGTGTCTCATTGATTCTTAAGGTCTACAGGGTATTAGGCAGAGTCTATTTGTAGTCAAAGGTTCACTTGATAGTCATGAGGGGCAAACTAAGATATTCTAAGTTATCTTGACTAGCAAGCTGGTCAAGCTAGCTGAGTCACCAAAAATGTTGACCACTTCTGATTATTAGGCATATAAAGTGGTAAACCTAAATCCCTTTGAACCCTAGTTCACCATTAGGCCTCATGGTTGTCATACATCTTGGTAAAAGTAGGACAATTCAAAACCTATCATTAGTTGTCTTTCCATATACAACAAGTCCACTATCTATTCGTGTTATGAGACACATAATGATTCCCTTCATCTCATGTTTTATCTTGTGTCGATTGTTTTTAGAATGTTTGAACACTTTCAATGCAAATCCTTCATGGCAACTCATTTCTCATTATTACACATCTATGCATGCTCTATCTCTCATTTTTACTTTCATGCTCACATCTATCTAATATTACATGATGTTACATGGCCATGCTTTCCATATAAGCTACATATACACCTACATTTGGGGAATTTTACTTTCCTTCTTTCTTTCCATACTATGCTTCAACACCTTATGAAGGGTTGTTCAAATCTCTCCCTCCTCCTATTTTTAGAACCTTGTTGCTTTCCTTGTTTTTCAATACTTTTCAGCTTTTACTTATGCATATTTCACTTTGACAACATGGAAAAATGAAAAATGTTCATATATTCTAAAATTAAAAAATAAATAAAAATATTTACAAAAATAAAAAATTAGAACATATAAGCATATTCTCATGTTGTTGGATTACATCTTTGCATATGTCATCTATCTTTATGTTTATTACATAACATGTTTTATAAACTTTTAAATACATAATGATTCTCATAAGATATCTCAGTGTGAAAGAACATTTTTATATATAACTAGGAAAAAACCATGCATAAAATAATTTGACCTTATCATACATTCTTGTATATGATCAATTAAGATAAAATCACAACCAGTCAAATAATAACACATTGTGTACCTATCCCTATGCAATTTCAATCTTTGATTTTGAATAAAGGACCTATTATATAGTTATTGATCATAAAACATAGTGCATATTCAAATATCAATCGAATTTAAAGCTAATGAATAATTTTATATGGTTTCAATGTTGCACCAACCTTTCATCCAATAACCTTGTTCAGTGTGGGGCATCTCATAATTTTATATGAACACTTTTCTAAGTTGTATTTATCCACAACCTATTTTCCATGTTGAGCTATAATGAATACAAGTGTCTTAATTTTTACTCATAATTTACATTTGTCATGATAAATTTATTATTTTTTAAACATGAACATAGATACATATGACCAAATATGCTAACTTCATTTATTCTATATGATTACTTCATTACATAACATGATTCAACTTGCTCTCTTATTTTATGTGCCCCTTGTCCTTGTTTATTTTCACGATACACCTTATTTATTGTATGGAATCATCATGTCATGTGTGTGTGGGTATTTTCATTCTATGTTTTTGTGACATTTACATATCCCTTGTATTCATCCTTTGGGCCTTATGTGTGACATTTTATGTAAACTCTCTAAATCTATGCAAAATTTTACATGTCCCTTATATGTGGCCTTTGGGCCTTCTTGCATAACATTGTGTGGCTTTTCTTACATGTTCATTATTGTATTATGGTTTCATGATTATTATAATATACATATCTATAGTGTTATGATACATATCATACACATACTACTTGTGTGTTTCACTACTTCATTTTTAAAAAATACTATGTTTACAATACATATTCAACACTTGAAATTTATTTGCATGATTCATACACTAATTTAATGTTATATTTAAATTTCATAATGAAATGAAATATATAATCTACTAATATGCTTCAATGTTACATCTCTAAGATTCCAATATAATTCAAGTATGTAAAATGTTATTACATGATTATATGCTTTCATAAATGCTCTTAATTTTTATTTCGAGACAAGTGATTTTAAATAAATTTCCCTCACCTAAAAATGGGGCATCATAATGGGATTATATCCAAATTTTTTACAAGTAATACATTTAATATTTGATAGTTCACAATTTACACAAAAATAAAACTTTAGATTATGGGGGCATTCCGCTTACTTATGCACTCCACTCTTGTCGGTACTCAAGCACAAATACACTTATGAAAAGATAGTTATAAGATTTCAAATAATTTTCTAATGATCAAAGTGTCACTCTATATAGTATAAAGGGCATGATATTCATTCATTTCCAACCTACTACTTTTCAAAATTCAAAATTCTCTTTTTTAATTTACAAAGTTTAATAATTTATAGTTTGATATAGATCCATCTGCATCAATGTGATTCATATTTTTTAAGTGAACCACATTTGAACTTAGTGACACTCCAAATATTGGTTTTAATTTAGCAATCCATGTACCATATCCCACCATTTATTTTTAGTTCATCAAGTGATCCACATTTGAGGTTAGTGGCATTTCATGTCTTGGTTGTACTTTAATGAACCACTTTTTTTTGTTCCCACCTCTACAAGTATTATAGATTACTCTATGAGGGTTGGAGCATACATTATTTCCAAATCAATCACATTCATTGATTTTTCAAATTAAGACTCAATCACTCTCAATCCACCACATGTTCATCACTTCTCCACATGCCTCAACAAGGGGGCATGCACATCTCCATGACAAAGACAAAGTGTGTATACACACTTAGGTTTTGAATTTACTTTAATCTATTCATTTTATGCATCATTAGAATAAATTGGGGGGGGAGGGTATGGGGTGAACATAGACACTGAAATTTAACCAATAATTATTGACTATGCTTATTATTAACACCTTTACCTTGTTTGGCTATTTTTCCATCCCAATAACTTGGAATCTCTAAAAAAGCCTTCAAACTCTTGTGATTATTGAGAACATCTTCCAAAATTTATTATTTTATCCATATTTATCCCTATTCAACATATAATATTTTATGATTTTTGTTTTAAAATCCTCTATTCCTTTAGGATAAGTGTGCACTAGGTAGACAGGAGCACATTATGCACCTATCCTGTAGTGTGGACTTGTCTCTCACACTGTAAAAATTATATTTTCAAAATGACATACTTCCTAATAGCTTTCCTATGCATATCAATAGTTTTATTATCATAAAAATTATAAATATATCTTTATAAAATCACATCAAGAGTCACACTTGAAAGGACCTAGAAATCACTTATATGGCATCTATCTTTCTAATTTCAAAAGTATTTATTTTTTAAATAAAGATCTTTATTGAAATTTTGTTATAATTTTATAGTCCTTGGCCAAGTCTAGCATTATTTATTATAGGTTGAGGGCATCCTTTGTTAAGCAATCTAATAAAATTTTCTAGTTGCATTCATATGATCTTCCCTAAAGGGATAACTACATTGGCTCAAGGTCCTTTGAGTTATGTAGACATCATTAAGTCAACAAGGGGTTTTCTAAGGATAATGCAACCATTCCCATTTCCCCCATTTTTCCAACTTTTACATTTGATATCTTTTTGTGTGTTTGTGAAGGATTAAATTTCTAATTTTATAGGTCTTTTGTGAAACAATTCAGGCTCTACGCATAAACAAATCATATATAGACACAAATGAATAGATTCATATTTTTAGATTTAGTGCACAATATGACAAGACAAAGTCACAGTAATAAATAATAATACACTGTGTTCCTGTTTACCTCCTGCAAACTTGTCCCAATAGATAGTGAGCCATTATTTTATAATACATTTGTGTTTGTAGGTATTTTCATTCATTCATCATCTGGGAAAAGTTAATATAATATGAAATAAAATTAGTTTCAAGGAAAATTATCTAACCTTAACCCTAGTTTATATTTTTATCAATTTAGAAACTCTATAGATCTCTATATTTTATTGTATTATATCTTATATATCAGTCTAGATCATATTTAAATAGTTTACATTTCCAATTAGACTTAATTTTAATAATTTACTCGTGTTGCTAGTTTACATCTATACATGTGTCATTTATTTTATGTTAATAAAATAACACATTTTATTCACTCTTTTAATACACAATGCATTTTCACAAGGTATATGACTATGATATAGGATATATTTTTACATGGTTTCAATGTTGGGACAACCTTTTAACCTACAAACTTGTTAAGTAGGGAGTAACTCATCATTCTATGTGAACAATTTTACAGGTTGTATTTATCCACAACCTCTTTTCCATGTTAATCTATATGTAATACAAATGATTCACTCATACATCATGTTAGTTCCTAGTTGTACACCTCGTACACTTAGCCTTGCACACTTGAGAGAGAATGGCAAGCAATGATGGAAAACCCACTAGTATGTCATTGTAGTTGGGGAAGGGTTTGGCATCAAGATTAGACTGAATGCAGAATATAACTAAGAGGAACCTATAAAGGATATGGTTAACTCCCTATTACTTTTGGTTCTACTTGAACTATGGTGAAAGAACCTATGGGGTAGCTTTCTCACATGGAGGGATTTCACAATTCAATCTCCATGAGGATTCTTGGCACAAGGAACAAATATGACCAAAACATTACCAAGTTTACACATTTCACCCGTGAAGGGTTGTCACATGAAATGCACAAATGATTTAAGTCATACATAAGCTACTAAAGATGGATGAAATTATGCCTGTAATCTTCATTCTGAAGAATCTTCAATAATAAAGAGATGAAATAAAAGACTACAATGTTAGGATTTAAATAAAAAAATTCAAACACATTTAAAATATGCAAAATCTTATGCATTTGTAAGGCAAGTAACACTTGTAGTATGAAGAAAGGTGTGTTATTTTTAGGGTAGGATAGGGTAATAGAAGTTAGATAATTATAAAATGGAGGGTGGTATGCTGGTGGCTTCCAAACAACAAGGTATCTAACGACATTTCATGACAATATTCTTTAGTAAAGATGCAAACAAAATTCAAATGCAAGATAATGGTAAACACTAAATGATCTCTAAAACCCTATGTTACCTTTTCATTCATTCATATTCAATTTTTCATGATCCTTACCTTAGCAAAAAATTGACTTACAATCTTCCCTTATTGGTCATGTGTTTGTCTCTTAAGTTGGCTCTTTGTTTTAAAAAAACATAATACATCCACTTGTCATCTTATTTGCAAAATTACTATAGAATTGGACCCTTTTCATGGTTCAAGAGTTCAATGGTTCAATGATTCAACATTCAATGCTTCTAGAAAAATCATGTACCCTTGGTCCCTTTGTGTAATTCAAATTGTATCTTTGAACCTCCCGGTTGAACCTCATATCAAAGTTTAAAGGTTCAGAGGTTCAACATTCCCTCACTATAGTCTCATTTTACTTGAAGCCTTATTTAAGTCAAAAATTGTGGGAGATTTAAAGTAAATATATTCAAAACATATTATGAAGCAGAAAGTTCTAACTTTTGAAAGGTTACGAGTAATAATTACATATCAAGGTCATGTGAAAGAAATGATTATAATTAATGCATTTGTCAGAGTTCATGTCTTATAAGACATTTTCAGCATGAATTATTTGAGCTAGTAATTATTTGACCTAATTTAATGCATTTTTTGAGAAAGTACAAGCTAATTTTAAAAGTAAACACACAGGGTGATGCACGAGGAGAAAAGTGTTGGAGGTATAAGATTTTATAGCCCAATTTGACAGTAATCTATGATCCATTGAAGGTAAGTTTGACTTTTCCTATAGTTGATTCCATTACTTTGTTGGAAAGGAGAATCATTTTGTGTTTCTAGTGTTATTAAAGAGTTTTAAAGAATTTTCATTGTATTTGTTCAGTCTATAGCCATGAAATCTACTTGTTTTGGTTTTAAACTCAGTTCAAGCCTTATTTGTTCTCTTCCCAAACTTGGGGATACTTATTTAGTTTAATATGATTTAGAATATTTTAAGGAGAGGGTTAAAAATCCTATGTCAACCCCTATGATGGATAAAATAGTGGAAAGTGGTTTAGTCAAAGCTGTAGCTTTTCCCATGGCAGTACAATGTCATGAATTAGTTCTAGAATGCATGAATAGATATGACCCTCAAAATAGGTGTATCAAAATTGCAAATGGAAATGTGTTACTACATGTCAATAGACAAACCCTAATGGCTATGATGAAAATTTTGCCTAAGGAGTGTTAGGTTGTGGAGCTAAAAGCTTCAACTTATTGCAGACAAAGAAAAGGAGGTTACTGAAGACCCAAAAGCATCGGCATCGGTAGCATGACCAACGTCGGTCATGATTAGTGCAGAAGGCAATCGGCGTTGGTAGGAAGTCGGCTGACGTCAGCAGCACCAGGCAAGCAGGAACCAGCGTCGATCACCTGTGTGTTCCAGAACTGTTTGTTGCACGAACAGTTAGTTTAGTGAATGGATTTACATGATAAAGGCTATTTTGAGTCTTGAGCTGCGTGGATAATTATAGTAAAATAGAAGTCTAAGTTATTTTTTAAGTCTGGGATCTATTTATAGACCCATTGGCATGTATTGTAAAGTGTGCTAGTGAAGAGAACAAAGTGAGTGTTTCTCCTAGTTCCATAGATGAGCTAGAAAGGAAGGCAAGGAAGATCCTTCCATTATGAGTATGGTCTATTGAATTTTAGGTTTTAGGTTCATGGGAGATCAACTTGAAGTACTATAGAGTGCTTGGTGTACTAGCAGGGTTATTACTGACTGGTTGGAGAGGTGAACACCAATTCTGTGTGTGAGTTGGTTGTTGGGACCATTTTTGGTAGGAGAGTGTTTTGAAGAAGAATTACTGTACACTTGGGGTGTGGGAAGCCTCTGTAAGGTGGAAGAGTGTGGCGGCTCTTTATTGTATTCTTTTATGTACAAGTATTAATATAAGATAGTATATTGTCTCTCATATTCTGTGTTATTGGTGAATTCTAGTTACTTGTGTTTTTGGTTATTTCTGCATGTTTAATTGCTTAAGTTTGGTAATCATATTGTGTTCTTTCTGAGGAGCAAGATCCTAACAAGTGGGATCAGAACAACTGTGTTTGTTCTTAGATTCCCCATCAATTGGTACCAGAGCATGTTTGTTGTTCTAGGGGTACCTAACAAGGAGCCATACTCTAACCTTGGTATTACTTCCTCTTATGGTCATTTTTCATTAAATAAAGCAAAATATAGGAGTGTAATTTCCAAAAATTGGTTACTAAAATTTCAAAAAGGAGGTTCAAGACTACCTAGAGCATTAACCAGAGAACATATGATACCATAAATCAAAGACATCATGGTATTGTTACACAGGGTGAAAGGCAGTTCTTAGGCATTTTATTGGGAAGATTGGATGTATTTCTTAGTCCAAGTGATCCTCTAAGGAAAACAATATTTGGACTGGGCAGAAATTATAATCAAATGTTTGCATCAGGGTCTGAGTAATTATTTGGGGAATAAGTAATTTTATATGTCCTCATATCTCTTCTATTGTTTGGCATCTATAAGACAATGGGGAGGGTTACTTCATGCACCCTTCATTGAGGACAACAAAATTTATGATTATTATTCACAATTATAGATGAAAAATTATTATGAGTTATAGGAGAGTTAATGATGTTTTTACTAGAAGAATGACTTATAAACTGACAGACAATATCAATAAGAGAATGTTCGATGAAGCTATGCAGCTGATCAGTATTTATGGTAGTTTCTTTATCTAGTTTCCCAGATTTACTTATATCAGAGTTGGTGGTTTTGATGGTGAACCCATGAAGCTGCCTAGGTATGTTTTTGACCACTTTGTGTTGATAAAAGTGTGCAGGCAACTGGCCCATATAGATAATAAATTCTTAATGAAGAAAGAATCTGGTACATTTTTTCCCATCAAACTTGGACACTATTCATGTCAGTCAATTGCTGACTCTTTGAATTTATAAGTGGGCCTAAAAAATTTTAATTTTTAGTACTATAGTGTCAGACCCCAATTTGACAGCAAAGGTTTTGCTCGGGACAATTTGGGTTTTGGAACAAGATTTTCATACATCCCTCAAATGGAGGACTATTAGGAGGATTGTTCAAATGATTTTGAAGTGAGAAAGAGGCTTTGGTGTAGGTTATCCTTAGGGAAAATAGTTACCCTAAATTTAAATATAAATATTTCTAAAATAGTTGATAATGAGGAACAGGTGATTGATCCTCAATTTGAACAAATAAAATAATTACCTATTCCAAAAATTGATTGGAATAAAAATGAAGAGGATAGGATTGAGGTTAGAACCCTCTCGATAATAAGGAGAACTAAGAAATGGTTGAGGGAATGTAGACTGAAAGAAGTTCAAAATGAAGATTCCCAGCAATGTTCAGTAATGGCTAAATCACTGTCTCAAATAAGCTCTTCTAATTGGCTTATTATTATCTATGATGCAGGTACTCCCAAGATAAAAACTAGAAGGGGTCATATCATCAAAGAGTCTAAGAAATCCCTTACAACTGTTCTACCTCCTCGTACCACTAGATCAAGAACTAAAAGTAAGAAGAAGTAGATTTCTAAAAGAATAGTTTTGGACTTAAACTTTGAAGAGGATTCAGGAGAGGCAACAAGTGATAAAGGGTTTGATACACCAATGGCAAAGGAGATTAGTGAAAATCAACAAATAGAAGTTACTTCAGATTCTAAAAATTTGATGGTGATATCAAATGTACCTTCTAAACAATTGAATCCTGGTAAGGAAGTTCTAGTCCTTACACCCAAATGGTTGTAAAGTTTAATCAGTGATAAAAGAAAAATAGTTCCATTTTCATTACCATTAGATGACATGGTTAGCAAGTGTCTAGGAAAGACTCCTAAATCCAAGAAGCTAAAAACAACATCCAAGGTGGACATTGACCCTAATACAGGGAAATGGAGTGCAAAAATAGCCCAATCGACAACTGATGAGGAAGTTTAAGATCCCACAATTCAAGATTTTACAATTAAAAAATATATCTTGGGACTGCATCACGCGTCATGGATGTGCACCATCTTGAAGCATCTACCAAAAGGATAGTCAGTAATACTTGGAAGGATGAAAAAGATAAAAGGGAGTTGAAATAAACCTTATAACCAATGGCAGAGTATATCAATGTCATTCATAATCCAAATCCACAACCTATTTCCTAACTACCTTGATCTTTTGACCCAAAATTTCTGGTCAACCAGAAAATGCTAGATCAAATACATAGAAACAAGATGGTGACTAAGGTTTTTGATGATTGGTTGGATGGAATTATCCAAAAGGGTACATAATACATTAAGGAATTAAATAATATATATGATGAGACTATGGCTGCCATCGAGGATTTGAAAACACATAATGCTTCATGGGAAAAAAAGGAAGGAAAATGGATGAATGTGATAAATCAAATTGGTGATGTTTAGAAGTATGGGGTAACAAAGTTTTTATCAAAGAAAAATTTGATGAGTCTAAATGATAATATATTGTATATAAGCAAGAGAAATATCGAATGGCGAAACTCAGCATCTAGATAAGGACAAATTGAATTTTAAAAAATGATCAAAAAAATAATTGAGTTCACTCAATCCTTACATCATGACTTAAAATTTATTGATGTGAAATATATAAAAGATGATGGGGAGCTAGAAAAGGATATCAATACTATGGTTCAATCCTTCAAAGAGAAGATTAGTTTCGTTAAATAAAATGACAACCTATTAATTAAGGATTTCTCTTAGATTTCAAAAGTAGAATCACTTCTTCACCTTTGTGTTGATGCACTCCTAGAACATGTAGAAAAAGTGGAAAAAATTCAAAGAGAGAAACATGTTTGGAAATCACATGTTAAACACATTGGCATCCCTAACTTCTTGAAAATCTAGGAATTTGTCACTACAAATCAAAAATGGAAGGCACAATGTGTCTCCTCAGTAGAACAAAGTAAATCTAGAGATTCCAATCCGCTACCCCAGTCTTGATCTTGATTATGCAATCTCTTTATTCAGTTATTCAATTGAAATTATGTTTAAAAAACATTATTTTAATGAGCTTGTATGAAACTAAATCCTGTATGGGTTAGAGTTTTTTTTAACTCTAGGTTTAAAAGAATAGTTAATTAGGGTAAATATATATATGTTTTTAGTTGTTAAAAACTGATATACATGATAATGAAGAAGACAAGAGAATTTTAGAGCTGAACTTCTTTGTTTTACAATATATGTGATGATTATTTGAATAATTTTCATCTGTGAGTGAAAAGAAGAAATGATTGCTGCATACTTAAATCTATGTGTTTAAGTATTTGAAATCAGGTTTCTGAGTGAACTCTCCTTTCAAGTGGTAATTATTCTTTCATTAGATAACTCATCATATGTGTTTTATCTTTTATTGGTTTAGTAATATACATATTTATATGTCTGATTATTGTTAAGGATAGAATCTGTGTTATATCACTAAATAATGTTATATGGAGGAAAGATACTACATTCATAGCATGGTGATGTATGAATGTTAGTTTTCCTTAAACGCTTTTTGGTTAAAAGTGTGTCTGAATGATTAAATTAGTTTGAATTCATTGAATATTTTAAAGGGAGTTGTACCTTAATTCAGAGAGGAATTATCCTTGATAGTTCGCTCATTTGTTGTTTAACTCATTTGTTCTCAAAGAAAGGGTTATAGAGTCAGAACAAAACATTTTTTTAGAACGGGACAAATCTGTTAACCAATAGTTTTTAGCAACTCCATTGGGGAATCAAAGTCATTTGTTAAAATATTAGTCACCTTAATATGAAACAATGATGGTGTTTCCCCATGAAAATATAATTCCTATTCTGTAGCCTAATCTTGGTTTTCAAGATGAGCAGGAAGATATAACTGGTTAATTAAACACTCTTACATGGTGCACTCACTGAAATATTGAGGATTATAGAAGGGCCAGCCGAGTATCATAAAAATAAGAAGAATTGGATGATAATTTGAGATTTTTATTACTTAGACAAAGAAGGAGGCAAGTAGAAAACATAGTAAGAAATCAAGCCCTTAAAATCTAAAGAGCTCAAGAGTAGCTTAGAAACTAATGTCATAAACTGGAGTCCAGAAGATATACAAGGTCTTTAAGGAGAGAAGGAGTTGAAGATCCTACCTTTCAAACACTATAAAGCCTTAATTTTCCTTATATCCCTATTCCTATTAGAATAGCTAGAAGTAGACCTCCTAGCCCTCCTAAGCCTTCTACATCCTCTATTTATCAAAACTTAACCCTTTTTGGTACTACCATTCCCTCTGCCATCAGTTTTATTCCAATGGCTCAACCTTGGGGAGCAACTATAGGGCCTCTAAATTTAGGGGCTAACTTGAATCCTCTACCTAAAAATGCAAGGGAAAACTTACCTAAGTTTAATGGAGATGGAAGACAATCACCAGATAAACATTTGAGTGCTTTTACCGCAGCATGTGGTGTGTTAGGTGTGCAACATCAAGATGTATCCATAAGGCTTTTTGTGCAAACTCAAACTAAAACTACAGTAGAATGGTTTTATCATCTAACTGACTCTTCAATTACAAACTAGAATGATATGAAAACTATGTTTGAAAATATGTTCAAAAGTATAGAAAATGAACATTCCCTTCTTGCTCAATTGACTCAGCTCAAGAAAGAAATACATGAGCCTATGAGGAAATAGCCAAATTCAATAGAATTGTGCACAAAATCCCAAATGCTAAAAGGCCAACTCCTGAGAATCAAAAATATTTCTTTATTAATTCTATGCCTCCTGATATTAGTTTTCATCTTAGAAGAGGTGTAGTTGCTGACTTAGCAATCACATAAACCCTGGAATTTGGGTTAGAAGATGATCTCATTATGGTTGGAAAATGGAAAAAAGAAGTCCAAGTACATAATGCTCATCCCTCATCTTCTACAGATCCTATGGTTTAAAGATTAGTTAATGATATGATTGCCTTAAAAAGATAATTGCCTAAGGCTGGTACTTCATTTCAACAACCATATCAAGATGTTAGCAGGAGAAATTTAACCAACAAACAAATACTAGTAAGACATTACCACTTACATCAACACAACCTAGGCTAGCTATTGAAGCTCCCCTAGAAGAAGAAATATGTGTGACTTTCATTTAACTACTGATCATGATGGAAACTCTTATTTGGATATGTTTAGATATGCTCAAATAGCCACTACTCAAGATGTATTGGGAGAGATTACTGAAGAAGAAAGGAACTCTGAGCAACTTGGTGACTCTGAAATACACTTCCTAGAATATGAATCAGATTCAGAAAGAGGAGGTGAAATATTGGTTACTCTTAAAGATCCTTCATGTGTTGTGCTTACCAGAAGTTAGAAGAATCTAAGATTTTATCATACTCAAGAAGTACCTATTAAAGGTAAGGAGCCTCTTACTAGAGCCCTTGACATTAATTTGAAGGCCCAAGAAGTTAAATTGTTACATATGAATGATCGTGAAACTTATTTTGATATTATAGCATTTTGCAAGTCTACAAAGATTTGAATATCCCCTATTGAGTGTCTTAAGTTGAATCCCCAAGAACTTGATAAATTTGTTAAATATGTCAAAGATGATCCTTCACAAATTGAGCCCAAAAGTCAACTAAATGCTAGTGGTGAGTCTCTGATTACCCAATTATTTGCTTCACTGCCTGAATCACCCAGGCATATCCTAAAATGATCATTGACTCAGCTAATGATACTTCTTATGTGGTTGATATGAAACCCAACCCATTTTATGTTTCTTTATTCATAAATGTCCATAAACTCAGTAATTATATTATAGACTTAGATGCCTCTGATAATATCATGCCTTCTTCTGTAGCCAAAGCCCTGGGCCTATCCCTTACAAAAACATTTGGTAGGTGTTACTCCATGGATGGCAAATAGATTTCTTTGCTTGGGAAAATAAAATATGCATGGGTCACCCTTGCAGCCTATCCTGATAAAAAAGTGAAATTGACTATCTTGGTAGTAGATATTTTTGCTAGTTATGGGATGTTGTTGAGCAGGACCTTTTACAAAGACTTATGTGGGGAGATTAAATTAGATTGGTCAAAAGCTACAATTCTAGTCGGAAAGAAAAAAAGTTAAACTAGAACCTAAACCTAAATACAAGTTTATTATGTATCCTTTTGATGATCCTAAATCTCAGAGCCTATTTTAAGAATGTGAATTTGGTAATTACTTTCTCTCTTATGAAGACATGAAGGAAGAGTCCACCCCAAAATCTGCTCACTTAGATGATTTATGGACCATGGAATTTGATGGTGGTTGTGTCACCATTGGTTCGGGAGCAAGGGTTGTTTTGATCTCACTTGAAGGTAAAAATTTCCTTACTCTTTCAAGTTAGAATTAAAAAATACTAAAAGCACTGTAGAATATGAGGCCCTATTGCTTGGGTTAAATGAAGCCAAAAAAAAGGGGATAAAGATGCTCAGAGCAAAAAGAGATGCTGAATTGATTGTTAAATAGGTGAGAGGCATTTTCTTAGTTAAAAATGAATTATTGAGACATTACAGGAATAGGGTTTAGGACAAGATAGAATATTTTAATGCCTTTTCTATTGAGGCAATTCCTAGAGATCAGAATACACAGGGGGATTCTCTAACAGTGTCAGCTTCCCTTCTTCTCCCACACCCTAATTTCAAAAAGGATTCATATATAATACAATTGATCTATCATCCTAATGTCCCAGATAATGCTAAGAATTGGCAAGTTTTTGAGAATGATAGGCAGATTAGAAACTTCTTGGAGAATGCTAAAATGTTCTTAGGGACTTATTTTGAAGGTTCTGAATCAGAATGTAAATAATTTAGTCCTAATCCAGGGATCAATTCAAAGGATGATGTAATTCAGTTAAAAGGAAAAAAAATACCCAGAGGACTAGTCTATCTGAAACATTTGTTCACTTGACAAGATGAATATACCAAAGACAAACTTTCTCAGAACCCTGATAAAATGGGAGATTATAAAAAGATAAACATTAAGAGTAAGATTGATCCTAAATGGATTTCCATTGATAGATGTTGCTCACCAAAGGAGAAAAAAAAATTGATTAATCTATTGATTAGGTATAAGGATTTATTTTCTTGGTGCTATGATGACCTGAAAGATTTTAGGGGTGGGCAATTTCAACATCATATTCTTTTAAAAACAAATGCAATTCCATTCAGGTAAAATTTGAGAAACTATAACCCAAAAGTTGCTAAAGCTATCTTTAAAGAGATTGAAAAAATGTTTAAATCCAGGATTATTTATCCAATTCATCACTCCACCTAGGTGACAAATATTGTCTCAGTACATTAAAAAAATGGAGAAATAAGAATTTGTGTTGATTTTGGGAATATGAACCAAACTAGTTTGAAAGATAATTATCCTTTACCTGTGATGGATCACATTTTGCAGATAGTTGTTGGATCAGAGATGATGTCCATGTTGGATGGATTCTTAGGTTATAATCAAATAAGTGTAGCTGTAGTTGATCAACATAAAACTGCTTTTACTACACCCTAGGAAACTTTTGCTTATAATTGTATGCCCTTTGGTTTGATTAATGCTGGTGCAACTTTCCAATGGGCAATGAATTCATCTTTTAGAGAGCTTAAAGATAAAATTATTGTCATTTATCTTGATGATTTGATTGTTTTCTCAATAAAAAGAGAAGATCATTTGAAAGACCTTGAGACTATTTTATAAAGATGTCGAAGTCATGGGATATCTCTTAATCCTAATAAGTCAGTTTTATGTGTAACAGAAGGTAAGTTGTTGGGACATTTAATTTCTAAATATGGAATCAATATTGATCTAGAAAGGGTTAGAGAAATACAATAGCTAAGTCTTCCTTCTAATAGGACTAGATTTAAGTCTTTCTTTGGCTAGATTAATTTCCTTAGAAGGTTCATTCCTGATTCTATTAAGATTATGAAGTATATTGTGGGGATGATGAGCGAAAAATAAGCATTCAAATGGAACGAGGCTACTAAGAAATCATTTGAAGATATTAAAGAAGAGATTACACAAACACCTAATTTGGTAAACCCTAATTTCTAAAAAGATTTTATTATTTATTGTTATGCTTCAAAACATACCCTGTCTGGTATCTTACTACATAAAAATGAATTAAATGAAGAAGCCCTAATAGACTTTATGAGTGTTACTCTTAAGAAACATAAACTTAAATATTCTTTAACTGAGAAGCAAGATTTTGCTATGGTAAAGGATGTTAAACAGTTTAGATATTACATACTACACTCTCATTCAATTGTATTTGTCCCTGGTTCGGCTGTAAAAAGCATTCTAACTCAACAAGATGTTGGGATGAATAAAAGAGCAACATGGTTTGCTAAGATTCAAGAATATGACTTAGAGATTAGGCCAACTAAATTATTTATATGTCAAGGCCTATGCAAATTGATTGTTGAAAGTAAAGAAGAAGAAGAACTTCCCACTATCTTATTGGTGAGTTTACAAGATCCATGGTTCCTGAATGTGGCACATTATCTTACTTATGAAGACTATCCCAGTCACTTATCCCTGAAGGATAAAAGTAATCTAAAGTTAAAATCAGCTAAATATGTCATTTGGGGTGATGTCTTATACAAAAAGGGACTTGATGGAACCTTTCTGAGATGTGTTGACAAAAAACAACAATGCAAGCTTTTGGAAGTTTTTCATGATGCAGCCTACGGTGGACATATTTCTTCTTCAGTCACAGCATTCAAAATCCTTAGAAATTATTATTATTGGTTGAGCATGTTCAAAGATGCATATAGATGGGTGGCTAATTGTGAAAAATATAAAATGTTTTCAAGAAGGCCACAACTTACAACATTGCCTCTAAGGTATGTCGTTATTGAAGAACCTTTCAAATAATGGGGTTTAGATTTCATTGGACCTCTTTCACCACCTTTGAGTGTCAAACATACACACATTTTAATAGTGATGGACTATTTTATGAAATGTGTTGAAGCAATCCCTATAAAGAGAACCACTTCAGAATTAGTATGTAATTTTCTTATAGAAAATATACTAGTACATTTTGGTGTTCCTCAAAAGCTTGTGGCAGATAACGCTACCAATTTTTTTTCAATTGAACTTACTTCTTTTTGTTATGAGCATAGTATCTCTCTTTCTCACTCATTAGATTATTACCCTCAAGGGAATGGACAAGTTGAGTCCAGTAACAAAAATATGATAGCCATCATGAGGAAATTGGTGAGTGATAATCCTAAAGATTGGCATAAGAGGTTGTACGAAGCGCTCTGAGCTGACAAGGTAACCCCAACAAGGGCAATAAGAATGGAAAAATTTGAGCTGGTTTATGGAATAGGAGCTTAGTTATCATTACTCCTAGACTTATCTGTAGCCAAATTACAAAATGTCATTGAAGATCAATATTTTAAATATTCCCTAAAAAAGAGAGTTATGAACTTAACTAAGATCAAGGAGGAAAGGAATGAACTGGTTGATCGGATTACCGCTCATCAAGCCAGGGTTAAGAAGATTTTTGATCAAAAATCAAGGCCTAGAAAATTCATAGAAGGAGATGAAGTGTTGTTGTGGGATAAGAGGATAGAACCTAAAGGAGCACATAACAAGTTTGATTCACTTTAAAAAGGCCCCTTCAAAATTCATCAGGTACTCAGCCCTAATTATTTCAAATTGGAATATCTAGATGGAACTGTTATACCCCTATCCTATAATGGATAGGATCTTAAATTATATCAACTGTAAAATACGTGTCCCATATTTTGTACATAGTCTTTCCTTTATTGTCATGTGTTATTGTTTTCCTTTTCTAATTTTGGTTTGCCTTGGTTCTTTTTCTTCCATTCCTATGTTTCAGTTTGTGTGTAACTAGAATTTCTGAGTTCTCTACATTTTATTATAAAATGTAGTCCTCAGTCAGAGCCAATGTTACCTTTTCATTCACTCCTATTCAATTTTTCATGGTCTTTCTGTTAGCAAAAAATTGACTTACCATCTTCCCTTATTGGTCATGTGTTTGTCTCTTAAGTCATCTCTTTGTTTTTAAAAAAAATAATACATCTGCTTGTCATCTTATTTGCCAAAATTACTATACAACTGAACCCTTTTCATGGTTCAATGATTCAACATTTAATGCTTCTATAAAATTCATGTATCCTTGGTCCCTTTGTGTAATTCAACTTGTATCTTTGAACCTCCCGATTGAACCTCATATCGAAGTTCAAAGGTTCAAAGGTTCAGAGGTTCAACATTCCCTCACTATAGTCTCATTTTACTCAAAGCCTTCTTTAAGTCAAAAACTTGTGGGAGATTTAAAGGAAATAAATCCAAAACATATTATGAAGCAAAAAGTTATAACTTTTGAAAGGTTATGAGTAATAATTACATATCAAGGTTGTGTGCGATAAATGCTTGCAATTAATGTATCTGTTAGATTTCATGTCTTATCAGGCATTTTCAACATGAATTATTTTAGCTAGTAATTATTCGACTTGATTTAATGCATTTTTCAAGAAAGTACAAGCCAATTTTAACAGTAAACACATAGGGTGATGCAAGAGGAGAAAAGCATTGGAGGTATAAGATTTTATTGCCTATTTTGATAGTAATATCTGATCCATTGAAGGTGAGTTTGACTTTTCCTATAGATAATTCCATTACTTTGTTGGAAAGGAGAATCATTTTGTGTTTTTAGTGTTATTAAAGAGGTTCAAAGCATTTTCACTGTATTTGTTCAGTTTGTAGCCATGAAATCTACCTGTTTTGGTTTTGAACTCAGTTCAAGTCTTATTTGTTCTCTTCCCAAACTTGGGGATACTTCTTTAGTTCAATATGATTTAGAAGATTTTAAGGAGAGGGTTAAAAATCCTATGTCAACCCTTATGATGGAGAAAATAATGGAAAGTGGTTTAGTTGAAGATGCAAGTTTTCCCATGGTAGTATAATGTCTTGAATTAGTTCTAGAATGCATGAATAGATACAACCCTTAGAATAGGTGTATCATAACTATGAATGGCAATATGTTACTGCATGTCAATAGAAAACCCCTAATGGTTGTGATGAAAATTCTGCCTAAGGATCCATACTCTGACCTTGATATTACTTCCTCTTATGGTCATTTTTCATTAAAGAAATCAAACTACAAGAGTGTAATTGATAGAAATTGGTTCCTAAAATTTCAAAAAGGAGGTTCAAGACTACCCAAAGTATTAACTAGAGAACATATGATACCAGAAATTAAATACATCATGGTATTGTTACATAGGGTGAAAGGCAATTCTTAGGCATTTTATTGGGAAGACTAGATGTATTTCTTCATCCAAATGATCTTCCAAGGAGAAAAATATTTGGATTGGGCAGAAATCATAGCCAAATGTTTGCATCAGGGTCTGAGTAATTATTTGGGGAATAAGGACTTTTATATGTCCTCATATCTCTTCTATTGCCTAGCATCTACAAGACAATGGGGAGGGTTACCTCATGCACCCTTGGTTAAGGACAACAAAATTTATGATTATTATTCATAATTATAGATGCAAAATTGTTATGAGAATTATAGGAGATTTAATGATGTTTTTACTGTAAGAATTACTTATGAACTGGCAGACAATATCAATAAGAGAATGTCCAATGAAGCTATGCATCTGATAAATATTTATGGTAGTTTATTTATCCATTTTCCAAAATTTAATTATATAAAATTTGGTGGTTTTGATGGAAAACCCGTGAAGCTACCTAGGTATGTTTTTGATTGCTTCATGTTGATAGAAGTGTGTAGGCAGCTAGCCCATATAGATAAGAAATTCCCAATGAAGAAAGAATCTAGTATATCTTTTCCTGTCAAACTTAGACACAATTCATGCCAGTAAATTTTTGATGCTTTGAATTTATAAGTGGGCCTTAAAAAGTTTAATTTTTAGTATTATAGTGCTAGACCCCAATTTCATAGCAAAGGTTTTGCTTGGGACAATTTGGGTTTTAAAACAGGATTTTCACACATACCTCAAATGGAGGACTATTGGGAGGATTGTTTAGATGAATTTGAAGAGAGAAAGAGGCTTTGGTGTAGGTTATCCTTAGGGAAAATAGTTACCCTCAATTTAAATATGAATATTTTTGGAATAGTTGATAATGAGGAACATGTGATTGATCCTCAATTTGAACAAATAAAATAATTACCTATTCTAGAAATTGATTGGAATAAAAATGAAGAGGATCAGATTAAGGTTAGAACCCTCTTGATAATAAGGAGAACTAAGAAATGGTTGAGGGAATGTAAACTAAAATAAGTTTAAAATGAATATTCCTAGTAATGTTCACTAATGGGTGAATCATCGTCTCTAATAAGCTCTTCTAATTGGCTTATTACTATCTATGATGCAGGTACTTCCAAGCCAAAAATTGGAAGGGGTCCTATCATCAAAGAGTCCAAGAAATCCCTTACAACTATTATACCTCCTCATGCCACTAAATCAAGAAATAACAGTAGGAAGAGGAAGCAAATTTTTGAAAGAATAGTTATGGACTTAAAATTTGAAGAGGATTTGGGAGAGGCAAAAAGTGATAAAAGGTTTGATCTTCCAATGGCAGAGGAGATTAGTGCAAATCAACAAATAGAGGTTGCTTCATATTCTACAAATCTAATGGTGATATAAAATGTACCTTCTAAACAATTGAATCCCAGTAAGGAAGTTCCAGTCTTTGCACCCAAATGGTTTGAAAGTTAAATCAGTGATAAAATAAAAATAGTTTCATTTTCATTACCATTGGAGGACATCGTTAGCAAGTGTCTAGGAAAGACTCCTAAATCTAAGAAGCTGAAAACAACATCAAGGGTGGACATTAACCCTAATACAAGGAACTAGAGTGCAAAAATAGCCCAACCGATAACTGATGAGGAAGTTTAAGATCCCACAATTCAATATTTTACAATAAAAAAAATAATCTTGGGACTACATCACGTGCCACGGATGTACACCATCTTGAAGCATCTACCAAAAGGATAGTCAGTCATACCTAGAAGGATGAAAAAGATAAGAAGGATTTGAAATAGACCTTAAAATCAATGGAAAAGTATATCGATGCCATTCATAATCCAAATCCACAACCTGTTTCCTAACTACCTCTGTCTTTTGACCCAAAATCTCCAGTCAATTGAAAAATGCTAGATCAAATACATAGAAACAAAATGGTGACTAAGGTGCTTGATGATTGGTTGGATGAAATTATCTAGAAGGGTATGGAATACATTAAGGAATTGAAGAATATATATGATGAGAATATGGCTGCCATCAAGGATTTGAAAACGTAGAATGCTTCATGAAAAAAAAAAAAGGAAAATGGATGAATGTGATAAATCAAATTGGTGATGTTCAGAAGTATGGGGTAACAAAGTTTTTATCAGAGAAAAATTTGATGAGTCTGAATGATAATATATTGTATGTAAGAAATAGAAATATCAAATGGAGAAATTCAATATCTAGACAAGGACAGATTGAATTTACAAAAATGATCAAAGAAATAATTGAGTTCACTCAATCCTTATAGCATGACTTATAATGTATTGATGTGAAATATATAAAAGATGATGGGGAGCCAGAAAAGGATATCGATACTATGGTTCAATACTTTAAAGAGAAGATTAGTTTCGTTAAATAAAATGACAACCTATTAATTGAGGATTTCTCTCAGATTTTAAAAGTAGAATCACTTCTTCACCTTTATGTTGATGCACTCCTAAAACATGCAAAAAAAGTGGCAAAAATTCAAAGAGCGAAAGATGTTTGGAAATCATGGGTTAAACACATTGGCATCCCCAACTTCTTGAAAATCTAGGAATTCGTTACTGCAAATCAAAAATGGAAGGCACAATGAGTCTCCTCAACAGAACAAAGCAAATATAGAGATTCCAATATGCTACCCCAATCTTAATCTTGCTTACGCAATCTCTTTATTCAGTTATTCATTTGAAATTATGTTTAAAAAACTTTGTCTTTTAATCAGCTTGTATGAAACTAAGTCCCGTATGGGTTAGAGTTTTTTTTTAACTCTGGGTTTAAAAGAACAGTTAATTAGGGTAACTACATATATGTTTGTAATTGTTAAAAACTGATATACAGGATAGTGAAGAAGACAAGAGAATTTTAGAGCTAAACTTCTTTATTTTACAATATATGTGATGATTATTTGAAGAATTTGCATCTGTGAGTGAAAATAAGAAATGATTGTTGCATACTTCAATCTGTGTGTTTAAGTATTTGAAATTGGGTTTCCGTGTGAACTCTCCTTTCAAATGGTAATTATTCTTTCATTGGATAACTCATCATATATGTTTTATCTTTTGTTGGTTCAATAATATACATATTTATATGTTTAATTATTGTTGAGGATAGAATCTATGTGTTCTATCACTAAATAATGTTATATGGAGGAAAGATACTACATTCATAGCATGGTGATGTATGAATGCTAGTTTTTCTAAAACACTTTTTGGTTAAAAGTGTGTCTAAATGATTAAAGTAGTTTAAATTAATTGAATATTTTAAAGGGATTTGTACCTTAATTTAGAGAGGAATTATCCTTGATAGTTCACTCATTTTTTGTTTAACTCATTTGTTCTCAAAGAAAGGGTTATAGAGTCAGAACAAAACATTTTTTTTAGAACAGGACAAATCTGTTAACCAACACCCTAGAACATGCACTAAAAATAGAATCTCAAATAATTTATCCTACTAACTTATTGAACCTAAGGTGCCCTTAAAAGGTATTAAACAACATATTTCCAAAATATAACTACAAAAAGGGATTTATAACCTAGGTACATGCTCAAAATGACAACCAGTAATGAACACAACCCCAAATATCTAATCAGTAAAACTTGTAGAAAAATATTATTGCATTTCATTAATAGGATACAATAAATAACCACAAATATCTTCCATTAACTTGAAATTAAATATTACAAACATCAACACTTCAAAATGTTGCCTTGGGGACAAGCATGGTGAGATTGCTCTTTTGACAAGGGAGACATAAACATGCTCCCAAAGCTTGCTAATGGTTGTATAGCTACAACAACCTTAGTAAGGGAGACAAAATCTATACACAATAATTAATCCTAGAATTTTTTTTCAGAACCTCGACTTGGATAAAAATGGATGCCTAAAACAATGACCTATAACAACCAATAACCATAAACAACCTTATAAACAAAGGACAAAACCCTTATTTATACATTTTTAAATCTGGAACTATTGGTCAAAACTTGAAAAATTGCATAACAAACTTTTCCAGTCCTGTCAAGATGCTCTCAGTGAAACAATGCCTTTTACCATGCCTAAGATCCTTATCCACTTGTAAGAAAAGGATCATTGTTACAACTACTTCTACAAGGAATGATAAAGACTTGCAACAAAAATTTAATATTTTTTACTAAAGATGTTGGTGAATTCATGATCTAGATGATGAAATTCATAATGGTGGCTTGAATAACTATTTATCATCATATGCAACTATTTGGAGATGCTCTTGACCGCTCACCTACACAACTAAAGGGAGAAAATCGATTAAAGAGATAAACAAATTTTTATCCTCATGTGCAACGATTTGGAAATGCTCTCATGTTGATTAATTGTGAATCATGGAAACTTTTGGATAGGAAATTTTTTTTTATGCACGTCACGAAAAACCCATTACCTTGTGATGATTAGAATTAGAAAGCTCCAACTATGATGAAAATAGAAAAGATCCATGATAGTTAAGAAAATATGCTCTAAAATGGTAGTTAAATGTTCTTTTGAGCTTCAAATCATTGCCACATCTATGAAAAAACCATCAATTTTAGCTTTTAAACCAAAGCTTACCACATACTGACATTTGGCATGCCATATCAGATCCAACTAGGCATCCATGGGCTCTAAGAATGACTAAGTTGATTAATTAGCTCTAGCCTAGACACTTGTCACTTCCTCATGTAATTTGGGCACTTTAAAAAGTTTGTCTTGGCCTGTACTATTGGATATACTTTGTCTAATCAAATACGAGTCGTAAATCTTGTGTGAGATGCTCTAATTCTAATTTATAGCACACAATTGTACCACTTGTCATTTTTGCATTTGCTCATAGGGTCCTTAACTTTTTAGCATTGGCCATGCTCCATCAGATCTAGATGAGATGAGAAAATGTGCTCCATCAGATCATTATTTGAGGGGTGGAATATTATTAGCTATTTATAGGTCATGTATTGAAATGGTACCACTTGGCAGTTCTATGGGCTCTCTACATCCTACTCTATCAATCCTATCAAGTCAACATGCTCTTACCAAGTAGTGGTCCTACACTCATTCTATGATTTGTTGAAAAGTCTTGAGTTAATATGCACCATAGATTAGATTGTGTATACTTTAACATGCATTGTCGATCTCTATGAATGTGCTCGATCTTTAAATCATGCCCCATGAGCTTGACACTTGTCACACTTGAACTTTTACTAGGCTCTTTTGATATTTCATCTTTGATCATGCACTATCAGATCATCTTGCTCTATGTAAATGCATGTCACTAGATCTACCTCCATTTGAAAATAAATAGCTACTTCATAGGGTCTAAAATTGATGCTCACACGACCGCACTGTAACATTTGAATCCCAATGGCTACTTGCTATAGATTGAATTTTATGTTTGTGTGCCTATCAAAAGACATCCAAGAGACTATCATATTTACAATTTAGAAATTTCTTCAGGGACTTTGTTTTATGGCAATTTGATCAATGGGCTCTTTGTCTTAGTCATTCTTATTTACTTTTTGGGCCTTTTGTCTTCAGATTCTCTTTATCCTTGACACTTCTACTTTGGGATTTTCTTTGGCATAATTATCCTGCAATAATTCTTTCAGGATAATTATCTTAGAAGAAATGTTTGAGACAATTTACCTGAAGGATTTTGGCCTTCATTAGAATAATTATTTTGAATATTTTGTCTAAAATAATTTCCCCAAAAAACTTATCTTTTGCACTTTTGATGAAAGAATTAGACCTTTGTACTTTTGCTGAAATAATTAGACCTTAGCTCCTTTATCTTTATCAAGACAATTATTTCAAACATTTTGTCTGAAATAATTTCCTCATAGAAATTAAACTTGGTACTTTCTCAAAGAAATGCAATTCTTTTAGACTTTTTTCATGGGCAAAATGCCCAAAGGAAATAAGACCTATGCTCTTAGTACCTTTTCCAAAAGTACCCTTTGGCCATTTTAACGTACCCTTCAAAAGTTTTTTCAAGGGTATATTCCCTACATAATTGCCCTTCAGCCTTTTAGAATGGCCCTTTAGATCTATAAAAAGTGCCCTTTAGACTTATTAAAAATTTCCTCCAAATCTTCTGAAAGTGTCCTTCAGAAATTTTGCAAGGGAAAAATGCCTAAAGAAAATGACCCTTAAAATTTTTTGCTAAGGCAAAATGACCCTTCTGCAAGTGTCCTTCAAAAAATTTACAAGGGTAAAATTCCCAAAGGAAATGACCCTTTAAAAATTTAGCAAAGGCAAAATGACCCTTCAAGATTTTTGTGCAGAGAAAATGTCTAATGGAAATAACTCTTCGAACTTTTTGTCAGAGACAAAAATCCTGAAGACCTATTTCCGTCAAACATTGTGTTCATATAAAAAGCCCAAAAAAGTCTAAGGAAAAGACACATTCACCAAAAAAAGACCATATTAAGATTTAGCCAATATTTACATGAACTTGACTTTCTAAAGGAACACTTAGAGATAGAATTTGGGCTAAGGACATAGTCATTTACACTTGACAAGGGCCCAATTATTTCAATACTATTTTGGGCACTAACATATTGCATAGTTAAATCATAGATAAACTATCCATAACACATGGGATATTTCATAATTGAATCATAAATAACCATCCATCACACATGGGAAATTACATAATTAAATTATAGATAAACCATCCATCATACATGAGAAATTGCAAAATTAAATCATAGATAAACCATCCATCACATATGGGAAATGATATATTTAACTCATAAATAAACCAACCATCACACTTAGGAAAGTGTAGCAATCAACTATTATAATGGTTTATTCTACTATACTGCAATGGTTGGATCAACCAATCACACTTCACAATTGCTCATTTAGTCACATATAATTACACATTCTTTCTCAACCAATTATTTTATAAATCATAGAGAGAAATAATACATGAAATATCCACCATATTTTTAGAGGTACAATCACTAAGAGTGGGGGTTGAATAAGTGATGCTATATATTCAATCCAATTCCAAGCCCTTTAAACCCTTAACCATTCAACACATATAATCATGAAGCATACACATCATTCATAACAATGAACATGGAAGATAAAACAAGATCAAGCACAAAACACATAATATATGTGAGAAACCCTCTTGGGGTATAAAACCCATTGAAACCTTCAAGATGGAGTATAGTCCTATAAGAAAAATATCCAATATTTATATTATCACCAACTGATCAAAGAACACCCATCCCTTAGTTTAGTGAGACACTAATCTCACAAGGAGCTACTGCCCCTATCTAGCTGAACACCCACAACAACTAGACCTTTAGCAGCTTTATATTATAAGGAGGAACCAACCCCCTAGGAAACTAAGTACCCACTTAGCTACCTTAAACATATCATCTTAAACACTTTTTTCTTATCTTCAATTGATGATGACCACCTTTGTCTGCACTCTTCAGCTCCAATCTCTCTCAAGTTGCCTTTATAACTAACTCACTCAAACTACCTCTTCTAGGCTCATTAGGTTCAATGATCTATGTGCCCTCCTACATCAACTTGATTAGACAAGTATGACTGATAATATTCACTCTCAATTGGTCCTCAATGGCCTATACCTTTTATTTCAAAGGTTCTCTCCTTTGCTTGAATCCACACTTCCACAACTAGCATAATTAATCCAAATAGATCTTGTACTTATACCACTCTCTTCCTTTAACCCATATTGGTCAACCAAGATTATTTACATATTTTAACCACACTTAACATAGGTCCATACACATGTTACATGTGAGAACCACACTCTTCATAGGTTGATCATTACCTCATTAGTTGCAAACCACCATTAGATCTTGGTGAGACCCAAAACAATTAGGCCTTCATAATCACACATTACATGTGAGATTACATGGACCACTTTCATCCTTTACCAATGATTAAAACAAATAAAAAATATCTTCATTATCTCCTTGATAACTCTCATATGGGTCCATGTCACCTAGAACACTAACTCAACACTTGAACCTAACAATTAGGTTTCCTCACTCTTTAGGCTTTCATACATAGAAAATATAGTCTCAAACTTCTGAAGCAAACACTCAAGTATTTCACATAAAATTATGATTATATCACATGGGTTAACCCTTCAAGACCTATAAAACACCTCCATGTTATTTATACACTTCAACACAAGCTCTAAGCACTAAGAAACAACTGTCTCAAAATGACCACTCAGGTTGGTCACACATAGTCAAAATACATTTATACTATTTTGACTCTCCATACTTGATCAGGGGTATACCATGATAATAAATAATTTATAATAAGCCTTAGATACTTATATAACATCTCCATACTTATTTTCTTCTTCAATTCTACTCAGAACACCTTCAACTCATTCTTGCAACATGGTCACTCGATCTACCAATGTATTCAACAAACATAGTCAACTTATAAGCAATTATTCACATTGAAGATGGACTGGTCAAACCTAAAAAATATACATATATGGTCCTCATTAATTATAAAACACTATAAAATAGATATTTCATCTTGAAACATCAAAATACTATCAAGAACAACTCAATTATCCTTCTCAGGTCACTTGTAGGACATGGTCAAACACATAGTCAACTTTGGAGATCAATATCTACAACTATATGAACATTCAAATCTTATAATCAACTTTTTTTTATATGCCTTGAAGTCCTTTACAACATTTTTTCATACTCCAATAAATTTCTCCTAGATCAAAATATATTATCAAAATACTGTAGATTAGTTTTCCCTTTTGTTAATTCAAATACCAACGGTCACTGTATAATGAAAATATTGTAGACATGTGTCTTCATCTCGTGTCCCATGGAAAATTACTCAAAGATGATCCATCAATATCATTATGATCCTTCTAAATTTAATTATTTAATGCTCATCATTGATTATTGATCTATTCTTCCATGATTAAGACACTTAGCACCCTCACATGCCTTCTAAGCACTTTGATGTCAGTCTCCAATGAACTTCCACCACTTGGCAGCCCCACATGCCTTATGAGCATCCTTTGGCATATTGAATTAATATGCACCATTGGATCACTATTTGACAACATCACATACTTTTTTAGATCCTTATTTGGTCAAACTAATTGTGCATCATAGATCTTCATTGCCTGATTAAATGCTCACCATTAGATTTGTCTTGATTATTTGACCCCAGACTTCAACGTAGTTAAACTTCATGGTCTTTGGTCCATCATATTCTGCTAGATCAACTTTTAAGGTTTATGCCTTGAACTAGAAAACACTTCAAGAATCCAAATCTTTAGAGTACCTTCCTAACACTATAGACAACATCTCTATGAAAATATTTGACCAATGTTGACTTTTTGATTACCTACACAAAATGCACAAACTTGTTAGATCACTCATATCAACATGATGTGAAGTGATGGTCTGGCATCTCTTAAGCTATAATATGCATTTTTCTCTTTCCAAATGATAAAATGACACACCATAACTTCACCAAGACATTTATGGATGCCTCATAGCCTTTCTTTATCCTTACTAATCTGCACATATGCCATATACTCTCCAAGCTATCAAACACAACTTCTTTGTCATTCATGCACAAATTATCTCATTCTTTATTTAACATAAATAACGACCTAACATCAATTACCATGCTCAACAATGTCCCTATTTATCATTGATGGTAAAACACCCTCAAAATGACTTCTTACTCATTTGAACTCCTTCATTTTGATTTTTTCCCCCTTTGACATTAATGACAAAGGGTATCTTCCTCAATATGCCAACTTGATCATTGACCTAAAAACTACTCATAGAGCTTATAAAACTCCCCCTAACATCATTCTCCATCTCATGCCATGCATAGTTCTCCACACCACTCATTAACATCATGTATGTATTCAAATACTATTCTAGGTGCTCAGGATACTTACATACTTTCAAGCATATGAATCAATTACTTACCCTTTGACATACACCAATTTGAACTTGAGATTCTCTAATACTTGGACCTATTTACCTACTAAACTCACAAAATCCCTTTTTTCATGCATGAAGATTCAATACCTTGTCAAAACACATGACTTGGTTTGATCAAGTCATAATATCAATCTTTTTGAATTTATAACTATAGTAGACATCTTCACACTGCAATCATGATTGAAGCATCTTCACATATGCTCCCTCTTACATCATGTACATCTTCTTCAAGCCACTCAAGCTAACTGAGTTATCTCCCCCTTAGCCAAACACATATACAAATGATATTCTTGTCCTACAACATCAACCAAAGCTTAATTGGCATCCACCATGCTTTCTCTTGCTTGTCAAGTGTCTCCTTGAGGCCTAGATAGAGACACCCCAACCCAAAATGTCCTATAACAATGTGAAACTAGGAGTTTCCCACAATTCCTCATATTCCTTCTCCTCCTTGGTCATCTGAAACTGATAGTTCTTCTTCTTTTTCTTAGACTTAAGAGAAGCAAATTACTCATCTACTATAATATTATCCTTTTCTTCTAATATAGAGTTGATAACATATGGAGACAACATAAATTTATGACATATATTTTCATTTGAAGAAATAACCTCATCACTAGGCATTGACAACTAATGTTCTTTGCATGAAACTTGCTCAATAATAGCAAGATGTTCTCTTAGATCCATACATACCTTAGAACTAGCCTCAATTATCACTTTGATCTTTTCCTTGAGCTTGACTTGAATTAACTTTTGATTCTCATTTTCTATCTAGATATATGACACATTCTCTTAGCATTCTTGAACCTTATTCATATCTGATTCCTCTTTTCCTTTAGCAAGCAGTCCACCTTGATCTTTTAGTTCAACTGAATTAGTTTTTTTGGTCTTCACTTCCTTAGTATTCCATACCAAGGATTGACCTATCTTGAGCACACTAGGATGTCCATGCACCTTCTTATGACTTGAGATATTCTTATACAATATCTTATAATATGACTAACTTGATGATAACTAAAACAAATAACATCTTGTCTCTTAGGATCATTATGCTCAAGCTTGACTGTCTTAGGTCTCCATACCTAGGTTAGTATTTTCCCATGCATTCTAGGGTAGAATCTAGAAATATGTACCATGTCATGACAATTATAGTAGACTACATTATCTATACTTCTATCTAACCAACTGCTCTTCCTTCTACAATTTCTTTCCTTATGACCAAAAAGCTTACATGCAAAACAATGACCATGAAATAAACTTTCATACCTTATAGCATTTATTTTCCTAATCAATATTTTCACCTTCTTGTCTTGAGCTTAATTCTCTTGATATTTCTCATTATTTTTCACCTTGAAAAATAATTTCTCATTCTCATCCTTTAATGAATCTAGCTTGGTCTTCAATTGAACACTCTCCTCCTCTTTAGCTCTCATACTTGAACTTGTAGCCTCTCACTAAATTTTGAGAACTTTGATAGTCTCATTATCCATCTTAACTTATTTATCCATGTCATACTTCAATCTACATGCTTTCTCTTTAATAATATTTATAGAATCAAGATTGGAATTTAACTCATCATGCTCACCTTGCATTTAACTCAACTTGGCATTTATCTCTTCTAACTGAATCTTGAGATGTTTGCATTCTTCCTCTTTTGAACTTAGATTTATCTTTGTAACCCTTAATTGATCCTCAAGAATGCTAATCTTATCTTTATAATCTTTTGATCTTAAGCTTTCCTTCAAGGATTCTAGCTCCTTATTGAGCTTGATGCACTCATCCTTAATATCCTTAAAGATTAAGGCCATGAACTTATTATGAGTTTCTTCTTGATCATACTCACTCATCTTACCTCTATACTTCTCAAAGAGTGCCTTAAAATGATTGCACTTTTATTCACATGATTTTAGACATGCCTAAGTAACCTCTATTTGAGCCTTCAACTCTTTCTTCTCTTTCAATTTCTTAGACATCATTCATAACAATGATCATGGAAGATAAAACAAGATCAAGCATAAAACACATGATATATGTGGGAAACCCTCTTAGAGGATAAAACCCACTAAATCCTACAAGATGGATATGGTAATATAATTAAAATATCCAACATTTATACCATCACCAACTAAACACCCATCCCTCAGTTTAGTGAGGCACCAACCCCACAAGGAGCTATTGCCCCTATCTAGCTAAGCACCCATAACAACTAGACCTTTAACAAGTTTTATCTTGCAAGGAGGAACCAACCCCATATTAAAATAATCAACCACTTAAATATCTTGAATATATAATATTAAACACCTATTTCTTCTCTTAAATTGATGATGACCACCTTTGTCTGTACTCTTCACCTCCAATCTCTCTCAAGCTGCCTCTAGGACTAACTCGTTCAAACTGCCTCTTCTATGCTCATTAGGTCCAATGAATTGTGTGTCCTATATAAACTTATCAAAAAATAATTATTAATCCTCTTCACTCTCATTTGGTCCTCAATGACTTTTACCTTCTCTTTCAAATGTTCTCTCCTTTTCTTGAATCCACACTTCCACAACTAGCACAATTAGTCCAATTAGACCTTGTACTTATACCACTCTCTTCTTTTAACCCATCTTGGTCAGAAAATATGCTTTAAATATTTGAACCATAATTATCATACTTATATACACATTTTACATGTGAGAACCACACTCTTCACAGGTTGGTCATTACCTCATTATCCCCAAACCACCATTAGGTTTTGGTGAGACCCAAAACAATTAGGCCTTCATACTCACCTGTTATATGTGAGACTAATTTGACCACCTTCGTCTTTTACTAATGATTCAAACACATAAAACCTATCTCCAATATCCCCTTGATAACTCTCATATGGTTCCATGCCACTTGGAACACCAACTCAACACATGAACCTACCAATTAGGTATCTTTGCTCTTTAGGCCTTCATATATAGAAAACACAGTCTCAAAATTATGAATAAAACACTCAAGTATTTCACATAGACATATGATTATATAACTTTGGTGAACCCTTTATGACATTTGAAACACCTTTGTGTGCTTTAGACACTTCAACACAAGATCTAAGTACTAAAAATAACTCTCTCAAAATGACCACTCAGGTTGGTCACACATAATCAAAATATAGTTATAGTATTTTGACTCTCCATATCTGATCAGGGGCATATCATGACAACCAATACTTTCTCATAATCCTTAGAGACTTATATAACATATCCATACTCATTTTATTCTTAAATTATAATAATAACACCTTTAATTCACTCCTGAAACATGATCACTCAATCTACCAATGCATTCAACAAACACAATCAACTTCTAAGCAATTGTTCACATTGAAGATGGATTGGTCAAACCTAAAAAATCCAAAAAAATGGTCCTAATGGAGTATATAACACTTTCCAATAGATATTTCATCTTGAAACATCAAAATACCATCAAGAATAACTCAATTATCCTTCTCAGGTCACTTGCAAAACATGGTCAAACATAGTCAACTTTGGAGCTCAATATCTACAATTGTAAGAACATTCAAATATTATAATCAATGTTTATATATGCACTTGAAGTAATTTTTAAAAATTATTTTTCATCCATCAATAAATTCATCCTAGATCAAAATATATTATCAAAATACTGTAGACTAGTTTTTCCCTTTGCTAATTAAAATACCAATGATCACTTGTACTACAAATATTATAGACACGTATCTTCATCTTATGTCCCCTGGAAACTTTCTCAAATATTCTCTATCTATCTCCTTGTGAGCCTCTTGACTTTAAATCTTTAATTCTCATCATTGATTATTGATCTACCCTTTTGTGATTAAGACACTTTGCACCCTCACATGCCTTCTGAGCACATTGTTGTTAGTCTCCAATGATCTTCTACCACTTGGTAGCCCCACATGCCTTCTAAGCATCTTTTGACATATTGAATTAATATGCACTATTGGATCACTATCTAAAAATATCATGTGCTCCATTATATCTTTATCTGGTCAGATTAATTTCTTGCCATAGGTATTCATCACTTGATTAAATATGTCATCCATTAAAACCATTAGATCTGTCTTGACTATTTGATGCCAGACTTTAACATAGTTAAATTTGATGGTCTTTGGTCTATCACAGTCTACTAGATAAACTTTGAATGTTTATATCTTGAAATATAAAACCCTTCAAGATTCTAAATCTTTAGATTACCTTCTTGAAACTATAGATAACATCTCCATGAAAATATCACTCATATCTACATGAAGTGAAATGATGTTTTGGCTTATCTTAAGCTATAAGATACATGTTTATATTTCCAAATGATCAAATGACATGATATAACTTCAATAATACATCTATAGATGTCTCAAAACCTCTTCTTTATCCTTACTAATCTACACATATGCCATATACTCTCCAAGATATCAAACACAACTTCTTTGTCATTCATGCAGTAATGATCTCATGATTTCTTTGACATCAATGACAACCTAACATAAATAAACATGGTCAGCACATATAATTCATGATGCACAATCAATTCATGTCCCAATGGATCACCAAGATTTGAATACACAACCAAGAGTAATTTTTACACTATCAAGAACACCATGCACAATCAGGAGCATTTTTCACCCATGAATGGAATACCAAAAGCATAAAAATAGTATCATAATCACATTAACATACATCATGGAATAAATCATGTTTATTCACAACATATTAGTTAAATATACTCATATTAGCACTAGATAAATTTAACAATCAACCTAAACTCCTCAAGGAAATGAAATCACACAAATAATTTATTTCTATAACTTTATCAAGAAATATATATTTTTGTATTCACATCAAGGTGTTACAATATATTAATATTATACCACACAAGATGTTGAAAATCATATTAAAACACATATTTTCTCATGCCTAAATAGTTTTGGATTAATTTATATTAATATAAAGTAATAACACTCATGCTTAATTGCATTTTTTAATTTAATTTAATTTTGTATTAAAATAAATTTTATCTTAGTCATATTTATAAGTGCAAATATGATCAACCAATCATCCCAAAATAACAATGGTGAATTAAATCTCACCATAATCATAATCAAATTACCAACCAAGCATTTTATAATTGGTGCTCACATAAAAGGGTTACACTATATGAGAACCTAGCCACATTTAGCATTGTAATTTATTTATAGTGGTACCACATGAATATGACTATGCATGTCAAGGATTTTATTTTAACCCAGAGCTTCAACAGGCCACTCAAATTTGTCAAATAAATATTTTACCTCATAAAAGGTTATTTGTATTATCACAACAAGAATATATAGTTTCATTTACAAATGGGTGGGTCTTACATAACCATAATTTTTTATCAAGTTATGCCATATAAGATTAGATTCACATAGTTAAATAGTGGCAAAGAAGGCTAATTAAATTATCCTACACAAATTAATGTTTTACCAAAAATTAAATTTCACCATGCCGAGCATATAAACTCACCCAAGCCACCACCTATTTAGTTTTGCCACACTAACACAAATATATGTGTGCACCAAATTTTAGATTTTGAGTAGTATTACTAAAAATAGTAATAAAACCTAAAACCTAATGACACCAATAGGAATGGATAAAAGAGACAAATCAGAATAACAAGAACATTCTCACCTTCATTTCTTACCTCCTCACAACTCCATTCCAGGATTTGTAAATGGATTTGTGATTGCATATTAGACTCAGATTTTTGACATTATGATGGCAAGATTATGGATTTATGGATGATGGATCAAAGATTGGTAGATTTATTGGTTGTTAATTGGACATGGAAGCTTTAGAATTTTTCTAGTTGTTTTGGCCATGGCCCAATTATGGCCTTTTATAGAATAATGGAGGGAATTTTAGGAGAATTTAAAATTAGTTAGAAGTCTCTAGTTTAGAGACTTATAGACTTTTAGAGGAGCTTCTCTTGTTCTAGAGGCTCCTTAATTAGTTTAGGGGATAATAGGATGGATTAGATAGGAGTTAATGAGGTTTAGGATTCATGGCTAGTGGGTAGGTTTGTAAAGAAGCCTAGGAATAGGTGTGATTTTGTGAATTCAAAATTCACAAGTGGACCTAAGATGATTTTAGGTGATAAATAGGATGTTAATAATAAATAACAAGGGAATAAATATTAGATGGGAAATATGAATGTTAATATAGATATATAAAGGAGATTAGATTAGTAACTAGAGGGAAAAAGTAATGTTAGATAAAATAATGATGAAAGGGATTATTAAGTAGAATTAGTGACATAATTAGTAAGCTAGAATAGGCAAGAAAATTTAGATGCATATATTTTGCCCCTCTTTGAAATGGAATTGTGAGTGTAGAAAAGTGTAAGGAGTAATGGTCTTTCAAATAAAAACCATGTCATGGATGAATGTTCATAGATGATGTTAAGGGATATGATGCCCCCTCGAGGGGGCATACAGGGAAGAATGAGATAGATGGCCACTCCAAATAAGAAGCAAGGGGTGGGATGAGATGGATATACAATGGTTTTGGATGTCATATGTGAGATAGAAGATGAGGAAGATGAATTCATTGTGAGAAATGAGCTACAGATTGATGATACCCTTGGTAAGGACACATGCACAGGGAGTAGAGATGGTTGGGTCATGGTTGTCGACACATCCCAAGTGGGAATCAATTGTAAAATGATGATGATAAGATTAAAAGGCCATAAGATTTAGATGTAACCCAATCAAGGATGCATGTAAGGGAGAGCTATAAGCCAGGATAAGATGATGATTTAATAATGATGATTGTAGCTCAAAGCTAAAGTTGATCAATATGATGAGGAGGATAAAAGAGAATAGTGATATGATCAAATGACCAAAAGACTAGGGGATGAGGATGGATGAGAAAAATAGTGGTTGAGCTATCTTTGGGCACATAAACATGGCCAAGTACTACCTTCATAGTCTAAAAATACCTCAGGCTAATGTAGTTTTGACTAGAGGATGGATGATGATGATGATGATGATGATGATGATTAGTTATTAGAATATTTGACTCAGATGATGAGATAAAGATTTAGCCAAATGGGGTGTGAATATTGGATTAGTGATGAGAATAAGGATGATTGGATGAATTAGATAAATGATGAGGTATAGGTGATCAAGCCATCACAAATGTCATAAATATCATCATAATATAATTATTCCAATAAATATGGAACTAGGTATAACATGATGCCAAAGTGCAAGGGAAAATGGTGAACTATGCATCCTCGATGACATTTTTAGTATCCTCATAGCATCCCTATTCATTTCCCAATAGACAAAATACATAAATAAAACATAAGACAAATATGATATATACATGATAAATGGCATACAAACAAGATAAATAGAACAAATAGGTAGCACACATGAGTATCTACATGCAGTGTCCCAATGTCTTGTATAATGATATAATGAGTGATTAGATGTGTTAGAGGTAAAATCATAGAGTGGGGGGTGAATCATTGATCCCAAATAATCTAACTTCAATTTCAATCCTTAAAAACACTTAATCAGATACCACAAGCATTCATGAAGCATACACATCATTCATAACGATGAACAAGAAAAATAATGCAAGATCAAGCACATAACACATGACATATGTGGGAAACCCTATTGGGGGAGAAAACCCACTATAAATTTCAGTTGGACTAATTTATTATAATAATAAGATCCAATTTAGACTAGCTACAACTGATCAAGGAACTACCATCCCTTATTTAGTGAGACTACAATCCCATAAGGTGTTACAATGCATGTTTAGTTAAACTGACACAACAACTAGACCTTTAGAAAATTTCACCTTGTAATGAAGATAAAAGCCCCTAAATTTTGATCTTCCACAACAACATATAATAACACATCCACCTTTGAACTGATGTCTTCAACACCTAATGATGGACCTCTAATTATCACTCTTCACCTTCGTTGACACTCAATTTGCAAGAGCACTATTCTACCAATAGAATTATGACCTACAAGTCATACAAATAGTTTTCAATTTTTATTACTTTTCAACTCATCCACTAGGTACCCACCCTCTCTTTCACTCCATAACTCTCATAAACACACTCCTCTTCAAAGTCTCTCACAAATCTAGAAACCAACACATTTGGTTTCACCATTTATAGAGATATCATGATTATCAACATCTTGTTCAGCCATTAGGCATGCCTTAACCCTTAAGGCATCTATAATACAAAGACACAACTCAATAAAATCTTCATAGATCATCCAAATCATCTATGGGTTACCCTTAAGTAGCTATGCCTTTCAAATAGGCCTTTATAGCTCTTATAAGTCTCATGAAGACCTATTCACCCCATTATCACTTCATCAAGAAAAAAAAGAACATAGGACCACTTTAAATTACATGAATCCACTTCTTATGTCCCATTAGACATCCTCAAATGATCACAATTGACTATGCTCACCTTTGTGTATGCTCAAACAACTCAAACACTAACTTGGTGCACAGGAACATCATAAATGAATACATAATCAACTTATTAAGCTTTGTATATGAATGGTCAAACCTTCATAATGCACATAAATAATATTCATGGATTCTACAACATGATCCAATAGCTAATTCATCAATAGATATTGAAATAACATCAAAACAAGATCAAACAATCTTCTTGGGTCACTTGCAGGACATATATGAAAACATAGTCAAATTTGAAGCTCAATAACTTTGACTGTACTAATAATTAGACTTTAAAATTCATATTTATAGATGAAATTTGAAGTCCTATACAAATTTTATTTTTACTACATGGTCAAATTCTACATAGATCAAAATTTATATCTCAAAAACCAGACACTGTTGTTTCCTTTGTTAAATTCAAATATTTGAATTCAAACGGTCATAGTTAAACATCAACCACTTTTCTCGCATTTCATGATCTCACATATTCAGATATTATTTGACCTTTAATACATATTTTTCCAATCCCCAAATATTAAACCTCAAATTTATTGACCTCATCTCGTGTAATTTTGGCAACTTTGACTCAATGTGCATTGTTGATCTTCTATACGTAGCTCAGTCTTTAATAATGCTCAACAACTATCACTTCGACCTCTTGAATTTAATGTGCACCATTGATATCAATCATTAAAAACACCCACTCACCATTTATCCTTTGAATAATATCAGCTTTTATCTCTACTCAATGTTAAACATCATGCACTTCTTACCATCTCATTCAACACGCATTGTTAGATCAATCTTGTACAATCCCCTGTGCACAGTTGGATATTCATTTGGTCCTAGTCTTTAATTATGTTAACCAATAAAAAAAATTACCTCTCTAGCTTAATTATCACCATAGATCTATATGTATGAACTCCCCACACCATTGGATTTCCACTTGGTCTTAAACATTAACTTCGTGCATATTTGGCTAAGTATGGGAACCATTGCAATATGCCTGGAAGGTCAACTCTGTACCTCCATATATTTTGCTTTACTCAAGCGCATGTTCTAAAATTTGGATCATATGGTCTTCTCACATAGGATAATAAAATAATGTGTAAATATTCTCTTTTAACCCTTGCACATGTGAGATATAACTTCATTAATCTGCTCATTTAGATTTTCTCTACCACAAAGCCAACTATGTCAAGAACTATCTAGAGGGCCAACTTTGCACATGCATATCTTTTATCATGCTTCAGTGTTTGACCTAAAAGTTATAAAAAATCAATTAGGTATAAAAATTAACAAACCTATATGATCAACTTATCTTGAAATTTTCACACGTGCGAGACATGCCACCATCAAAATGCCTACTCAGCTTTTCTTTCCACATTGCAAATTTGGCTAAATATGGGAAAACACTGTCAAAATGCTTGAGAGCCAAACTTTTCACTTGAATATATTTTTCCATGCTTCATTTTTAGACTTGATATTATGTACATAGAAACTAGGGACTAATTTTATCATAACCATATGACCAACTCCCCCTGACTCATCTACACGTGGCAATGGTGATGTTAGCAAACTGCCTACTCAGATTTTCTGCCACTAGACCTACTAGATGAAAAGTATGGACTACTAGATGAATTTCACTTATACACACAAGAACTCAAATCATATAAGACATCTAGGACCCTCACATGCTTAAATCACCATACTCATCCTTGAACATCTCTAACCATGTCAAAATAGAAGATCAACCAAGCCACCTTCAAGCATACTATGATAAGCACATTACACACTTTATCATTATCACATAAACTATCAAGGAACTTCATCCATTTACCTAGACACCTTCATGACATCATTGAAAAATCTACAATAATCTCCTCCTTTGTCATTGATCTTAACACACATCATATAATTCACCTTCCTTCTCTCTCTTCAAGCATTTTCACAATAGGAACTTTCTCCCCCTTTAACAGAATGATAAAATGGGCACCAACTGATCCTAAGGATCTAAAAATACTACCAAATGAGAGGACCACCTTATAAATATGATACAAACTTCCCCTTTCCTTGAGCCTACCTCTTCTTACCTTGACAACTTCCTCTTGTTCCATGCCAACATTCTCTTCAACCAAGCACTGCAACTAATGAAGAAAAAATACATAAAAGTACTAAAATCTGATAAAACTCATCAAAAAACATCTAAGAGGGTTATCCCCTAGGATATCTAAGTTATTTCACCTTTTTATCATCTTCAAATATCCACACAGCATGAAGAACCACCACATATGCTTATTATCCTTCTCTCTCAAGCTAACACAAGGACCACCAACAGAACTTCATGCCACACACAAAACATGAAACATGCTCTAAAACAACCTAGGAACTCACCTTGAAATACTCATGACTTGCTATTTTGTATAAATAAACAAAATCACATCTTCAATACTAGGCCTACATAGATTCCTTGTAGCCCGACCTAAAACTTGTAGAGCCCACAACTTTTAATAAAAACATCTTTAGGACCTAAAACTTCATATCTAGAGCACTCTCATATTCCCCCTCAAGCACATCAATTTTTAATAACTAGCTCATCCTATTAAATATACTTCTTTCACAAACCAACTTGTCAATTAAGCATCCATCTTAACAAAAACATTAATAATTTGAAAAACACAAACCTTCAAATCTTTATGAATCTTTATTTGACAACCCATTTGGCCCATTCAACATATTAAGAAGTCTCAGACCTCAACTCATAAGGCATACCACTTTTATAGAGTAGCCCAAAACCCTAGAATCTTAAAACAAACAGAGTAAACAAACCTCCTTATGGTCAATTTACACCTTTGAAACTATTTTCACACCTGGAGATAGCCATCACACACTTCTGGACCAAAAATTGAGCTTTCACACCATTGGGAACCTTGACTTCCTATAACCCATTTTAGGACCTGCATACTCTTAAGCACAAATTGGGAAGCTCGAGAGCCAACAATGACTTCCAAATTGACTTCAACATACATTTAAACCAAAAAACACTTAGAGAACATCACAAAGAAGTGCATAGACTTTTTTAGCACCAAACACTTCTTAACATTCCATCAATCTCATTAAGCCACGTGGAACCACCCATTCTGACCCTGTACTATAGCTCCTTCACAAACCTTTAGAGAAAACTCATGAACTTGTTGCTCCCCTATAACCAATGACCTTCTAAGATCAACACAAGTGTTTGTACAGATTGGCATTATGATCTTGAAGACACAAACTTGCTTCTCCACAAAAAAGATGTCTCCTAAGAAGCATAGGTAGAGACACCCTATTTCACAATGTCCTAAAATAATGTGAAACCAAGAATTAACCACAACTCCTCATATTCATTCTTCTTGTTGGTCATAAAATGCTTATAGTTCTTCTTCTTCTTCTTAGGCTTAAAATAAGTAACATGTTCATACACTACAACATTCTCCCTCTTTTATATGATTGGATTAACAATACATAGAGACAACATAGATTCATAACCTACCTTTTCATATGTAGAATCTTCCTTGTAACTTGGAACCTCATTACTAAATATTGATAATTTATGTTCTTTGAATGATACTTACTCAGCAACAATAGGAATTTCACTTGGATCCATACTTACCTCAAAATTAGCCTCAACCAGTACCTTGGTCTTCTCCTTGAGCTTGATCTCTTTGTTTCTAACTGTTTTTGCTTTTCACATTCAAAAGAGATGAGAAACTAAGATAAAATGGTTAGGGGGTTGTACATACCCAGATGAAGTTTGCACACCGTATCCAGACATTGTAGGGACTCCTCTTTAGCTGTGGAGGACGACCCCTGTAGAGAGAAAGACTTAAACAAAGAGATTGTTAGATGGATGTAAGGTGGATTGCCAAGCAAAAGCTCAGTCCCAAAAGTGCAAAGACTTCCTTGAGGGATGATAGTCCACTAGTTGATAAAGATCAGAATGTTGCTAGAAAAAGAAATGATAAAACACTGAACAAAAGAAATAGAAATAAATGCGTACCTGTATGTGGCAATCTGTCTTCCACAGTCATCGACATCAGTAGTTTTGTCATCGTCGGTAGATCAAGGTCACCAGTGTCAGTTATTATGTCGATGTCAGTAGGGGAAATGAGGCTTTGGACGAGTCTCAGGTCTGTCTGTGGTCAATAGAATGGTTTTGGGGTGTCTATGGGAGTTTTAGTGGCTTGTGCTGGGTTTGTAGGGCAGAGAGTGTGGCCTGAAAGAGGGACCAGATGTAGAATAGGGGTAAAAAGGAGGTAAGGATGAGGGAAGGCTTTTCAGCCTTTCTGGGAGGAAGGTTGGGTCTGGTCTAGTCTACAGTACTTAGAAATAGTAAAAAGAGAACTTATTACTAATGCTTTTTAAACTACTGAAATGAAATAAAAGAAGAATACTTAGCTTTGATATGCTGAAGAAGGAGTGAAGAATACATGTTGTTGATGCGGATGATGTACCTGCAATGTCTTTAACCCAAAGTCTGGAGCTATTTCTATAGAGTGTCTATAGCCTGTGATGCTTGGTGTGCGTATAAGAGAGAGAGAGAGAGGTCAAATTTTGGGTCTATGATTGATTGATTTAGCGCTGTGATTTTAGCATCCTAGGGCAAGAGAATTTGCCTTTGGGTTGTTTATGTGACCGATGTCAGCGATCCCACCGGCGTCGATCGACTGGCAACTGACGTCAGCAGCTAGAAGATGGAAAAAAGGCTAAAATTAGCCTTTTGCCTATTCTTTCAACTACCAGGGTTAATTGTCATTGATAAACGGTCGAAGGCAGATTAAATGAGCACGAGAGGTTAGTGGAATGGTTGAAATGGGGTCGTAAATTGGTCATAGGGTGATGGGAGGCATCCAAGGGGAGGTATCCAAGGTGGGGTGAGGTGTCATGGATGAGGTGTCAAGGGGGGTGTTATTAATTCAAAATAAATAATTATTTTAAATTAATAAGTGTGTAGGTTAGGAATGTGTTAGAAGTGGACCAAGGGGACCAAGGGGGAGAGTTGACCAAGGAGTAGACACTATTTTGGTGTCTACATTTGCCCCTTTTTGTCTTGTTGGTTATTCTGACGAACTGCAAGACAAAAATAGGAGTAAATTGCCCCAGGTACGGGATGAGGTAGTTTTTGTCCTGTTGGTTGTTCTGGTGAACTGCAAGACAAAAATGAATGTAGGTTGCCCCGATTATGGGATGAGGTATTCCCCCTCAAAGTGGAAGTTGAAGGAAGGGAACTTGGAATCAGGTGCTGATTTGATAGATAGTGGATGGATATGGTGAAGATGGAGTGTGAACGCTGTAATAGTTGAGATTGCGTGCATACCAATTCATGAGATGGTCAGGTCAAATTGTCACAGGTCAAGGGTCGAGGAGTGCTAAAATAAAAATAATTGGGCCCCAGCATTTAGTTGTAGCTGATTGGGTTAAACAATCCAAGCTGTAGCTCCAATGGTCATCGTGTTCCAAGTATCCCAGGCTCAAAAAGTGCTCTTGGAAAACACAAAAATGTCACAAGTAGTGGGGATCAACTTGCTCGTGATCCAATACTTGTGAGGGTTGAAATGTGGGTTACAGACAATTTTGCTAACCATTCGTGAGGTAGCATACATGCAATCAAAACAACTAGGGCAAAGTTATCTCAAAAATGGTCGTGGTCGGAGGAGATAGTCACGATCTCCAAGATTGTTGGTCGAGGTGAGTTGAGATAGTTGGTCCATTAGATGGACGGACGAGGAAATGGCCGAGCTAACCTCAGAAGACCCTGTGTCAACTGAGTGTTGCCTACATAGCCCCTGTTTGAAGGGCCTCAGGCCAATGTAGTTCTCCCTAAAAGGGAGAAAAGGGTCGGTTATGGACGTAGGTTGGATGAGGTTAAGTCATGGTTAAAGGTAATATGGTTTGTCCATCAGATAGATGAACAAATGGATGTGGCCAAGCTAACCCCAGAAGACATCATGTCATCTAAGTGCTACCTACATAGCCCTGTTTGAAGGGCCTCAGACCAATGTAGTTCAGGCTAGGAGTCAAAGTGGTTGATAGTTGGTTTGGACTAGGTTAAATCATGGTTACAGGTAATATGGTTTGTCCACCAGATAGACGAACAAACGGATGTGGCCGAGCTAACCCCAGAAGACGTCATGTGATCTAAGTGCTACCTACATAGCCCCTGTTAGAAGGGCCTCAGACCAATGTAGTTCAGACTAGTTGATAGGTGGTTTGGTTAGGTTATAAATGATGAGGGTATGATGATGTTACAGCCTTTTCCATATTATGTAATGGTGTATTTTGTAACATTTGTTAAGTGGTCTTTTCATCCCTAGAAATTTTCCATATTCATGATGGATGTATGTTAAAAATGAAATGAGATTATTTATGCTTCAGCAAGTAATGGTTTATGCTTGACATAAATTGTGTGGTCGATAGTTTCCATGTGTATTGGTTTCCATAGAAACTAGTGTGAATAGGTTATGAGAACATTTTGTGGTCTGAAAAAGGTTTGGTTGGTTTGGTTTGGTTGAGAAAATGATTTGGTTGAATGTGACCAAAGGTATGGAGGAAGTGAAAGGTGCGTTGCTATTTCATTGACAAGGACCATAATGATAGCATAGGTAGGGGGTTTTTTAAAACAAAATCCCCATTCATGCATTACGTCATTGACCATTGGTTGTGGTTAGAGAAGTACTCGAATCACTTGACGTTAAGTGAGCTTGAAATCCCTTGAGTATGTTGGGGTGATAGGTTTGATTATGTGAGATGTGAGGGTAGGGTAACCCTTTTAGCAGGGATAACTTTGCCCCTTTTATAGGTGACCCTGAGAATGACTATAAGTCAAGTCCATGACACTTGCTTCTTTTTTTTTTTTTTTGGCAGACTGATCAATGCAGGAAGTCTACATGGGGATGTCATTTTGTTTTGTGGTCATTTATGAAGCTGATCGATGCGGGAAGCTTCTAAGAGAGTGCTATTTATAGCAATATTTTAGCCATAGCCATCCTTCGAGGGAGTGGTCTATATTTTTGCTTTATACATTTTTGAGGTCTTTGAATAGTTGTCCTTCAAGGGAGTAGTCTATTAGCTATAGCAATGATGATGTAGCTGTCCTTCGAGGGAGCAGTCTGCATTTAGAGTTTATGACCTTTTGATATTTTGACATCTCTATTTATTTTTGACAAAAATTTTAGTCATGGACAAGACTATAAAAGGTTAAGGGCTCCCTTTTATTAGGATAAAGCATCCATACTTTATAAAAGGGTTACATAGTGTTTGCGTAGGGGAACAGGGTTGAAAGGAATGAGGATTAAGATGATAGGGATTGCTCAGGGGACAAGCTCAAGTTAAATTTCAAGTGAACGAGTACTCGACTAACAGTAGAATGGTCGTAGATGCAAGGCATTAAGAGGCTCAGGTTTTGGTCAGCCTTCGAAAGAAGACAGATGATAAGTCCCTAATCTATGCTTATGCATCATGATGTAAGGTTCGAGCCAATTAGGAGCAAACTTGCCTCATTTTATTCTTTCCAAATTGGTCACGTGTTAAAGATGATTAAGAAGTTGGTTGATGTTTGGTCGATGCTTCGTTGGTTGATGTTTGGTCAATGTTTGGTTGATTCTTGGTCGAGGCTTGGTCGATGCTTGGTCGAGGCTTGGTTGAGGCTTGGTCGAGGCTTGGTTGAGGCTTGGTCGAGGCTTGGTCGATGATTGGTCAAGGCTTGCTCAAGGCTTGGTCGATGTTGGGTCTAGGCTTGGTCGATGTTGGTGTTTGGTTGAGGTTGATAGTCAGGATAAAGTCAAATTCCCCTAGTTATTTTGCTGATGAGGAGAATTCTTGAGAAATGGTCAGACTAAGGCAGCTAGTGGTTGGGGGTCCTCAGGTTGGACCTCCACTGCCTATAAGGCTTTGATTAAGGCTTGATGATGTTGTGGAGAGCTTTGTATGAGGTCATACAAAGATGTCTTCACACAAGTTTGGTGAAGTTGTTTCACCATGGGGTCATGAATTGGTCTCAAAAAAGTTGGTCAAGATGTGCCCAAAAGTGAAATCTTAGGTTTTGATGGTTGAGGAGGCTTGAAAAATGGATATGTTTGGGGGAGAGAAACCTTCTCTTTCCCTTTATCCTTTAAAGTTTGTGACCTAGTGGCCACATTGATGGTGTTGATTTCGAATAAATGGGTTGAAGGTGATCGAGGGACCACAGTTTGATGATGGGCCCCTGATTTAGGTGAGGATGTTTGAGAGGCCTGGGATGGTGTCGATGGTTTGGTTAAAGGGTGGTCAAGATGATCCTTAGTGAAAAGGGTGTCTTTTTTGAAGTGTCGACGAATGATAGCTTTAATAGCATAGCAACGCTCAGTGTCATATCCAAGTGTGCGATGATATGCATAAAATTTAGTGTCATCGAACTAAGATGGCCTTGATCTGAGACTTGATGAGTGTGACGGTGAAAATGTTTGGGAGACATGAGACGGTGTTGGAGATTTATTGACAGTATCCCCAACAAGAGGGGTGTCTTTATTGATGAATTGGTGGATGGCAACCTTAAGGGCACAATAATTTTCAATGTCATGCCCAGGTGTGTGATGATATTGGCAAATTTTAGTGTCATCAAACCATAATGGCTTTGGTCTGAGAGGTTGGAATGGTTTGATAGGTAGAAGAGTGATGTTAGAGGATTGTAACAATTGGCGTAACATCAAGGTGTAAGAACCTGCTAATGGGTTTGCACGTCGTGTTGCAGTAAAAGTTGACAACTTCTATTTAGAAGTTGTTGAGGGAGTGTTTCACACCATCTTTTTGTTTGGCGATGTGGTCACATGTGTAGATGGCACTTTCATGGTAGGATACATTGGATGTTTTGAAGGAGGTATGTTTTTGTTAGGTGTTGGTCGTAATGGAGGTGATTTGTTTTTATTCGGTGTCGAAGTAGGAAGCACTCCTATTAAGGTGGATGGGTGTGGGCCCAAAATGGAGGGCAATGATGATGGTGGGGGAGAAGTTATCTGATGTGGTTTAGTAGCCTTCTTTGGTTGAGTACGAGGTGTACTATTGCGTGGAGTAAGGTTTAAGTTTACCCTCATCGGATCTTCTTCGATCGAAGTAGGTGAGGTGACGAGTTCCTCTTTTAGTGGAGAAGGGATTGGAGATTGTGGCTCTTTGAGAGGGCAGAGCATAGGGATGGTGATGGCTTCGGTGCGTGGTCGAGGAGCGGGGATAGTATGATCCCCCATTGATGATAGGAAGTATGAGGGCGAGGCTACCAGCATTGGTATGGTCAAGGCATCCTCTAATATAAGAGAGGTCAATGGAGAACTAATAGGAGAAGACGGTTCTTCCACCTGTGATGGAGGAATAGGAGAAGAAGGCTCTTCTACCTGTGAAAGACCAATGGGTGGGATAACCTCTTCAGACTGTGAGAGAGGTTGGTTAGGCATAAGAGGTGAGACCGTGTTGACTATGCGTATATTACGTTCTCGAGAGTCATCGGTCATGGTCTGAATGTTCTTTTGACTAGGGGGATGGTTAGGAAAAGGTTGTCTAAAGATGTTGATGTTTTTATTGGGTGGCGTGTTTGGGTTATCCAAAACAAGATCACCTTTATCTATCATGTCTTGGACAATATTTTTAAAGGTTTTACAGTTGTTTATGTCATGGCCTTGGACATAGTGATAATTACAGAAGTCATTTTCCCTGTACCATGTAGGGATAGGTTTTGAGGGGTTGAATTGAGGTGGCCGAATTTGGGGGAGATTGAGGACCCCCTGTTTGACAAGTTTATCCAACACAAACGCATATGATTCTCCTAGTGGAGTATATTGATGTTGTATATACCATTGTTGGAATTGTTTGGTGATGCTTTGTGATGTGGAAGGTTCAGATTGATTAGTTATTGTTGAGGATGGTGATCTAACGACCACAGTGTTTGCCAACCCCTTGGGCTTGGAGTGGGAAGAAGGAGGTTTAGACAAAGAAGGGTCATTAGATTTTGCGTTGTTATTTCACAATTTGACCTTGTCCTCTTCGACCGCGTGGAGTTCAAGCTTCCTGGCCATGGTGAAAGCTTCGTCAAATGTGTGAAATGTTTGGACCCATAAGGTAGATGAAATGTGTTTGGCACACACTCTAGAGAAGAGCTCGATGAGCTCGAGTTGAGGTAAAGAGAAGGAGAGTTGGTTGATTAAGCCTCTCCAATGGGCGACGAAATCAGCTATTGATTCATCATCAAATTGTTTGATAGAGTATATGTCCATGATTGAGACTTTTTTGGTGATATTGATAAAAAAGTGGTCAAGGAAAAGTTGAGCCAGTTGGGTGAAAGAAAAGATAGAATGACTAGTAAGGGAGCTATACCAATCGAGGGCAGCACTAGAAAGCGACATGGGAAATGTGCGTAGCAATAACACATCATCATGTGTTATGAGATAACAAGCATGTTTGAATGCTCATAAATGTTGTTGTGGGTCTTCCTTACTCTGAAAACGAGTAAAATTGGGAAGTTCCCACTGACTGGAATACGGTTGAATTGGGACTAAAGGATGAATAGGTTCATTGCAAATTTGTTCATATGAAAGAATATTACTTGAACCAAAAATGGATGTCTCAAGATTAGACATCTTGTCCATCAACATCTTGATTAGATCGGTTGACAGATTTGGAGGTGGGGCACCTCTTAGGTTGTAAGGCACTTGGAAGGTATTAGGAGGGGCGTATAATGTAGTTGGTTGCACTTGTATAGGCACAACATATTGATGACTAGTCATAGGGATAGAAGTGGAAGCCAAGGGTGGTTGTGTCATGAAGGTAGAAGGCACGACTAGGCTTGATGTTGCCAGAGGTGGTTGAATGGTGGTATTGGTAAAATGATAGGTAGTCACTCCCACATTTATAGGCATAAGAGTGTGTGGATTCAAGACAATCAAGTTCTAAAAATGTGACGAACTTGGTTGAATTGAAGAGTCTCGCGTCTGGCTCTTAGCGAGATAGTGTTGGAGAGCTTTGACATTATGGTCAAGGAATCTCTCAAAATTTTGATCCCCTTTGGGAATGATAGGGGATTGATCAGAGGTTGACTAGATAGGAGAATATTTAGTGTCTGAAGTACACTCCATTAGGGGACTTGATATGAAAGGCGAAGGTGGAAGTGGTTGTTGCCTTGCGTGGTCAACAAGAGTTTTGGTTTGACTACGTGTCAAAATCATTCAAGGCAGAATAGGTTCAAGTTCCAGAAACTATGTACTTTAGCTCCAAAAAACCAGAAGGTGTGTTTAACAGCCAAAAAAAAGTCAGGTTTTAGGCTTGCTATTTTGGAAGAAAAGTTGTTGTTAGTGACCGACGTCGATAGAAAAAACTGATGCCGGTAAAAAAAAGTTTCCAATGTCTGTGGTAAAACCGATGTCGGTCACTGTGTTGTTGGGAAGGAAGAAAAAAAAGGTTTTGAGTTGTTTGAAGCTCAGAAAAATGCATCCTCACCAGCTCAAAAATTTAGATAAAGGCAGAAAAGAAGATGAAGACAAGCAGACCCTAAACGTTAAATCCCTAAGAATCAATTTTTAGATTCGTGTTGGCTTATGCCTTAGAAGAGTGTGTGGGAGGTTGGATTTTAGAACAGGTCCTAGAAGTAGTCTAAGGTTGGTTTCGGGTTAGTTTTGTTGCTCAAGAGTCTGTGTTAGGTTTTGTACGTGGCCTGGTGCTAAGGAGCAAGCTCCCCTCACTTCACAAGCCTAGAGATAAGCTGGGTCACTTAGCTAGTATATACTTCCCCTAGAGTTTATACTCTGCCAGAGAACAGAGTGGGCTTTCCCCTTGGTAGTGAAGTCCAAGTAGGATTGCCAGGAAGGGTAAGGTATCCACTAGGTGATGAAATCCTAGTCGGGCCTTGTCTCAGGTATGTTTAGATGTTTTAGTTTGTGAAAGTGGTTTGGATGTGTAACATAAGTGGACTACGCTTTATTCATAATGTGTTTTAAGTTACTAGGTGAGCTAAAAATGCAAGCAAGCAAAAATGAAATGCAAAATATTTTTAAGCCCAAATTGAAATGTGTGTTTGGATGCAGACAAGTGGAGAAAAGGTTGAAGAGTATGAATTTCACTACTCTAGATGCAAGAAAGAAAGAAAAAGAAGGATTCTTTTTAACTTTGCTGATAGTGTCTTTTGGAAGAGATAGAGGAAAAGGATGCAAGAAGAGACCTAATGCACCTATATGAAAAGTTTGTTTTTAGAAGAAAAAGTATGAACCCAAGGAAAAGTCTTAGGGTCCCACTGGGCATGCCAGAATGTTTCTAACTATTTTTGCTTTTCACATTCAAAAGAGATGAGAAACTAAGATAAAATGGTCAGGGGGTTGTACGTACCCAGATGAAGTTTGCGCACCGTATCCAAACGTTGTACGGACTCCTCTTTGGCTGTGGAGGATGACACCTGTAGAGAGAAAGACTTAAACAAAGAGATTGTTAGATGGATGTAAGGTGGACTACCAAGCAAAATCTCGGTCCCAAAAGTGCAAAGACTTCCTTGAGGGATGATAGTCCACTAGTTGATAAAGAGCAGAATGTTGCTAGAAAAAGAAATGATAAAACACTGAACAAAAGAAATAGAAATAAATGGGTACTTATATGTGGTAATCTATCTTCCACAGTCATCGATGTCGGTAGTTCTTCCATCATCGGTAGGTCAAGGTCACCGGCGTCGGTTATTCTGTTGATGTCGGTAGGGGCAATGAGGCTTTGGACGAGTCTCAGGTCTGTCTGTGGTCAACAGATTGGTTTTGGGGTGTCTATGGGAGTTTTAGTGGCTTGTGTTGGGTTTGCAGGGCAGAGAGTGTGGCCTAAAAGAGGGACCAGATGGAGGACAGGGGTTAAAAGGAGGTAAGGATGAGGGAAGGCTTTTCAGCCTTTCTAGGAGGAAGGTTGGGTCTGGTCTAGTTTACAGTACTTAGAAATAGTAAAAAGAGAACTTATACTGATGCTTTCTAAACTACTAAAATGAAATAAAAGAAGAATACTTAGCTTTGATATGCTGAAGAAAGAGTGAGGAATACTTGTTGTTGATGTGGCTAATGTACCTGCAATGTCTTTAACCCAAAGTCTGGAGCTATTTCTATAGAGTGCCTATAGCCTGTGATGCTTGGTGTGCGTCTGAGAGAGAGAGAGAGGTCAAATTTTGGGTCTGTGATTGATTGATTCAGCGCTATGATTTTAGCATCCAAGGGCAAGAGAATTTGCCTTCAGGTTATTTTAAGCGACTGACATCGATGATCCCATCGGCATTGGTTGACTGGTAACCGACGTCGACAGCTAGAAGATGGGAAAAAGGCTAAAATTAGCCTTTTGCCTGTTCTTTCAACTGCCAGGGTTAATTGTCATTGATAAATGGTCAAAGGCAGATTAAATGAGCGTGAGAGGTTAGTGTAAGGGTTGAAATGGGGTCATAAATTGGTCATATGTGATGGGAGGCATCCAAGGGGAGGTATCCAAGGTGGGGTGAGGTGTCAAGGGTGAGGTGTCATGGATGAGGTGTCAAGGGGGGTGTTATTAATTCAAAATAAATAATTATTTTAAATTAATAAGTGTGTGGGTTAGGAATGTGTTAGAAGTGGACCAAGGGGACCAAGGGGGAGAGTCGACCAAGGAGTAGACACGATTTTGGTGTCTACACTCTTTACTCATAATATAAGCAAACAATGAGACCTCTTGGCACTTTTCAACTTTTGTAGCTTTCTCCACCATATAAAATAGATTACTTGGACCTTTAGACTCATCATGACTCACACTTGTCACCTTTGGCTTCCATGTGTTAACTTGCCTTCTTCCTTGCACTCTAGAAGCTTGATTGAACTCATTTTCACTTGATGGCCTTTGTTTTTAGAATCTATAAATATGACCTCTCTGTTGACACTTAAAGCACACTATACCTTTTTCAAGAAATGTATCTTTCCTTACCTTATTTGGACATAAATTTAGAATGTGTCCTTATCATGATAAATAAAATAACCTCCCCTTTTTGAAGAGGACTCACCTTGTCTAATATTATGTGGATAATGGTTTGAAAAGTGTCCCACAACAAGATAGTTAAAGCACTTAACTTTGTTCACACATTTTGACTAAAGACCCCTATCATAGTTTTATGCAAAATCATTTCTAATAGGTCTCTTACATTATCTAGCTCTATGCCTAAATTGATTACATGTGAAATAGTAACCATTAGAATTTTCATACCTCATGGATTTTGGCTATCTGATCTAATTTTTCTTCATTTTGTTAGCACCTTCATTCCTCATCTAATGATTTTCCTTGTTCACATTAGTCTTCATCTTGTCTTGAGTTACATTCTTTTGTTCTTCTTCATATCAAAGACCAGTTATATCACTACCATGCTTTTGACCACTCATAATATTATCTAGATCACTTGAGCTCTTTTTAAATGTAATAAATGACTTCACCTTGCTTGCAGACTTCTCTAACTCATCTTTTAAGGAATTATTTTCAGAAACATACCTTGAACATTCATCTTCCTTAGATTTTAGGCTTGTAGATAGGATTTACAATTGACAACTGAGATATTTGACTATATCTTCATGTTCCTTGGTGTCTTCATTCATTCTTTCCTCATACACACTTAATTACCCCTCATAATCTTTGAGTTGATATTTCATATTCTTATTGATATTATTCTCAATATTTAATTCTTCAAGAGAATTTGTCAATGCAATCTCATAATCCACCTCATCTTCATCATCTGTATCACTCCAAGTAGACTCCTTTTGATGTGAGCAACTTCCTTCCTCAGCCATAAATAGAGCTTCATCTTCAACAATGCCAACATCTTCATGATCATATTTTGAGTCATTGTCTTCACTCTCATCTAATGAGCTATAATATTATTTAGTGTAGATACTCTTATTATTTTTGAAGGACTTCTTGTTGTTATTCTTTTTTAATCCTTTCTTCCTATATGTCTTCTTGTCTTCATCTTGGCCTTCACCATGCTCTACATCACCATTATTCTCCTATTTATGAGGGAACTTACAAGTAAAATGTTCCATCTCTCCACAAGTGAAACATTTGAAGGGTAGTTTACCCTTATACTTCCTTAAGCATGTGTTCAATTTCCTAGTAATTAAAGCAATTAGTTCATCCTCATCAATGTTAGATATGTCATCTTCTTTGGGTTTCTTACCTTGGAGCTTCTACTTAGGCTTCATATTTATCTTGAATTTTGGTTCCTTATTTGGTGGTATATCATCATTTATTCTCATCTCATAGGCAGTAAGGGTGCCATGCAATTGATCCATATTCAACTGAGTAAGATCATGACTTTCTTCTATAGCAGATAATTTTGGATTAAACTTAAGGGATAGAGACCTTAATACCTTTTTGACTAAATTAGCCTCTTTAATATTCTCTCCAAGACCTATGATGATGTTTACAATCTCATCAAAGTATGCCACATAATCTTCTTCCTTCATCTTGAGATTTTTAAAATGCCTTCTGTGAGTCTACAAATTTGCAAGCTTGACCTTTGAATCTCTTTCATAAATTATCTACATTTTTCCCCATATCTCTTTAGAAAAATTATAATGGATTACTTTGGTGAACTCAATCTGTATAAGCCCATAAATTATGGCATTCATTGCCTTAGAATTATTCTCAAATAGCTTATTGTCTACAACACTAGATGGAGGAGTATTAGGAAAAACATAACCATCCATAATATATTTCCATACATCAAACCCTAGCTATATAATTTATGTCCTCATCCTTGCACTCCAAAAATCATAATTGGATCCATTGAACATTGGTGCTTTCTTAGTAGAGAAACCTCCTTGATGACTACCCATATTGTACCTTGGATCACCTTCAAGTTGTCAAGCCTTTACCAAAGGACCTACTCTGATATCAATTATTAGAGGTATGATCATTGAGATAGGGGTGTGAATCAGTGAACCCAAATAATCCAACTTCAATTTCAATCCTTACAAACACTTAATCAGATACCACAAGCATTCATGAAGCATACACATCATTCATAGCAATGAATAAGAGAAACAATGTAAGATCAAGTACATAACACGTGAAATATGTGGGAAACCCTCTTGGGGGAAAAAACTCACCAAAACCTATCATTTGAATATTATCCTATAATAACAAGATCCAATTTAGACTAGTTATAACTAATCAAGGAAATACCATCCCTTATTTAGTGAGACTACAATCCCACAAGGTGATACAACACCTATCTAGCTAAACTACCATAATAACTAGACCTTTAACAAGTTTCACCTTGCAAGGAGGCTATAACCTCTTAGATGTTGAGATGCCACAACAACATCTAAGAATGCATCCACCTTTGAAATATTATCTTTAACACCTGGTGATAAACCTCTAATTATCACTCCTCACCTTCTCTCACACTCAATCTGCAAGAGTACTATTCTACCAATAGAATTATGACCTATAGGTCATAAAAATAGTTCTAAATATATTTTTATCTTTAAATCATATACTAGGTACCCACCCTCTCCTTCACTCCATAAATCTCACAAACACACTCCTCTTCAAAGTCTCTCACAAATCTAGAAACCAACACATTTGGTTTCACCATTTATAGATCTTTCATGATTATCAACATCTTGGTCATACATTAGGCATGATTTAACCCTTAAGGCATATATAATATGAATACACAACTCAATATAATCTTCATAAGTTGTCCAAAGCATCTATGGGTCACCCTTAAGTAGTTACATCTTTTAATTAGGCCCTTGTAGCTTTTATAGGTCTCATGGAGACCTATTAACCCCATTAACACTTCATCAAGAAATAAAAGAACAAAAGATGACTTCAAATTACATGGGTCCACTACTTATGTCCCCTTATACATCCTAAAATGATCATAATAAACTCTACTCACCTTTGTGTATGCTCAAATAACTCAAACACTAACCTGGTGCATAGGAACATCATGAACGAATACACAGTCAACTTATTAAGATTTGTTCATACTATATGAATTTTCAAACCTTCATAATTCAAAAAAATTATCATCATGGAGTATAAAACATTATCTAATATATAATTCATCAATATTTATAGAAACAACATCAAAACAATCTTGAATAATCTTCTCTAGTCACTTGCAGGACATACAAAAAAATATAGTCAAATTTTAAGCTTAAGAACTTTGACTATACAAGCAATTAAACCTTAAAATTCATATTTTCAAATTATCCTTGAAGTCCTCTACAACTTTTATTTTTACTACATTATCAAATTCTATATATATAAAAATTTATGGATCAAAAACCAAACATTGGTCTTTCCTTTGTTAAATTCAAATCTTTGAGTTCAAATGGTCATAATTAAACACCAACCACTTTTATCACATCTCATGCTCTCATGTCTTCAGATTGATCACACACCATTAATATTATTTGAACTAAAACTAATATTGTGCCAATTTCAAAACATTAAACCTTGAATCATTTGACCTCATCTCATGCATTTTGTCAACTTTAACTCAATGTACATTGTCGATCTTCTATGCACAGCTCAGTCTTTAACAATGCTCAATAGTTATCACTTTGACATCTTAAATTTAATGAAAACCATTGATATCTATCAATAAAAACACCCACTCACCATTGATCCTTGGGTATTTATCTCTGATCAATGTTAAACATCATACACTTCTTACCATCTCGCTCAACATGCACCGTTAGATCAATCTTGTACGATCACCTGTGCACCGTTGGATCTTCATTTGGTCCTAGTCTTTAACTTTGTTAAAAAATGAACACTTTGAAATATTTTACTTGTTGTGAACCATAGATATATATTTATGAACTCTTGTGCACCATTTTATTTCCAACTGGTCCTAAACATTAACTTCATACAGATTTGGCTAAGTATGGGAACCATTGCAATATGCCTGGAAGGTCAACTTTGAACCTCCATATCTTTTGCTTCACTCAAGCATATGCTATAAAATTTGGACCATATGATATAATAATATAGGATAATCCAGCCATATTTCAATATTCTTTTGAAACCCTCGTACATGTGAGATATAACTTCATTAATCTGCTCATTCATATTTTCTCTACCACAGAGCCAACTATGTCAAGAACTATCTAGAAGGATAACTTTACACATGCTTATATTTTTGTGCTACAGTGTTTAACCTAGAAGTTAGAAAAAATCAACCAAGAATAAAAATTAACAAACCCATATAATCACCTTCTCCTGAAACATCCACACGTATGAGATACGCCACCATCAAAATGCCTACTCAGATTTTCTTGCCACATTGCAAAGTTAGCTAAGTATGAAAAAACACTATCAAAATGCTTGAGATCCCAACTTTGAACTTGCATATCTTTTGTCACACTTTATCTCTAGACTTGAAAATTTGTGCATAGAAAATAGGGACTAATTTGATCATAACCATATGACCAACTCCCCCTGACTCATCCACACATGATAATGGTGATGTCAACAAACTGCGTACTCAATTTTTTTTCCACTAGACCTAAAATGTCTAGATGAAAACTATGGACTACTAGATGAATTCCACTTATGCACACAAGCACTCAAAGCATAGAAGACATCTTATGGTACCCCTTACATATGATCAAATCACCATACTTATCCTTGAACATCTATAACCATGTTAAAACAAAATATCAACCAAGCCACCTTCAAGCATATTAGGACAAGCACATTGCACAATTTGTCATTGTCACATAGACTATCAAGGCATTTCATCTATTCACTGGATACCTTAATGACATCATTGACAAATCTCCAACAAGGTGATGGGTTAGATTATCATGATGTGATTTTTGACTTAGGATGGGCTTGGATTTGGATAGGGTAATCATGATTATGATTAGGCTAAGATGTTACCCCTAGTTGTGGATAAAAGGATAGAGGATGAAACAAGGTCTTATAAAAGTGTTGACCAAGGATTACCAACATATAAGGCCCCATGAGAATTCAATATAGCAAAGAGACTAAAAGAGGATGGAATTAGATACCTTTCATACTAGAAAAGAGTGATTTGATGGGTGTTAGGTATGAAAATGCAATGATAAAGATAGTGATGGGATCAAGTACCTTCTACACTAGCAAAGAAGTGAGTTGATGGGTCCTAGATATGCAAAGGCAATTCATAAGAAGTGATGGGTGTTAGATTAAGTATTTGACAAGGTGATGCATGTTAATAACACTTAGTCAAAAGGATGGGGAACATATGGGGAGATGGGTGACCACTCCGATTTGGTTCCAAGATAGAATGTGGTATCCAAGATAGAATGTGGTATCCAAAGATGGGAAACTATGATACAGATAGAGATATATGCGACTAGGGGATTAGGCATAAGACAAGACACAATAGACTATTTTTGGCTTTTTCAAATTTTATGATTTTTAGGGTTTTTGACATATTTTAAATTTTAGGGTTTTTTTTTGGGATATGTATGTACACTATACAAATGGGGTTACTAGAAAAGGGAATACCAAGCCTAGAAACTAGGATAAGGATAGATAGAATGATGGATGGGGTGAAAAGAGGATGAATGTGATGGGAACCAATGAGGAATAGACTAGGGATTTATAATTACTATACCAAATGTATATTTACCTGAGTGTTCATTGGAGGATATGCCAAGATGATTGGAGAACACATATCAAGACACCTTCCATTTCCTTACGAAGGTCAAGAAAAGAAGGAATGATAGATAGGATGCATGATATGATGGTAGATAATGTGGATGGGATTCACAAGGGATGAGATGGATGGGTGTGATGACTAAAAATATGGATTGTACCCCAAAGTTTTGAGGTACAATGTGGATAATAAATTATTTAATGATTATGTCAAGAATTATTTTTCACCATGGTACTTTCCCAAGGTGCCATAAGAATAGTTTTCACCATTCGATGAATGATTTTTTGAACTTTTTGATTTTTTGATTTTTTTTCTTTTAATATTTTTGTGACTTTTATTGGGTATCTCATTTATTAAAGAAGGGTGAGATGTAGGATTGTCATTATGGCCAATATTCTTAGCCAACACTTGTTCTAGAGATATGTGATGCTGGGATCATGTCATGAGAGCCTTTATTAATTTTTTATTTAACATCCTCCAAACATTTTAGCCAAGTGTCTTTGTAACCCCTATGAGGGATAATATTACCCAAGGATGTAAGATATGGTGTGGATGGGAGGATGTCATGACTGTGAGGAGGGGGTATAGGATGTGAGTGAGGGATATGATCATGATGAGATGGGGAGTAGAAATGGGGTTTGATAATTGCATACATCATTGGATATGATGAGGGGGATCCTTTAGATTGGTGTCTTGAGATCATAGGATCTAAAATATTTTGACTTGTTGATTCTTTGACCCAAAAATTAAGAGGATGGTTGGCCTTATGATTGTTATTTTTGTCTTTCTTTTAAATTTTTGATTGGATTTGAGTTTGATTTCCCCCTGGTGCTTGATTTTGATTTTCACCAGAGGAGATTAATTTTTTACTTGATATATGATTATTTTGAATTTGATATGACCCTAGTGTCAGAATTTGAGCTTCACTAGAGGAAGACATTTTTTAATTAGGTTGATGATTTGATTTTGACTGATAGGATCAAAGATGATTTGATCATGATGTTTCACACAAATTTTGGTTATTTATTTATAAATAAAGTTGTGAAACTTGAAAGAAGGGTAAGGTTAGTAGAACCTGATATGTTGTGCATGCATTGATCCAGATGATTTTGGAGACTCCTCTTTATCTAAGGAGGAATGACCTATAGAAAATAAATCACTAAATAAATGGTTGACTAGTTGGATAGTAAGGTGGATTGCCTAGTGTGAGATAGATCCAAGAAGCATGAGCTTCCTTGTAGGTTTTCAATCCACACTTTTAAATAATTAAGTTATAAAAATGATAGATGAATTTCTTACATAAATAATAGAAGATACTAAAATTAAATGTAAGAATTGCTTGAGAAGAAATGAGTGTTTTTGACTAATTATAACAATAAATGATTAAATATCAATGTTAACTAAATCAAATATGGTTCAGAAGATTGAATGATCCTCTGTGATAAGAGAGAAACTCAAGAAATGGGATTTAGTTAGGGTCTAATAGGTCAAATAAGCTTGTTATTTAAAATGATAGAAAGATACTGTCGATGGCTAGGGTACACCATTAGCGGTTAGGGTCAAACCATCAATAGTTGGGAAGCCATCAACGGTTACTATAGGATATGGTTTTGGAAGAGAAGTTTGGTTGGGAAGGTTATAGGAGGGTTATGGAAAGTGAGCTTGGGTTAGATGTTGGTTGTGAGATAGAGGGAAAGTGACACAAGGAATGACACACAAAAACTAATTATTGAATCTTGATAAGTAACAAATACTTAGCTTTATTATTGTTGATATGAAGAATGTTGGGGTTGGCTAAAAGCTTGTTGTGGTTTATAAATAAATTATGGTAGAGTGACAGTACTTTGGCTATTGATTGGTGAGTTACAATAACACTTTTGATCTTTGTCATTTCTACTAAAAGCTAGAATAATACCTACACCAGGAAGCTTTGATCCCTTGCATAAGAAGTTATGATAAAGATTGTTGATGATCTTTCACCTCTTCTTCCTCTCTTAATATAGAGGTAAGTGGTGAAACAATAAGTTCAACAAGGTGTCTAACAAGCTATCTAATTTTAATCTCAACATGCATTGATTATGAAAAATAACAGATCAAATAGTTATTAATAGAAGAGCAAGTTGGAGTTTCATTTGAAGTTAACCCTTGAGGCAATTAAGGGTAAACCAGCAACAGTTGAGGTTAACCATTGGTAATTAAAGGTTGACCATCAGTCGTTGTGATCTGTAAACACCAGCAAGAACTTCACTACTTTTCAAAAACATATACTAAGATCTGATAATTACTCAATTCCTTAAATGAAATAGAATTGGATGCAGAAATTTCTCTACTTTATAACATTGGAGTATTTAAATCTGATTAAAATCTGATCCAAGAATCATGTTTTAAAACTAAAATAAAGGTGAATTGAAAGATCACATCAGTTATCCATTTAAACTGTCATATTTTTCAAATTCTCAATTTACTCAATTTCCCGTAAATGATCAAATAATTAAATTTTGTATTCTAATTAAAATCTGAAATTATAATCTACAAATTAATTGAAATTGAAATGCAAAAATGAATTCAAAGATCAAAAACATAGAAATTGTTTATGGGGTTCAAAATTCCTACGTCCTTGGGTTCCTTAGAACCAATCCATTAATGTTGCTCAGATTGCAAGCACAAAATATACTTATAATCAATAATAGATCATTTATCTCTACAATAATAGTGATCAGACCTTTGAAAGACCTTGGTTGACTCAGCACGTCCTTCACCTTCTTGAATCACATGCAGGGGCTTCTCCAAATCAAAATTGGAAACTTCCGTAGCTCAAAATGACATTACTAATTCTCCAAAATAGGCAAATGAATATACATCATAGAGTGTCTCAAAATTATAAGCAACTTTACAGTTTACTCTGAGCTCTGGTTCAACCTTTAAGGGCTCCAAAATGACCAAATACTGCAAATGGGTCTATTATGTTCCAAAACATAGTCAATAATTAACCCCATTTAAATATAATGTTGTGTGTTTATAAACATGTTGCCACAGGTAGCCCAAGTGGTCAGAACTTATCCCTTTTGATGGATAGGTCACGGGTTCAACTCCATTGGCATAGTCTTTTGTTCTAAACTTTATCAAATATCCCACATACGTGGGGATAATAAGTTAAAAGGCTTTTTATAGCCTTGTATCCACCTTATCATATGCCGAGATAGCCTTTTGGCTAAGTCATGTAATGACTCAGCCCCTAACTTAGCACGTAGATGTGGTTTATGTGGGTGATTAGATGGAATATGTGGTAAGGCTTATCATGAGCTATGTTGACTCAGACGTTTGGTTGTGTATAACCTTCAAATATGGGCTCATTCTCCTCGAGCTGGGATTAACAAGTTACAAGCTGGCAGCCTTTACAAAATGCATTGATATTAATCCCACATGCAAGAGTTTATAATGAAAAGTGGAATTTAAATACTAATTCAAATACAATTCAATATGAAATTAGGAGGTCAAAGCACCCCTCCTTAAAAAGAGTGTGTCGACCCTCATTGAGGGCCCCCAGTGAGTAAATAGCAGGGCCCATTTGTCCAATCCGTACACGTTGTCAAAGATGAAAATCAACCAAACCCAAATTTTTGGACTCCCATTGACTACCACATGTCACCCATTGATTGGACCACTTGGCGTGTCCACATTGCACATCGTCATCTTGCGACACCACATTTTTTCCTTGTTGCATTAGAACTTCAACAGACCATATCTTTTGCATACGGTGTCCATTTTGCAAACCACAAAAAGCATCAAAAAGATATCAATGAGCTCTATGCTATGAAATCATTCTAATCAAAATATGGAGACTTAATGTTTTTTAACAAATAGAGAGATACACCTGGATCAAACCTCCCTACTAGGCGCTTTTGGACCCCAAAAACATGGTCCCCATTAAAATAATTCTGCAAAAACATCACTAAAACATATCATGGTAATGATTCAAAATTCAAACTAAATCCTTGAAATTTTAGTGAAAAAAAAATATTTACCCATTACCACATTGTAGATAGAAACAAAACTGCTTGCTTAAATGTTGCATCTCAAAAACAGTGCATCTGCCAATCACTGCAAATTGTTCACCAAGTGCAAATGCAAACCAATTTGTTAGTGTAATAATTTTACATTATATTTATAACCACAATTTAAAGTTACAATAAAATTCCCAAAATGAATAAGGGTCTTATAGAATGTGCAAATATCATGCATGGCTACAAATAGTTTGTATAATTAGTACAATTACAAATGATGCCCATAAATGGTCTTATAAGCCTCTATTTGCACAATATAAAAGATAACGTATATACTGCAATGCAAATTTCTCAAAATAGTCATACTGCTCATGCCCATATGAACTGCATATACTATTGTCAAGGTTTAAAAATGAAGTTTCAAAATCCCAAACATGAGAAACTAATCCAAGTATGTTAAACCTGTCCCTTGGTTTTTCTCTACAGGCCACTCCAATAAACCATATCAACATTCAATGCATGGTAAATGTCCTTTATCATCATATAACAAGGATCCCAAAATTTCTTTGCAACATGAATGTATTATCAATCCACTAATCATGACAACATGAAAGTCAAAAATTGTTTACCAACCCTCTTAATCAGATTTCCTTGTTTAGTTGGTGAGATTTCTTTAGTGTATTTAGTAAAATTTCTATGGGTTGATTTAAATTCATTAATTACCCTATTGATAGGTTTATAAACCATCTTAATCTTACCATTACCAGGATGGTGTGATGGTTGAAGTCTCCAACACTTTTCAACCTGATGTCCCCTTCTATTACAATGAGTACAAAAACTTTTTTCCACTCTTTTGGAAAACATATTCTTGTTACTACTCTCAGAAATCTATCTAGGAGAATAGTCTTTCACAATCTTTCCTAACAAATATTTACATTTCCAACATTTGGCTACACAATGATTAGACAATCCACAAAAACTACATGGATAAATATGCCACAAATTTTGTGTACCATAATCAAAAGGAACGTTGGAATATTTATGTTGTCTGGTAGAATTAGTATCAACATTATTTCAAGTGTGATGAAAAGAATGTGTTTTACCTTCCATCCAAGATGGTTTACACTTCTCCATAGCACATCTTGCTTCTAATTTCTTAGAGCATTCACTTGTTTCATTTTGAATACCATATCTGTATCCTAACCCTACATTATTAGTCTTATTCTCTACTTGAATGGGGTTAGTATTACCTTGGACATCTTTTCCTAGGCCTTTTCCATTAAATCCCATTTTAACAAGTAATTTTGAACCTACTCTTTTTGTATATTGTTCAAATTTACCAAAATCATTGTTACTAGATTCTTCATGGGAAGGAAAATCAATTGATGACTTACATTCACTTACAATGTTTTCATCCATCATAGTCCCTACATCTTTAGTGGAAGGCAAATCCTTCACTTGTCCACCTTTATATAGTTTTTCCAAGAGCTCATCCTTGGCTTGTAACTCAGTTTTCAAATGGGCAATCTCCTCATCCAAGGAGTACAATCAAGCTCTCAGGAAAGCATTCTCTTCCTGGATCTGCTTCAAGCTTGGATCTGTTTGACAACTTGCCCATTGCACAATTAAAAAAAATTGAAAAAAATGTTGAAATGGAAGCAAAAACAACAACCAACTATTAAATCTCATTGATCAACTACTCTGATACCAAAATTTGATCCATAAACACCAGTAGGAACTTCACTACTTTTTAAAAATGTTTACTAAGATCAGATAATTACTCATTTCCTTAAATGAAATAGAATTAGATGTGGAAATTTATAAACTTTATAACATTAGAGTATTTAAATCTGATTAAAATTTGACCAAGAATCATGTTTCAAAACTAAAATAAAGGTTAATTGAAAGATCACATCAGTTATCCATTGAAACCGTCAGATTTTTCAAATTCTCAATTTACTCAATTTCCCATAAATGATCAAATGATTAAATTTTGCATTTTGATTAAAATCTGAAATTATAATCTTCAAATTAACTGAAATTGAAATGCAAAAATGAATTCAAAGATCAAAAACATAGAAATTATTTACAGGGTTTAGAATTCCTACGTTCCCGGGTTCCTTAGAACCAATCTATTAATGTTGCTCAAATTGCAAGCACAAAATATAATTAAAATCAACAATAGATCATTTATCTCTGCAATAATAGTGATTAGACCTTCGAAAGATCTTGGCTAACTCAGCAAGTCCTTCACCTTCTTGAATCACACGCAAGGGCTTCTCCAAATCAAAATTAGAAACATCCATAGGTCAAAATGATGTTACCAATTCTCCAAAATGGGAAAATTAATAATCACAGAGTGTATCAAAATTCTAAGAAACTTTTCAGTTTACTCTGAGCTCTGGTTTGGCCTCTAAGGGCTCCAAAATAACCAAATACTGCAAACAGGTCTATTTTGTTCCAAAACATAGTCAATAATTAACCCCATTTAAATATAGTGTTGTGCACTCATACACATGTTTCCATGTGCAGCTCAAGTGGTTAGGCCTTATCCCTTTTGATGGATAGGTCACGGGTTCAACTCCATCGGCATAGTCTTTTGTTCTAAACTTTATCAAATATCCCACATACGTGGGGATAATAAGTTAAAAGGCTTTTTATAGCCTTGTATCCACCTTATCATATGCCAAGATAGCCTTTTGGCTAAGGCATGTAATGACTCAGCCCCCAACTTAGCATGTATATGTGGTTTATGTGGGTGATTAGATGGAATATGTGGTAAGGCTTATCACGAGCTATGTTGACTTGGACATTTGGTTGCTTAGAACCTTCAGATATGGGCTCATTCTCCTCGAGTTGGCATTAACAAGTTGCAAGCTGGAAGTGAACTTGACATTTAAACTGGTAGCCTTTATAAAATGCATTGATATTAATCCCACATGCAGGAGTTTATAATGAAATGAGAGTTTATAATGAAAAGTGGAATTTAAATACAATGCAATATGAAATTAGGAGGTCAAGGCACCCCTCCTTAAAAGGAGTTTATAATGAAAAGTGGAATTTAAATACCAATTCAAATACAATGCAATATGAAATTAGGAGGTCAAGTCACCCCTCCTTAAAAAGAGTGTGTCAATCCTGATTGAGGGCCCCCAGCAAGCAAATAGCAAGGCCCATTTGTCCAATTTGTACACGTTGTCAAAGACAAAAATCAACCAAACCCAAATTTTTGGACTCTTGTTGACTGCCATGTGTCACCCCCTAATTGAACCACTTGGCGTGTCCACATTGCACCATATCATCTTGCGACACCAAATTTTTTCCTTGTCGCATCAAAACTTCAGCAAACCATATCTTTTGCATATGGTGTCCATTTTGCAAACCCTGAAAAGTACCAAAAAGATCTCGACGAGCTCTATGCCGTGAAATCATTTTGATCAGAATATGAAGACTTAATGTTTTTTTTAAAATGGAGAGATCCACCTAGATCACGTTGAGAGGGAAAAGTTAAAATGGTAGAATTAGCCATTTGACTTATGTTTGGTGGTTGAAAGATTGTGAAATGGTCCCAAGGGTGGCCCAAAATGATCTAAGGGTCAACATGACATATAAAACCATAGTGTGCAATTTTTTAGTGTCTACACATAACTTATGATTATTGGATGATGGTCTTAGATATTTATATTTGTGGCACTCAATATGGAATGTAGAGGGGAATCCAATTATGCATGTTCCTCTTCATCCCCTGGATAGACTGGATACAAGGATTATGGAGGTGAGGTGGGTGATTAATGTTGGGTGATGGATTAAAGGGATAATGGACAGCATAGTCCTCATAAAATTTACTAGGAACCCTAGCATCAACATTAGATAAAGTGTCATCAAGAGTCTCAAAAGGATCATTAAGACACATATCCACATTAAGATCAGATCCACTCTATAAATTTTCAATAGATAAGGTATTCAAAAATTTAGTTATGATTTCATCATCTTGAGTGGGATCAAAAGATATGCCTGGTGATTGCTTATCATCCTGATTATGGGATCCTTAAAAAGAGTATGCATTAGCATCATCTGTTATAATATCAATGAGGGATGATGTTTTTGATGAGGAATTTGATGCAGATGTTGGTGATGTACATGATCATGAGGTGGATACAACTTGTTTTAACTCCAATGTTGAATTTGATGTATATGATGCAATGCTAAGAACAAAGGAGTGATTTTCCATGATTATCCTATCAATGTGTGGTTTTTGGTATGATGTGTGAGAGGAATATGATGGAGGGACAATGGATTGAGCAAAGATAGGTCCATAAAAGTAATAATGGGATATGGGAGGACTAGGCTTATGGGGAATAGAATTGTTTTGAATGGATGAGGGGATCATGGAGGATAGATAAGATGTCTTGACCTTGGCTTGGAAGGGGAAGGGCTTGATCATGATTGAGAATGGAATCTTGGCATTCCTCTTCTTGTTTACCCAGGGAGATAGACTCATCTGATTCATCCTTGATTACTATGTCACCACTATTGATGAGGCCTTGGACATAGTCTCAGAAAGTTTGACATCATTTAATGGAATGCCCCCAAGTTTTATGATAGAGACAATATCAATTTGCTTTATACCAAGAGGTTTTATGCTTGGTGGGATCAAGATGTCATTGGGTGGGTAGACCATCATGTTAGCAGAGATAAGTTGTTTGAAAAGGGCTTCCAAGGACATGGGAAGGGGAGTATAAGGACCCACTTTAATTTGTGACTTAGATGTAGAACCATCAAACTTGAGATTAGATGATTGGTGATGTGACTAGATGGATGGACTAGAAGTAGATGAGATGGCCAAGATTTAATTACCTTTTCTAATGGGGAAGCCGTAGATGATTAACTATGACTAGTGGATGGGGGATTGGAAGGAGACTTACATGAAAGGGTTTGTGCTAGAGGTGCAATAATTTTAAGGGGGTCAACACCTTCAAGAAGTGGTACACCCATTATAATGAACTACAAGAAGATCTCATCCTTATTGGTAGCTATATATTGGTCTATGAGAGTGGGGTCTAACTTCATGATGGTGGGTGATAAAGATCGAGGGAGCGGTGATGGATTATGGTTAGTAGATGGAGGATTTATCTATGGATGGGTACAAATTGGGGCCAAGGGGTTTTGAATAGGGATAGTGGATGGTGGAGTGGAATGGGATAAGGTTTAATGGTGGACTACTTTGGGAGGTGACTTTAGGCTTATGGGGTCAAAATTATCGAGAAAGCAAGCACCCATTTTCCATTGTCATAAAAGGAATTCATCTTTACTTTCCATGATGTGTTGATTGATTAGGGTGACCATATCAAGGAATGTTGATATTGATTTTGATGAACTAGGGCATTGTGGATGGGATGTTGGTTCAAGATGAATGAGATGAAGGCTAGACGGTAGGTAGGCACCCATTTTTAGATCTCATAAAAGGATGTCATCTTTGTTGGCTAGAATAAATGATAAAGGATGGATGATAAGAGGTGGCTTCTTGAATCAAAAAATTTCTAAAGTATCAAAATAGTATGATGGGTGATGATAAGGATGAAATAAATAAATGGATTAAAGGTTATGATCAGATTTTAGATTGATAGTGTAATAGGTGTTATCGACCTATCAACAAAGCCTAGTAGTTAAGCTAGCAAAAGGATTGAAGATTATGATGGGTGCCTTGATTCAAACTAAAAAGATAAAAATATGATAGGTGTTAGTTATGAATAGGCAAGGGTGATAGAGACTAGATTGATGATGATGGGTTTGCTAGATTGAGACCAACAAAGTGATGAGATGATAATAGCATATTGACTAGGTATGATACTTGACCAAGGAATGAGTGATAGTGGATTAAGATGATAAAAGTACTAACTCAAAGCCTTAAACCAATTTACTCAAGATGGGATGGGATGGGATTATTGAAATGAAGGTGATTAAGATAATGGGATAAGGATAATTATGATGATAGGTGATGATGGAATGATTAAGGATAATGATGGGGAGGATTTTAGACCTGTTTATGACCTAAATAGCTAACTAGGATAAGATAAAATGGGGTTAGACTAGATGGATGAAGAAGTCAAGGTCAAGATAAAAGGTTTATTAGGATAATATGTGGGCTTAGGATAAGATGTAAATGATAAGACCAAATGTGATTAGATTGTGTGAGGGAGTATGACTAATGATGAGTGAGATGAGTATAAGACATGACTAGAAGGATGTACAAGAGAACAACCTATGTACAAGATAAGACATAGCTGATGGGGATGTGGTCAATGAGGAGGGGATAATGTTTAGACTAGGAGGAGGGGAAGATAATGTGGTGATAATATGTGCCTAAGATGGGATTAAGAAAAGATGGGGGATGGGATAGGATAAAAAATAATATAATGGGATGATGACAAGGAAAATACAAGATGAAAGGATATATAAGAGGGTGAGGATGTATAAGACAAGATGTTGGTGATGTGGGTGTGACTAATGATGGGTGTATCTAGAATAGGATGTGATTTTAAAAGGATGTACAAATAACAATATGTAGAATGGGATGATGAGATAAGGATGTATAAGAGGATGTTTAGGATATATGAGTTATTGGGTGATGACCAATGGGGGGTGGATATGGTTAGACTAGGAGGAAAGTAAGACAAGGTGGTGATGGGAGATAATATAAGATGTGTAAGAGATAATATGTATAATGAGATGGTGACAAGGATGTATAAGATGCAAGGATATAAGATGATATGTACAAAAGATGATGGGATAAGTATGTACAAAATGATATAATGATGAGGTAATTATATACAAGATGATGTGCAAATACCTAGATAGGCGTGTAGGTTTGGGGTAAAGGTTGACTCAGCTCACAAAAAATATAGGTTTAGCACAACACACACACAAGCATGCAATCTGTTGGGTGATTGTTGACCAGCTAACTAGAGAGCAAAATAGTTCCTATCACCACAACATAGGGAGACTGGTCATCCAAAGTCGCAGGTTTACTACATCCAAAGGGGACAAATCTCTCCTCTCATCAAGGGGAGGTTCCCTATTAAATATGAGGAGCCTATATACTATATATATAAGCAAAAAGTAAGACACGGGGTAGGATAAACCATCCATCTCTCTTTTTTCAGAGATGATGTTAACAAACAGAGGAGAAATCCTGGAAGATGGGTGAAGGTACTTCTCTTCTTTCAATAGTAACATTCAACCAAGAGCCAGATCCCTTCTTGGGTGGTAGAAATCTTGGTGAAATGATAAAAGGCACTTCTCTTCTTTTAGAAGTGCTTGTTCTTGCGAACAATAGGAAACTTTATCGTAACAAGTGACTGGTAACAGAGTACAGAGTGACCAGCAATCTAAGGTGTAGCACAAAGTCTCCACCTTGACTGCCCAAGAGTGAGGTACGAAGAACAATGGGGGCACAAAGTCATCCCAATGTCCTTTACATAAAAACAAAAAATAAACACACACTAAAGCCAACTATGACAGCACAAAGTCTAAAAGTAGTTGGCTTCAAGACACCTTCCTTATCACTTCCACTAGCTCTGCTTGTTAAATTACATAAACAAGAATACATTCAGGAAATAGACATAAGAACAATCTTCTAGAATGATACAAGCTATAACAGCACAAAGTCTAAAAGTAACTTGCTTTCTAATTAAATAAATAAATATGATAAACAATCTGAGCTCAAAGTCTCAGTGATGCCTTTCAATTTGGGTAGAGTTTTGCTTTTGGTAAAGGGAAGATCTCCTTAAAAAAATAAAAGAGATTACAATAAATAGCCACCAAGCAAGGTTTGGCACTCTCTCCCATGGGATGGCCCATGCTGCAGTCAATGCCTTCAATGCACCTTCAATTCTGTCTGGAGGGACCATGCCTGGAACAGTGCATTGCCTTAACTATGGCATGTCTATTTATTTAATATGTCTTTTCCTGGGTCTGGATCATCTAGTCTATCCCCTTTGATGTCTATGTAGCTATCCATTTTGTCTTTACTCCAAAGGAGACTAACAGGCCACACCTTCAATGTTTGTAAGCTTGAAAATCTATTCTGCAGACTGTTCCAGCTACCAAAATAACTTTTATGTAGATATTTCCCTCTTTGTCTCTTCTTTTTTTTGTCTTTTCCTAGAAACTGAGCCCTCAGGGCTATATTCTTAGCTTTTTTAGCTCTTTTAGCTCCTCCATCAGTGGTTCTTCCTTTTGGCATTTTGACCTTTAAATGGCATTTGAGCCCATGCTCAAGCCTTTAAAGATCAATGGCTATTTCATTTTCATGAATCTGGCAGCTGCAAGGACATCACCAAATGTCTGGATCCCAATGGCTAGTTCATAGTGTTTAACTTTGACGTCTGTGGGCCCGTCACTTTCCTTAACAATTCCTTCAGCATGCTTTTCTTCAAGCTTTTCCTTTGGACATTTTGTCTGAAGGAAATGTTCCTTTCCTTAGTTGTTTCTTCCCACTTGCTTCTGCTTTCCATCAGGTTAATTCCTTCAAAAAAAATTCTAAATGAATTCCTTCAAACTTTTTGTCTGAAGGAAACATCCTTAACAACTTTGCCATGGGATTTCCTTTCGAAGGAATTCCTTTGCTCACTCGGCCTTTGAAATGGTCCACCTGCTCCCCGCCTGCCCTCCATAAGGGTTGTCTGACCTCCAAGGTCACCTTTTAAAAAAGTTGTAAGGGTCCATTTTGGATCCCTACATGCACTCTGTAAGGGCACTTGTCCTTCGAGCTCTTGGAAGACCCCTTTGAACTTCCCAATTGAAAAAATGGCTAAGTGTTAGACCCATTTCTTTCCTGCAGAGTCCATAGAATTTGAGTCCATAGAAATGAACCTGCCTGTAGAGTCCATAGAAACCATGTCCATAGTTTTCTCTAACCTTGAAAGAGTCTGTAGAAATCTGGCTTGTGGAGTCCATAGAAATGAACTTGCAGAGTCCGTAAAAACCTGCGGAGTTCATAGATTTGAGCTTGCAGAGTCTGTAATTTCAAGCCTGCAGAGTCCGTAGTTTCAAGCCTATAGAGTCCATAGATTTTTGAAAAGCTTGAAGAATGGAGAACTTGAATGCTCAAAACAAATTTTGAAAAGGGAAGAGACAATTTTTTGATCTTGCAGGACCAAAATAGTTCATATGTTGTCCCAAAAATGAGTGACCTTTTTGGGGACAACAATTAGCTCCAGTTGGGGAACTTCCTTCAGTTGAAAACTTGGAATAGCTGAGGGGAGTAGAAACTAGAATCTCCAGTGCCTTGAAGTATGCCATTGGGCTATGGAGTCATGCTACCAAAAATAAAGGCTCCAAAAAAATGAAAATGAAAAGCACAAAATAGAACTAAAGAATATACAAATGTACACATGTACAGGTGAACTTATCTGATACTTCAAGAATTGAAGTGATTCAGATGTTTCCCATTGTGAGACAATGAAAATGGTGTTCCATCCTGATAAACCATTAGGAAACCATTTTGTCTCCAGAATCGATGACAGGCAAATGGAACTCTCCACTAGGAATCACATTTTCTGTGAACTCCTTTTGACTCTCTCTTCTTGCTCCATGGCAAGACGTGGTCTTCTCTCTGAAAACCATAACTCCTTGCTCTCTCTGTGAAGAGTTTCTTTTGTTGACTTGGGAGTACAGTAGTATGGTCCACTACCATAGCTTGTTGTTCTGTTAGTTTAGTCTAGCACATGTTTTGATTGTCAGCATTAGACCCCTGACAAACCATCAATTCAGCATCTCCTTTGGCATGAAGGAGTTTGACATCTTCATCTTGAGTAGCCTTCAATCTGAGTAATAGAGATTCATACTCGGTAGTGTTGTTGGTGTTGTTAAAATTCAACTTGTGTGAATGAGGAAGAATATCTCCTTGAAGAGATATCAACACCATCCTGGCTCCAACACCGGTAGAGGAATTGCTGCCATCGAATTCCCAAATCCAAACATCATCAGAAACTGATCTTCTATCAGATTTATCTTTATTAGAGATGGAAGATCCTTTTTTATTTAAACTGTGCCCTACCAATTATTTTTATGTCTTATTTGAATCAATTCTTGGATTGTCAGCTATAGGACTTTCATCTACAAAAAAGTGAACATCCTCTATGGACAACAAATAATTACCCCTGCTTAAAGACTCAAATAGAATCTGAGCTTCAGGTGCTGATGTTTGAGTGACTGGGATGGGCATGTTCCTTAGGGGATCATGAGTTACCTTTCTAATCTCTTGTCTTTTAGGGATGGATTTATTCTTCACACACTCTACCAACCTGTCCAACTGCTCAGGGTTAGCTTGTAGGAATTCAAATTTAGTCATTTGAATTTTAGTTTTCTTGACATGGTTGACTATGTCAAATGACTGAAATGGACTAGGAAGAGAGGATGGGAGTTCATCCTTTTCATTTTTGGGAGGGGGAGGACTGATCTGCAAAGTTTAAGTAGAAGGTACAAAGATGTTTGGGGTACTTGCTTTTTTAGCAACTACCAGGTCCTTTGGCTAGAAAAGCAAAGTGGTTCCACACTTAGCAATTAAAATTGTTGGTTGAGGTCACTCCTCTATCTTCTCTTTATTAGTTTGCTAGGTGGACTAATTTTTGGACCAGGTGAACACTACATATGATCCCTCATCTGCTTTACCTTCACTTCTGGGTTCATCTTGATAATTTAGGAAACTAATGTGGGAGTCACTAGCTGATTCTTCTTGATCCTCCGTGAAGAGATCAACATCATTTTCTTGCTCAAACTCAAGTTTGAAAGAGAAATCATGTTTTATTTATAGACATCCAACTGCTGAGTTGGTTGGAGATGCTTCAAGGGCAAGGTTCCTCTGTGGGGGAGGAAGATGATTTAGCTGCCCTTAATTTCTACTAGCATTGCCTTGATATGACTGATTGGGGAACGTCCTCCTTGGTACATCTCTGTATGAAGGAGCAGAAGACATACCTTGTGCCATTTTCCTTTTCAAGGCTAGCAATTCATTTTCCAGCTTTTATACCATTTGATCGGTGGTGGCTATGGGTGAGTATTCAGAAGATGAAGAGGGTTTACCTCTATTTGGATCTCTCCTTATCTTTTCTACCAAGATAAGGTCATCTTCTACCTCAGTATCCAAGTCTTGAGTAGCCTCAAGGTCTATGTGGCTAGCATGTCTAAACAAAAAACTCACTTCAGGCAGCTGTGAGTTGATGAAGAAGAATTTGAGGTTTTCAGGTGTGGGCTGAGCAATGATAAGAATTTGATTCCTCAGCTTGTCAAACTTTGCTATGAAATCCCTCATGGGTTCATGAGGTTCCTTCTTCATCTGTGTAAGTTGGGCCAGCAAAGCATGTGCATCTTCTATAGGCTTGAACCTGGCTTCAAACTTGGCTTTAAGTGTGTCCCAATCAATCACTTATCTAGCTTGTAGATGGTAGAACCAGTCTGCAGTGGCACCTTGTAGCATTTTCACAAAAATCCTGACTGCCACATCCTCAAATTATACCCCTATCACACTGCAGGCTATGTTGAAGGCTATAATGTGTTTATTGAGGTGAACTCTCCCATCATCAAAGAATTTGGGAAATTCTTCATTGAGCTGTGTGGAAGTTCATGTAGAGGTGGGGTCAAATTTAGTGGACCAAAAGAGTTACCCCATGGGCCTTGAGCCATGATTTGATTATGTAGAAGTGGGATCATAAATCTGGGTGGAGTATGGATAGGCAAAGATCTGCTAGCAGTAGAAAAAGAAGTTATGCCTTGTGTTGGTGACCTGGTAGGGGTAGGAGGAAGACTCCTAGTTCATTGAAGGTGAGGTTGTGGAGGAAATAACTCAAAATTACTTTGTTGCACCAACTCAAAATTAGGGTCAACAACACCTTGATATTTTTGGCTTCTTGTATAGTGTGGAGTTGCTAGATTGCAGAATAAAAATGGAAAAGAGCAGGATCTACTTTAGCTTGAAGCTTGAGACTTCAAACTGTGCGTTCTTCCCCAGCGGAGTCGCCAAAAAACTGTTGGGTGAATATTTTATCGACCAGCTAATTGGAGAGCAAAATAGTTCCTATCACCACAACATAGGGAGATTGGTCATCCAAAGTTATAGGTTTACTACATCCAAAGGGGACAAATCTCTTCTCGCATTAAGGGGAGGTTCCCTATTAAATATGAGGAGGCTATATACTATATATAAGCAAAAAGTAATACACAGGGGTAGGATAAACCATCCATCTCTTTTTTTTCAGAGATGATGTTAACAAACAGAGGAGAAATCTTGGGTGATGGGTGATGGGTGAAGGTACTTCTCTTCTTTTAGAAGTAACATTCAACCAATAGCCAAATCCCTTCTTGGGAGGTAAAAATCTTGGTGAAATGATAGAAGGCACTTCTCTTCTTTCAGAAGTGCTTGTTCTTGCAAACAACAAGAATCTTTTTGGTAACAGAGTATAGAGTGACCAGAAATCTAAGGTGTAGCACAAAGTCTTCACCTTGACTACCCAAGAGTGAGGTACGAAGAACAATGGGGGCACAAAGTCATCCCAAGGTCCTTTACACAGAAATAAAAAATAAACACACACTAAAGACAATTATGACAGCACAAAGTCTAAAAGTAGTTGGCTTCAGGACACCTTCCTTATCACTTCCACTAGCTTTGCTTGTTGAATTGCATAAACAAGAATACATTCAGGAAATAGACATAAGAACAATCTCCTAGAATGATACAAGCTATAACAACACAAAGTCTGAAAGTAACTTGCTTTCCGATTAAACAAAGAAATAAGATAAACAATCTGAGCTCAAAGTCTCAGTGATGCCTTTCAATTTGGGTAGAGTTTTGCTTCTAGTAAAGAGAATATCTACTTAAAACAATAAAAGAGATTAAAATATATAGCCACCAATCAAGGCTTGGCGCTCTCTCCCATGGGACGGCCCATGATGTAGTCAACGCCTTCAATGCAGCTTCAGTTCTGTCTGGAGGGACCATGCCTAGAACAGTGCATTGCCTTAACTATGGCATGTCTATTCATCTAATATGTATTTTCTTGGGTCTGGATCATCTGGTCTGTCCCCTCTGACATCTGTGCAGCTGTCCATTTTGTCTTTACTCCAAAGGAGACTAACAGGTTGTGCCTTCAATGTTTGCAAGCTTGAAAATCTATTCTGTAGACTGTTCCAGCTACCAAAATAACTTTTATGTAGATATTTCCCTCTTTGTCTCTTCTTTGTTTTGTCTTTTCCTATAAAATGAGCCCTCGGGGCTATATTCTTAACTTTTATAGCTCTTTCGGCTCCTCCATCATCGGTTCTTCCCTTTGGCATTTTGACCTTTAAATGGCATTTGAGCCCATGCTCAAGCCTTCAAAGATCAACGACTATTTCATTTTTGTGAGTTTGACGGTTGCAGGGATGTCACCGAATGTCTGGATCCCAATGGTTAGTTTATAGTGTTTAACTTTGACATCTACGGGCCCGTCACTTTCCTTGACAATTCCTTTAGCAGGCTTTTCTTTGGGCTTTTCCTTTGGACATTTTGTCTGAAGGAAATGTTCCTTTCCTTAGTTGTTTCTTCCTGCTTGCTTCTACTTTTCATTGGGTTAATTCCTTCAAAAAAAGTCTGAAGGAATTCCTTCAGACTTTTTGTCTAAAGGAAACATCCTTAACAACTTTACCACGGGATTTCCTTCCAAAGGAATTTCTTTTCTTCCTCGGCCTTTGAAACGGTCCACCTGCTCCCTGCCTGCCCTCCGCAAGGGTTGTCTGACCTTCAAGGTTGCCTTTCAAAAAAAATTTAAGGGTCCAGTTTGGCTCCCTATGTTCCCTCCACAAGGGCACTTGTCCTTCAGGCTCTTGGAAGACCCCTTTGAACTTCTCGATTGAAAAAATGGCTAAGTGTTAGACCCGTTTATTTCCTACAGAGTCCATAGAATTTGAGTTCGTAGAAATGAACCTACCTACAAAGTCCGTAGAAACCAAGTCCGTAGTTTTCTCTAACCTTGAAAGAGTCCATAGAAATCTAGCTTGTAGAGTCCGTAGAAATGAACCTGCAGAGTCCGTAGAAACCTGTAGAGTCTGTAGATTTGAGCCTACAGAGTCCTTAGTTTCAAGCCTGTAGAGTCCTTAGTTTCAAGCCTGTAGATTTCATAGTTTCAATCCTGCAGAGTCTGTAGTTTCAAGCCTTTAGAGTTCATAGATTTCTGAAAAGCTTGAAGAATGGAGAACTTTAATGCTCAAAACAAATTTTGAAAAGGGAAGAGACAATTTTTTTATCTTGCAGGACCAAAATAGTTCATATGTTGTCCCAAAAATGAGTGACATTTTTGGGGACAACACAATCCACAACCTATGATTAGTAAACTCAAGTTTGTGTAACCTGATGCTTGCATCATTCAATAGATTCTCAGGGGAGGTTGTAGGCCGATGACCCATTATGATATCAATCAAACCCTCTCAACCCTACTTGCACTTGATGGCTACTTTAGCACTGATATTGACTCATATAGTGATACACTTGTTACAGCCGAAGTCCCCTAATCTATGTATACAAAAATTTCTAGGTGCATCCTCGACATACATGAATGTACATTGGGGTCCAAGTCCATATGGGGTAATTTCTAATACCTAGTTTAGAAAGTTAATTATTCCCCTTCATGGATGACCTGTATGGGGTCAACCACTTAACCTAATGATAGTTATCCCTAATTTTTAAAATCCACAATAACATAGAGTTTAGTTAGTGTGTGGTGATGAAAACCATGACCTAAACCCTATAAACTAAGCCCGTGTGTGGGAATCAATTCCACATCACGTGGTATCCTAGAGAGGGAGTTAAAAAACAAGGAAATAAATGATACAATTAATCAACTAATTTAAATACCTATGTGAGGGGCATGATACAACATTTATCACACATAAGCATGCACAAATATAAAATGATTTTCACAACAAAATAATATATACAAGACAAAATAGATAATCAAAATTGATTTTTAAAGTACTAAATGGATCCTTTGACAAGCAACCTGAAATTACATGCATTAGTAGTTTGATTTGGAACATAAAAGAGAGGGGTCCTATAGAACAAAGGTTAGTAGTTTAAATAATTTCTTACAAAACCACCACTTTTTACAAAACCACAAATGCACAAAGTAAAATCGCAACCAGAGACTGCAAAGTCACCACTAGAGGGTCAAAATCACAAGTCATGAGTTATGATTTTATAGTTTAGAGATAATCTTAATGGTTAACCTACACAACCATAAGAGTTAGGCAAAACCATAACTTTGACCTATAAAATCATGACTAGTTATAGATTGATATTTATGATTTTGTTATAAACCACAAAACCACAACTTAAGACAACAAAACTACTACTTCAAATAAATCGATAGTTGTGATATTGTTAGAGATGACAAAACCTTAGAATTTAGATATTTGATAGATACAAAATGATTGCATGGGTAATAGATTAATTTAGATGCTAAGATGATTATTCATAGATAATTATGAGGGACCAAAAATTGACAATGTATTCAAAATTTTGATGAAAGGAAAATTTACGATGAGATCAAAACTGGGTAGAATTCAGAAGTGCAAAAGAATGGTTTCCATTTAGTTTTAAATCTACCCTGCAAGGTCCGAACTAATAACTAGGAGAAAAATTAGTCATAATTGACAAAACTTATGAAATTTCTATTAGGGTTACAATACCATAATTTGATAGAGCAACATCACAACTGTGAGGATTACATGATCTATGGTTTTGTTGATTGTTGTAAAAGGTTAAGGGGCTATGTTTGTTTTTGTTTATTCAGATGGTTCTCCCTACCTGACCCCTTCCCTATTGACCCTACAAAATACACAAAACCATGCAAAGATAAAAACCTTGGAAAAAAATTGAGGTTAATTGACAAGTATGTTTTTTAATACAAAAAAAACCCTGAGTTTCCACAAAATGTTAGATGGCCAACCATATGTTACTAGATATAAATGCCATTAAAATAGACCCTACAAAAGATAAGGACAATGATCAAACACTACTGGTTTCAGAGAAAACTTACAAAATCATAACTTGTAGCCCTAATACTATGATTACCAAGGTGAAGCTATGATTATTAGATTCACGGTATTGTATGTTGGCAAATAGATACTCGAGTCCCAATCAGGCCCATCTATCCTACACATAAGGAGATTAAAACACAAGAATGCATAAAATAAACTCACAGGGGGTCAGATAGAATTATAATCAACTGACAAATTAGATAACCCTATGCCTACATTCAGGACCTACAAAATCATGAATATCATCAACAAAGTCGCTTATGGTAGGACAAAGTCATGATTTACAAAGTCATGATTTTATCAAAAAGATTGGACCTATAGCATAGATCGTTGGCAATTTGAGAAAAATCATAACTTTTATTAACAAAATCACAACTAACCTAACAAAATTGTAATAATTGAGTCACTCTATTATTGAAGGGATAAAAACCTACACTGTTAAGATAGATGGTTAATGGTTCAGTCTAGTAATTAAAGCAAAATCATGACTTACGAGGGCAATATCGTGACTATGTAAGACAATGTCATGATTACCAATGTAATATCATAACTATAACTTATACATGCAAAATTTCAAAAAAAAATGAGATTTTCTTGATCCAATTGACCCTACAAGCTTGGAAAAACATGTCTAACAAGCAAAGTTGATTAATTAGGAGTAAGTGTAGTCCCACCATGGTCACCAAAATGTACACCAAATTTTAGATTTTGATAAATATTACTAAAATTGGTGATAAAACCTAATGACATCAATAGGAATGGATAAAAGAGATAAATCAGAATAACAAGAACATTATCACCTTCATTTCTTACCTCTTTACAACTCCATTCCAAGATTTGCAAATGGATTTGTGATTGCATATTAGACTCAAATTTTTGACATTATGATGGTAAGATTATGGATTTATGGATGATGGATCAAATATTGGATTTGGCATGAAAACTTCACAAGCTTGGTATTTTGCTATTTGTTTTGTCATGGCCCAATCATGGCCTTTTATATAAAAATGGAGGGAATTTTAGGAGAATTTAAAATGATTTAGAAGTCTCTAGTTTAGAGACTTATAGAGTTGTAGAGGAGCTTCTCTAGTTCTAGAGGCTTCTCAATTAGTTTAGGGGATAATAGGAGGGATTATATAGGAGTTAATGAAGTTTAGGATTCATGGCTAGTGGGTAGGTTTGTAGAGAAGCCTAGGAATAGGTGTGATTTTGTGAATTTAAAATTCAAATGTGGGCCTAAGATGATTTAGGTGATAAATAGGATGTTAATAATAAATAACAAGGGAATTAATATTAGATGGGAAATATGAATGTTAATATAGATATATAGAGGAGATTAGATTATTGACTAGGGGGAATAAGCAATGTTAGATAAAATAATCATGAAAGGGATTATTAAGCAGAATTAGCAACATAATTAGTAAGTTGGAAAAGGTGAGAAAATTTAGATGCATGCAATATGCCATCACACATAACACACATATAAGGATTATAATTCTTGTAATTCCTCACAATATCACCAATTTCATAATGGAAATGCATACAATGGAAGTTCTCAGTTTGAAGCTTTTCATTGATTCAATTAAATCTTATCAGACACATACATCTTCCCAGAGATTGTTACCATATCCTCTACTCTATCACACAACATATTAAGGTATGATTGGTTGTGTGCTTCTTATAATTACATTTTCTAGCAGGGGTGTGAATGTAGGTATGACTTTTAAAAGTTTTTCATTTAAAACTTAACTCCATAAAGTTGAGTAGTATTAGGGAAATTAAACTAACCCACATTTTCATATTTTTTCTCCAAAAAACATTCATCGAGCTTAAAATATATGGATTTACCCATGCCACCATGCATTAAGTTATGAAAATATTGCATCGATTAGATTCCACCACTAGCACCTAATGTAATTAAGGAGGAAAATACATGTAGTCCCTCATAATAATACTACTTTTAGAGTGATATCACATATAATAATGATTCATAGTTTAGGCAAAACCTCCCAATATTCTCCCACGAATTTCTCTTCCCAATATATTGTAGTGTCAACCCTTAATTTTTGTCACCAATAATAAAATAAGGAAAATCAACACATTTATAAGGTTGCCAACATAATATTAAATCATCTTATCTTTTTATCATGGGGTCACATTTACTAGGAGATGACTACAAAAAAGATCCCATAAAATTCCCTCCTATAGTTTTCCAATCTTCCAAAATTCTTGGATCCTTATAATACTAATTTTATCTAACCACAACTTTAGATTTAAGAATTTTTAAGTTTAGGTATTGCAAACTCTAAGACCATTACATAACAGTTAAATCCACTTAACTAGCCATTTTTAATGGGAATTTATATTTATTATAAGTGTATTAATATGTGAATTTCATTTATTTAAGCTCTCCCTATTATTGTATTTTTTATGTATAAGACTTTAACTTGGATCGTTAGAATTCCCACTTCAAAGCATCTTCTTGTAGACACATAAATTAATGTTTATTACTAAAATAATGCACTTGTGACCACTAATTATTCACACTTAGCTCATGCTCAATCCCATGGTCCTTGATTATCATTCCTTTACTTATATGTGGAAGACCTATTCATCTAAACAACTAATGATTACTAAATTTTCCTATTCATTATTCTAAACAACCTAAGCTCATCCATGGATTGATCCACACTTTTGACAAAGAAATATTTACTCCTTAGACAAGGCTAATCTTTTACGAGAGTCTCATTCACTAATAGTATCCAAATATATTGGTCACATCCTCCTACAAAATAACAACTATTTTTTCAAATTTAAATTCACCTAACATGTCATCCTGCATGTTTTACAAGTCCCATCTAAAAGAATTCCAAAATGATCACTATAAAGCCAATTTTGAAGGCATTTTTTCACTAGAGTCTCATATGATTGAAAATCACTAGGATATATAGCTTCACATTAAGAGGAAAAGACCTATTCTTCCCAATTTAAATTCCACATATTCTAAATATCCCTAAGATAAGTCTAATTACACCTTCAAGTTCACAAGTCATTGTTGAATCACCTAATTACACCAGGATTGCACCAACATAGATCATTACAATAGTATTTCACACACACCACCATATCATGGGACAAATACATTTATTTTTATCCCTCTTCGGAGTATTGGTATATAGGAAGCACTTAACATAGGGGGTGTTGAGGTCGAGCACAACTTCAAACACTGACCCCTTTTCCCCATTTATTTCATTTATCCCTCATTATCTATTGAGATAGGGTTTTAAGTGAAGAAAAAGGCATAAAATGACTTCCACATTGAATACAACAACCATAATCATGCTCACAAGACCTATAGGAAAAATAACACCTGTTAAATTTTAAACAAAGGGAAAAAAATCCTACCAAACATTGCCACACCCTAAAGACACCAATGTAGGTCGGTCTTATCTAAATAGTATGACCTTATTTTAAGCAAATTCAAAGCTTATTTATTGATTCACGGTGACCTCACAAATTCATATAATCAATTTCACAATTTTACTTACATTCCTACATATCTAATTTTCTAGCTAAGTGATTCTTAATTAGTACTATCCATTTTTAGCATTTTTGTAAATATATTAAGTTGTAAATCAATTTATGTGATTTATGCCATATTTCATATAGTCTAATTGTACTCAATAATTTTTCATAATTATGATTTATTATCACTCTTTCCCAAATTTTTATAAACACTTTCAAAAGAATACTTCTAGCAAATTTTACAGCTGTAAAGTGACATAATTGGTTAACTATGAAATCTAGATGTGACATTTAGATGTTAGGGAAATTTTAACAAGCTGTATATTTTTTATTATAAAATTATATTCTCATTAAGCAATTCCTTTTCACTCTTGTGACATTTGGACTTCCTCATGCCTACTAATAACCATGTCAAACTTAAATCTTGTGTCAATTTTATATCTCTAGAAGGAGCTATCCAAACTATTTTAGGAAAAATCATTGCCTAGACTTCATATAGAAGTATTTTCATGGTTGTATTTCAAGTGTACACATTGTCATGTATAATTTATTCCCTCATTTCAATAGTGTTTAACCCCACTCTGATACCAATGTGTAACACTCTCCTATGTTTTTATAAAACCAACCATATTTTTTCATTTGCTTTTAATTAATTTAATTACACCTTCACAAACAGAATCAGCTAATTTATCAACACACACACAAACATATAAATAAAATTCATATGTAATGACACCAATGCACCTTCATCCATAATTAGTCATATTAAATTAATTCATATGGGTTACCAAGTTAGTCTCAATTCATCTTAATCACATGTTTGGTTATGATCCTAAGACCTGTGGGTTAGGGGTCCACAAGAGACAACTCCTCCCAAGTTGATTTAAATCTAAAGTATAACTCACTATACAATGTAGAACACCCAAAGTATCATCCTCTAATGTGCCCACACTTAGTCTCCATGCTGCCTACATATCAAATTATGCTCTCTAGCTGAAGCAAAATTAGGGCTAATGTATTTATTTGAAAACCCAGAGAATGATTATCCAAGTCAAACATTGGATATAAAATACTTATTTTTCTTAGGGTTTATTGATTAAAAAAACATATAATCTCATTCAATTAAATTTCATATACTAAATTATTATATAAATTCTTACGGGTCACAAGTTATTGCCACATAAACACAAAATTTCACAAGCCAAGTCACAATATAAATTATCTAATATAGTCGCCATATAACACATCACATATACCCATACACATCTTGGACCCATTAATTTTAATCAACTTCACTAAAATTTCTTGATAATAATTGTCTATCCACAATGCCACAAAAAGGTGCCTCAAACAATGATAATGTATTGAAATTATTTTTGAGACTTCCATGTATATGTGATCCAACTATAAACTAGATTCTACATGATTACAAATCCATGTAATTACCAAGTTTTAATGAGTTCACAAGGGATCTCAACATCACATTCAAATTAAAATGCATAATGGGTCCCTTTATGCCCAATTGGCCACCTAAGCTATCGAACATGGCAGTAAGACTTTATGTGGCCTCCATACCAATAAAACATATTGCAGTCAAATGTCACTTAATTTAATGTAGTGATTTTATGGCCCCATAACATGAGCTAGTGCCATGTTCGCTAAGTGTGAAATACATATGCATATTAAACTAGAACATAAACCTAATTGTATTTGTAGCTAATAAATAAATAAGATTTATTCCAAGTCCACTTCATAAATGTGAGGCTTTAGGATCTTGACATGTGTCATTATCAATAATGGCTTGTGGTCCCATCCAAATTCTAATAAATATGCCTTAGCTAATCGACAAGTGGTGTTTTATTTAAGGTGTAAATGAAAACAAGTCTCTTAGACCTATGTGTTTGCCAGGTCAGATCACAGGTTTCCACGTGGCCTTTATATAAATAAATATTTTTCCATATTTACAAATAATACTAAATGGTTATGCATGGATTATGCTAAAGTGAAGTCCATCCACATGTATAAATGTTATCACAGGGTCATGAATTGGATAAATCTCATAGAGTGTTTATGGAGTAATGAATACTCAATGTCATACAAATTTACTCCAAGTGGCATGAAAAAATTATTGATGGTGACCTGAGGCAAATAAATCTAAATCAAAGATATAATGTGTCATATTATTTATTAATAATATTAATAAAAATAAGGACACTATGAATTAAGCCAAAAAGTTTTTTCATGCATCTAATACTTTCAAAAAATTAATGGGTCCATGCACAGTGAACTTTCCTAAAGGACTTTGTGGAAAGACTCTAATTATAAGTCATTGGGATGGTGACACTTATCACAATCATAGCCTAATGGTGCCACAGACTCCACATAGTCATAATGCTAAAATATAAATGGTTGATCATTGCATTTCCTAGTAGATAAATGATTATGCCAAGTGGCATGATATTTTCCACCTATTTCATAGAGATAAAATATAATTTTTGTGAACCAAATTAAACTTAGTAAATTTATGATGAAGAACAAGAAGTTCAAAATGACATTAGATCAAAAAAGGGAAAACCTTCTTCTCGGTAATCAATTTGAATGGGTAATTTTAAGAGATGTGTAACCATAACCTAAAACACTTAGGTCTCATGTATTCTTATATTAAACTACATTGTGTTTGCCCAACAACTATGAAACACAAGTCACAAATGAGTCAAATGACCATGAATATAGAGGTGACTCCTTACTGAGTAACTATGTTTTGGAATCCTTAATGCACGTAATAATGGCTATAGGGACAAATTGATAATCCCATAGATGTTCATAGAGTCATTTAAGATGCCCAAGGCACAAAACCACATATCTACCCCAATATTACAAATAATAAAATCCAAGTGCTTAACTTCTACTAGTGGTCACATATTAATCTCAACATAAATGCAAATTGTTTTCTAAGATGTTTAGCCTCTATTTTAGGTGGATAAATTAGTAAATAACCCATTGAGACCTTGTTAAATCATTCACAAATCTTATGTTATCTTAAGTAGTGAATTTGGATTCTTCCAAGTGGCTTGTAAATGTAATTCACATGTGTAATTGATAGTGGTTGTGACCAGGGTTTAACAATTAGGGATTAATATAAAAGACATTGTCATCAAGTGAATCCAATATTAGGTCTATGATTTTATAGGTTAAATCATTCACTCATGTTTACCTTGGGGATAAATAATTTAAGGTTGAGGCTAGGGATTCATTTCCATTATTATTCCTTAAATTGAGCAGATATATTTTAATCTCCAAGAAGTAAGGAAGTCTCAAGGATTAATTATGTTCCTAGTTATTAGTACACATGTCTCCATTTTTTTAGGAAAATAACTAACAAAAAACAATCATATCACGAATTCCAACATTATGATGTTTAGCATGCTAATTAATCATTTCCTAAGCATTCAAGAACACCCAATCAATCTAAATGAAACTATTAAATAATATTAACTTTATATTATAACTTTTCCATTATCAAATATCATATTAGTTTAGAGGCTATTTAGTAAACAAGTAAGACAAGGGTGAAATTTAGAATGCATATACTATATGATCATAATCATGTTTTCTTGTTTCACGTGTTTGACTAACCTCAACATAATCAAAAAGTGATATTGGATGAATAAATTATCATGTTCCAACTGTCCACCCTCATGGTATTCACATGGAACCCATAAGATAGTTCCAAGCAATCATATCCCCACTTAGTCCATCAAGCCATATTAAATTTAAAAAAGGTTCAATTAGATTTATTGGGTTGCAATATGCTATGATATATCCCTCCATTGTGAAATTAATAATAGAGTCTATCATATTCCATCATTGATTGGTTCATCTACTCGACCCCACTGAGAAATGTGTGTCCACCATGAAAAGATTCAAATCAACTAAGAATTAACTTATTGTGATATTACAGTCTCTATTATAATTCAAACGTAATTTAGTGACTGTCTCCTCTTTCCCCTTCATGAACGGCCATTATTTTTATGGATTTCATGATAAAGGCTCTATCATAATCCATTGTTGGCAATCCCCCTTTTCCATTGGCTAACCTTATTTGAGTAATTTTCCATTTCTCAAGAGAGTCTTGTGGCCATTAATTTATAGAAACACCTCTCTATCCATTTAGATGATTAAAATTAAATGAAGAATGTGTCCCTCAAATTATTTTGACTTCTATGATTTATTGTGGCTACTTCCTTTCCTTGTTCTCATTAACTTTCCCATTCAATCCTTGCAAATTATTTGTAAGGTGATACCCCTATGGCTACTTCTAGTTTTTTCCACATGTATTTTATTGTTACTGAGATGACTATGTTTTCTTACCATGGTCCATAGACATTGTAATTCCTCACCAGACACTTTCTTTATCATGGCTTAGTTTGTATTATAATAATTTAATACCAAGTGTTTATCCACCATCACCACATTTGACTTGGGGCCTCCTCTTAGTTGTTTTCATTTTCCACCTTGTATTATGTGACCTTTCTTCCACATTATGTCACTGTAGAGTTATTATCTAATGCCACTTCCATTTGGTTTTGGGCTGCCTATTTTGGTGGTCTCCATTTTAATTTACAAATGTGCTCTTTTTTAACTTTGTCATATTTATACTTTAGTGATCATAAGGCTTTGGATTTATTAAACTCTATTTCCAATTCTCATTATTTATGGATTATTACCAACATTCAACATAATGTATTCACTTGTATTTATGCCACCTAAGCCTAAGGTCCCAAGTGTTCATGTCGCCAATGTGCCACATTAACCATATGTCTATAGGGTAACTACCATCACCAATATTATTTTTGGGATCCATGTTTGCTTATGGATAACCACTATTGGAGCTCACAATTGTATTGATTTGACTTAGTGTTAGAGCATTAACCTTAATTTGGATACTTTCTAAAGATTTACAGGTTTATCCTAAGTCTTATGTGTGGGTGCATTTATTATATTTATAAATGTACTTTATTCTACCCTTTTGAGGTGTCACTCACCTATTTATTCCACTTGTAGGTTTTTGAATTACTTGTATATAAATCCTTTCCTCCCACTTGGGACACACATCCTTCCCACTTGGAAGAGGATTAGGAACACATGACACACATGTTGGAGCTTGTACTTGTAACTCCTTATTCCCTCTAACTCTTTTTATTGAGTTCTTCTCTTCTTATTATTCACAATATACAATCTTGATCTTGATCTTGCTCTTGCATATTTGAGAGTTTCTCACTCTTAGATTTTTCATGCTATTGTACTTGGAGTGATTCTTGTTGCAAAGCTTCTTAATAGATATTAGGGTTTTTTCACTATTAGACAGTATCCTAACTTGTCAAATCTCTTGTCTTGGATGTATGATTTATTTTATTTTGTAAGGTAATATTATTTATTTACTTGCCTTCAACATTTGATTCTTATAAATATTTATTATGATATCAGAGTTAAATTATTAATCTTGATCTTTAAAGATTTATTGTAGGTTTAAAGGTAGAAAAAAAACCCTTAACATTCTTTCTGCTCTTTATCTCTAAAAATATTCATTCTACTAATTGTTTTTTGTTTCTTTTATCAAAGGAATAACCTATTGATAGATTATCCACTGATCAAGTTGCATTCACTACTATTTTAGTGTGGAATTTGAATATGTTTTTTTGGTAATGTGTGAAACTTTATTTGTCACACTTAGACCTTATCGATTTAATCCTTTTTACTGTTATTCTATTGTTCTTTGGCAGTCTCTTATTTCATATTAGTTTTTTCTTTGACTATTTTTTATTCTTTTTATCTTGAGTTTCACAATTTCCATCCATATATGTAAGTGGTGTCCCAATATTTTAGCTTTTGGATTTTACTATAGTCAAATACTAGCTATATTTTCACCTTTGTGAGTGTATTGCTATTTATTTAGCTTGGTTGATATGTGTTCGCTTTGTATAACTCTTCATCTCAATTGGTCTTTCTATCTCTCTATTGGTGTCTAAAGTTGATTGGCATCTGAGGCTTTATTTTTCTCTTTACATTTTCATTTATTCTAGCTTAGCATTGGCTGCATAGCATTAATTTCTTTAGCAATAGATTTTCTCTTTGTTTCAATTAAAACATACAGGGAGATCAATTTTAATATTTTGTTTTTGCCATTTTTACTTTATCATTTGTGGTGGCGTAGTGATACTTGGCAAATGCATGCTAGTGTATTGATAATTCTTAATACGGTGATAATTTCTTTATTGATGTTCATTACGTGGCTACAAGTGGTGCGTTACTTTTGATGATTTTTAAACATAATCATTTTCTTACTTTTTTTAATCTTGGAAGGCACCCTCTTTTTTTTAATCCTTTCTGATTAAACCTGTACCCTTGGCATTTTAAATCTTAGTTTAGATTTTTATGCATTACTCTTTATGCATGTTTTTTTAAAATTCAAATCCCATTAATTATCATTGGTTTTTATTTTAATATAAAAATTGTCAGGTTTAAGTATTTTCTTAAAAGAAAAAAAAATTGTGGTTTTAAAAACTCAAATCTTCTTAAACCACGTGGAAAGAGGCTCTAATATTTCTTAGAAAAAGTCTAATCTATTTTGTATAAGTTAATTTTTTTAAACCCAAAAAAAATACTTTTCACTCTTTAGTATAATTTATGGTTTTTTTTGGTAAGACTTATATAAAATTGTTTTTTTTTATTAAAGTATTTTTTAGATAAATCTTTAATGCATTCAATCCACAATCCAAAAATTGGTTTTTTGTTTCATATTAAACTTAAAATTGGTATTGTTATCAAATGAGTTGTAGTCTAATGGTGAAGAGGATGGCATAAAAGGTGTTGCCTAGCCATCCACTAAGATACAAATCTTAGATGATATCAAAAAAGGATGAGGTCAGAATTGTGCACTGGGCAAATTTGGTGGAATAGATACTCCCAATCCTTGGCACTAAGCTGATGTACACCTAATCCATTTAAAATCAGAGTTTCAATATATAAAAAATGGCATTGTTATATATCAAGATATATTTTTTAAGATTTATCTTAATTGGCTATTAATATGAACTTCTAAAAGACACTTTTATTTTTCTAAGTGTTTTTATTTTTACACATCATTTAAACTTCCACTTGCATTTATTTTACTTCTTGAGTTTCAAATAACATTTAAACTTTCCATTTTTTTAGCGTTTAAAAATTCTTTGCATCAAATTAATTTATAAAACAATGAAATTAATACTCTTAAACATCAAATTGCATGTCAACATGAAGCTCTTCATGATTTAAAATACTCTTTTAATGAGAAGTTGATGTCTATGCAATCTTCCATTGATGCATTAAATACTAATTTTACATCATTTGTTAATATTAATAGCTCTAATGATGATAGATCTCATTGTGCTTCTAAACAAACTCAAATTCATGTGCACACTTCTTCTACCAACCCCAAGTTCAAAATCATGCACTCTATGAGCTATTCGACTGGTGGGCTTAGTAAGTGTAAAAATGGTATTCTCGAACCTATTTTACCTAAACATAATATCAATTGTAAAGGTCCCAGTGTTAATGAATCTATTGCTTCTAATACAAATGTTATATCTTAATATCCTCCGCATTGAAGGAATTATAATGCAACTTCTTCCAATTATAATACTTATAATGCTCATGTTTTAGTTAAAAATGTTAAACCTTATACACATTTCAGAAAACACAAACATCATATATCAAAATATTGAAAATTACACCCATGCAAATCTTATGGTAAATCTACGCATAATACTTTGCATTGTTGGTTAAACGATTAAATCTCCTACCATTAAGGGTAAAACTGTTTGGATTCTAAAAAATGATGGATTTTATAGAGACTTTGATGTCTTATTGTGATAATTTTTCTAATGCTTTATGGAGAATATCTTTTACAAGTGACACGTCTTCTTTGTCTCCATTTTGATTAAACTCAATCTCTTTTATGCATTCTTTGATTTTTGTTGCAAAGAAATTATGTTTTATTTAGAGCTTTTTGGACCAACTTTTTTTTACAAGTTTCCTACTTTGTAATAGAAGTTATCTTTTGCTCAAATTTATCTAGTTGTACATCTAATTTTATTATATTATGTATGTGGATTATATTTTTAGCATATTAGTTATTTAAATTTAAAGATTGGTGTCAGTATATTTGTCTTACAAGTTTTGTGGATCGTTATTCCATCTTGTTGGTTTTTGTTCTAGTGTGGATCAATCACATTGTTCGAAGAGGATTCTTCGAGATTCTTAGTATCATACTTTATTCTTTGCAAAATTTGGTGACACCCTCTCTTCTTTCTTCTCTAAACTATTGTAATTCTTCTTCAAAGAAGTTTCTATTAAGGACAAGTATTATGTAATTTCAATTCCCTTCTTTGTTTTTAAAAAGTTTTCTCTAATTTTATAAACCTAAATTTAAGATTAAGGAGTGTTAGAGAATTAACCTTAATTTAAGTCTTTTCCATAGGTTTATAGACTTATCTTATGTCTTATGTGTGTGTGAATTTGTTATATTTATAAATACATTTTATTCTACACTTTTTGAAGTGTCACTCACCTCTTTAGTCTACTTTTGAGTTTTGGAGTTACTTGCACACATGGCACACACATATATTATCTTCCCATACATGGCAAACACATCTTCTCTATTTTGAAGCGGATTAGGGACCCATGGCACATATATTGGAGCTTGCACTTGTACTCCTTATTCCCTCTAGCTCTATTTATTGAGATCATTTCTTCTTCATTATTCATGATATACAATCTTGATCTTGTTATTGTTCTTGCATCCTTGAGAGTTTATCACTCTTAGTTTATTCATGTTATTGTACTTGGAGTGATTCTTATTGCAAAGCTTATTAATAGATTATGGGGTTTTTTCACTGTTAGATGGTTTTCCCCACTTGTCAAATCTCTTGTCTCAAATTTTTGGTTTGCTCTATTTTTCAAGGTAATTGTTCATTTGCTTACTTTCAACATTTGATTCTTAACAATATTCTATCACTTAGAGATTCATCTAATGCACACTTAAGGAAAAGAGGAGAAGATGATTAAAAAAAGTTTTAGAAAATTGAGTGAGGTTTTGGGCGCCTTGAATTTAATGTAATATATTTGTCAAAAAAGTTTTTATTTTTTTGACTTCATAGAAACATCTAATCTACAATTAAAACACTTAGATACATTGAATTGATGGTTGGATAAGGTCCTCCATTCATCACTAGTTTCCAAGGTTCTCACTGTTTTACCACTAAACCTCGATTCTCCCTATCAATATTTGACAAAGTTATCAAAACAAATTTTGTTATTAAAGATACATTTATTTTTGTTTCTCTAATTTTTTATACTTAATTAAATCTACAATTTGAATGAAACCTACTTATGCATTCTAGAACATTTAACAAGTGTCTTGATGCAGATTTTGTACATGTTACTGAAAGGAATATTTAGAGTTCATCAGAGTTAATACTTTGATTATAATCATGGATATTTATAGATTTCATGAGCCCATAAGGACATCTAAAGTGACTGTGTGGAATAATGTCATTTTATTTTAAAGTCTCTAAATGTGAAAATTGTTATTAAGGCATAGATCATAGAGAAAGATCATAGTGATTATAACAATAATGACAAAGACATGGAGTCTTTTAATTCATATATGTGTAAGGAAAAAGAAAAAAATAATTTGAAGTCTCTTATCGTTAGGGAACTGAATTCACTAACAACAAAAGAGAAATGTGCTCCATCGACTAATATTATCATAACACAATCATATGACCATTAAATTTACCTATTGTTTCAACAATATAATATAAAAAAAAAATTAAAGATGAAAAATATATTTTTTTTGCTTCTATAAGTACTGAATTTAGTTAGAATGCTTTTTAATATACACTTTGTTTATTATGTATATGGCATGTATAATATAAATTCATGTAAATATAAGATGACTCTAAAACCAATTAGATGAAATTTTGAAAAGGCTTATTAAATGAAACCATAATCACTACCAATTTTGGGTAGTCTGTTGGACCTGGGTACAAATCCACACTAGTCTTTGCATACTCTCTACAAGTACTTTGGGAGTTTGATGTATCTTAAATTAGGCATCACCCTGATTGTTATATCTTCCTTTGTGGAGGCTACAACTATCATACTGAAGAATATAAGTTACACTTAAAGGGATGTAAGTTTCTATTTTCTAAAGAGAGCTTTTATAAAATGATAGAGTGTAAATTAACAGTTGTACCTCACTCGAAACCTATCACCATTGACCCTATCTCATCTTTTGTGCAACAAGTATTAAGCCACAATAATATGATAAATTATATATATATATATATATATATATATTATCATATATATTAGTATAATAATTTTATATATTAAAATAGTGATAATTTAATAATTATATATATTATATGCATGTCATTCACTGCACGTATGATTTATAACACCTATCCTATGCAACTGCTAAGTGTCCATCTATGTGGTGGTGATGATGATGATGATTATGATGATGATGATGATGATGATGATGATGAAATATTGTGAACATGGAGTTAATAAAACTAAAGCAAAATAAAACACCCATTGTCTTCTTTATCTAATTTTTCAGTGTAAGATGATGGATAAATATCAATTTTAGTTCAGAAAGAATTTGAATATATGCTATTATAATACCATCAAAACCATCATATCAACATCTACCTAAATCAAACCACTTTAGTCAAGAGCATGGCCTTTTCAAGACAAATTGTTGTCTACCATTAGGTACTATAATTTGACTGTGTTTTCCCATACTTAGCCAAATTTTCAATGTGGAAAGAAGTGCCAAGTAATAAATTTATGGTAACATATATCACATGTGTGGATGTTTCAAGAGAATGTGATCATATGGGTTTGTTCAATTTTATACCTAGTTTATTTTCACTAGTTTCTAAATCATACAATGAAGCATGTCAAAAGATATGCATGAGAAAAGTTGGCCTTCTAGGTAGGTCTAAGCATAGTTGGCTCTATGGAAAAAAAATTGAGTGAGCATGTTGATGATGGCATATCTCACACAGGTGTGGGTTCTAAGAAAATATTGTTATATAGATAGATTCTCTTATGTAAGGAGATCATATGGTCTAAATTTGAGATCATGCATCTAAGCATAGAAGAAGTTATTGAGGTTCAAAAATGGATACTCAGGTAGATAAGAAAGGTTTCTATAGTCAAATATGTAAGAGGTAAAGTTCGATCAAGACTTAAGGACATCGATGGAGCATGTTTGCTTCAAGACATCAGGAAGCAATGAGATGGCAAGAAGTGCATATTATTTAATAACTAAGTAAATTTGAAGGATAAGGATCCAATGGTGAGCAAGTGTTCGTACCAATTGATCAAATGGTGAGAATTGATATTTAAAGACCTGGTTAATCTAGAGAGATCAATAGTGAATATTGAGTCAAAGTTTCCAGATTATACGAAATGAGGTCAACTATCAGATGTTTAACATTTTAGAATTGGTGCCTATGAATTAAAGTTTAGATAAGATCAATGGTACATAATTTATTTGATCAGAGAAGACATGAGATGTGAGTAAAGTGGTCGAAGTTCAACTGTGACCATTATCATTTAAATATTCAAATTTAACATGGGAAAAATTAGTGTCTGGTCTTTGGGCCATATCTTTCAATATAGATAGAATTTTCTTATGATGTAAAAGAAAAAGATGAAGAAGACTCCATGGTGCATCTAATGAACCTAATTTGAATATATGTAAATGTGTATAGTCAAAAATATTATGGTTTAAAGTTGACTGTGTGTTTGTGCTTATTCTGCAAGTGACCAAAGAGATTTATTCAAGTTTGTTTTGATGTTGTTTCAATATCTCTTGATGAATTGGCTATTTGGAGGGTGTTTTAGACTCTATGAGAATGATCTATGTGTATTTTTAAGGTTTAACCAATTGTATGCAGTATGAATAATGGTTTATAAGGTGATTGTGTGTTCATTCATAATGATTATATACACAAAATGTTGTTTGAGCGAATTGTGCTTTAGCAAAAGAGTGTTTTGGTGACTATGAGAACTTGAAGATGTCTAAGGAGACATAAGGAGTGGACCCATGTGTTTTTAAGTGGTCTTATGTTCTTGTCTTGCTTGATAATCTGATAAATGGGTGAATAGGTCTTTATGAGACATATAAGAGCTACAAGGGTCTTATTAAAAGGTGTAGTTATTTAAGGGTGACCCATAGATGTGATAGTTAACCTATGAAGATTATATTGAGATATGTATTCATGTGAGAGATGCCTTAAGGGTTAAGGCATGCATAATGGCTGACCAAGGTAGTGATTATCATGATTACTCTATTAATAGTGGAACCAAATGTGTTGGTTTCTATACTTTGTGAGAGAGACTTGGGAGAGTTTTGAGAGAGGATTGTGTGTGTGAATTATGGATTGAATGAGGGGTAGATTTCCCTGAGTATGATTTGAAGATTATAACATATTGAGGACTATTTTTATGACATGTTGATCATAGTTCTATTGGAAAAATAGTGTGCTTATTGTTTGAGTGTGAACAAAGGTGAAGAGTGATAATCAGAGGTCCATCATCAGGTGTTAAAGACATCAATGCAAAGGTGGATGTGTTCATATGTGTTGTTATGGAAGCTCAATATTTATGGTGATTACATCCTCTTTGCAAGGTAAAACTTGCTAAAAGTCTAGTTGTTATTGTAACTCAGCTAGATAGGTGTGGTAACTCCTTATGGGATTGCAATCTCACTAAAATCAAGAATGCTAGTTCTTTGATCATTTGTAGATGGTCTAAATTAGTTCTTGTTATTATAGGATAGTATTCCAATTTTATTTTCTAGTGGATTTTATTTCCTAAGAGGGTTTCTCACATATGTCATGTGTTATGCGATTGATCTTACATTATCTCTCTTGCTCATTACTATGAATGATGTGTATGATTAATGAATGATTGTGGTAACTAATTAAGTGTTTGTAAAGATTAGAATTAAATTTGGATTATTTGAGCTCACTAATTCACCCCCCCCCTCTCAGTGATTGTACCTCTAATAATTGGTATCAGAGCAGGTCCTTAGGTAATGGTTTAATAGCTTGAAGGTGATCTACAGTACAATATGGGTAGTTATCAAGGAGGCTTCTCTATTGAGCAAGAATTAATGTTCAATGGATCCAATTATGTTTTTTAAGTGTAAGGATGAGAACATATATTATGTCCTTAAGGTTTAATGTATGGCAATCTATTCTGGATGGTTATGTTGCTCCTATTAGTCCTCCATCTAGTATTGTAGATAAGAAGTTGTTTGAGAGCAATTTTAAGGTGATGAATGCTATCACTTGTGGTCTTTTACAGATTGAATAAACCAAGGTAATCCATTGTACACCTACTAAAGAGATAAGGGACAAAATGTAGATCATTTTTGAAGGAGATTCAAAGGTCAAGCTCGTTAAGTTTTAGAATCACAGAAGGAAATTTGAAAGTCTCAAGATGAAGGAAGAATATTATATGGAATCCTTTCTATAGAGATTTGATGATACTGTGAACATCATCAGAGGTCTTGGAGAGAATCTTGAAGAGGATATTTTAGTCTAAAGGTATCAAGATCTTTATCTCTCAAGTTTGATCTAAAGTATCTGCTATAGAAGAGAGTCATGATCTTACTCAGTTGAAGATGGATCAATTTCATGGCACCCTTATTAAATATGAGATGATAATAAATGATTATCTACCACCAAATAAGGAAGCTACATTCAAGATAGAGATTAAACCTATTAATAATTTCCAAGGCTTAGGGAAGTATAAGGATAAACTACCCTTCAAATGTTTCAATTATAGAGAGATAAGAAATTTTGCTTGTAAGTACCCTCATAAGAATGAGAATAAAGATGATGAAGAGCATGGTGAAGGCCAAGATGATGGCAAGAAGACATACAAAAAGAAAGGATTTAGAAAGTTCAAAAACAAGAAGAGTCTCTATGTTAAAGAAGATTGTAGCTCATCAGATGAGAATCAAGACATTGACTCAGAATATGATAATGAAGATGATGGTCCTATTGAAGATGAAGCTCTGTTCATGTCTGAGGAAGGAAGTTGCTCACATTATAAGGTGTCTACTTGGAGTGATTTATATGATGATGAAGATGATGTGGACTGTGATACTGTATAATGCTCTTGAAGAACTGAAGATTAAAAAGAAGATCAATAAGAAGATGAAATCTAAACTCAAGGACTATGAGGAGAAATTTAGTGTGTATGAGGCAATATTGAATGAAGACACCAAGGATCATGAAGATATGATCAAGAATATCAATTTTCAATTAAAAATTCTATCTACAAGCCTAAAATCTAAAGAAGATGAATGTTCAGGGTATGTTAATGAAAATGAGTCTTTGAAATCTGAGCTAGAAAAGATAGCTAGTAAGGTAAAGACATTTGTGAGATTTGAAAAGAGCTCATGTGATCTCTAAATGGTTAAAATCATGCTTGTGATATAACTTGTCTTGGATGTGAAAAAGAATAAAATAATGTAAACCAAGACAAGATGAAGATTACTTGTGCACAAGGACAATCATCCTTTAAAGACAAATCATCAAACAAGGACTAAAGGTATTAGTAGAATGAAGACAAACTAGATCAGACAGCCAAATACCATGAGGTATGCAAGATTCAATGGTTACTATTGCAAATGTAATAAATTTGGTCATAGGGCTAGAGAATGCAAGAGACCTATTAGAAATGAATTTACATGGGATTATGATGGGGGTCATCAGTCAAAAGGTGTGAATAGAGTTAAGTGTTTTAATTCTCATGACAAAGGACATGTTGAAAAATTTTGTCCAAATAAGTTAAGGCAAGATACATTTCTTTTAAAAGGTATGATGTGTTACAATTGTGATTAGAGAGGTCACATTTCTAGGTTCTACAAGCAAAGGTCTATAAGTTAGAATAGGTTTAATCAGGCTCCTAGAGTGCAAGGAAGAAGGTATGTTAACATATGGAAGCCAAAGGTGAAAATTGTGAGTCATGATGAGACTACAAGTCTAAGTAATCTATTTGATATGGTGGAGAATGCTTCAGAAGTTGAAGAGTGCCAAGAGCTCTCATTATCTACTCATGTTGTTAGTGAAGAGACCAAGCTCAAAGAGAAAACCAAGATACTAGTTGAGGCTAGTCTTGAGGTATGCATGGATCCAATTGAACATCTTGTTATTACTAAGCATGTATGATGTAAATAACATCAATTGTTTGTGCTTAATTATGAGGTTCCAAACTACAAAGTAGATTATTCAGATGAAAAGGTATGTCATGAATCTTTGTTGTCTCCATGTATTATCAATCCAATTCTGAAAAAAAGGGTAATGTTGTAGTGGTTAAGCATGTTTCTTCTCTTAATCCTAAGAATAAGAAGAAGAACTACAAGTATCAGATGACTAAGGAGGAGAAGGAATATGAGGAGTTTTGGGTAACTCTTGGTTTCACACCATGATAGAGCATTGTGGTGTAAAGGATGTCTCTGCCTATGCTTCTTAAGAGACATATTTCTTGTGGAGAATCAAGTTTTTGGGCTCAAGATCATATTTCTAATCTATACATAGAATTGTGTTGATCTTATCAGGTCATTGGTTAAGGGGGAACAACTTCATGAGTTTGATCCATTCGTTTGTAAAGGAACTATAGTACAGTGTTATAATGGGTGGATCCAAGTGGCTTAATGATATTAATGCAAATTTAAAGAATATTTTGATGCTTAGAAAGGTTTATACACTTATTTTTTATGTGCTCCAAGTGCTTTTGTGGTCTAAAGGTATGTTTGTGCCAATTGAATATTTTTTATTGCTCTTAGTTTTCTCAATTTTTGGCTTAAGGGCAAGTAGGCCTAAAATGGGTTATAGGATGTATGGGTTCTAAAAAGTGTGGAAGCTCAAATCTTGGTCTAGAATTGAGTGATAGGAGTCTCCAAGTGTGTAATAAGTTTCATAAGTTAACGTTGACTGGAAGGTGTTGTGTTGACCTTATTTGTGTTAAGATTTTAGGGTTTTGGGCTATACTAGAAAATTGTTCTTCCTTATGAGTTGATTTTTGAGGCTTCTCAATAGGTTGAATGGGCTAAATTTGTTTTCAAATCAAGGTTCATAAAGATTTTAAGGTTTGTGGTTCTCAAGTTATTCAATCTTTTGTCAAGTTGGAGACCTAATTGGGTAGTTAGTTTATGAAGAAAGTATGTTTTAGAGGATGAGTATGATAATTAAAATTGGTGTGTTTGAGGGGGAATATGATAATGCTCTATATATGAATTTTTAGGTCCTAAAGATGTGTCTACTAAAAATTGTGGGCTCTACAAGTTCCAGTAGCTTGAGAGAGAAGGCTAGTTCGCATATATGGTGGTTCTTCATGGTGTGTGGAGATATGAAGATGCTTAGAAGGTTTAATTTCTAAAAGTTATTAGTGGGAGTCCCTCTTATATGTTTTTTTATGTATTCCATTAGATTTATGTCATTTTTTGTGTTCTTTCTTCATTTACTGCAGTGTTTGATTGAAGAGAGTGTTGGCATGGAGCAAGAGGAAGTTTGTCAAAAAAAGAAAAGGTAGGCTCAAGGTAAAGGGGAGTTTATATCATGTTTCTAAGATGGTAATTTCCTATTTATAGTTTTTTTAGGTCCTCAAGATCATTTTGTGCCCAATTTTTCATTGTGTTAAAGAGGGAGAAAGTTCCTATTATGGGAGTGCTTGAAGAGAGAGAAGGTGAGTTGTATATTTCTATATATGATGATTGTTGACATAAATTAAAAAGGGGGGGATTATTAGAGTATTTTAAATGATTTAATGGTGATGTCATGGAGGTTTCTTGGTGAATGGATGAAGTGATTTGATAATCTCTATGGCAATGATAAAGCGTGCAATATGTTTGTCCTAGTGTGCTTGAAGTATGATTGGTTGATCTTCTATTTTGGCATGGTTAGAGATGTTCAAGGATGATTATGGAATATTTAACATGTGTAAAATGTCCCTAAGATTTTTTATAATATTTTATTTCTTATGTGCATGAGTGTATTTCATCTGGTTGATCATTGTTATCATCTAGACATTTTAGGTCTAGTGGCAAAAAATTTGAGTAGGCAGTTTGATGACATCACCATTACCACATAGCAACAAGTCAAGGGGAGTTGGTTATATGGTTATTATCACATTAGTCCTTATTTTTTATGTGTTATATCTCAATTCATGTAATGAATCATGGTCAAATATGTAAGGATGCAAAGTTGGCTACTAAGACAGAATTTACTTTGTTCCCATACTTAGCCAAATTTGTAAAAGGGCTCAAGTAGAGCTAAGTAAGCATGTTGATGAGGTTATAATTCACATGATTTGAGGTTATATGACAAAATTATCATATGGTTTTATTTATTTTAGTGCCTAGTTTCTATGCGCTAATTCTCAAATCATATAACTAAGCATGATAAAAGATATGCATGTGCAAAGTTGGACTCCCAGATAGTTTGACTATGTTTTCTCATACTTAGCCAAATTTTCAATGTGGTAAGAAAATTCAAGTAATAATTTTGATGGTATCATATCTCACACATGTGGATGTTTCAAGAGAAGGTGATCATATGGGTTTGTTCAGTTTTGTATCTAGTTTATTTGCACTAATTTTTAGATCATGTGATAAGTGCATCAAATTATATGCATGAATAAAGTTGCCCTTCCAAGTAGGTCCAGGAATAGTTGGATATGTGGAAGAAAATTATGAGTGAGCATATTGATGATGGAATATCTTACACATTTGTGGGTTCCTAAAGCAAATCATTATATGGACGAATTTTCATATGTAAGGAGATCATATGGTCCAAATTTGAAATCATGTATCTAAGCACAGAAGAATTTATTAAGGTTTAAAAATGGCTACTTAGGTAGATAATTAAGGTTTCCATAGTCAAATATGCAAGAGGTAAAGTTTAATCAAGTCTCAAGGATATTGACACAGCGTGTTTGCTCCAAGATGTCAGGAAATAGTGAGATGGAAAGAAGTACATGTTGTTTAATGACTAATAAAAGGTAGAGGATAAGGATCTAATTGTGAGTGGGTATTCATATAGATTTATCAAATGCTGAGCATTGATATTTAAAGACATGGTTGATCCATAGAGATTGATGGTGCGTATTGAGTCAAAGTTTCCAAATTGCATGAGATGAGGTCAACTATCAGATGTTTAATGTTTGACCATTAGTGCCTATGCATTAAAGTTCAGACAAGATCAATGGTGTGTAATTGATCTGAATAGTGATAACATGTGATGTGAGTAAAGTGGTTAAATTTTAATTGTGATCGTTGTCATTTAAAGATTCAAATTTAATAAGGGAAAAACCAATGTCTAATATTTGGGCCATATCTTTTGATTTAGATAGAATTTGCTCATCCTGTAAAAATAAAAGATAAAGAGGACTCCATGGTACATTTAATGAACCTAATTTAAAGATCTGAAAGTGTGTACATTCAAAAATACTATGGTTCAAATTTTATTGTGTGTTCATGCTTATTCTGCAAGTGACTCAAGAGATTTATTTGAGCTTATTTTGATGTTGTTTTGATATTTCTTAATGAACTAGCTATTGGGGAGTGTTTTAGACTCCATGAGGATGCTTTGTGTATTTTGAATGTTTGACCAATTGTATGTAGTATGAACAATGGTTTAGAAGGTGATTGTGTGTTTGTTCATAATGACTATGTACAGAATGTTATTTGAGTGAATTATGCTTTAGCAGAAGAGTGTTTTCATGACTATGAGCATTTGAGGATGTCTAAGGAGACATAAGGAGTGTAACCATGTGTTTATAAGTGGTCCTATGTTCTTATCTTGCTTGATAATGTGATAAATAGGTGACTAGGTCTCCATGAGACCTATAAGAGCTACAATGGCCTTATTAAAAGGTGTGGTTGCTTAAGGGTGACCCATAGATGTGATGGCTGACCTATGAATATTGTATTGAGATATGTCTTCATTTGAGAGATGCCTTAAGGGTTAAGGTGTGCGTAATGGTTGACCAAGGTAGTGATTATCATGATTGATCTATAAATAGTAGAACCAAATGTGTTAGTTTCTCGACTTTGTGAGAGAGACTTGGGAGAGTTTTAAGAGAGGCTTGTGTGTGTGAATTATGGAGTGAAGGAGGGGTAGAGTTCCTTAAGGATGATTTGAATATTATAATATATTAAGGACTATTTTTATGACATGTTGGTCATAATTCTATTGGAAAAATAGTGCACTTGTTGTTTGAGTGTGAGTGAAGGTGAAGAGTGATAATCAGAGGTCCATCATTAGGTGTTGAAAACATATATGCAAAGGTGGATGTGTTCATAGGTGTTTTTATGGAAGCTCAGCATCTAAAGTGGTTTTAGCTTCCTTACAAGGTAAAACTTTCTAAAAGTCTAGTTATTGTTGCAGTTTAGCTAAACAAGTGTGGTATCTCCTTGTGGGATTACAATCTCACTAAAATCAAAAATGGTAGTTCCTTGATCATTTGTAGATGGTATAAATTAGTTATTTTTATTATAGGATAGTAGTTCAATTGTAAGTTTTAGTGGGTTTTATTCCATAAAAGGGTTTCCCACATATGTCATGTGTTATGTGATTAATCTTGCATTGTCTCTCTTGCTCATTGATATGAATGATGTGTATGTTTAATGAATGATTTTGGTAACTGATTAAGTGTTTGTAAAGATCAGAATTGAATTTGGATTATTTAGGCTCATTGATTCACCCCCCCCATCTCAGTGATTTTCCCTCTAACAATCAAGTATTTAACATGTTTCTATAGAGTATGGACATTCTTCTCACATGGTCCTCAGTCATGTTTGCACATTTTTAAGTCAAAGATTAAGCAAAACTTTCTCATCTTACTAGTGGAAAACTATATCACAGTCTATAGACAAGGTTCCCTTAGTAGTGGAGTTCCTTTTCTTATTTTTGCTTTCATATCAAAGGTGCATTGATTTTTCATGCTTCTCATGGTCATGGTGATAAGATTTTGTTTCAAATATTAGTCTCAAAACTAGCACTTGGTGAAACACAGTCAAGAAACATGTCATAGTTATCTCTCCTACAATATTCACGTACAGGCAAGTAAAAGGAGATTTGTAGAGTCATAATGATCAGACATGAAGGTTTCAAGGTGGTTAGAGGTATATTTAGGTGAAAAAAACATATTTGTGTTATCCAATATGGTTTGTGACAACCAATTCTCTAATATACATAGTTTTGAGCCTAATGACCACTTATAGGTAGCTCCACAGAGATTTGAGGATGATGAGATGAAGGTATTGAATCTTCTTGAGACCATCATTGAGGTTTAAAAGCATTAAAAGTGTTAATATTAACAATGGTAGAGTCATAAGGTGGAAAACAGACTTGAATCCTAGCCCTCAAATTGAAAAATTTACATTTGGGACAAATTACCTCAATTTCTCTGAATCAAGGTTTTGTCCATACTTGATGCCATCTTATAGTGGAATGACATGAGGTCCATATAAGTATGGTGATTTCAATATTATAGCCCCATGATAGGGGCAATGCCTTGTAAAATAAAATGGTTGTTTGGTCAAATGAGTATTGTGTAATCAAGGCTCCAATTTAAGCAAAGTTTGATTGTAGATTTTTAGTGTAATCTATAGTATTTGTGAAGTTCAAATGGTCTTTCAATGTCACATGACACTTTGGTTACACCCCTCAAGATAAGTGATTGTATTTGAGTAAGATATGATTTATAAATTCAATGAGAAATCTAGTGGATTGGAGAACCATGATTTGGCATAGGTAAACACCTATATGGGTCCCTTTTTGTTCTCAAAAGGACATCTATAGGCTGAGTGTGGACTGATAACATATTAGAGATTGGCAGTTTGACTTTTGGTTTAGCCATAGGCATGGTATGAATGTGTTTGATTATTATATGAGCTTACATACTCTAAGAATATTCTAATTCATTGAAAACCAGTGCTAAATCATGAAAATCACCTATAGGGGTCCCTTTGCCCTCAAAAGGGCCACCTATAGTCTTAATGTACGCACCTAAGATTGATGATGAGAAATTAGAGGTTGAAAACCCTATAGACATAGACATTTACCCAAATGGAATTGATCCAATGATATCATAAGTATCTTGGAGTGTTAAATATGATGTTCAAGGGTTGAAAGTCACCTACAAGGGTCTCTATGGTCTAAGGATTGCCACCTACAGTCAGCACAGTACACAGACCAATTCATGCATATGGAGAGAGATGTGAGTTGAGAGGGTTAGAAAAGAAGTAGGGTTTTGATAATGTTTTAAATCACCTTCATAGTGTTTTAATAATGAGGTCTTTAGACCAAAGAAAAAATGTAGGGGAAAAGGTGAGCCAAGCAAGTCCAACCCTGCATATAGAAAACCATGCACAGTCATCAACTTGAGAAGCCTATATTGAAGTTTTTGAACAGTTAAAGGGTCTATTGGTATGATCAAACTATGAGACTTGGTAAAAATGGTCACTATGACCTAATGAATCCCTCCATGACTTCAAAATGGTTGAATAGATAGGGGATATGCCCTCTGTTCTATCTCAAATAGAGGGCACTCCTAGGTAGTCTAGACTGCAAATTTGGAATGAAGGTGGTAAGAGAATGAGTTATGACTCTTGGAATACTACAATAAGGGTGTGGGTAATTGCTTTGGTCATGAAAAAACATAAAGGAGGCCCTACATTACTGAGAAACCACTCAAAGGTGGTTATAAGCCATGAACACAAGTCAAGCCTATTAGGCTAGATTAGGCCTAAAGCCCTAATGAGATCTAGCCACCACTTATAGGGACATATGACCATTAAAACCTATTTTATGACTATAAAATCTAGATATGAAATGATTTATATCCATTGGTTTTCATATATATCACACAAGTTGGTCATTTTTGACCCAATTCCATCACAAGGTATGTAGAATACACTCTCAAGCTCGATAGGCCATCTTTGAAGGCTCACACCCCTACGGACATGTTGCATGGTGACCCAAGGAATTGGGGAAATTTTAGGAGGGCCCTGATCTTACAATTTTTGTAATTTTTTGGGAGGTTGGACATCATGATTTTATGAACAATCCTTAAGATTCTAAACCCTCTAAAATCCTCCTAAACCCTTAGTTTTGACCTGATGGAGAAGATGAGAAATAAGATGAATCTAAATGGGGTACTTTATTAATAAAAGTGTTCTTTCCTTATATAAGCCTCTTGTAGTCTCCTCCCCATCTAGTTGGTCTTTACCCTACTTATACAAACAGGGTGAAAATAGGGTTTCTTATAGGATTTTATGCATTTTATAGGTGCAGAGGAGAGTTAAAGGATGAGGATCATTGAGAGAGGTCAATTAGGGCCTATTATAACTCTCTATGTCCATTTATCACTTTAGATAAGTACATAAGCATCTCTGCTAAGTCATTCATCGTAGGTAGTCTTTGGCAAACAATGGAATTAAAGAGTGAATGCCAAGTGAGAAGATGAGAATTTCAATTGGGGGTCCTTGTATGGTGTGATTCATGGAATGTAAGGTAAGGGGACTCAATAAATGTGTCATATCATCCCTTCCATGTATTTTATTAAGAAATTTAAGATCATTTGGGTGACAAATGTGAAGATAGACCTATAAGGCTAGTGATGGTGACTGCAGATGGTGAGAACAAGTGTCTAGAAGAAGACCAATGGTTAGGAAAGAATTTGATGACTATTGAAGATTGTTTTTAACCCATCCTTTATATTTCACATGTTTTAAATCTCCCCATTCTGGTTTCAAGCACTTAAAAGAGGCCTAATCATGAGGGCAATTTCAAGAAGGCATTTGAAAGTCTCTACACCAAGTTTGGAGAGTTGTCATGCTTCAAGTGGAAATTTTTCCAAGAGGACCTAAAAAAAAATATATTATTCACCTCATACTTATAAAATTTAACTATTTTTTATGCCTTGACATGTGGCATTGTGACCCTTGAGCTCTAAATTCCTCTCACTCTTCTCACATTCTATAAATACAAGCCATTTTAGCTCTTGTATGAGAATTCCACACCTGGTATGGAGAAGCCCTACTAGTTTGATATTATAATTTGCCTTTTAAATATGATAAATAATATAATTTTGAGTTCACAAACTATCTTTTCTAAGTATGTGAAGTGATGTATAGTGAAAATTCAAGTGATTGATATCTATCATTGCTTTCTCTCAATCCTTGCATGTTTGATGCAAGTTGTTCCACTCTAACAGGTCACATGAAGTGTTTTCAAGTGTATGGTTATATTTTAAAGTGTGAAATCAGCCTTAGTGTCTAAAACTAATCTTTGGTTCACTTACCTTAAGTATTTTCATGTATATCACCTCCATGTTTGAAATACTAATGCTAGAGCAATTCAGGATTTTAAGACTAGTGTTGTGAATCATGTCTCTTAGTGCACTTGTATGGTAGTAATGTGGAGATATTTCTAGTATATCACCCCCTTAGATTATCTTTCATGATTAATTTTATCCCTTTCCATCCAATCAATCAGTTAGTGTAGGTGATAAGTACTTATAGATCAATCTAGGGAGCTAGCCCTTAAACCTAGAGGTTTACCTCTACTATAGGCAACCCACAGGCCTAGAGGTATTACAATGTTTTCAAAATATTATATTAGGCTTAAAAAACCTCCTCTAGGGTGAGATATTTGGTGACAATAGGTTTCAATCCCAATGGTAATGTCAAAATGTAGAATAGTATTATGAAATAAGTTAGTTCATGCATTTAAGACATAAAACAAATGACAAAGCATAAATAACTAGCATGTTAGGCCTACTTCCTCAAGGGGAATGGATCAATGGAGTCAAGAAACTTAAATAAGAAAACATGTACAATGTCTTACCCAAGTGGCCTTCCTCTAAGATCAGTCCATTAATCATGTTTGTGCCTGGATTTGGTGTTCCAAGTCTTTGTCAATGTGGTAGCACAAGTGTCTCCATACATCTCTCCTTCCACCAATGGCTTTGGCTCTTGATTTTATCAATTTTGAAGGGATGAGTGAAGCTCTCTATATATATTTTTGCATAGTTTTTCTACACCAAAAAGAGCTTAAAGGTTATGGCCACGGCTCATGTATTTAGAACTTTTCAAAAAAGAGCTTATTGATTTATGGCCCTCCATCTCAAGATAGAGATAAAGGGTCACAAATCTATTCAACTTTAGAGGGACAATCAATAAATATGGCAATCAATATTTGGAATAATGGAGCATTAACAAGGCATGGGTAGTCTTAATCTTGATATTCATCTCCATTAGTGCTTTATGGATGACACCCCTGTGATGATGTTATGGGTGATGTCATGGCCTAGATATTTTGAATTATGAATTTCCAATAATAGATATTCAATAACTTTCCATAGATTTCTCACTTAAGTTATTAATATAATTCACTTTACTTAATATTTTTACTTATTTTTTGGTAATTCTTGGAAATTTGTTGCATGTGTTAATCAAAATGATATAAAATGTAAATTTACTTAGTCATAATTTGACTAGAGTTAAATTAGAGAAAGGTGTCAAGTGCATACATGGTAATACCCTAATTAAGGTAGTATAGATGTGAATCAGCACATGCACATGATGTATGCAGATGAATTAGAGGATTTCAATGGTATAAAATGTCATAATTTGACTTGAAGTAAATTAGGAGAAGATAAATATTCCATAAAATGCATTACCCCATTAAGGATACATGGACGTGAATCGGCACATGCACGTGATGTGTGTGACCAAATTATAGTGTTTTGGTGATTTTGGTCTAGTTTGTGTGTTATTACAGAAATCATTCAGAATTAAAATCTTGGCATGATAGTGGTATGAATTATATGTCTATAACTATTGTACTTATTTTCCACATATTGCATAATTCACACACAAGCCAACATATAGGGGAGAAATACATCAGCCTGAGTCCCTCTTCAAAGTATTGGCTATGTAAATAATGTTCATTAATAGAGGGGTCTCTAGGGTTAGCTTGACACCATGTACCCACTAACCCATTTTTCCCAAGGTCATTATGAAGATGAAAAATTAGTGTTTTACAATTTCATAAGGATCAACAATCCATGACCTAGATTTGAATGCACTCAAATGAAAGTGAAGACAAACCCATAAGCATCCAGGTGGTCACATCCTTTTCCATTAGGTATTTTGTACAGGACACCTATGTCAAGTTCACATACTAGCTTCGATGCAATCATCCTAGGGTGATTCTAGTGTCTATGGATCTAGAGGCAACTAATCTAGAATTTGGTGACTATTCTAGAATCTTATTCCAATCTACTTCCTACCTATTCTAGATCCAGAACTATGTCAACATTAGAACCAACTAAATACATTATTTCTTTGTCTTTTCTATAGCTAGCATAGTTGTACTTACTATTTTAGCCTATCTTAGTTTAATGAATTTAGTATATGTTATATATGAGTTTAGAATTTAATTGGCCTATTGTAATTAGGATCATCACCCTTGTGCATTGTCATTTCTATATTTTTTACCTGTCTACCCAAGTAGTATCATTATCTAAATTTAGGGTTAAACAGAGAGATAAAAAATATATAGTGAATTATCTTTGTCCATAAGGCTATGGTTACAAAGATGAAGCTTTTTTTTTGTAATTTTTCTAATTTTAAGATACTTCGGTCTGTATAATGGTTATCGGGATTGACATTTTACATAAAACTATAAGGCTTATTATGTTAGTTTTGAAAAATCCCCCAAGCCTAATTTTATGTTGTGTATGGAAATTCATAGCTTAACCAAATAAATTCTTTCCAAATAATTATGATGTGAGGTTAGAATCTATGGGATACATGATACCCTCAAAATTAAATATGGCATTCAACCATTTTATAGGAACCTCAAAATTAATTCACTCATGGAAGTATTTTTGGAAGGATTTTGGTGTACTTCACACTACCCTAAAGCAAAAAAATTATAGTAATAACCCTTTTAATTTATTTATGTTGTTTTTGTGTTGCACACTGAGAAAGGTAGAAGATGTCTTGAGAATCATGGCTTATATATGGTTTTGGTGGTTTAGTGTATCAATTTCTCAACTAGAGTGACAAGTATTAACCCCATTATTGAAAAAAGATGAAATTTCTAGAAAAGGTTCCTTCGCTGAGGTTGGAAGTTCATCAAAGTCAAAGAGAAGGTCATTCTTTTATATGTTATATTCTCTTACATAACTAAAAGGACTTACATCCTTACTCCATTCAATAACTCACCTATAAGCTTTATCTTTGTCTACTGAAGTGACAAGTATTAACCCTGGTATCGAAAAAAGATAAAATGTCTATAAAATTTTCTTTGGTTGAGGTTGAGAGTTAATTAATGTTGAAGAGAAGGTCACTCTTTTGTATGTTATACTCTTATGATAACTAAAATGAATTCCATCCTCACTTCATTCAATAATTCACTTGTAAGATCCATCTTTGTGTAAGAGTTGACATATATATGCTCCTACATGTCCCAGAACAAGGGAGACATTGTCACATATAATACATGTGATGATGAGGTGTTTGCATCTTAATAATGACTCCCATTTTATTGTAGTGAGAAGAATTTTGAGCTTAAAATGACTCCATGTAGAGAATGGATTAGGTGTGATGTAGAGTTTATAATGAGAGACCATTGATTATTTGATGAGATCAAAGCTAGAGATGAGAATGTAGTGCCTGCAACCCGTAATACTCTGATATGATTACCCCACAGTCCTTAGTTTTCATCTGTCCAACTTTTTGAAATATTTGATATTCACAGTAACATGGCACATGCTCTAACTCCTACTTTATAATGTCATTGATGCCATTAATTAGAACATATAGTTGTGAGCTTTTTTTTAATTACTTGGATTTAACAGATCTTGCAATGCCATCCACATGGAAACAAAGGACGCATAAATTATGTCTTATTTTTTAAATAATTTTCAAGTTTCCTCAGAGTAGATCAAATTTATGATTGATGTTGTATTTTTCTTTAAAATATAAATTTCATTAATATGGTCTAATATTTTAATATTTTGTGTGTATATTTTATAAATTATTTTTGTGTAAAGCAAGTGTGAGGGGACAAATTTGGTAATATTTTGACATATATCTAGAAGGTTTGATTAAAAAAATTTCCATATTGAAGAGAAAACAAGGAAATAATGTTATGGGGTGGATATGATGAATGAACAACATGAGTCCACTCAATAAAAAATAGTTTAGCATTTAAGAACAACACTATAATGCATCCTTTTTTTAATGTGATGGAGGGGTGGGTCATTTAAATCACTTAACTTGTCTTATCCCACAAGAATTGTAGACTAAGATTATTCTAGCCAAATAATATCTACTATATGCACTCAATTTTATTTTTCTAGTCTTCCTCACATTATTCATAAGATTATGCTTTGTATTAAAGACCTTGAATCTATATATATAGGAAATGGTTCCATCAGTGTACTTTTGTTAGCATAGTTTCCTAGAATTTCACCAGAACATGATAATTATAGGGATAACTTGCACAGTGGAGAGCATAATAGGCAAAAGAGAGACACAAAATTGTATAGACCACATTCAACCTATTGAATTAGAAAGAAATTAGGTTGCATCGTCTATATAATAGAACAAGACCATTATTCACATTGCATCATATTATAGAATAAAGTAAAATAAAGTACTTAACTACACATGCACCATACATAAAATAACATATAGGAAAAGCATGATAGGCTAATTTTAATTAATCTCTATCAACACATCGAACTAGATTCTATTACATAGAAGTACTATTTATATTTTTTTACAATCTTGATGTCTCTTCACCTGCCAACCTTTCGAGAACCAAAATGAGAAACTTTTCACATTCTCCAATTATCCTTTTAGACTTTCAAGGTAGAATAGTACAAAACTACACAAAAGACAAAATCAAACACTTTTCACATATGTTTATCTTACATAATTCACAGTTTTAGCAAGCTCCATTCTACGTCCAACACTTTCTCAGACTTAAATATTTGTCTCATCTTGAAATAAAGGTGCAAGTTGAGTTGAAGTGAACTGAAAATATAATTCCTAAATATAAGTTGCATTAATCAATCTAGGTGTCATTTGTTGGTTTTCACCATTTGCGCACTACTTATCCACCCTTTCAGGTTTTCAACTAAGTAGCATACTAGCCTACTACCCTTTTAGGTTTTTAATAGACTAGCATAACTAGGTGGTTGCCATTTATAGGATTTCAATCAATCTGGCCTCACTCTTATTGTTTAGACTATCTAAACAAAAATGTAAATCTACTGGAAGTTGCAAAATTATAGATCATAAACCTTACTATTATGGCTAGGTGGATGGTTCATTGGAGATCTATGTAGTTTGTTGTTTATGAGTAGCTGTTAGCCCAATGGATTCTGATGTATCCACTACCAAGGGTGTCTATGAAGATTATCCATGTCTTGATCACCCTTTCCTAAATGATTTGTATAAGTTATTATAGAGGAATGAACTGTGGTTCATTTGTTATCTATGAAATTATTGGATTGACTTGAGCTAAATCTTGAGCATTCTCTAGTCAATGAGTACTTCATGTACCATTACAAGGATAATACATAGTGGTACCTAGATCATCATCATGTTATACAACTCATCATCTTATGTGATTGTAAGTAATTCCTTGGCATTAGATTGTTTTAGCTTGATGTCTAAGATGAGCTCATCTAATCTATCTATTATCCTTTGGTCTTGAATGGCTGCAAAAGTGTTGCACATTGTTTCATAATGCCATAATTGTAACTTCTGTACAACATCTCATGAATCCAGCATTTGTTTGAGTGTGTTATTCATCTTCTCTATAGTTGTCATTTAATCCTCTAGCATAGCTTTAGCTTTGTCAGTAGTATCAAAATTAGGGTACACAGTGATCAAGGATTGATTCAAATGTTGTATCCAATTGAGCATATCTCGAGTGAGCTTTTTAGTTTGTGTTGTAATAATGTCTAATATTTTCTTGTATTCCTCAAATAGTTGGAAAATGGTCTCTATTTTTGACCTAAAGGCTTATCTTTATGTACGTAGTGCCAAAACTTTTTGTGTAGCTCCCTAATTCTTTGTAAGCTCTATCAACAACACCATGAATTGTTTATCCTCTGACATAATCTGATCACCTAGTAATTTCATAACTAAGGTGGGATAGGTGTTATTGATTATCTACCTTGTATTCATCAGCCACTTCTGTACTTTAGCCTTTTTATCTTATTGCCTTAGAACTTACTGTTCCAAATCTGACGTCCTTTACATGATGGATTCCTATAAAATGGTTGTTCCTTTAATTTGTTTGGAGAGTGGTAGCTAGGTGAAATATAGTGATGTTTCCATTATAGTGGTGGAAAGTGCCATGGATGTAGTGTAAAATATCATAGGAGCTGGTGTAAATTGAGCAAGTATAAGCAAGAAGGTATTACTTTGGGTGGATGTAGTAAGGACATCCCATAGCCATTGACTAGGAAGTTGGACTACTTCTTTAGTGCTCTTAATGTGACTAGTGGATGCTACCATGGGTTGGACTTGTACATCATTAAGCTTCTTAGCCTTGGTGGATACCTCTACCTTGGCCTTATTCTCTACTTAAACATGCACTTTAGCTTCCTCTGTAGCCTTTATTTGAGATTAGACTCAGGCTTTAGCTTTGGCTTATGCGTTAGCTTTGACTTTAACTTTTGTTTTAGCCTTAGCCTTGGCTTCAACTTCAGCTTTCACCTTGGTTTCTTACTTCTTATTTTTATTTATGTAGCTTGCACTTCTTGTTATCACTTTTTCTCTTCTTCAATCTATTTCTTCTTTGCCTTTGATTCTTTAGCCTACTTGTGTGCAAGTTTAGCTTCCTCAACTTTCTTATTTTTGGCTTCAGCTTCTTTAGCTTAATTCTATGTAGCCTCTACTTCTTTATATATTTTTTTTGTTCCATGACTACATCTTGATACTTTGATGGTGGAATCTATGTACCTTGTTTTTGTGTTGGTGGTGATAGGGCTTCTTGTTTTTCTACTTCCTTGATGATTTGTTTTTATTGTCTCACCTCATGTTCAAGTATGCTCTACTTATATTATTGTTCCTCCTCTTCACCAATCATGGTTGTATCCATGGGTTCTTATTCTTCCTCAATGCTTTCATCTGATTCAATTTGTTCAAAGGCATTTACTACACTCAACTACTCTTTTTGTACTAGCTTCTTTCTTCTAGATTTGGTTGGAGGCTTGAGTGCCTTCTTTTATTTCCTTGCTCTTTGGGTTAAGGTTATTGAGTTGGTTGTGTAGTACTCTATTTACTAGGTTCACCAAAAGAAACCATCCTTTTTTGCATTGTTAGCAAGGGCTTTGCAAATGGATGTGTGCATGGTTGCCTAAACAAGATTTGTGTGGGGTTTTTTTCTACAGATAAGTCTATGGCATGCATAGAAGATGATCCTACAACTGGTTATTTTGAAAAGAGTTCAGCCTATAATTTATGTTGAGATGCTTCTTGTCCTATAGTGTCAACAATAATAAAAGTATGTGGTTAAGTGATATCAACCCAAATTTCTTGCCTTACCTAGTTGCACACTTGGTAAATATGCACTGCTTTCTAAAAGAACTCATATTATTATTTTGCCTCATAGACCTCAGTGCCAATGTCTTCTAGCATTGATTTAACTACTTATTTTTTGTCCACCCCCATCTTAGGTAGGTCATACTCGGTAACTATTTATGGGACCATGGGTGTTTAAGCCATGAATGCACCTACCAAGTTCATTTCTTTATAGAGGTGGTGAGGTTCTATGTGTAGGTGCTTTCTGATTTCCTTTCTCTAGTTGTGCTAGTTATGTAGGTTATTATGTAGGTACTTGGTTTTCCTATTATATTTGTGCTTTTAGAGGAATGGTTTATAGTGGAGGTATGGACCTGACAGCTAAGGATTTCTACCAATAGACCTCAGCTTTTTCTTCAACCATTGAAATGAATAATGGCATCAGAGTGACATTAGGGTTAGCCAACACATGTACCTTTGTTAGGATTTTATTGTATAGCTTGGTAAAAGATGCATGTTGACCTAGATATTGCATGACATCTTACAAAATTCTAGGATATGATATAATTAGTGTGAGGGATTCTAGACACCATGCATTGAACCACCCTAATTATTCATAATACTAGCTAGTTTTGGTCCATACAATTCTTGTAAAGACATTACCTAGCCAAAAATTAGCAATGGCATTCACTAGCCCTAGGGGAGACTTCCACTTAGTGAAACACAACAACAAGACCGAGAATTGATATTAAAAGGTTTGTGTAGTTCTTGCAAGTACCTTTTCGATATTGGTAATGAGTTAGATGGCTGAGAATTCAAGCCAATTGAAATCTTTAAGCTTTGTCATTCAGTAAGCAATGTCAATAATGTCTTTCATTATTTGTTTTACATGCTTTGTGATTTTCTAAAACCTCTTAGTAATACACTAGACCATGGTGTGCAATGAAGTATCTATAATTGAATCAATAGGGGTTCCTCTTCCTACCCTAGTGGTGTATTATTTTATAATATCTAAATGCAGTGGTGGTATTATAGACTTGTATTGCATTATAGATTTGCCCCGATTGGGCAAACCAGTTACTCTTGACATTGAGTGCACATTGATCCAGATGATAATGTCTTTAGCTAGATGGATAGCACCTTTATTGTACCAACTTATCAATGCCATCATGACATCATCTAACTCGCCAAAGGTAGGCAACTTGATCAACCTTTCAGTGTCAGTATCACTAAGTGGATGTTGTAGTGTTAGAGTTTTTGGTTATATTGCTAATTGGGTTTATAGAGAAAACAAAGTGGATTATACTCCATAAATGAAATTGAAAGGCTCTATATAATTTTACTTTATTTGTCAAAGTCCTAACCCTATTCCCATTTCTTCTTTTTGAGCATCAAATAGTGGGATCAATAGTTGACCTCTGCCTATGGCTAGATGAATGGACAAAGTTGATGGTTAATCTGAGAAAGTGTAAATTGTGGTGTGATTTATTTACAAATAGATAGTTGAGAGGGTGAGCACATAAATCTTGTGCTAGCTATAAAATGTAATAGTTGTTCGTTATCCATGTGCCTTTATTTTATATCTATTTGGCACCCATATTCATATTATTACCTCCTTTAAATTCATTAACTGCATGTGCATGAATTTTTTCTTTGCCTTTACTATTAGATGTTGGAAATCATCTTGATAGGGACATGTGGTGCCTAGGTTGTGTGATTTTAGCTCTGGCAGTTATTTCTAGTGAGTAGATGTCTCATCATTTAATTAATTCATTATGTGCATCCACTTGTCATGTTATTGGAAATTTTACTTTAAAAATACTATAATATTTTGAGATACCACGTTATCAATGGTCTAACCTGATTATTGGCCTTCCATCTATTACACCTATCTTTTTATTGCCTTCCTGGACTTAATTACCAAGCTTGGTATAATGGTGACCAGCTATCCTGGGTGAGTTGTCTCAGCCAGGTGGTCACATCCTATGATGAGATCTAGTTTTAGTGGTTATGATGTGTTTTGAAGAAAAAAAAACTAACAAACATTATAACCTACAAAACAAAATAGAAAATAACAAACATTAAATAAAATCCTTGCTACATGGTGCTACTCAGTACCCACTCAATTTTTAGCATCATGATAGAGATTAAAGATGATATGGATTAAGCTTATAACCATTAATTGACCCTGGTAAAATGGTTCCCTATGATTCTTTTAGTACTATGGTACCCTATGGTGATACTTCATAAATTATATAGGGTCCCTTCCATTGCATGTGTAGATTTCTTGGGAATGCTTTAAATCTGCTCTCATAACACATTACAGTTTGATCCAAGTAGAATTACTTAGATCATAGATTATGATCATGTCATACTTTTTTACTTTGTTTATTAATTTTTTGGGTCCACTGTGATCTTTCCCTATCTTATTCCATCTTAGTGAAGTCCAACAATTATGCCCTTAATGAGTCATGGTCCCCTATCTGCATGTTTATTGCAATGTGCAGACTGAGAACAATATACTCCAATAGCATTATTGCCTCAATGCCATATACTAATTAAAAGTGAGTGAATCTCTTGGAGCACTTGTAATGTGTGCGATAGGTTCATATAATTATAGGAATTCAATCCTACCAATCATCTCTCTGGATATTGTAATTTTTTGTTAACATCTTACCCAAAAATTTATTTAATGCTTCTACCTGTCCATTAGCCTACGGATGGTAAGTTGTACTTTTTTGGTACAGTATCATGAATTCTTTCATCAAAGTCTTAATATTATTATTTGTAAATTGCGCACCATTATCACTTACCATCTTAACTGGACATCCAAACAATGTGATAATGTTTTCATATAAGAACTTGGCAGCATTCTCTGTACCATAGCTTGGAGTAGAATCAGCTTCTACCCAATTTGTGAAATATTTAGTTGTTATGATAATGTATCTTGCATGATTTCACTTACTTAGTGGAGCTATAGGTCTGAAAAAATTGATTTCCCATTATTCAAAAGGTTGTTCTGCAAGCATAAGAACTAAAGGCATTTCATCTCTCTAATTAGGCATACCCATTCATTAATAGATGTTGTAGTGTTTAGCAAATCTATGTGCATCCTAGAAAGGTGTAGACCTTCATAACCCTCTCTAAAATATTTTCTTAATGGTATCATCTCCTATGGATTGTCCTCCTATAATGCCTCGGTGAGCTTCTTATAGTAATTGGGGTCACTCATATTTTAGAGCTACCCTACATAGTACATCATCTTTACCCAGCTTGTAAAAGAAACAATTAATGAGACTATAAGGTATATTTCTATTAACCATCTATTTATTTTCCCCATTTATATAATGTGCATGAAAAATTACTTTTTCTAAGAAGTTTTTAGTGTCCTCTATGTTATCTAGAACTGTAGCAGTTAAAAATAAGTGTGTGTCAAGATATTCATCTTTGATTTCTTATAATTCTTCCCTGTTGTGCAATCTGCTGAGATGATCCAACCCCACATTCTCTTATCTTGGTGTCGCATTGATTTAGAATTGGAATTCTTGGAATAGCATCAACCACCTAGAGATCTTTCCTCCTAGCATTGGTTTATTGAATAGGTATTACAATGCCTGGTGGTCCATGAATAATTCAAAAGGAGTAACGAGCAAGTAATGCCTAAATTTTTGTAATGCAAAGACCATGGTGAGTGTTTCTCTCTTGATGTTTGTGTAATTCTTTTCTATAGTGGATATTTTCCTGCTTGCAAAATGTATTGGATGGTCTAGCCCACTTTTGCCTAGTTATGCTAAAATGACTCCTAATACAGTGCCTGAGGCATCGACATGTAAATGAAATGGATTTTTTCAATCAAGAAATACCAAGATGGGTGTTTTTTCCAACCTCTAATTTAGGTTAATAAATATTTTTTGACACTCAGATGTCCATTCAAATTTGGTGTCTTTATGTAGTATTTTTTCCATGGTTATTGATATAGTTGCATATCCTTTTATGAATTTCTTATAATAACTGGTATAACCCAAAAAGGTGCGCACTTCAGTTGAATTTTTAGGGGGTGGCATTCCTAATATAATAAAAAAATTAACTGGATCAACCAAAATTCCATCATTGCACACTAGGTGACCCAGCAAGACACCAAAAGGTGTAAAAAATAGGCATTTTTTAAAAATTTAAGGTGATACAAAAAGCTTTGCATCACTTTAGCATCAGTTTGAGCTTTGAAAAGTTCTCTTTAAATAAGGAAAATACTAACCAATCATATAGATACACCTCTATGAAATTATGAATGAAGTCTTTAAATGCATTTACCACAACCCTAGAGAAGATAATAGGTGTGTTCTTTAAATTAAATAGCATTACCTTATATGTGAATGACCCCCATTTAATAGCAAAGGTAGTTTTGGCTTGATCTTCTTTGGTAATTAGAATTTAGTGGTATCCACTGAAACCATTTATGAAAGAATATACCTCATGTCTAGCACTCAAATTCAATTACTTCATCAGTAAAAGGGATAGGAAATGGATCATTGATATAGGCATCATTGAGTGGATGGTAATCCCCACACACCCATATTTCTCCCATCTTCTTAGGCTGTACCACCATGGGGCTCACCCATTTTGCCTTCTCAACTAGATAAATGATTCTAGCTTCTTGAATTTGATCCAATTCAACCCTTTAGTTTGTATGTTAGGATTGAGTTTATATGGTTACTTTTTGATTGGGCATGCGTACTCCTTTAGCTCAAAGTGCATCTCACCCAAGGATGGATCTATGCCTTTGACCTCCAAAAATTTACTTGGAACACATCCTATTAGTCTTGTAATATTTGTAGTGCTTCAAAGATCTGTTCTTGCCCTAAATAATCTCCCACTAATGTAAGCTTAGGTGTTACTTTTGTTCCAATGTTTCCTTGCATCTTTCACAATGGTTTTCAATATAGTTTGTTAGATCCACTATGCATAGTATTTTGTAAAATGTGTTTTCCTTCCCATTATGGGATGTCAATACTACGTAACTTCTCTTCTTTGACCTGCTCTACACTTTGTACTGGTTTAGGCTCCTCTTCACACTGTGGTTTAAAGAACCCTTCTAAATCAAGATCCCCATCATTATCATTGTCACTAGACTCTATCATATTATTATTTATTCTATTATAGGACTGAATCTAGAGTTATTCTTTTTTATTATCTTTATAATTACACAATACAAAATCTAGATCATATGCAGCTTCTCGATGCAAAGATGATTTAGTGACATTTGTTAAATATTTTGCCCATCCATGACATTAAAAAAATTTGATATTTTATAGGGCATTCTATAATATAGGATTATCATCTTCAAATACAAAATTTTGGATAAATTCCTATTGAAGTTGTGTCTAGTGTTTGGTTTCTCTTCTATGCTCTTGATGCATGTACAAGGCTATAAGAAGAGGTGCAAGAGTATGACTAAATATGTGTGCCTAATATCGAGGCTCTACTCCTTGTGTATTCCATATGAATACACATTGATGGATGTGCAATTTAGGGCATTGACCCTATTGAAATAAGGACCACTACTTTAATATTGGTTGGTAGTTGAAACCTTACACACAAGGTTTCATAGTCATCTTCCCAATGCATATCTATGTTTCTTTGCATAGCCCACCATGTTGCAGCAATTCCTTTCGGTGCATAGTTGAGTGTATTGACTCATTATTTTACCTCCAGTACATGGTGTTCAAGCCTAAGGAGAAATGGATTAATATCCTCAATTAAAAAATGTTGAGGTATTTGGTGTTTTTTAGTGGACACCATGTATAGACATTTCAACTCATGATCTCTATAGGACCAATTCAAGATATGCGCATCTGAGTCACCACTTATGGATGAGTCTGAATCCTAGGGTAGGATTCTGTTAGGAGTAGGTTCAATGTAATCGATCATGGTTGTAGTATTATTATAGAAAAATTATACCTAGGATCTTGTTTGTGAATGTACTGAAGGAGAAATAGATTCTTCAATTTGAACCTATCTGACCCATGACTTTGTGATAACTAGTTTAAATACCAGTAGTTGTTCCTACTATGTAGTATTGGGCTTCCACTTCTGACATTCAATAATGCACATCCCACTTTTTCTTTCATCTATCCCTACTTAAACTAATTATTTCTTTATAAGCATAAGGATATTTTAGTTATTTAGGAATGATATATGGCTTCTATTCAAATTTATTTAGAGGTATGACTATTATTTTATCTTTTTGAAGTTCTAACTGATTGTGCATTGTATTAATAGTCATTTGTTTATCATAGGCCCATTTATTAACAATTAAGGTAGTGTAATGGGTCTCTATTGTCTTCATGTCAATGACCTCAAAGTCTCCTCATAATCTAAGTTCAGCTACCTTAATTTCAACATCCTCTAGTCATCTAACTGGCTCAACTTTACCGTAATCCACTAAGCTTAATGTTATTGGACTATAACTCAAAGTTGGTTAGCCAATGGCTTCTCATGTGGAGTGAAGAATCATATTAACGATACTATCAAAGTTAAAATGGATTTGGGATTTTGTATCCAACCAACTTGATGTCTAGTCATGAATCCACATCTCAGGGATTCTTGGTCTTGACATGCCAAACTACTTTATTGGCCCTTGTCTATCTTCGTTGTGCACATTTCAAAAGATTGTGAAAGAGGTTCATGATATTATGGGATATATCCTCATTACACAATGTGCTGAGTAATTTCATTAGATCTATCAAGGTGGTAAAAATACCCTCTTTCCATAAGATCCTAATAATTTTCCCATACATTTGAGCATCAATAGCAATGTTATCTTCATCAGAAGCTAGCTTTTATTGTACTTCCTATAATACCTATGCAACTTGATGCATTAAATTATTTTTGATTGTAGGGTCAGGATATTTATCTTGCCAGACTTTTCTAATACCTATATCTTGAGGCATATTTAATGGAGGTAACCCTTGTTCATCCCTTTGTCGCCCTATGATGGCTTCCATAAATGCATTTTCCTTTGGCTATGAATTAATCATGTTTACTTTGCACATTGGCTTCTCCTTTATTTATTTTTCTAGAATAGGGTAGTCTTCTATTTGACATTGACCTTTGATCATATAATATAATGTTAGGTTGTGGAACTAAAAGCTTCACTAATGCAGACATGGAGGAGGTTGCTGAGGGGTTGCTGAGTTGTAGAGCAACTAACATCGGTCTGATCAACTGATGTCGATCATATACAGTGAGAAGATCAATCGAAATTAGTCAGGGATCAGCTGGAGTCAATCACCTCTAGGCAGACGGGGACCGACATTGATCGCCTGTGCAGTTCTAGAACTATCGGTTGCACAAATAGTTAGTTAACGAACCGGTTGTTTGCATGTCAAAGGCCAATTATAGACTTGAAGCTACGGATCTAATTATTGTAATTAGATGTCTAATTATTGTTTGCATGAGATCTTTATAATAGACTCATGGGCTATATTTTAATTTGTGCTAGAGAGTAAGAGAGAAAATATTAGCTCCTTCAGAGTGAAGAGAGCAAGGTGTGTTCCTCCTAGTGCCACAGTGCCAAATATGGGTGCTGGTTTGGAGAATCAGAAGGATTCTTCATGTATGTAGGATCTTGGTCGATAGGTGTGCAAGGCCACATTTGGATATCTGCATGGTAAGATCATTGATCTCCAGGTGTATGTGTGTGCGAGGTCTAGGTTTGCAGGTGTGCAGAACTAGGTTGATCTACAAGTGGCAGCAGGATCAAGGTGACACCAACACAACAAGGAGCAAGATCAGGTGGGATCTACTTGGAGTATGGTGTGTACTCAGTTGGAGAGCAAAGAGGAAGGCAAGGTAGTTCCTTCCAAAGTAATATCATTTGAGTTGCAGGTTGTTGCAAGTTCATGGGAGATCTACTTGGAGTATGTTGTGTACTCGGTTGAGTATGTTTGTATACTCGGTGTACTAGCAGTAGTGGATACTGACTGGTTGGAGGTGAACACCAACAATGTGTTTGAGTTGTGTGTTGGGACCGTAAGAGAGAGTGAGCTCTTGAAGAGATTTATTGTTTATGCTCTAGATGTGTGTGAGCTCTAGAGATGTAAGGAAGAAGACTGTGGCATCTTCTTTGTTGTATTCCCTTCTAGAAGAGTATTAATACAATTGGGTATTGTCTCTCATATTCTATGTTATTTCTAAATTCTAGTTACTTGTTACTTCTAGTTTAATTCTGCATGTTAGTTGCTTGTATATGGTAATCAGTTGTGCTTTCTAGATCTTGACAAAGTGGTATCAGAGCTAAGGTTGCAGGGAGCAAGTTTGTGTTTGATTACAGGTCACTCTCAGGGGTTTATGATTGAGTGGGAGTATAGAAATGGCAGAAGAAAGTACACTAAGAATGGAGGAATTAAAAAGCATGGATGGTCAATTATGGTGTTATGGAAAGAAAGAGTAGGTAAAGAAAGATTGTTGGTTGGTAGCAGATCAGCATGAAGAAACTGAAGAAGCAGATGTTGCAGGTGTTGTTGCACAGGATGCTCTGGAATGTTTCTTGGATAAAGTAGAATCTTGGTTTATAGATTATGTTGCCTCTTTCCATGCAGCTCGAAATAGAGTATTTTTTCATGTTAAGGTCTTTGGAGACTTTGGAAAGATTTATTTAGGGGCTGGTGTGCCTTGTCAAAGTTTTGGCAAAGGGGAAGTGCGGCTAAAATTACAGGCGGCCAACACATGGGTGTTGAAGAAGGTCATGCAGGTCCCAGTCCTAAAGATGTGGCTAATTTATTTAGGAAAGTTGGGTGATGAGAGATGCACAAGAACTCTCACAGTGGATTCTTAGACTGTTACCAAGGATGCACTTGAATTAGCATGTAGTAAGAAAGCAAGTACTCTTTATTTACTTACTTGTATTACTGATTCTTCTTATGTTGTAAGGACGTGGCTTTGTAGGCTTGGTCACAAGAGCAAGAAGGAGATGCATGTTCTTAAGCAGAAGATAGATGTGTTTGACAGAATTAAGAACTAGAAAGCGTTGGTGTTTATGGAGGAGATGACGGACAGAGATCAGTGGAGAAGGTTGAGTAACTCTAAGCAAGGCAATTTGGACAGGGTTTTGATCCAAAAAGAGCTCGCAGGTAAAAAGTCATCACTCACAGGCAAACACAAGTACCGACGTCAGTCAGGGGTAACAAATGTTGAACAGGCAAGCATCGACATCAGTCATGTGTAGACCAAAGGAGCCGGTGGTGTCGGGCAGGGTGGCTATCAGTGTCGATTAGGGAACCGATGTCGGCGACTAGGTAAGACCAACGTCGGTCAGAAAACTAGCATCGGCAAAAAGGACAGATGCATGGGAACCGACATCTGTCGAATGCAGACTATGTCGTGACCGTGGTCAGTCACTGTAACAGATTTTGGGTGGACAGCAAGCTGTCAAGGAGTCTCAAATGCCCATATGGAGGACTAAAAGGGTAAGTAAGCCTTAAATTTGTTATTCCTCTTCTTTATACTCGTTGCTCACTGTAAAGCAAGAAGGATTCAAGAAATAGTGGGAGCATGGCATGAACAGGATGCAGAACCAAATGGGAGATTTGGTAGGGTTGCCAGCCGGTATGAAAGCATTGAAAGACGAATGGATTCCTTGGTTAAAGAATAGAGAGAATGGATGCATGAGATGGAAGGCCAGGTCATATGGTCTTGAGGAAGCTGCAAGACAGTGGTATAGGGTTTGACAGGTGGATGACAAAGCAGGGCCTTAGTGAGTGTCAGTGTAACCATTGTGTTTGTCTTACCAGGTGGATGATGGTTGCGACATTATCTTATTGCTGTATGTGGAGGATGAGCTTGGTATAGGTTCAGACATACAGGGTTTTGCTGAGCTAAGGGTAGGGTTAGTTCAGTGGTTTGCCATGAAGGATTTGGAAGCAGCGAAATTCTTTGGCATGAGTAATCCTAGAGACAGGGAGATCACATGTTGATGTTGTCACAGGATGATTGTGTGAAGGTAGTGCATGATAGGACCGAAACTCCCCAAAGCTCTGACACAACTTGTCAGATTTAAGAGCACACATGATTACCATTGTATAAGCAATTAAACATGCAGAATAACCAGAAGAACAAATAACTATCAATGAGAAAGCACACAGAATATGAGAGGCAACACATAATTGTATTCAACTCATTACAAAGGAAATTACAATAGAGAGATCACACTCTTCTTCCACCTCTGTGAGGCTTCCTCCTCAAGGGCTGCAAGTAATCTTCCCACCTGAGTAATCTTCTCTCATAGGTCACAACACACAGCTAACACAAGCTGTTGTTCACCTCATTGCACATCTGTACAATCGAGTACACAACCGTACTCCAAGTAGATCTCTCCATGATCCTGCTGATGTATTGCTGTCACCTTGGATCTAGCTCCCCCGCCGATCTCCTTTCTGACCCTCGCATACACACATCCTTGCATATCAAACCTAATCTTACTTATACATACATGGGGAATCCTACATGATTCCACCATGGGAAGAACTCTCCAAGCTTCACATAGCTCTTCTCCAAATTCTCCACTTAACAATATAGCCCATGAGTCTATTATATAGATCTCATGCATACACAAATTAGACTTACGGCTCAAGACTTCGAACAAGCCTTTAACATGCAAACTCCACGTTCACTTAACTGACTATTCGTCAATAGCAGTTTAGACTGCCACAGGTGACCGACGTCGGTCCCTGCCTTTCTGGAGGTGACCGACGCTGGCCGATCTTTTGCCGATGCCGGTTTCCCTTCTGCGTCCCCTGACCGTCGTCGGTGTGGCCTACTGACACTGGTGACTGCATACGCTAGAAACCCTCCTGTTTGCCTTAAGGTGTAGCTTTTAGCTCCACACCCTAACAATCTCCCACTTGGAGATAAAGAGCTGCACCTGTACCCAAAACTAGTACTCTGTCTAATCTACATCCTAGCTTGTATTCCTCTTCAAGCTCCCACCTGAAGACAACCCACCACACTCCTTGTGGTGATAATCCTGTGCCTAATTTTCTTCATTCTCATTGTACCATCTTCTGTCTTGCTATACTCCCACTCAAACAGCAACCCCTGTGAGTAACCTGTAATCAATAAACACTTAACAAATCTGGGACATCTATTAGTCAAACTCGCTCTGAGAACGTCCAACCTTGCTCTAATACCAATTGATAGGACTGAAACTCCCCAAAGCTCTGACACAACTTGTCAGATTTAAGAGCACACATGATTACCATTGTATAAGCAATTAAACATGTGGAATAACCAGAAGAACAAATAACTATCAATGAGAAAGCACACAGAATATGAGAGGCAACACACAATTGTATTCAACTCATTACAAAGGAAATTACAATAAAGAGATCACACTCTTCTTCCACCTCTGTGAGGCTTCCTCCTCAAGGGCTCCAAGTAATCTTCCCACCTGAGTAATCTTCTCTCATAGGTCACAACACATAGCTAACACAAGCTGTTGTTCACCTCATTGCACATCTATACAATCAAGTACACAACCGTACTCCAAGTAGATCTCTCCATGATCCTGCTGATGTATTGTTGTCACCTTGGATCTAGCTCCCTCGCCGATCTCCTTTCTGACCCTCGCATACACACATCCCTGCATATCAAACCTGATCTTACTTATACATACATGGGGAATCCTACATGATTCCACCATGGGAAGAACTCTCCAAGATTCACATAGCTCTTCTCCAAATTCTCCACTTAACAATACAGCCCATGAGTCTATTATATAGATCTCATGCATACACAAATTAGACTTATGGCTCAAGACTTCGAACAAGCCTTTAACATGCAAACTCCGTGTTCACTTAACTGACTGTTCATCAACAGCAGTTCAGACCACTACAGGCGACCGACGTCGGTCCCTGCCTTCCTGGAGGTGACCGACGCCGGCCGATCTTCTGCCGATGCCGATTTCCCTTCTGCGTCCCCTGACCATCATCGGTGTGGCCTACCGACGCCGGCGACTGCATACGCTAGAAACCCTCCTATTTGCCTTAAGGTGTAGCTTTTAGCTCCACACCCTAACAGTGTAGGATGCAGAATGGCAAGCGCACCTATGGATGGATAGTTCACATAACAGGGTCCCCAATTACATGATGAGGTTGAGTACGTGTACTCCCTGAGTTTGCCCAAGCAGTGGGTGCTGTCAGAAAATTTGTAGTCAATCTGGGAAAGAAGCACTGGAGGCAATTCAGTGGATTCTTAGGTATCTGAGAGGGACTAGCAACAGGTCGACATGCTATGTAGGGTCAATTTATTTTCTACATGGGTTTGTAGATGCGGATGTGGCAGGTTACTTGGATGACAAGGGTTGCACCATAAGATGTGTGGTGGTTGGTCTTCAAGATTGAGCTTGAAGAGGGATACAAGCCAGGAAATAGATTAGATGGTGTACATGTATAGGTACAGTGCAGCTATTTATCTCCAAGTGAGAGATTGTTAGGTTGTGGAGTTAAAAGCTTCACTGATGTAGACATGGAGGAGGTTGTTGAGGGGTTGTTGAGTTATAGAGCAACCGACGTCGGTCTGATCAGCCGACATCAGTTATATATAGTGAGAAGAGCAATCGATGTTGGTCAGGGATCGGCCAGCGTCGGTCACCTCTAGGCAGACAAGGATCGACATCGGTTGCTTGTGTAGTTCTAAAACTGTCAGTTGCATGAACAGTTAGTTAACGAACCAGTTGTTTTCATGTCAAAGGCCAATTATAGACTTGAAGCTACGGATCTAATTATTGTAATTAGATGTCTAATTATTGTTTGCATGAAATATTTATAATAGACTCATGGGATGTACTGTAATTTGTGCTAGAGAGTAAGAGAGCAAATATTAGCTCCTTCAGAGTGAAGAGAGCAAGGTGTGTTCCTCCTAGTGCCAAAGTGCCAAGTATGAGTGCTGGTTTGGAGAATCAGAAAGATTCTTCATGTATGTAGGATCTTGGTCGGTAGGTGTGCAAGGCCACATTTGGAGATCTGCATGGTAAGTAAGATCATTGATCTATAGGTGTATGTGTGTGCGAGGTCTAGGTTTGCAGGTGTGTAGAACTAGGTTGATCTGCAAGTGACAGCAGGATCAAGGTGATAGCAACACAACAGGGAGCAAGATCATGTGGGATCTACTTGGAGTACAGTGTGTACTTAGTTGGAGAGAAAAGAGGAAGGTAAGGTAGTTCCTCCCAAAGTAAGATTATTTGAGTTGCAGGTTGTTGCAAGTTCATGGGAGATCTACTTGGAGTACGTTGTGTACTCAGTTGAGTATGTTTGTATACTCGATGTACTGGCAATAGTGGATACTGATTGGTTGGAGGTGAACACCAACTCTGTGTTTGAGTTGTGTGTTGGGACCGTAAGAGAGAGAGTGAGCTCTTAAAGAGATTTACTGTTTATGCTCTAGATATGTGTGAGCTCTAGAGATGTAAGGAAGAAGATCGTGGCATCTTTTTTGTTGTATTTTCTTCTGGAAGAGTATTAATACAATTGGGTATTGTCTCTCATATTCTGTGTTATTTCTAAATTCTAGTTACTTGTTACTTCTGGTTTAATTCTGCATGTTAGTTGCTTGTATATGGTAATCATTTGTGCTTCCTAGATCCTGACAAAGTGGTATCAGAGCTAAGGTTGCAGGGAGCAGATTTGTGTTTGATTACAGGTCATTCTTAGGGGTTTCTGATTGAGTGGGAGTATAGCAATGGCAGAAGAAAGTACACTAAGAATGGAGGAATTGAAAATCATGGATGGTCAATTACGGTGTTATAGAAAGAAAGAGCAGGTAAAGAAAGATTGTTGGTTGGTATCAGATCAGCATGAAGGAACTAAAGAAGCAGATGTTGCAGGTGTTGTTGCACAAGATGCTCTGGGATGTTTCTTGGATAAAGTAGAATCTTGGTTTATAGATTTTGTTGCATCTTTCCATGCAACTCAAAATAGAGTATTTTTCTATGTTAAGGTCTTTGGAGACTTTGGAAAGATTTATTTAGGGGTTGGTGTGCCTTGTCAAAGTTTTGGCAAAGGGGAAGTGCGGCTGAAATTACATGCGGCCAACACATGGGTGTTGAAGAAGATCATGCAGGTCTCAGTCTTGAATATGTGGCTAATTTCTTCAAGAAAGTTGGGTGATGAGAGATGCACAAGAACTCTCACAGTGGATTCTTAGACTGTTACCAAGGATGCACTTGAATTATCATGTGGTAAGAAAGCATGTACTCTTTATCTACTTGTTTGTATTACTGATTCTTCTTCTATTGTAAGGACATGGCTTTGTAGGCTTGGTCACAAGAGCAAGAAGGAGATGCATGTTCTTAAGCGGAAGACAGATGTGTTTGACAGACTTAAGAATTGGAAAGCCTTGGTGTTTATGGAAGAGATGACAGACAGAGATCAGTGGAGAAGGCTGAGTAACTCTGAGCAGGACAGTTTGGACAAGGTTTTGATCCAAAGAGAGCTCACAGGTAAAAAGTCATCACTCACAGGCGAACATAGGTACCGACGTCGCTCAGGGGTAATCGACGTCAAATAGGCAGGCACCAACGTCGGTCATGTGCAGACCAGAGGAGCCGGTGGTGTCGGGCAGGGTGGCTGCCAGCGACGGTCAGAGAACCGACGTCAGTGACCAGGTAAGACTGACATCGATCAGAAAACTGGCATCGATAAAAAGGACAGACACATGGGAACTGATATCAGTCAGATGCAGACTGTGTGGCGATCGTGGTCAGTCACTGTAATGGATTTTGGGCAGATAGCAAGCTGTCAAAGAGTCTCAAATGCCTATATGGAGGACTGAAAGGGTAAGTAAGCCTCAAATTCATTATTCCTCTTCTTTATACTTGTTGCTCACTACAGAGCAGGTAGGATCCAGGAAATAATGGGAGCATGGCATGAATAGGATGCAGAACCAAACAGGAGATTTGGTAGGGTTACCAGCCGATATGAAAGCACTGAGAGACAAATGGATTCCTTGGTTAAAGAATAGAGAGAATGGATACGTGAGATGAAAGGCCAGGTCATATGGTCTTGAGGAAGCTACAAAATAGTGGTACAGGGTTTGACAGGTGGATGACAAAGTAGGGCTTTATTTAGTGTCAGTGTAACCATTGTGTTTGTCTTACCAGGTGGATGATGGTCGCGACATTATCCTATTGTTGTATGTGGAGGATGAGCTTGGTTCAGGTTCAGACATACATGGTTTTATTGAGATAAGGGTAAGGTTAGTTCAGTGGTTTGCCATGAAGGATTTGGGAGCAGTGAAATTCTTTGGCATGAGTAATCCTAGAGACAGGGAGATCACATGTTGATGTTGTCACAGGATGATTGTGTGAAGGTAATGCAGGATGCAGAATGGCAAGCACACCTATGGATGGACAGTTCACAGATAGGGTCCCCAATCACATGATGAGGTTGAGTATGTGTACTCCCTGAGTTTGCCCAAGTAGTGGGTGTTGTCAGAAAGTTTGTAGTCAATTTGGAAAAGAAGCACTAGAGGGTAGTTCAGTGGATTCTTAGGTATCTGAAAGGGACCAGTAGCAGGTCGACATGCTATGCAGGGTCAAGTTCTTTTCTACATGGGTTTGTAGATGTGGATGTGGCAGGTTACTTGGATGATAGGGGTTGCACCATAGGATGTGTGGTGGTTGGTCTTCAAGATTGAGCTTGAAGAGGGATATAAGCTAGGAAACAAATTAGACAATGTATAGGTACAGGTACAGTGCAACTATTTATCTCTAAGTGAGAGATTGTTAGGTTGTGGAGCTAAAAGCTTCACTGATGCAGACATGGAGGAGGTTGCTGAGGGTTTACTGAGTTGCAGAGCAACTAACGTCGGTCTGATCAGCCGACATTGGTCATATATAGTGAGAAGAGCAACCGAAGTCAATCAGGGATTAGTCGGTGTCGGTCACCTCTAGGCAGACGGGGATCAATGTCGATCACTTGTGCAGTTTCAGAACTGTCGATTGCATGAATAGTTAGTTAACGAACTGGTTGTTTGCATGTCAAAGGCCAATTATAAACCTAAAGCTACAGATCTAATTATTATAATTAGATGTCTATTTATTGTTTGCATGAGATCTATATAATAGACTCATGGGTTGTATTGTAATTTATGCTAGAGAGTAAGAGAGCAAATATTAGCTCCTTCAAAGTGAAGAGAGCAAGGTGTGTTCCTCTTAGTGCCACAGTGCCAAGTATGGGTGCTGGTTTGGAGAATCAGAAGGATTCTTCATGTATGTAAGATCTTGGTCGGTAGGTGTGCAAGGCCATGTTTGGAGATCTACATGGTAAGTAAAATCATTGATCTGTAAGTGTATGTGTGTGCGAGGTCTAGGTTTGCAGGTGTGCAGAACTAGGTTGATCTGCAGGTGGCAGCAAGATCAAGGTGACAACAACACAACAGGGAGCAGGATTAGGTGGGATCTACTTGGAGTACGGTGTGTACTCAGTTGGAGAGCAAAGAGGAAGGCAAGGTAGTTCCTTCCAAAGTAAGATCATTTGAGTTGCAGGTTGTTACAAGTTCATGGGAGATCTACTTAGAGTATGTTGTGTACTCGGTTGAGTATGTTTGTATACTCGGTGTACTGGCAATAGTGGATACTATCTGATTGGAGGTGAACACCAACTCTGTGTTTGAGTTGTGTGTTGGGACCATAAGAGAGAGAGTGAGCTCTTGAAGAGATTTACTGTTTATGCTCTAGATGTGTGTGAACTCTAGAGATGTAAGGAAGAAGATTGTGGCATCTTCTTTGTTGTATTTCCTTCTGGAAGAGTATTAATACAATTGGGTATTGTCTCTCATATTCTGTGTTATTTCTGAATTCTAGTTACTTGTTACTTCTGGTTTAATTTCGCATGTTAGTTGCTTGTATATGGTAATCAGTTGTGCTTCCTAAATCCTGACAAAGTGGTATCAAAGCTAAGGTTGCAGGGAGCAGGTTTGTGTTTGATTACAGGTCACTCTCAGGGGTTTTTGATTGAGTGGGAGTATAGCAATGGTAGAAGAAAGTACACTAAGAATAGAGGAACTGAAAAGCACGGATGGTCAATTACGGTGTTATGGAAAGAAAGAGCAGGTAAAGAAAGATGGTTGGTAGCAGATCAGCATGAAGGAACTGAAGAAGCAGATGTTGCAAGTGTTGTTGCACAAGATGCTCTGGGATTTTTCTTAGATAAAGTAGAATCTTGGTTTATAGATTCTGTTGCCTCTTTCCATGCAGCTCGAAATAGAGTATTTTTCCATGTTAAGGTCTTTGGAGACTTTGGAAAGATTTATTTAGGGGCTGGTATGCCTTGTCAAAGTTTTGGCAAAGGGGAAGTGCAGCTAAAATTGCAGGTGGCCAACACATGGGTGTTGAAGAAGGTCATGCAGGTCCTAGTCTTGAAGATGTGGCTAATTTTTTCAAAAAAAGTTGGGTGATGAGAAATGCACAAGAACTCTCACAGCAGATTCTTGGATTGTTACCAAGGATGCACTTGAATTAGCATGTGGTAAGAAAGCAGGTACTCTTTATCTACTTGCTTATATTACTAATTCTTCTTCTATTGCAAGGACGTGGCTTTGTAGGCTTGGTCACAAGAGCAAAAAGGAGATGCATGTTCTTAAGCGAAAGACAGATGTGTTTGACAGACTTAAGAACTGGAAAGGCTTAGTGTTTATGGAGGAGATGACAGACAGAGATCAGTGGAGAAGGCTGAGTAACTCTAAGCAGGGCAGTTTGGATAGGGTTTTGATCTAAAGAGAGCTCATGGGTAAAAAGTCATCACTCACAGGCGAACACAGGTACCATTGTCGATCAGGGGTAACTGACGTCGAACAAGCAGGCACCGATGTCAGTCATGTGCAAACTAGAGGAGCCGATGGTGTCAGGCAGGGTGGCTGTCGGCATCGGTTAGGGAACCAACATCGGTGACCAGGTAAGACCAACGTCAGTCAGAAAATTGGTGTCGGTAGAAAGGACAGATGCATGGGAACCGACATCAGTCAGATGCAGACTGTGTGGTGACCGTGATCGGTCACTGTAACAAATTTTGAGTGGACAACAAGCTGCCAAGGAGTCTCAAAGGCCCATATAGAGGACTAAAAGGGTAATTAAGCCTCAAATTCATTATTCCTCTTCTTTATACTCGTTGCTCACTGCAGAGCAAGAAGGATCCAAGAAATAGTGGGAGCATGGCATGAACAAGATGCAAAACCAAACAGGAGATTTGGTAGGGTTTCCAGCCGATATGAAAGCACTGAGAGATGAATGGATTCCTTGGTTAAAGAATAGAGAGAATGGATACATGAGATGGAAGGCCAGGTCATATGGTCTTGAGGAAGTTGTAGGACAGTGGTACAGGGTTTGACAGGTGGATGACAAAGCAGGGCTTTAGTCAGTGTCAGTGTCAGTGTAACCATTGTGTTTGTCTTACTAGGTGGATGATGGTCACGACATTATCCTATTGTTGTATGTGGAGGATGATCTTGGTGAAGGTTCAGACATACAAGGTTTTTTTGAGCTAAGGGTAAGGTTAGTTTAGTGGTTTGCCATGAAGGATTTGGGAGCAGTGAAATTCTTTGGCATGAGTAATCCTAGAGACAGGGAGATCACATGTTGATGTTGTCACAGGATGATTATGTGAAAGTAGTGCAGGATGCAGAATGGCAAGTGCACCTATGGATGGACGGTTCACAGAACAAGGTCCCCAATCACATGATGAGGTTGAGTACGTGTACTCCCTGAGTTTGCCCAAGCAGTGGGTGCTATCAAAAAGTTTGTAGTCAATCCAGGAAAGAAGCACTGGAGGGCAATTCAGTGGATTCTCAGGTATTTGAGAGGGACCAGTAGCAGGTCGACATGCTATGCAAGGTCAAGTTCTTTTCTACATGGGTTTGTAGATGAGGATGCAGCAAGTTACTTGGATGATAGGGGTTGCACCACAGGATGTGTGGTGGTTGGTCTTCAAGATTGAGCTTGAAGAGGGATACAAGCCAGGAAATAGATTAGACAGTGTATAGGTACAGGTACAGTGCAACTGTTTATCTCCAAGGGGGAGATTGTTAGGTTGTGGAGCTAAAAGCTTCACTGATGCAGACATGGAGGAGGTTGCTGAGGGGTTGCTGAGTTGCAGAGCAACCGACGTCAGTCTGATCAGCCAACGTCGGTCATATATAGTGAGAAGAGCAACCGACGTCGATCAGGGATCGGTCGGCGTCGGTCACCTCTAGGCAGACGGGGATCGACGTCAATCGCTTGTGCGATTTCAGAACTGTCGGTTACATGAATAGTTAGTTAACAAACTGGTTGTTTGCATGTCAAAGGCCAATTATAGACTTGAAGCTACGGATCTAATTATTGTAATTAGATGTCTAATTATTGTTTGCATGAGATCTATATAATAGACTTATGGGTTGTATTGTAATTTGTGCTAGAGAGTAAGAGAGCAAATATTAGCTCCTTCAGAGTGAAGAGAGCAAGGTGTGTTCCTCCTAGTGCCACAGTGCCAAGTATGGGTGCTAGTTTGGAGAATCAGAAGGATTCTTCATGTATGTAGGATCTTGGTCGGTAGGTGTGCAAGGCCACATTTAGAGATCTGCATGGTAAGTAAGATCATTAATCTGCAGGTGTATGTGTGTGTGAGGTCTAGGTTTGCAAGTGTGCAAAACCAAGTTGATCTACAGGTGGCAGCAGGATCAAGGTGACAGCAACACAACAAGGAGCAAGATCAGGTGGGATCTAATTGGAGTACGGTGTGTACTCAGTTGGAGAGCAAAGAGGAAGGCAAGGTAGTTCCTTCCAAAGTAAGATCATTTGAGTTGCAGGTTGTTGAAAGTTCATGGGAGATCTACTTGGAGTACGTTGTGTACTTGGTTGAGTATGTTTGTATGCTTGGTGTACTGGCAGTAGTGGATACTGACTGGTTGGAGGTGAACACCAACTCTGTGTTTGAGTTGTGTGTTGGGACTGTAAGAGAGAGAGTGAGCTCTTAAAGAGATTTACTATTTATGCTCTAGATGTGTGTGAGCTCTAGAGATGTAAGGAAGAAGAAAGTGGCATCTTCTTTGTTGTATTTCCTTATGGAAGAGTATTAATACAATTGGGTATTGTCTCTCATATTTTGTGTTATTTCTGAATTCTAGTTACTTGTTACTTCTGATTTAATTTTGCATGTTAGTTGCTTGTATATGGTAATCAGTTGTGCTTCCTGGATCCTGACAAAGTTAATCATGTTTACTTTGCACATTAGCTTCTCCTTTATTTGTTTTTCCAGAATAGGGTAGTCTTCTATTTGACATTGACCTTTGATCCTATAAAATACACAATAAACTTGCCTTTGGGGATTTTTTGGATAGTTCTTTGCATAATGATTGTATGTGTTCCAGAGGTAAAATTAAATAGATAATCAATTTTATCGATTATCATTATTATGACTTCCTTGATATCCACCTCGATATCCTCCCTGATATCCTGCTCTATAGCCTCCTCTATTTTGTTGATATCCCTAACCTTGGGATTTTTGTCCATTATATCCTCCTTATTTATTTATTTATGCATCATATCCTCCATATTGATGTTGAAGAGAACTTGGGGTCCAAGGTACTTGTTGTTGTTATTGAAGATTCATGTTGTTTCATGGTTGTCCATACTGACAAGAATATTGATACAATGGAGATGAAGTATTATTCCATCTAGCTAAGCCTTTTGGTTGGTATTGTGGTGATGATGGGATATGATATTATGGCAATGAAGGCACCCATCCTAGATTACCTTGAGTCACATTTTTTATCTTCATATCTAGTCCTAGAGTTGCTTATTTTATAATGGGTATATGTTGGGCTATGACTACGAAGATGTTCTTGGTTGTATTTTGATTTAACTCATGTAATGCATGATAAATACTCTCATCATGATTCGTAGATTTAAAAAAATTCAAGACATGTTATGTGATTTCTAAATATATTGTTGAAGAAGATGGCATTTGGATATAGGATGTCCCACTACCCAATAAAATTCATAAAATTTTATTTTGATTATCGGGTAATCGTTCCTATGATGTCTTTTATGACCACACTCTATACATCATAAGCCTAATTTAGGCTTGTCATTTTCATGCATTTATTTCATTCTCCTCATGAAAGCATCAACCTTAGATTCTAATTTTGATTTTACCAAGGGAAGATATGTATAGTCTTCTATTTGCTCAACCCTTAGGGCAGTAGATCAAGCATCAACTTTGGTGGAGAACTAGGTTTGCACAATAGGAAACCTTATTTTGGGTCGTAAACCTTTTACAAACCAATCAACCTTACCTTTATCTTCAACAATAAAAATAATTTTATTCATTATGTTGGAGAACCTGTGATCATACTCTCTAACCGTTTCTCATAATTTTTGTCAAATCTTTTTTAGATCTTGGACCACTTGACTGGAGCATTTTTTTACATTAAATTCTACTATCAACAAATATTTTACTTATTTTAAATCTAGGGTATTGACATTTTTTTTGTAAATGAACTCTAAAGTACGTCTTCTCAAAGTTCCTATGAGTTCGTATTTATTCACATCATCTGATGTAACCCTTTTACAACCCATTTCATCTCAGATGTGACTAAGTACTATTTTGGATCTAAAGATCCATCATACAATATTAAAGGTACATACATACTTTCATGAAGTGTCATATTCAAAGGATTGTTAGTTGTTGCTACAAGTGTCTAAATACTGGTAACTATAACTAATGATGTATGTGCACCAGTCATTGTGCAATTGAGTGACTATGTAGTGGTTACTGTGCCTATAGGTTACTTCACACTATCCTTTTCAGGAGTAACCAAGAATTATGCCTCTTGTACCTTCTTTATTTGTAATTCCCATTTGGTTTCTATACTAAGCCTTCCAAACTTATCGGTAAAGGAATAAAACCAACCTAAGTTAGCTTCTCTCTCTAAACTTTTTCTTCTTTCTATAAATAAAATGGGATTAGGGGATGCATAATCTTGAAGTGAATTGCCTTGAATTCCAACTTATTCCTACTTTGAACTTGAACTTATAATAATATTAACTTTAAATTTAACATCTTCCTATGAACTTTCCTTCCTATTTCCAATGAAAAGCCACTCAGTTAATTGTAACCTACCTCTATTTTCTAACTACTCTACCTCAGCATCTATGCTTCGAGCATCCTCTTTCTCATCTAGCCTTTCCTCATATTCAACATACCTTTCTATTTCAATAGCATTCTCACCTTCTTTTAGTAACTTTTCTTCTCTAGCATCTTTGCCTTGCACTTATCCATCTCTAACAACTTCTACTTTACTTTTAGTCCTTCTCACAATTACCTTAGGGTCGGTTATCTTATTCCATCTTCTTTGCTATAGTAGCTCTCTATTGAGTTCCAAATTTTTATTTTCATTTAGAGTCTTTTCACCCTCCATTTTTTGGGATCAAGTTAAAAATTCCTCTTACTAAACTCCTCATCATTCTCTTTCTCTCGCATGCACCCCCATGGTGCTCAAAGCGACTATTCCATGTTGGCTAGAGTAGGCACCATGGCCTTTTCCACAACCAACATTTTGATCAACAAAGGTAGTCACTGAAAAAACTTCATTATGATTCCTTGAACAAATTGATCCTAGGTAGTCTCAAAAGTTATGTATCCTTATAATATGAACTTTTTGACATAACTATTGAGCATAGTCTTCATCCAGTAATCTAATACTCAAGACCAGTCGATGTCTAGATTGTGCAATCTCTCTAACTTGTCATCGGTACAATTTAACATATATTTTCCTTAGACTAAAGTAATAGTCTAATCTAGATAGCCATGTAGCTAACAGCCCAGGTAACTTGCACCAAAAAAATTCATATATTTCACCATAGATGTGTTCTTGGACAATCTCCTTTGTAGTCTTTTTGACTCTTCACACTTCTTCCTCTGCAAAATTCTTAATTCTCTATTCTAACCATCATTCTACGTCTCTTAGACCTGGCAAACATCTCAATGTAATTCATCCAATTTAAGTCCATGCTCACCACACCATTGTTAGCAGAGGTTCTTGGAGTTTCATCAGAACATGCTAATTATAGGGATAACTTGCATAGTGGAAAAAACAATAGGCAAAAGAGAGACAAAAAATTGTATAGACCACACTCAACCTCTTGAATTAGACAAAAATCAGATTTCAGCATCTATATAACAGAACATGACCATTATTCTTATTGCATCATATTAAAAAATAAAACAAAATAAATTACTTGAATACACATACACCATACAAAAAAGAAAATATGGGAAAACGATAATAGGACAATTTATATTAATCTCTATCAACAAATAGAACTAGATTCTATTACATTAAAGTACTGTTTATAGACTTTTACAATCCTGATGTCTATTTACCTTCCAACCTTCTGAGAACCAAAATGAGAGATTTTTCACATTCTCCAATTGCCCATTTGGACTTTCAAGTCTAAATAGTATAAAAATACACAAAATATAGAATCAAACATTTCACATATGTGTTTATTCTACATACTACATGATTTTAGCAAGCTCCATTCTACATCCAATAACTTCAACCAATGAAAATATTTTAAAAATAATATTTTCCCATTTTTAATTTTTCAAAAATAATATATATATAAAACATTAATGTAAAAACTTTAAGATATGTAAAAATATTTTGTTTGTATATTCTTTAATACACAATAGTAGGTGAAGATAATTACAATAGCTACTTGCAATAGGTACTAGAAATTTAACACTCATATTTTCCAACCATTGTAGGGGGAGCTCATCTTTATTGGAAAGCCAAAATGGATTACCTCAATGAAATTTTCATTGTTTGAGGTATCAGTATATCTCCTCCCCATCTTAGATGCTTTGCCTATAGGTTATTTATGTATCAGGGTTTACCCATTTCTAGTTTTTTAATCCCTTATAATATGCCTTGTGTCGTGAAAGACTCTTCCTTAATACTAATTTTGGGAGGTGTATTTTTTTCAATTTCAACCTCATATAATTGTTTTGAGTACTCCAACCACTACCCTATTGTTATGTTGTTCTCAGTCTGCTTATTTTCCTTATGAAGCTCCCTCCATAATCCTTTGATTCATGATTCCCTAAGTAAATCCATTCTTTCCTCTAAATTCTTATATATTCTTCCTTTATTATCCTTATCATCTATTCATATGTTTTATTGTTTGCCTTTGTTTTCCCTGTTGGTTCTTTTAGTGATCTTTGAGTTTCCTTGCATTCTTCATCATGCCATTGGTTTATTGGGAAGATATTTTTTTCCTTCTTTTTTAACTCTCTTGCATGTTTTTAATGCCTCTTGAATGGTGTTCATTAACCTCTCACTTTAGTGTACTCCATAACATTGGAAAGCACTCTCTTAATTTCTATTTCATGTATCTTGCTATTTAGTGCCACCCTGAAGGCTTGTTAATTTTATTTTGTTAATAGGATGTTGCCTTTAGGTGGTGACTTCTTTTGGTTGACCCATATGTGCTCATCATGCTAATTATCTCTTTGTAATTGAAGTCTTTTTAAAAAATGGTTGTAACTGACTTAGGTTCCACGAGAGAGTCTTCTACTTCTAACTCTTCAATTCTAGGTATAGAATTTTGTGAGCATATAATTTAATCTATTACACTCTACCCATTATGTGTCTTACATGTGTACTTTCCTAATTTTTCCCATGTACACATGCCATTAAAAATAATCAAGTTTTGTATGCCACATAAACCTAGTAGATCTTCTCGAAAGTGTGTGATATTCCCATGCCTATTATCTAAAGCCATGTTTCATTTTTGAATTTGTCAGAGTGGGCCAAAATCAAGGATCTACTAGATAGGGTTAAATGCACAAGGTTGAATTTGTATGGAGTAGTAAAACTTGAAGAATGACTCACAAGAGGAAGAAACTTGTCTTCATAATAAAAAGTTACCTTAATGAGCATTTGCCAAAAAAGTACATAGGAAGTTACATTATATAGTAAGGAATTAGGTCACCCAAAAATGTAATTAACTCAACTCACACTTATAAAATGACTTAAAGTACATTTCCCTTAATGACATATTATTAACCTAAGTAAGCTAATAGACCATGTAGGTAAAACCACATAGTGGAAAAAAGTCTATAGTAACACACCCCCCTTAGGTATAGCTTAGGTGGGTAGAAGAATTAAGTCCTGACACAGAGGCCTAATGAGGTACCCAAGTACATAAAGATGATTCCCCAAAGGACGAGGAAGATGAAGTTGATCAAACCCTAAGAAGTACCCATAAATGGATATACTTGCTCTTAGTGAAGGGTTTGGTGAATATATCAACAATTTTCTCCATAGTTTATATGTAGTGGATATCAATGACTTGATAATAGATGGTCTCCTGAATGAAATGTATGTGAATCTTGATATGCTTGGTCCATTGATGGAGGACCATATTCTTATAGATCTAGATTGTGCCTTTGTTGTTGTAGAATATGACTATTAGTTGTCAAAACTAGATGCCAAACTCAATGAGAATATCCTAAAGCCAAATAGCCTCAGTGGTAACATTAACAGTTCCTCTGTATTATGCCTTCATAGAAGATAAATCAATAACATTCTACTTCTTGTTTGACCAACTAATCAAACTTGAATCGAGGGAGAAACTATAGCCTGAAGTAGACTTACAATTATAAATATCATTAGCCCAATCTAAATCTTTATAACCAATAAATTATATGTCAATACCTACTCCATAGTGAATCTTGAAAATATCAGTACCCTGAATGTAGTGGAGAATCCACTTATCTACATTCCAGTGTAACTCATGTAGTTCTTGAATAAATTTAGAGGCCATGCTCACTACATATTAAATTGTAAGTCTAATGTGCGTAAACTAGATGAGACTACCAACAAGTCATCAATATGAGGTAACATCAACCAAAGCAGGTGGACAATCAGCCTCAAGATTCACACCAGATAGAAAATTAGTTAGAGTTGGAATAGATTCAAGCATGTTAAATCATGTAAGCATATGTATATCATACTTGGATTATGTAATAGTGATCCCAAAGTTAGACTGATAAATTCCAATCCCAAAGAAGTAGTGTAACAAGCCCAATTCAATAATTAAAAACCTATTAGATAAATCAATTTTCACTACTATGATGGTGGATGAAGAACTCTCTATGATCAATAGGTCATCCACATAGAGAACCAAAATCAACAGTGAATCACCCTGCCCCAATATATAGACATTCAAATCAGAATGACATTTCGTGAACCTAACCTAAAGAATAAATGAGTCCATCTTGGCATACCAAGCTTGAGGAGCTTGTTTGAGGCCATAGATTTATTTTTGAAGTTTGAAAACTAAGGAGGAATCTTCCATAAATCCTTGTGGTTGATCTATATATATTTCCTCTTTGAGTTCATCATGAAGAAACACACTCTTCACATCCATTTGATGAATAACCCAGTGATGTGTTGCAGTAATATCGAGAGTGAGTTAGATTGAGTTCATTTTGGCAACTAGGGTAAACATATTGGTATAGGCAATGCCAATAATTGAGAAAAATCCTTTTCTACCAAATGTGATTTAAACATGTCTACAAACCCATCTTTTATAAATTTTGTTTGTTATATCCACCTACATCAAACAATTTTTCTTCCCTTAGGAAGAGGGATTAAATCTGAAGTGTTATTCCTTAGCAAGGAACCATACTTATTTTTCATAGTAGTATCCCATTCAAGAGTCCCTGAGGCCTCATAAAATGACCACAGATCGAAAGTAGATGTAATGAAAGCATGTGGGGCATTTTGGAATTATAAATGGGTTCATCTGGTGTCTGATGGATCTCTAACCCATTGGCCAACATTTTATAATGTCTTTCTATCCCAAATAAGACAAGTGCTCAAAGAGTTAGGAGGATATTCCTCATTCTATAAATATATTCTATGAGGATGAGGGGAATCTTCATCACTACTCTCATCATCAGAACTAGAAGAAGAATCTAGATCATCAAAAAGCTTCTCAGATAGATCTGAATCATCAGAACTATCATCAAATTTCAATGCATCCAAGAAAAATGGAGGAGCATCATGTGTGGATTCTTGAGTACCCTCTTGAAATTGAACACTCGTATCAATAAATAACTCATGAGTGGTGGGATGGAGAATATTTTATCCCTTAACACCCTCAGTATATCCAACTAAGATACAAGGTTGACTCTAAGGTTCCATTTCCTTATACTTCTTCTTGAGAATGAGGGCCATACCAAGAGATACAAACACTTGAAAGTGTTTCATTGTGGGTTTTTGACCGCTCCAAGTTTTAAAAGGAATGACTCCCTTCAAGGCTTTATGAGGAACTTAGTTCTAGATATAACAAGTTCAATTGGTGGCCTCAACCTAATACTTAAGTGCAAGAGACTTGGAGTGTAGCATATAATTTTCCATTTCCTTCAAGGACTTATTTTTATGCTCTGCAACACCATTTTATTGAGGACTATATAGAACTATACATTTTAGTTCAATCTCCTCTGACATACATAATGACTCAAAATGATTATTAACATACTCACCACCATTTTAGGTGTGAAAAATATTGATGGCTTCACCTGACTATTTTTCTACAAGCACTTTGAAGTATTGAAAATGATCAAACACGTCTGATTTCTACTTAAGAAAATACACACAAGTATGCCTTGAAAAGTCATCAATAAAAGTAAGCATGTACTTTGTCCTGTTGAATGAAAGTTTTAGAAATGGACCAACAATGTCACTATGTATAATATTCAATATATGTTCAACTCTCTGTGAATTATCCTTGTCATACTTATCTTCATAATGCTTACCAAGTATGCAACCCTGGCAAACTCCATTATAAAACTTGACTCGTGACAACCCTAAAACCCATTCTTGATGACTGAGTTACTCAAGGTAGCGATTGTTGAGATGGACAAATTACTCATGCCATAATTTACTCACCCCATATGAATGAGTGAGTAGTGTAGTAGAGGGTTAATTAGGAGCAAAATGTGAGAAAATATATAATTGTGAGTCATGATTTGCTTTCTCAAATGCAATAATTGTTAGGGTATCTAGTGATCACACTATTTATGATTGTATATAATATTGTATTAGATATCTCTTGAAAGATAATCTTGAGGAAGGTTGAGAGATATCTTAAGTATTAAGGATGATCATTGTCTCCTTAAATAAAGGAGGAAATTAAACTATATAATTTACTCCTCTCTTCTAATAATATTATCCCAAACATATTTTATAATGATTTGAAAATACAAATAATGAAATATATTTTAAGTTTATTTTATTGTGTTTGCCTCTGGTTGTATGTAGATCAAGATTATCCTTCTTATGTGGTATCAGAGTGAGAGGGTGTCCAAATCAGAGTTTGTGAAGTGTTTTCAACCTTTGCATGAGATTCATTACCCATTGAAGGAAACAATCTAGCTTTGTTGTGTTCACTAAGCAAGTCGTTGGGAATTTTGAGAATCTTTGTATAGCTTCATACATGGCCTAAATTTTGAGAATATTTGTATAGCTTCATACACATATTTAATATATTAGTACTTTCATCTATTAGTGCAACTATCGACACCTGCATTGGGATTTCAACATTTTGGTCAATTTATCAAGCTGTTTTGATTAGGTAAAGGAGCACATAGTTTTAAAAAGTTTTGGATCTATATACGTGGTACGTGACATCACCATCCATTCCCACATCTGGTGAAATCAATCAAAGGTGTATTAAATATCTAGTCAATTTGTCTATCATATTTGTTTTCCATTTCAAACAAGCCACCAAGCTCACTTCCTTCATCTCTGCACAGAGTTCTTCATTGTGACCTATCATTAGTTTTATTTACATTGATCAATTATAGAAACCTAGCAATCCATCCACTAATCCATGTTAAGTTCAATGCAATCCATTTATATTCAAACTACTCATATTCTGATTTAAATATGTTCACCATTGACTTTTGCATTCCCAATGTGTGCAACTATTCACCATCAATTTTTACCAAACTAAAGTAGTTTTTAGGCATCCATATTATCATACATCTAGATATTTATCTCTGTTATATGGATTTTATCTCCTATTTTATCAGCCACATGCATGCAATGAATCATTCATTATCCTGTAGTTCGAATGCCTGTTAAAACTTTAGTCAGTCATAAGTCTTGCTTATTTAAATTTCTATGTCAATGTTAAGTGAAAACAAGTGTCATGCATTTAAATTTTTATTTTTTTAAATCCTTCTGTATGGCATATGAAATCTTAAAATAGGTCATTTCATTTATAAGGTTGATTCTAGTAAGGGTGGTTAATATTATCAAAAGTCATTGTAATCGACTATATCTCATAAGTGTCATTTTAAGTATAGTAGATCTATAGTCAACTTATTATAGGTTTTAGTTAAGATTTTAAAGTTTTATAGTATGATTTGTGTCATATATTTTTTAATCCTCATATGATTTATATTATCAAAAATTCAAAAAGTGTCAAAGTCACATTTTTTGTGTGTCTTAGTCAAGTCAGTCACATTTTGTAACAAACGCATTTTTGGGGTAATTGATGTATAATGTTGTTGTCTAGGGGTAATTGATGTATAATGTTGTTGTCTAGGTCATTTTAAAGATGGATATTCCACTTGAAAATTTTACTAGTTTTAAATTTCACACATGGAAATTTGAAATTCAAATGCAACTAATGAACAAAAATTTGTGGGGAATAGTCAGTGGGAAATAAACATAGCCCACAAATGTAAATAAATTGTTGGAATGGAATAACATAGATGATAAGGCCAAAGATATTATTGGTCTTGCACTTTCAGATTATGAACTACATTATGTAGATTTGGAAAAATCATCTACTAAAATTTGGGACAATCTGAATAATTTATTTAGGACTAAAGTAGTTAATTCTAAATTTGTTTTAAAGTTATGCTTGTTCAAATTGAAAATGAATGAAGAAAGCACAATGTCCAATCATATAATTGAACTCAGATCTCTCATGAGGTAGTAGAAAAGGATTCAGTCGATGATGAGGATGCTAAGGCCATTTTGATAAACAACTTGTCTTCTAAATATAATAATTTTGTATTTACTCTTAGTCCAATTCCATCATAGTCCCTAGAAGACATGGTCTCAACTCTTTTAACAGAAGAAAAAAGAATTTTAGAAGATGAAGAAGTAGAAATAGTAATGTACTCAAAGAATCGTAAAAAGTTTAATAAAAACATAGAAGAAGTTAAATGTTTCTATTCCAAGAAAAAATGGCACACATCATGGTTCTGTAAAAATTGAGCTAATGATATGCTCAAGGGAAATCTTTAAAACAAATGAAGCAAATGTGGTCAATGAAAAAGAATCATCTAGCGATGAATAACCAAATGAAGAACCCAAAAAAAATGACAGTGGTTATAATCCTAAGGAATGCATGTACTAAGTGAGCATCACCCATTGAAGGAAGGAAGAAATGGAGGCTAGAGGTTTCATAGCCTCTTGTTAGCCACTAGCTATGAGGCCACTTTCTGATTTAGTGGCAAATTCCTTTTCAGTTGTGTGTTGTGTGTTTGAATAAAGAACAGAAGTTCATGCTTGTTGAAGTATTGTAATAAGTGACCAAGATTTCTTATATAATCCCTTAAGGTAAAATAGTGATGAGGACTAAAAGTGTGTTGTAACATCATGTGTTTATGGTTGTTGGTTAACCACATGTAAAACCACCCTTTGTATGTAGGTTAATGGTAAACCAAGTGTAAAACCATCCTTTGTTTGTAGGTTGATGGTAAACCAAGTGAAAAATCATCTAATTTTTATAGGTTGGTGGTTAACCAAGTGAAAAACCATCATTTGAGGTTGGTAATAGTTGCAGTACAGGATAAGGTTATCCCCATGTTCACACTAAGGGGGGGATAATTAGGGTATCCAGTACTCACATTGTTTATGCTTGTATATAATAGTGTATTAGATATCTCTTGAGAGATAATATTGAGGAAGGTCGAGAGATATCTTAGGGATTGAGGATCAACATTGACTCCTTGAATAAAGAAGGAAATCAAACCATATTATTTACTCCTCTCTTCTAATAATATTATCCCAAACATATTTTGTAATGATTTGAATATATAGAGAATGAAATATAGTTTGTGTTTGCCTCTAGTTGTATATAGATAAAGACTATCTTTCTTACTAATGGTGTTATTGTATGCTTCCCTAATAACCATATAATTGGGTGTGCGCTCAATTATCTTGTCTGAATTGATGTGATTGATATGATAAATAGATAGGAGATTGGTGGATAAAGAGGGAACACATAAAACATCATGAAATGTCTCATTGTTCACTTTAACAAATCTACTCCCACTAAATTCTATGGCAGTGTCATCACCCAACAAGATGGAAGGCATAAAACAAAGCTCAAAGGATGAGAACATTTCTTTTGATGATAAAAAATCCACTCCCACTAAATTATGTGGAAGCATCATCACCCAACAACATGGAAGGCATAGAACAAGGCTCCAAAGATGAGAACATGTCTTGTCATGAATCCATGTGGTGTGATACACCATAATTAATAACCCATGTGGAAGGTTTAGATGCAACTATAAAAAATGTTGTACACTTATCTCTACCCTTCTTATTTCATTTCACCTTAGAAGACTCTTGTGTTGATGAACTTTAATTGGAAGACTCAGGGACATTGATGTTGTGCTTTTCAAACATTTTTTTCATTTGGTCAATCTGCTTCTTCATGCATTTAGATTCATCATGCCCATATTTCTTCCAATAGTCACAGGCAAGTCAATCTTTATTGGGTTTCCCCTCTAAAGACGATGACTCTTTTGATGCTTTGGACTTAGCATTTGATTTATGACCATTTCTTTGATTCGAGTCCTTCTTGTTATATCTATTCTCCTTGTTTCCAAAAGCCTTCTATTTTTCATGACTCACACTCAAGGCATGCAAATTAGATGACTTAAGTGTACCTATTTGAATGAGCTTGTTTTACTCCTGAGTTAAGTCAATAGTAAAGTCATCCAAGGATGGCATAGTCCATATAACTCTAATGGCATGTTTGGTGGCATGGAAAGTAGAAATGAAGATAGAATAATTAGATCCTAACTTGGCAAAGATGAAAAGGATAAATTGATCATTCTTTAGGTCAAAGTCACATAATTTCAAATATAACCTTAGTGATTTGGACTTTGTGAAGAGGTCTTATATGGTATCAAAATCACCTAGGCTCAAATTTATGAGCTCATTCTCCAACTCATATCCTCTCATTATGACCTACCTCCCAAAGAGTTTTTCTAATATGGTCCAAACTTCATTAGGACTAGTGACAGATCTAATATGAAAGAACAGGTCGGGAGACATAGATAGGCATAGAAGGTTGTAAGCTTCATCACTTTTGTTGTACCACTTTAGCTTCTCTACCTCAAGTTTTGGTTATTTTTATGTACCCATCATGATTTGGTCTATTCCTTTACTCCTCAAGAGGATTTATACTTTGAATTTCCACTCGTGATGGTTGAATGGTGTAAGAATCAGAATAGAACTCATATCTATGGTACATAAAAGAAGAATGCACTGAACTACATGTTGCAAGACTATAAATATGCAACCTCCCTGAATCTACAAAGATTTAAATTTACAAGGCACAAAAATAATATTAATATGTAGAGCTCAAAAATACTCATACTTTCAAAAAAAAATGGCACCTCAAAAGGAACAATAGGTTGAAAGTTATGCATTTGAATTTTTGGATGGCAAGGGCGATCTCCACTTTGCAAGATTTTAAAAATTTGTGTGTGAAAAATTTTGTTAAATTTTTTCTAGAATCAAATTCCCACAAAAGAAAATTATGCCCTTTAAAATCAAAATTTAAATAAGTTTTTTTTGGAAGTGACTAGGGGCTTAACTCCCATATGACATAGGGTTAAGTCCTATTTTGGGTGCTTCCCCCTTTAATTTTGATTGATGTGATTGATGGGTGAGTGACAACATCCCAAAAATGGCTCCATTTTAATAATGAATAGTTTCACTTTCCACTATACAAGCATCATAACCTAACAAGTGTTCTACCAAGCATCAAAACCTGATAGGTGATCTAATAGGCGTCAGACCTTGGTAGATGTTTAAGCAGGCTTAAAATCTGACAAGTGCTTTTGCAAAGGTCATAACCTTATAGGTGATTTTGTAAGGCTCAAAATCTGATAGATACTTTTCTAAGGCTTGGACCCTCACAGGTGCTTTTGTAAGGGTCAAAATCTGATGAGCATACACATAACCACTCAAATGTTTGTTAAGGTAGAAATGTCTTGTGGGGATTGTTTTCCCATCAAAAAAAGTCTAATAACTATCAAAATTCCATGTGAGGGGTCGAAATCCCATCAAACTAGGAAACCTCCAAAAATATGTATTCTGAACAACTTCTTCAAAATTTGAAAGAGACCGATTTGGTTTCTTGACAAACCCAAAAAAAACCCATCGATGATTTTTCCTCAAAGTCACCAAAAAGTATGGATTTTTTGCAGATCAAAAAATAACTTTGAAACCCTCAAAAAATAGCCAAAAATAAATGTATTGTTTATTTTCAAACCAATTTTCTATTCTAATACTTTTGCCCCATGATTATTTTATTAACACCATCATACATCTTTACCCCTTGTCATTCTTTGAAAATTTATTCCATAATGTTTCCTTCTTGTACCGTTTAAAATCTAGCATCATATACCCATCATGTTCATGTGTTTAAGTCAAAATTCTAGCATACCATTGTAAGATGCTCTCAGGTAGACCATATTCCCTATTTGTTTTAGGTTTGTCTAGCTATGATGTAGGTTTTTTCACTATTTAGGTATGCCCATTTCTCTTCATTCCTTGATGCCTTCACCTTTTCCCACTCCTTGTTTCTCTCTTCAAGTTGTATAAAGGTTAAATCTTCATCTATGTAATTTGATCCTCTTAGCATGCCTATATTTATTGGTATTCTTGCTTTATCCTCAAAATTCACCATTGTGACTCGAATATGCCTTTCTCTGTCTGCTTCTCTCAACTTACCAAATCTAATTGCTTGTCTGATTTGAGCCTTCTACTACAGTTAGTTTGAAATGAAGTCCCTTTTTAAGTTGATTGTATATTCATGTTATACATAGTCTTTTATCCCTTTGATGATTATATTTGATAGTTTATCATGACATTCTCTTTCTTCTATCATTTGATTCTTAATTTACCTATATATCAACTCCTTTTACTTATCATTTGATGTTTTGAAGTGCCTCTTAAACTTTTTATTTGCATTACATTTTCCTTTAGGTCCCCTACCTTGGCACCTGTTGGAGTGTGAATGCTTTGTTTAAGGGCTTGCCATTTGTGTTCTCCAACATTCACAAGGTTTTGAAGTTTTTCCAATTTTTCTTTCAACATATTATTTTCATCTTCCTATGTTTTCTTATCACTTAAAATCTCTTCCATTTTAATATCTTTTATTTGATCCATTGCTCTCATAATTTCTAATTTTTCTTTTGAACTCCTTAGATCGTGCACATAGAGCTTCGGTGACCAAATGAGTGGAGTCATTGTAGGGTTATAAGTTTCCTCACCATCTTGGATCTCCTCTTGGTGACCTTTACCCTTGATTTTATGTGTTTCATTGCTTTGTAGATTTATCATCTTTTAATTATTTCCCTTGATTCTCCTATGGTTTTAGTTGTGTTTTCTATTTTAAAATATGTGATGCCAATGGTTGTTCTTTATGAACATTTTTTTTATTATGTGGTTGTCTCTTATTTTTTTTTAGTCTTTATTAATGTTTCTTTATAGTTTTTGTCCTCACCCAAGCTTGTCAATGCCTTAAAATCCCCAAGTACTATTTTGCATTAATGCATATCAGTTGTGATATCACTCCTAATGATGTTGCATTTGGTTGTGATGATGAGTTGGTATTGTGGGGGAACTGTATCGTCAACAGACATATAAGTGTTTGTGCTCTGTGAACTTCGTATGCTCTTATATTCCCTCCCTTGGTAGGGTTTGTTTGTATGTATGTGTAGACCAACCGGTGTTCTATTGTACCCTCTAATGTTAAAATTATTTCTTATTCCATTATGTTTCCAAAAGGTTTAAATTGAGATTCTTTGATCTCCAACTAAAATAAATGTTTCATCTCTGGCATGATCCACCCTAATGGGATATCTTCCTCTGTGACACCCTTTTATAACTCTGCCCACTTTTGTGCCTCTACCCTGACACTTTTATTTCTTATTCATTATCAATATTCCTCTAAGGCCTTATTAATGTTCTCTGATACCCCCTGTCCTCTAACACCCTATTGCTTTGATATTACCCATGCAACCCTACTAATGTTTTTAGAATTTAAAAAATAATGGTTTTAGAATTTATGATAATACAATGTTCAGGGTAACATAAAGTTAAATAATTATAGATATTGTACATGTAGAGCCTGCACCCTATTATGGGGTCTTTATTATCTATTTTATTTCATCAGTTCTTAGGTTCATCACATAAAAAATAAATTCATGCTTAAAACCCTCTAAAACTCATTCATACGAAACTTTCCAAATGCCTTCCCTACAACCCTAGGCTCATTAATGGTCTGTGTCATTTTCAATAGTCCCAGTACAACATCAGTACATTGATAAGATGTTTAATACTTTTAATAAAATGCCACATATTATTTTGAATTTTTAAAATATATATAATACATTATTTTATCCATTAAGACCTGATTATAGTTTTTGTTTCTATTTTCATTTCATGTGCATGAAACGTAAAAAATCACTTGGTGATGCCAACAAAGCTAGGTCTTACAGTGCTTCAAATTTTGTTCATGTGTGGAGGTCATATGTTCACTCAGGTTATATTTGAGAGTTATTCGGCTTTTGGTATAATCATTTTCCTTACTCAGTTGTATAGTGTGTTCATTTTGTTCCATTGAAACCCTTATACACTCTATTTAGTTATATTCTGTGTTGTTGATTAATCTAGACATTTTGAGCTTTGATTGAAGCCCATTGAAAACAACCAGCAGAACAATGAAGGAGATCATCAAATTTTTATTATTGTTGGTGATAGCACTTGAGCAATAGAACCTTCTACAGGTACACATTTTTCATTACCTTTTTACTTTATTTCATGCTAAAGGTGGTCATATGGTAGTAAATTAGCTCCCCTCTAGTCATATGTTAGGGTTTTTTCCTTTTTCTAAACTCTCTTTCAGAAATATTCACTATTTGTTACTGATGATCGAGTCTATACATGGTGAATTTATGAATTTGATGTCAAGAAAAATTTAAAATTGCATACCCACCTACCATAGTTTAGTAATTATGTTTTTTTTTAAATCTCCCTTAATCATAGTACATGTTTTTTCGGTTTGGTAAATTAATGGTTATGATCATCCCATGCATGCCATATTTATTGGGGAGTAAATAATCTTAACTTAAACCTATGACACAACTAATAATAAGCTCAATTGCTTATCATTGAGCCACAGTCATTAAATGTCTCTGCATGGCAAATTTATGAATTAGGGATTTTTAACATTGTTTTGGAAAACATTTAATTGCTTAACCACTTGTGTTAGGTTAGTAACTAGCCTTTTTTTTAAGTCCCCGTTCTTCTATCTTTACTTCTTGTTACTGTGTCATATGTGCACAAAATCAAACTATAATTTATTTAGAAAAGATTAGGGAATAACCAAAATTTCACTTAAACTGACCAACTACCTTTCTCCCATTATTTCATCAATATTTAAAAAAAGAGGACATAAACCACCTGTACTTTCAGGGTAAGCACTTCTCCTTGATGCTACCATTATCATTAGATATAAAGCTTGTACATCTCTGAGTTTGCATAGCTCATACATTATAGGCCTCTAAACAATACCTAACTTATTGGTTTCTAGTCATTGTGAATCTGTGAACATATCATTTCTACATTCTTAGGAGCTAGAAGATCTAGGCTAACTAGACTAAGAGTTAATGTTTCTAGTACTACTATAATACCATGTATGGATAACCAAACTTTCAAGGTGCCAAGGACTAGAATCGAGTATGGAATGGGTGCTAATATTTTATTCCCTAGATAAAGATCTAAATAGTTGACAGAACCACCTTAGTGGAGTTTCCATGGTAAGAAGCAGGCAGAATGGGAACTCATATAACCAACAAGAAAGTTTATACCCCCTCAAGGACCCCCTGCTTCTAACAAAAGTCATCAATCTATCTTGATAGGTTTTAATACTTCTTTATGAACTCTAGACATAGAAACTATTATTAGGCTCCATCTGTAGTAGGTTCTACCCTACCTTCATTATGCATGGCCAACTATCATGAGACAAATTGCCTAGACATTAAAACAACTATGTTCATAGTACTACAATCTGGTTTACCTTATTTAAGTGTATGATATTGTCATACTACTAGACAGGTGTAATAACACTATACCCTATAATATTCTACATTACTTCCTTGAGGGCAGAGACAAGGGATATGTTGCTAAAGAGTTTAGAATGTATCTTGGTCCCATGGTGCTTCCATAAGTTTGGAGGACATTAAGAGGTCCAATCCAAGTATGAGTTGACCAAGAAACTACCAAGTGAGCTTGTCTAGTAAGAAATCCTCATAACATATTGTATATTCAATGGGCTTCTTCTAGAAATCCTTTAGCTCTAGTCCAAAAAATGTATCAAGACCCTAGTATGCTTGTCAAAGGCAAAGACCCCATGGAGGATCACTTTGTACAGATGTAGATAGCATACCAAACCTACTTGAACCTAGCACATAATTTTAACCAAATGACCATGTCAAGTAGGCCTCTCATAGATTTATTCCCCTCAACTGGAGTGTTAATAGAGTTGACTAATCAAGACAATTAAGGTGTTGACCCTTTTGCATAGAACACTTTGATTGATAAATTATTTCATACGCCAACCATCGAAGAAGTATCTTCTGCTTCTACATAAAATAGTGGCCAAAACATAGTGGATAATGTGCAATCAACATCCCATTAAAACCAAAGTGATGTTAATGCACAACTAACTAGCCTACAAAATGTGCCTTTAGTTAACAATGCAAGTTGTTCTCACAATCAGGGAGTAAGAGTTTCTACATCCCAATATCAACCAACTACTTCTAATCCTTAACAATCTACTTTTTCAAGTACATAACCAATAGGATTAGGTAGCCAGCTAACAACCAATGTCATGCCTTAATAGCAAAATGTGATGAATCGTACTCCTTCTCAATAAATAATGAGTAGTATTCCACAACATCAGCCACAATCTAGTGTACCAACATGACAAAGGCCAAATATGTTGTCACCTCAGCAGGGGGAAACTAATGTTTCACCTCGTCAGGTAGTAGTAAACATACCTCCTTAGTCGCAGGATAGTGTGCCAATTTAAAACTAAATGATGTCTAACCAACAACGTCTAAATATTGGTCAGTGATAGATGCCAAATCTTCAACATGCATCAACTTCCCAATAGGGATTCATGCAACAAGGATGTTCTAATGTTTCTTAAACACCTATTAGGCAACAATTGCCTTTTGTTCAAAATGTGCCACTCATTCAAAAATAGGGTCTTGGTTCATAAGTTCCCACTCAATAGCAAGGTTTGATTAGTTGGTAGCATGTCCCTTTTCAACCATACAAGGCACAGTGTAGTTATATCCCTCCATCCCACCACAAAATTCTCAACATCAAACCTTCATAACTAACCTTAACCAGAATATTGCACCACAACATGTACAATTCTAACAATCAAACCCTAATCTGTATATGTGTATTCTTGATCCATTTTCCAACCAATCCCTTATACCATAATAAATATCTCCATTATACCCTGGTCTTAATGTTCCAATTGTGATTGCCCAACCATCTACCTAGGACAATATTCCCACAAGTTTCCTAGAGCAAGAATTATAACAAATGAAGGATGCAATCACAGCCATCCAAGCTAGAAAGTAGGGTAAAAAGTTTAAGTTGGACGATGTGTGTTCCTATCCTTATAACATGGACTACTTGTAGATTCCATTTCCTCTAGGATATGAACCCTTGAAGTTTGATAAATACAAGGGGAAAGGTGACCCCAAAGCTCATCTAATAGAATTATTTATCACATGTCAGCTAGTGACATATAGTGACATATATCTTTTATTATTGTTCCCAAGTAGTCTAGTAGGACAAACCTTGGAGTGGTTCTTAAAGTTTCCCAAGAATTCAGTAATAGATTTTGATGACCCTTCAGAAACATTTGTGTAACACTTTTCCTACAATCTCAAACATGAGATTTCATTGGTCGACTTGATGCAAGTAAAGCAAAAAGTCAGTGAGAGTTTTGCCAGTTATCTACAATGAAGGAGAGCCCTTGCAATCTAATTTACCCATAGTTTACTAGATAAATAATTAGCCATTGTGTTTACTAAAAATTTGTATAGTGAAATAGCTTATCATTTGAAACTACAATGTGTACATACTTTCAAAGAGATCATTGATAAAGGATTGTTGATTGAGCAATCCCTTATTAATAAAAGGAACATCAATCTTACTTTAACTAATCAAAATCAAGGTACCAATCAAAAAATGGCCAAAATGAAAATCAATTCCAAATACAAGCATCACAACTAGCACAGTGCAATAACCAAGATAGACCAAAGCAATTTGACCCCAATAGGAATGTTGTGGAAAATAGAGTAACTAAATCATGCCATGTCCAAATGGTGAAAACACCATTCGCTCAACCTATACCACCTTTTTAGCTTACTCTTACCGACAACCTCTTCAACCAATGCACCAAGCACAACAACCTAGGTCCACAAAATGAATGCAACCACCTTTGCCATTGCAAGTTCCTCCTCTAAGGAGAAGAGTACCTACTCATCATGTTTTTAGTGACCTTGGAGAGCCTATTAAATCTATGTTTCATAAACATGTTACTGCTAATTTGATTATTTGGCCTATACCAAAGCATTATTTGCAAGGCATTCCTTATCTTGATTGGTACCGTGAAAATGAATTTTATGAATATCATTGAGTCAATAGGCATAATTTATGAAGATGTGTGCAAATCAAGAATTTGATTAAGAATATGTTAGAGAATGGGGAGATCACATTGGATGGTGTTGTTTCCACCTCAAATAAGACTCTTGGGATTTATCAAAACCCTTTACCCCAACATAACAATTAGCAACAACAACAACACCAGCTAGTGTAACAACAATATCAAAATCAAAGGCCAAACCAATAAAACCAGTAGAACCAACAACAAAATTAATAACACCAGAATAATGAATAGAACCAAAGTTAGAATGGTAAAAACCAACAAACCTACCATGCAGTTGTATATGACTATAATAAATTTGTAGGCTATATTGCAGGAGGTATCATTAATACCATCTCCATTAATCTTAGATCAAATTATAATCAGATGAGACCATTGCTAACCATAAAAAACCAATCCAATCACTTTAGCAATCCTTCCTTGACTTAGGACCACACATAGGCAAACTAGGAAATAGGGATTCCCACTTTTAGACCTTATACCGATAACTCAACCTTGCCTCATGACCACACATAAGTGCACCATCAACTAAGACTTGTCTTATTTGGTCCCACACGATCACCATTATTTGTTAGCAATCATGGTCTTATGTTCAATCCTGATTGTGTAATCACAACTCATAGGTAAAATATTACCATCCCAAGCCCACAACCATCTGCCACTTCACCCACTATCCAACTATCCATTCAGCCTCAAAACAAACCATTTAACATTGTCCAAGACAAGAAGTTTGATATTTTTGAACAATTGTCGAAGATACAAGCCCATATCTCCATTTTAGATTTGTTACGAATGTTGACAATCCACAAGAGCATTTTAAATGAGTTCTTAACCCAATCCACTATTACCAGTGACATATCCCCTGATAAATTTCAATCTTTGGTTGGACACCTAGCTCTTTCCCAACAAGTCACATTCAACCAAAGTGATATGTCTTCTCTTGGCTCACTCCATAATAATTCACTATACATAGAAGTTTATATAAAGTGACATAAAGTGAAACATGTCCTTATAGACAATGGACCAGGCCTTAACATAGTGTCTCTAAAGCTCATCAAGCTTCTTGGGTACACAATGGCAGATCTCCAACAAAAAATGATAACTATCAAAGTGTACGATAATCAGGAGAGAGAATCACAAGGCACCATTAGCCTATCAGTTATCATTGGGTCTTTGACCCATGATACACTTTGCCATGTGTTTGATCTTGAGTTGTCATATAATATGTTTCTAGGTAGGCCTTAGTTATATGAGATTCATGTAGTCTCATCAACACTACACCAATGTATCATGTTCTCCCACTCAGGGATGGAAGTGAATATTCCAAGAAATTTGCACCCATATGAGCACTGCAAACATATCGAGGCTAAATTTCAAAGCTAAAATTACCAATATGATATGAATCCAAGTTCCAAACAAGATAAAGGAAAGGCCATACTTATTGATTCTTCAAACGATAATTGCATAAGTCCTAATACCCTAGATCCCCTTTCCCACATGCCACCTCTTGAAGCTTCCAATCATTACACCATTTCAACTAATGGCCCAGGAGAATATTTGACCCATGATACCTTTCATATTGCCAACCTTCCATAGAATCCAAAGTCCTTTAGAAGACCTAAATCTAAGTCACTTCATCCACAATGGCAATAAAAGAGCAAAGATAAAGGACCTATCATGTTTATACCAGCATCTGGCCTAGAACCAGACCCTCTCGAGGGAAATGAATCATGGTTATACAATGATAACCAAGTTGATTTTTATAAGAGTGCAAAGTATCCTATTCCTAATAGGACCATGGAGAATTAAGACTATGAAGGAGGAGGCCTCAGACCTAATCAATAAGGAACACTTGAGTTAATTTCCATGACCAAATATAAAAGACCCTATGGACTTGGATTTAAACTACCTAGGGGTGACTCCATATACTTTACTCGTATTCCATCACCATCAACTAGTGATGAAGATGCTGACAATGAAGCAAAGTTTGATCATATGTTTTTTCATGACCTAGCTGAAACCACCCTATTAAACCCGCATTCCATTTATACCCTTACCCCAGTCATTCATCATAATCCATTACCATTATACTATCCCCAATTGATAGATTGGGACCAACAAGAATCAAGTTTACTGATTGATGAGTTTCAGAATGATGAGGCATTTTGTGAATTTTTAGGCCTTAGAGATAATGTTCCATTGGGAGTTCATAAATTAGGGTTCTCAATCATGTTAGATCCTAATACCTATTTTGGAGAGCGGGTGAACACCCTTAGCCAAAAGAAAATAAATAAAACATTGAGGTCCCAAAGTGAAAACCCCTTTGAGGTGCTTTTTGATCAAGGAAAAACTAAAGATAAAGGCCAATATAGTGGTGAAATACTATTTAAGATGTCATTAAATGGGGATGTTCATTCTTCTTCGAATTTAGACTACGAGACCACCAATGATGAACTTGCCTATGGATCTGAGTTTAGTTCTGAGCAAAAATAAGTGTTTGATCAAATTTTTCAAGAATTTATAACTATTTTTATCACATGGCCAGATCTCCCATAGGGGGACTTAGATTCATCATGCCTAGGAGAAGTTGAAGATCACATCCTAACAGAGGACTTTGATACAGCCTGACAGTTCAAGTCTTTGCCTACTATCCTAGAAGATTGTTCAACCCTTCTAGTCAAGGATACACCAAAGGTAAACATCAAGACTCCATCAAACCCAAAATGGATAAAATTAGGTGTGTCTCTCACTGAGGAGGAACATGAAGTCTTTATAGATCTATTGAAAGAATTTGTAGATATTTTTGCATGGGATTATTCTGACATGCCAGGTTTGGACCTCGCCTTGGTTTTACATCACCTTGTGGTAAATCATGATGCCAAACTAGTTAAGCAAAAGTTATTCAATATGCATCCTCACATTTTTATATTAGTAAAGAAAGAGTTGGAAATTTTCTTAAAATCAAGACGTATTTGATCCATTGACTACTCAGAATGGATATCTAATGTGATACATGTTAGCAAAAAGCTTGAAGGAATCAAAATATGTACTGATTTTTAAGACATAAACAAATCTTTCCCTAAGGATGACTTTCCATTACCTAATATTGACATGATCATTGATTCCATAATGGGTTATGAAATGCTTTCACTCATGGATGGCTTTTCAGGATACAACCAGATTAGAATAGCACCAGAAGACCAGCACAAGACTATATTTACCATTCCATGGGGCACATTTTATTATTAGGTAATGTCATTTGGTCTTAAAAATCCCAAAGCTACATATCAAATAGCCATGACTGTCATATTCTATGATATGATGCATGATATTATTGAAGAGTACATCGACGACATATTAGGCAAATCAAAAACTAGGGCCAACCATCTAGCAGTGATACGTAGAATATTTGAAAGACTAAATGAGTACAAAGTCTAATTGAATCTAAAGAAATGTGTATTTAGAGTAACATCAGTAAAATTACTTAGATTCATCATGTCTTGTAGAGGTAGTGAATTTGATCCAGCTAAATTCCAAGTTATAATAGAGATGCCACCACCAACCAATTTAAACCAGCTCCATAGTTTACAAGGCAAGATCCAGTCAATATGATGCTTCATATCTCAGTAAGAAGATAAATGTCATCCATTTATGCATCTTTTAAAGAATGGACTTACATTCCACTAGGATAATCACTACCAAATAGCTTTTCAGTAGCTAAAATATTACCTAGCAAATCTGCCTATTTTGTTACCCCTATGCTAGGAAAACCATTTTTGTTGTACCTATCAGCTCCAGATAATGTCTTAGGGGCACTTCTAGCTCAACATGATGATAATGGAAAAGATCATGTAGTATACTACTTAAGTCATACATTTTTCACCTATGAACATAACTATATGCCTATTGAAAAGCCTATCTAGCCATGGTAGTCATACCTTAGAAACTATGACAGTACATGTTAAACAATAAGACCATGGTTATTTCAAAAGTAGATATCCTCAAGTATCTACTATCAAAAATAGATTTACAAGGCTGCATATCCAAGTGGATCATGATTTTAACTGATTTTGGCACCGCATACGTCAATCAAAAAGTTATTAAGGGGTAAGTTCTTGTAGATCAGCTTGTCGAAGCACCCCTTCTAGACATAGAGCCACTCACATTACAATTTCCAAATGAATCCATATTGACCATCATTGACACACCACTTGAGGATCAGCACTAGAAGTTATATTTTGATGACACATTCATGGCAAATGGATCAGGGATAGGCCTCTTATTTATTACACCATAGAGGGATCTAATCCCTAAATCATTCAGAATCAATTTTCCTTGTACCAACTATTGACAATTTTACCCCATAGGTCAAATTATCACCCCTACCATTTGAAACTTTTCATATCATGCCTTTGTCTTGTGATTCAGTTATTGGTCGTGAAAAGTTATAGAAATGATTCATAGTTAATAGGCCTTTTGAGGTATTCACTTTGGTTTTCAAGGGATTTTCGTGAGGAAAAGCATCATGGAGGTTTCTTTGGGTCTTTAAATGGTCCATTTTAGAAGAGTTCGAAGGAATTGTTCAAGTCCAAATGGTCACTTTATTTTAGGATAATTTTCCAAGAAGAAAGCTCGAAGGGCATCTTTAAAAGCAAGGGATCATTTCATTTTTGCCAAAGGTTTCTTTTCCTTCAAAGAGGACCATTGCAAAATTTTGAGGTGGGGTTTCTTTTTCAAAAGAAAATGTTCACTTTAACATCTGAAGGGTACCTTCTTTTCGATGAGTACCAAGCAAGAAATACCATTTAAAAGGGGCAAGAGGACCTTTTACAATTTCCCAATGGGCATTTTATTAGCCAAAAGGACCATTCACCAAATGCTGAAAGACAATAACATAGAAGTCTGAAGGGACATTTTGAAGAAGTTCAAAGGGATAAATTCAAAATTCTAAAGGGATTTTCAAATTTGTTGATAGGGACATTTTCAAAGTCCCAAAAGGTAAATTTCTCAAAGGAAGGACCTTTTTCAAAATCCTGAGGGACATTTCCAAAAGCCCAAAGGGCAAGAGGACAAATTCAAAATTCTGAAAGGCAATCCAAACATGTTGAGGGGCAATTTGAAATAAGGGGTTGAAGATAGATTTCTTTCAAAAAAATTATCTGAAGGAAAGGATCATCACAAAGGCTTCGCAATAAATAGACATGAGGATATGACCCAAATAAAAAGTCCATAAAAGTGGACATTTATAGAAACCCAAAGGGTATCTACCCTTCAGGAAAGTTCAAAATAAAACCCGAGGGGACATTTTAAAAATCCCAAAGGGTTATTTCCCTTCAAAAAAGTCCACTTGGAGACTCTGAAGGGTCACTTGAAAAGTTAAAGGCCTTGTCATTTTCTCTGAAGGGCACATTTAATAAATTTGAAAGGCCATTGTTAAATTTTGAAAGGCCATTGCAAAAAATTTGAAGGGACATTTTAGTTTATCTGAAGGGTATGTGCCCTTCGAGAAAGACACTTTGTGAGGAATTTTGAAGGGTAGAATCCCTTCGAAAAGGAATCAAGAGAAAAAATCTTGAAGGGTATATACCCTTTGAGAAAGTCCAAAATAAAAATCTAAAGGGTTATTAGCCCTTCAAAAAAGGACTTTTACAAAAGTTTGAAGGGTAGTTTGGGAAGGCCAAAAGAAAAGCCTGAGAGATAATTCTTGTGGACAATTTATTTGTAGGAAAATGATGAAATAAAATCCAAATACCTAATTCCTTTAGAATTTTTTCTAAAGGAATAAATAAGGAGATGGGCCTGAAATAATTCAAATGATAAAAAGTCTGAAGGAATTCCTTTGGATAAATTATCCAAAAGAATTCCTTCAGAAGGTTTACCAAGGGAAAAGCCATGGGAAATAAGCCCGAAGGGAAAGAACAAAACAAAATCCAAAATACAAGTCAAAGTAAAATGTTCGCAAGAAAATGCACAATGAAGAACATCCAAGAAAAATATTGGGTCAAAGAAAAAATAGAGATAAATAAGTCAGATAAACAAATGGCCCAAAGCGATATATGCATAGAAATAGAGACTTGTTTGCATTAAGTACTCAAGGAGATTATTAATGTTGGAGAGCTTAACATTAATTTCATACATGCACTCTTGTTAATCTGAGCCTTTCAAATGTTCCAGCATTTTAAGTGGAGTTCTAAATTTAGATGTGGAGTTGACTGTTCTCATTTTTGGAGTTGATTGTTCTTAATTTATAAAGTTGACTGGTTATCAAGTGCCACATCTACTCATTGATTTCATGCAAAGGAAATCCTTTCAAACATTTCAACTCAGCTTCAAGTTGATTCAATCTTGAGTTTAGACATCTAAATTGGTGTAGCATCATGCATGAAAAAGGTTTTGACTCAAACGTGAACTCACCATTCTTATCAAACACCAAAGAGTTTTTCATGCAAGCATAAGCCAAGATTTTATTTTTAGATCTTTGGATAGTTGTAGTTTAACTTGGTTAATGTGAAAGTTGACTTACTTTTCTATTTTTAGTGCCAATCTCTTGGCTATTGTATACTTTTCTATATAAGTTGGCATTTCAGCCTTGCATTGTATCCCTCTTTTGGCAAGATCAAATTCTGCCAAAGACTGAGTTTGTAACCTTTTGTCATATTAATAGAAGGATTCTTTTTATTTTTTAGAGTGTTGGTATAGTGTATTCATGTCATTGATTTGCATAAGTGATAGAATTTCTCTTCCTTTTCAAGTCTTGATTCTTACCTAACAGCATAGTTGATCAGTTTATGTAAGTCATGTTCCATGTTTGATGTCTCTTGGTTAAGTTTATAGTGGATATAAGTGACTGGTTAGTGCCTTAAATCAGGCCTAATATTTCATTTCCCTCAATCTTGGATCACTAGATAAAACATTTTCATGAAATACTTATGCATATTAGTCAATTAGAGTTAAAATTTTAGCTCTTTTCTTGTCTAAATCAGTGTTCTTAGGATCTCAAATTGAGTGGATCAATCAAAAAATATAGGGGTATCACCATCATTAGATAGGATTCCTGTTTAATTTTCTCTCTCTTTTCTTGGTAGTTTATAGCATAGATCAAAGATCCTAATTGATACACCAAAGGGAGCTAGCCTTTATAATCTAGAGATTCAATCCACTTATTAGCTCACCCATATCCTAGGATTGTTTCCATGTTTTAGTAGATATGAAGGCCTAAAACTACCTTCATAGGGGTGCAAGTTTGATTGACAACACCAACAACATGGTTGAATATGAAGCACTTGTTACAAGCCTTTGACAGGTAGTATAGTGGAACATATCTCATCTCAAGGTTTATGGAGATTCTCAGTTAATCATCAATCAGGTCACAAACCATTTCCAGACCAGAGATGACAAGTTGGTTCCATATAAGGCCATGGTCAACACTCTAAAATAAAAAATTTATAGATATCTAATTTGAGCATATACCAAGGGTTAGTAATAGAACTACAAATTTTATGGCTATTATCATATCTCTGATTTGACAAATGGATAAAGCTAGAGTATCAATTCCTCATTGAGTATGAACCTTCAACCGTCGTAATGATTTATGATATTGTTAGTCCTAGTTCTATCTAGTACTCAGACCTTTATAACTACCTTCATGACCAAATTTTACCACCTGACCTCTCTCAAAAACAAACCAACACCTTCATCCACCAAACCACTCATTATACCTTACTTAGATCAACCCTTTATCACCATAGTTTTGATGAAACTCTGCTTCATTGTTTAACTTTGGCAAAATCTACACTAGTGTTATGAGAAGTACACAAAGGAGTATGTAGAGGACACACTAGCAATATCATCCTATCCAAAAAGCTCTTATATACTGGTTATTATTGGCCCATGATAGACACAAATGCAACTGCCTATGTAAAGAAGTGTAACAAATGTCAATGATATACTAATTTGATTCATGCCCCAGCAAAGACTTTGAAACCAATGTTGACACCATGGCCATTTGCTACATGGGGTCTTGACCTCATTGGGAAGATCAATCCCACCTCATCTGATGGCCATAAACATATCATTACTGCCACCAAATATTTCACTAAGTGGGCTGAAGTTATACCCCTCACTTACGTGACTAGAAAGCAAATTTCCAAGTTCATCTTTAACCATCTCATTTACCACTACGGTATCCCCTCTGACATTATATCTGATAATGGAGGATCATTCAAGAATAGGTATGTTGACAAGCTATGTGTCGAATACAACATCACACAACATTTTTCTACGACATACTACCCTCAAGGTAATGGCCAGGCCAAAACATGAAACAAAACCATTGTCAACATTCTTAAAAAGATTGTCAAGAATGTTAGTCATGATTGGCACCTTCAGATATTCCATGCCATTTCAGCATACCATACCAATCACCATACACCCATAGGAGCCACTCCATATTCACTTGTTTATGGTACAAGAGTCATCCTTCCCATTGAGGTCAAGTTGCCATCTCTACACATATCTTTCAAGTATGTCCTAGATGATCATGACTATTGAGTAGCTCACCTACAAGAAATAGACCTACTTGATGAAAAACACACATTTGTGCTCAATAATATTCAGGCATACCAGGCCCAACTCAAAGGCCACTATAATTGATGTGTCAAGCATAAAACATTTGAACTTGGTGATCTTGTTCTTAAAGAAAACCATGACTGAAAAGAAGCATAAAGGTAAGTTTAAACCTAATTGGGTTGGTCCTTTCATCATTAAAACAAACTTTGGAGCCAGAGCATAGAGGCTTGCCACACCAAATGGCCATGAACTTGATGATCCATTGAACATTATCCACCTCAAGTGGTGCTACTCTTAAGTGACTTGGTATATTGTCTATAAGGATAGTTTTAAGTTGTATCATTTTGTTGATCTTATTTTTATAATACCTTTTTTACCGACTTATCATCCTACCAAGCTATCACTTTCCCTACTGCCTATCTATTTTACCATACCTTTCCCCATCACCTGAGTTCATTTTTTTTCCCTCCCTATCTGGCTTTATGACATTGGTTCCATTCTATTTGGTTCTATCACCACTTTTAGCAAGAGCATTTAGATTTAGTTTCAACATTTGTTTCATACCTTCCAAACAAAGGCAGTATTTTGGAGCCATACAATAAACATTTAGTAGTTGCATCCTTCATTTCATGTTTCATTCTCTCTCATTATCTTGATCCTAATTATAACTGCCTATGGGAAAATTAATCTTAGTGACCTATGTTTTTGTATCCTAGTTATAACCACCTATGGGCAAACTAGGGGCAACACTTGTTAATTGTATCATGACCATACCAACTAGCCATTCTCTATGCCATACTATGCCTTTATACCAACTATGCCTATTTTGTTTGAATTGACTATCACACTAGTTGGATTCCTCCACTGTAAGGCAAAACTATAATGACTTGAGGTCCTACTCTGGGATTATGTAGATAACGCTCAATACTTATTGAGGTCAGCTCAGTCACCCTTTCCATCCATGCTCTCATCATTTTGTGATGACCCTAAGCCATGCTCTCATCATTTTGTGAGCAACCTAAGCAATGCTCTTGTCATTTTTCAAGATTGAACCATTTCATATCTTGTCATTCTCAATTGAGTTGAGATACTCTAAAAATTTGAAAAACATTTGTAAAATCATTAGAAAAAACCATAAACATTGACCACTTATTTGCCTTAAGGATTCTGGGAACCCTTATTAAGTCACCAAAAAATCACTTATCACTTAGTTTCCCCATCCTTTTTGGCCTTTTTCTCCCATGCACTTGCCATTTTACAAGACCATTCTTATTCTTTTATCACATTCATTCTATTTATTTTCATCAATTGTCATTTTCTTCCCATTTCCTGAGAGAACTACATTTGGCTTGAAGTTTTTTTTGGATATTACATCCATAGAATTAAGTAGGTAGCATCCACTTGCCTAGTGCATATGGAGATAACTTGACCACCCCCTTCCTTTTCTTTTATTCCTCCATTTTTTTAGTTTGTTAAGTTATCACCTATTTTCTAGGGGCAATGTTCGTATGGTTTATATTGAGTTGTTTATTTGTTTGTTTCTGCTTATTTATTTGTTTGTGTGCCTATTTATTTTTTTTAGCATTATTACCTTGTGTAGACACCAAAATTATGTCACACACGTGTGTAATTCCCTGTGTCAAAACCCCCTTTGAGCCCCTTTTCAACAATAATAATTAGCCTTCCTAACCCATACTTTTGCCCCTCACACAATTAATTTAAAATATTTAATTAAGTTAATTAAAAACCACTTATGCCACCTTACCTAGCCACCTCATCCTCAAACTAATTCTTACCCTCTGAGTTACCTCAAGACTTAGTCCTCTTATCCTAACTACCCATGACTTGTTCTCACCCCAAAAATAAATTCCTAACCAACTAAGTCCTTCTTAACTTCCCATTTCTACCATTTCCTAATGGATACCACACTTGGCATGAGAAAGAACAAAAAATAGGCTAAAAATAGCCCTTTTACCTATTCTCATGCCATCAACATCGGTGGGATCGCCGATGTCGATTACTTAAGCCAAACTCCAAACTAATGTTCAGGTTAGCAAAAATCAAGAAAACTCATTTTTATTCGCATACAAGCTTTTGACATCCAACTTTTCACATCTTGGCTTCCTGTTACCTTGCAGAAGTCAATCCAGACCAGGAACCAAGCTCTTGAGAACCAGCAACACATGCTTATTTTCTCTATTCAAGGCATTGGTTTGGTAAGCCTTATAGGAGCCATCCATTCAACACTTATCATTTAATCATCTCTTCAGCTAAGTACATCACTTATTCTGTAAGTATTTAAGCAATTACTTTATTATCACTTTATATCTACTATTTATTATTATATGCATTCCTGACAGATCCCCCATGAAGGAATTATAAAGCTTCCTTATTTCCCCTTGTTCCAACACACCAAACCTCTAACTAGACCCATCCAAATAATACTCTCTCTCTCTCTCTCACAACTCTCCCCAACCTTTCAGACCTGACCAAAACTATTTCCTAGACCTAGAAAAGCCTTCTGCAAGCTCGTGGGAAATTATTGCCCCTACCGACATTGGTCACCTAACCAATATCGGTCACACTTGCTCACTGACCTCAGTAGCCTAACAACGTCGGCAATTATGGACTTTTAGTAACCTCTCTAAAACCTACCCAGACAACTTCCAAAATATAAACTAAATATACCACCTGCATTTTGTTACTCTTTGTTGCACTTAGGTTATGAAGAACGATAACATATCTCTCTTTTACTCTCTCTTTTCCTCTCTCTTTGTTATTTATTACTCTTTTATTTCTCAAAATTGGATTGTCATCCCTAAGGAAGTTTGAAACTTCAAGAACAAGCCCGTAGCTTGGCAGCCCACTCATGTGTCTACTAACAGATATTTTTGTGGTAGTGCTTTATTACTTGCAAGTAGTCCTCCCTAGCCAAAGAGGAGTGCTCACAATGTTTGGATATGGCACACAAACCAATCCAGGTTCATTCTAATCACTTATCCCTATCCCTCTTCTCTATTTTTATTTAGACTTAAAATAGACACAATTTTAGCAAAACATTTCTAGCACGCCCGATGGGACTCTGGATTTTTCCTTGGGTTCATTGCTTAATTGAAGCATTCATATAGGTGCATTATAGTGAAAATTTCATTTCTTTCACTTTCTCCTTCTTTTCTCTCTGAAAGTGAAATATTCAACATTTTATTTTATGTTTAAGGGCAATAAACTAAAATTTCTTCTTCCTTGTCACTCTTCTTTTCTCTTTGCCTCTAAAAGCAATTTATCATTTTTCTTACAAGTTAAAATAATCTATTCTTTATTTATTTCTTGCATGCACATTAGGATAGTGAATTTCATTCTCTACTCCTATTTCATCATTGTTTTCATTTGAATCTAAACATTTTAGATTTGATTTTAAAACTTACTGCACTTCATTATTTGCTTGTTGCATATTAGCTCACCTAGTTAATTACAAGCATTATGAATGAATTATAGTGCACCTATGTTACATAACTAGATCACACTCACAAAAATAAACATCTAAACTCACCTGAGACAAGGCCCATCAGGATTTCATCACCTGTTGGATTACCTTATCCTACTTGGCTATCCTACTTGGATTTCACCACCAAGGGGAGAACCCACTCTGTTCTCTAGCAGAGTATAAACTCTAGGCAGAAGGTATATTTTGGCTAAGTGGCTTGGCTTGGCTTCAGGTCCATGAAGTGTAGGGGTCAAAATCTTATAAGAAGTCACATACCTAGTCTAACACAGATTTCCTCTTGATCACTAAAACTAACCTGAAACTAGCTCTAAATTGCTTTCTATTACCTTTGTTAATCAAATTCTCTTCTCACTATCTGATTGAGGCATAAGCCAACATGAGACTAAAATTAATCTCTAGGAGTTAATAATTAATGGATGTATGTTCTTTTTCTACTTTTCTATTGCCTTCTATATTTTGGAATTGATAAGGACATTTTTCCATTGATTCATAAAATCAACACTATTTATAATACTCAGGTTGTATAACCTGTTATATTAGGTTTTTTTAGTGTTCTTTCTTCTTACACAGACCTCTTGCATCCTTTGTTCTACCTAGATTCTACTTTTGGGTTTCTAAAATGTTGGATTTTCCATCTCCCAAGATATCATAGTGACCAACATCAGTTAATTCCACTAATGTCAATAGACTTTAGCCTACCGACATCAGTTAATCCCACTGACGTCGACAAACTTTGACTACTAACATCGATCAAGTGACCGACATCGGTGACTATGTAATTTTAGTTTGCTCAAAATAACAAGCTAAAATAACCTACTTACCTGCACTCAAACCTAGTTTTTCCTTATTCTGTCACTAATACAAAGTATTAAGACTATTTATACTTCTTGCATGGTATTGACATGAGCCCAAGCCAAAATTCTTACTGATTACACAAGCTAGAAACCACTTCCACCTTCCCCTCTTGTTATTGATTCTATTATGGAGCATACTTCAAATATAGAGCATACTCCCAACCCCAACCAAATTCCCATTATGCCTAAAGGAGATCTAGATTTAGCTAAAAAAAATTATCACAATGTGGCATCACTTCAGCATTACCTTGCCATGAACCAAACCCACAATTCTTTAGGTGACCCACTATATGGTATGCTAACATCTCTAATGGAGACAACTTCAGTTTCAGTTGTCTCCACTATTTTCCCCATGGTTACTCAAACAACCACTTCGACAAGTAACCCAACCATAAACAATGTCCAAATTTTAGCATCACCAACTACCCAATCCCACCTAAACCCTAGCGTGACTTCCTTACTTTCACAACCACAATCAGTTTAGTCAAGTCTCACCCCATTTTAGAATTTGGTGGTACTTATTCCATCTACTCTCGCACCTATAATTACCTGATTTATGACTCACCCTTCATCTAGTATAACCATGCCAATAACCCAACCTATAATAACAACATCTAACTAAAGCATAGTCTCTAACCCAATGGGACAAGCCCCTTTTCTTCCCACCCCTAGCCTATGACTCATTATCCTTATGTTACACCAACACAAACTTAACAAGCTATATTATATGCTCCCTTTGATTCCTATCAGGTTCCCTATAACTTAGGGGGTATCTCCCAAACCAATCCCCTCCAGACCTCATCGATGTTGATGGACAAGATATCTAATCTAGAGACATTTGTTTTGGGTTCAAATAATGTGTTATCTTATGATCAGATATGCAATGAACCCATCCATCTTTTTTTGCCTATTCACCCTTATCCAAGCCAATGGGAACTCCCAAAATTTACTCATTTCTAGAGTAAAGAGGACCCAAAATGGCATTTGTGAGCATTTAGACATGCTTGTTATTTAATAGGGCACAATGATGCGTTATTACTTTGTATTTTCCCTATGTCTCTTTCGGGTGTTGCCCTAGATTGGTATAGATTTATAACTAAACACTCCCTTTTCTCATTTACCCAACTCACACAAATATTCCTAGACCATTTCTCTATTAACATTTCTAAAAAGGTTTCTATTACAGACCTTTATTCTATTAGAAAATTTGATGATGAGTCTATCACAGATTTTATCACTCACTGGAGAGGCTTGAGCAATCAACTCTCCTTCTCCTTACCCCAACCTGAGCTTATTGAGCTCTTCTCAAGGGCATGTGTTAAGCATATTTCATCCACACTCTGAGTACAAACTTTCTGTATATTTGATGAGGCCTTCACAATGGCATGAAAACTTGAGATTTGAGCTATAGACGAAGGCAGAGTCAAGTTGCATAGTAAGAATGCCAATTCTAAATCGAATGACTCCTCTTCTTTTAAAAATTCTCCTTGTAACTAGAAATCTAAAGGCTCTACCAATGCGGTGGTCGTTAAATCAGCTTCTTCCACAACCACAAACCAACCTAATTCCTTGACTTCCCAAAATCCGACCAAGCAATTCCAACAACATTATGAACAAAGACAATACACTCCCATTGGGGAGTCATATACTTCCATTTTGGAAAAAATATTGTAATAAGGTGTCATAAACCTTCCTCAAATCAAACCTCCTATACATTTTGACCCCTCCCATCCTATTCCAACTTGGTACAAGGAGGATGAGTTTTGTGGCTACCATCTAGTTAAAGGCCACAATTCTAATAATTGTAAAACATTCAAAAACATTATTAAAGATTTGCTTGATAGGGGTGATCTCATCTTGGATAATCCTAATGCACCCTCTAATCAAAATATGGATGTGTTCAAATAGTCTTTTCTTAACCATTCACCTAATCACAATATTGTTCAGACCACGACTAACTCATGTGATCATAATATCCATATGGTTAATATGGTCTTTCCTTTACCTCTAGTTCAACCTCTCCCACAACAGGAGGAACCCATTTTATGAACTCCTACCCTACAGTCAGTGGCATTTGTTTTACCCATTCTTCCTCCTCAGGTAGAAGATCATATTTCACCCGTTCCAGTCCCATGAGAGGAAGAGTCTCCTTTATCACTCTTTTTTCCATCAGAGGAGCCTGTATTGCCAGTTCTTTTTGTACCAATGTTACCTATCCTCTTACCACTTTAAGACCACGCCTTACCCATTACATAACCACATGTTTAGGGGAAAATCATCCCTATTTTATACCCTCTTGAGGAACCCTCTTCACCTACCTCTCCTCCACCAATAGAGAGTAATACCCCATGCACTCCACCTTTGCACCTAGAAGAGTCAGTGTTATCTACTCTTACATTAGATGAGAGACCTATTGTGCCTAATCCAATTGTACCACTTTTACCACTTATTTTACCTATGGAGGATCATACCTTACCTATTCCTCACCCACATGTTGAGGGATTAATTATACCTATACTCTACCCCCTCGAGGAACCCTCTTCACCTACCTCTCCTCCACCCATAGAAGATCATGCCTCTTCTCCTATCTCTATCGAAGAAGACCCTATCGTGGCTCTTTCTCATCCTTGGCCGAGGTAACAGAGACTAAAAATTTCCCTCTTTCTCAATCACCTCATCCTTTTAAAGAAGCAACTGTAAGGCCTATGTCAACTTCATCTAAACCCTTCTCGTGATTGGTGAAAAGTCTAGAATTTCTTGACTCCACGAAGCTAGATCACAAGACATTTTGGGGCTAACTTAAAACTCCTTATCCTACACAATGAGTGTCAACATTTACCACCAACCCTCTCACTACCCTTTACCCCAAGGTCATTGACAAAGTCAGAGATTCTTCACCAAAATCACCAGAAGCTCATCTATTTATGACAAAACCCTCACCCTCATAGGCATCTACCACATTAAAGAAGATCAAGTCTTTAAGCATACATCCCATCTCTAATCTAATTCATCCATAGGTGAAATTAGATCTACTCTCCCACCACAAGTTACAGTTTCATGACCTTAATTATAAAAAAAATTTAAGCTTCCTAAATCTCATCGATCCTTCCCTCTTCAACCCTCAACTTTACCATCAATTTTGGGACCGTACCCCTCTACTTTAGTTGGAGTATCATCGATCCAAGAAAAATAAAAGGTTAAGTTACCTCCACTACTACCTCTACCACCTGGTAGGCCTTTCACATCTGACACCATGATACTTAACACCAAGAAAGTGTCAGCAAAACATGTAACTCCACTACCACCAAACAAGGCACCACATAAAATCACCCCTGCAACTCCTAAACAAAAGGTGTCCACTCCTATTACCATAAGTGTTATCCCACTCACAGACACTTAGAGATTTTTACTATGGCAGTTGTAATATTTTGTAATAACTCTTCCTCTCATTAAGCCTTATATCCCTCTGGGACTGAATCCATCTTGGTTTAATGATACACAATTGTGTCTATATCATCATTCACCTAGACACAATACTGAGAGTTGTAAAGCTCTCACAGCAGTCATTCAAAAACACTTTGATATCGACACTCTCTTTGTTGATACTCCTATTAACCTTCTTTTTATTCCACCTCTGGCATTCATAATGCCTCATACTATTCCACCTAAATTTGAATACAAATATGTTGTCGTACCCCCTTTTCCATCTCCTTCACCTATGTTTCAGATCAACATAGTTAATGTGGCAACGCGGTCACAAAACCAAAAGGATAAAGGTAAGGAAAAGGTCACTACTCCTTGGGCTCATTCCTTTTCCAAATACACTCCTCCAAATCCTAATATTTCCATCTTGGGTGTCCTAAAACCAAAATCTTCAGACATTATTCAAAGCTCGATGGTGAAATAGCTTCACCAAACTCCTATGAAAATATCCTTGTATGATTTAATCCAAAACTCACCCCAACACCATCAAGCTTTGATTAGTTCCTTATAAGTGATTGAGGTATAACCTAATGATCCCCAACCTCTTACATATTTTGTCAGCTCTCTTAATTCCATCTCCTTGATTTCTTTTAGTAATTCTGAAATTCCACTTCAACACCCTGAAGATCAAGATTTTGCACTTTTTATTAACGTATATATTGATCAAACTCATGTCAAAATAATTATGATCGATGGGGGAGATATTATTAATATTATTTCCACCTATGCCTATAAACAACTAACTCTTCTCGACAATTGCATATCTCAAACCGATGCGATGCGATGCTCCTTTAACGATACCAAAGCTACTATAGTGGTTATTATTGTCTTACATATCCATATAGGTCTCACCACAATTCCTTAGCTCTTATATGTTTTAGAAGGATATTTCTAATATAACATACTACTTGGATGACCTTGGATACATGTTATGGCATTTGTACCCTCAACTTTGCACCACTGTGTCAAGTTTGAGCACAATAGACAAGTGTTTTTATACCCATCAACCCACCTCCATTTAAAACATGCAATATGACTTATAGTCCCAATGATGTTCTCATTATATTAAAGACATCATATTCTCTACATGATACTTTTAAAGCTTCCACAAGCTCCACTACCTTGATTACACAAATATCAACAACATAAATTCCTGACAAAGATCCCATGGAGGAAACTTTTAAACTTTTGTCACTCAGAGAATATCATTTGTTAACACTCAACATGTTCCATACTCCACAAGAATATGGAAATATTCATATGTACCCAAATTATGATCCCTATAATGGGATGGTCATCCCTTATGAGCCCCCTAACCTTTAAACTAATTTCACATATGGGGGAATTGATCAGGGTCCCACTGTTGGCAATCCATCCTCTTCACCACAACCATTTACCTGTGACTTCTCTTTCCTAAGCAAGCCTAGTTTCGCTCACACCTATCTTTATAGGTGTTCCTAGAAAGGATTTGGTTTGGGTCATTATGATCAGGGTGTTCATATGCCCATTGAACATCCCACTAGTAAAACCATTGAAAATTCCAAAAAGAGGCATGGAGTGGGTTCTGATGAACCAACTAAAATCACCAAAACATCCCATATACTAATTATTGAAGAGCCAGTCTCTCCTTCTCCACCATCACCTATCAAATTAGAGGTATCTATACCTCCTAAAAAAAATTCAATAAATGCCATCTATTTGGGGCCTCTCACTTATCACCAGGGTAAGGAAACAAAGTCCCTTCCTCTCGTTCATCCTAAAATGATTGATGAAGACTCTCCCACTATTAACATTATCCAATGTCAAGATGATGATGATATTCTCACATACATGGGTGAAAATGATTCCTATATCCAACAATCACTCCCATCCAAAACACAAGTTATGTTAAATGAATCAACCATTAACATCAATTTGCCCTCTCACGATAACTCCTACATCCTCAAGATTGGCCAATCTTTAGATTCCTCTGAGCAAGCTAATTATGCCACATTTCTTAATAACCATAGCACAATATTCACTTGGCATTATAATGATATGCTTGGTATGACCCCTCTATCATCACCCATAACATTATCACTAATCAAGATGTTAAACCTATTAAGCAGAAGCTTTGCAAAATGTATCCTTGTATTGCTCTCCTTGTCAAATAAGAGCTCCAGCACCTCCTTTCTATTAACTATATCCAACCCATCGACTACCCACAATGGGTTTCCAATATTTTTCCTATCATAAAAGCGACTAGAGGAATCCGCATTTGCACCGACTACCATGACCTAAACCTCACTTATCCAAAAGATGACTTCCCATTTCCAAGTATTGACCAACTTGTTGATCTAACAGTTGGCCATGAGATGCTATTATTTATGGATGGGTTCTTAGGGTATAATCAAATCTTGGTTGCTCCTGAGGATCACCACAAGACAAATTTCATTACCCTATAGGGGACTTTCTCTTATTTGGACATGTTTTTTGGTCTGAAGAATGTTGGTTCCACCTACTAATGTGCTATGACTTACATCTTCTATGATCTCCTACACAAAATTATGGAAGACTATGTAGATGACTTACTCAAAAAGTCTAAACTTTGACAAGATCACTTGATGATTATCAAAATCATATTTAATCATCTCCTCCAATATAATGTTTGACTAAACCTAAAGAAATGTGTCTTTGGTATCCTTTCCGATAAGCTCTTAGGCTTTATCATTTCTCTTTATGGTATTGAAGTCAACGCTACTAAGGTTTGAGCAATACTAGAGATGCCTTCACCTACTAATATCAAACAAATCTTTAGCCTATAAGATAAACTTTAGTCAATCCATCGCTTCATCTCCTAGTTATCAGATCATTGCCAACCCTTTCACCATCTCCTCAAAAAAGATCTCTTTCCATTGGAATACAGATTGCCAGGAAGCTTTTGATGCACTCAAATAGTATCTCATTTCCCCACCAATTCTTATTCCACCTAAGGAAAAATAGCCTTTCTACCTTTACATCTCTATAATAGACCATTCTCTAGGTGTTATGATTGCACATCGAGATGATCACCATCGAGAATAGGCAGTTTACAACATAAGCCGCACAATTACTGATTATGAGACTCGATATACCCATACCAAAAATCTTTGCCTCACGTTAGTATTTTTAACCTCGAAGCTCCTCCATTATCTCTTAAATCACAAAACCTATATGGTCACCCATATTGATCCCCTCAAATGCATGCATTCCAAGCCATATCATAACCAACATGTAGCTCAGTGGCTCATGCTCCTTGGTAAATTTGACTTAGAGTTTATTCAACAAAAGTCTATCAAGGGAAAATGATCATTGACTAATTATTTTCCACCCCTTTACCTTACAACCAACCTTCAAACCTCAAATTCCCTGATGAATCCATTGTAATGCTCTCCATCGATGACATCTATCAAATGATGATGTTCTTTCATGGGTCTAATGGTCAATATGGTGGGGGTGTGGGGGTCATTCTTATTCCTCTAGATGGTGAGCCTATGCCCTTGTCATTTAAACTAGATTTTTAATGTATTAATAATATGGTTGAATATGAGGCTTTGATCTTAGGGCTTTAAATGACTATCTTCTTGGGTATCAAATCAATAACCATTTTTAGTGATTCACAGCTAGTGGTTAATTAGGTTAGTTCCTACTTATGAAAAAATGAAATTCTACAATGGTATAAACATCATGTAGATATGTTATTGGGATCATTTGACTCCTATCTCTTACAAATTGTTCCTTGATCTACAAAAAAGTTTGCTGACACAATGGCTTCACTTGCTTCACACATACCCTCTTCACCCTCTTCTTTAAAAATCTATGTCATCGTGCATCACTTAACATTACCCTCCTATGTATCAACTAACATCCTTTTTCTCAAAAATGTAACATATAACCTACATGACTTATGATACAATCAACTCACAAATTATCTTTCCTTTTTTATTACCCCTTCTGATCTCTCCAATAATGGGAGATGTGCCTTCATAAAATGTGCTACTCATTATACTATATTAAGGGGACTTCTCTACAAGTGAGGTTTTGATGAGCTCCTCCTTAGATGCCTCACTAGTACTGAGACTCCCTTCACTATTAAGGAAGTCCATGATATGATTTGTGGTGGACATTTCAATGGTCATGCAATTGTCAAGCGTATCCTGAGACTCAGCTATTATTGGCCAACACTCTATCAAAACTGTGGTGATTATGTTTGGCATTGCATTAAATGTCAACAACATGCTAACCTCCTTCATGTTCCAAGTCATGCATTATAAGTCACCAAAGACTTTTATCCCTTCTCCCAATGGGGCTTGGATCTAATCAATGAGATTAACCCTCATTCATCCCTCCATCACCGTTTTTTCATTACTGCCATTGAATACTTTACCAAGTGGGTCGAGGCCATTCTTCTCATCTCTACTAAGGCTGACAAAATTTTTGACTTTATCAACTATTGCATCATCTATAATCTTGGTATCCCACATAAAATTATAATAGATAATAGCAAATCTTTCAAAAACAAGACTGTACAAAGTCTTTGTGATACCTTTGGAATAAAAGTAAGTTTCTCATTGTCATACTATCCATAAGTAAATGGACAAGTAGAAGCTTCTAATAAAATATTAACCAAAATTATCATGAAGGTAGTCAATGATATGGGCAAAGATTGGCACGCACACATTCCCTTTGCTTTATGGGCTTACCACACTAGCATTTGAACCCCTACAGGTGCTAAACCTTTTTTCTTGGTCTATGGGATAGAGGTTGTTTTGCCCCTTGAGGTTCAAATTATTTCTCTTCACATTTCTCTAAAAAAAATACTTACTAACGATAAATTTTGCCAAGAATATTTGGCTTAACTCGAGTTACTTGATGAGCATCATCTCATAGCCTTCAACCACCTCCAAATCTATCAAGAGTGTATCAAACATGCTTACAAAAAAAACCTCAAGGAGCAAGATTGCAATATTAGAGATTTCATCTTAAAATAAAATCAACATGTGATGAACATGGAGAAAATTAAATGGGGTAAATTTTCTCTTAATTGGCTTGGACCCTACATCATAACTCACAAGTATGGCTCAGGAACTTATCACTTGTCTTCTCTCGAAGGAAAGCCAAAACCCAAGCCTTTAAATGCCTTACACCTACGACCATTCTTTTGTTAATCAAGTGACACTTCACCTCATGTTTAACTTGAGCTCATCCCTTGAGCACCCCTATTACATTCATCTTCCTTCCTCTTAACCCTTACTCCTACACACTTAGTTAACCTATGAAGTGCTATGGTTTTGCCCTCAAAGTGGAAAACTCCTAAGCCTCTATAGTCTTTTCCATGACTAAAAGTTAAAAAAAAAGGGATATGTAGACAAGTTATAATCTATCAGGGCATGATTCTCAACGTAGATTGCTCCCTTGAAGGACAGTTATGTACCTACTCTTTGATACTATCAATAGACTACTCCCTTTAAGGATAGCTATTTAAACTCAAAACCAAATGTTTAGACCACTCCCTTGAAGGATGGCTAGGCCAAGCTTTGTTATCAAGGGAAATTTTATTAAAAAAAAAGCTTCTCATATTGATCAGCTTACACACCAAAAAAAAAAAACTTTAAGTCATGGACTTGCCTATAGTAGCTCTCGAGTCACCCACAATAGGGAAATATCATCCCCACTTCAAAGGTTATGTTACCCAAACACTTTCACTCATTTTACCCTTTTACCCTCATACTCTTACAAGGGACTTTGAACTCACTTAACACAAGGTGAACACGATGCTTCTCTAACAAACAAAATGGTCGAATGATGCAAAACATGAAAAAGGATTATATTCTAGAGCCTATTTATGTTATGATTATGGTTTTTGCTAGTACACGAGCATTCTGCCTCTTTATTTTCCATCCCAATCACATGTCAATCTCTTTAATGAGATGAAAACTTCATACACACAATAACATAAATAGCCTATCCATTTTAAGCATATACCATCACAAATATGGAAAAATGCTAAGATGAAGCTAACAAATCAACTATGCATATACCATCACCCGTATGGGAAATGCTAGTCTAACTCAAATAACATTCTCAACATTAACATAACATTAACATAATATAACCATCCACATCAACATCATCATCACTATCACAATAAATGCATCTCAAAATCACAATAACACATCTCATACATATATATATATGGTCAACATGAATGTACATCAATAGATCATAACAATATCATCTTTCCCTCAAAATATACATCTCTCATCTTTAAATCATAAGTGAGTGTGTATACAACATATATAACAATAAACAAAATGAAGTGTTGAGAATCCTCGAGGCTATACGCATGGTCATGAAGAAGCAGTGTCATCACCACTCTCTACCTGTTTATATCTATGTGAGCTAGAAGTTGTGGCATGTGTCACTAATCTCTCTTGCTCTCTAAACTTGGAATACCTCTGAATCTATGGGAACTCCTTGATGGACCTCTCATAATAAGAAATCTCATCAAGGGTAGTGTTATACCTCACTAGAGATATAGTCTATGGTAGTCCCATCATACTTACTAAAGGCCCTTGTACTGTTCCCTATGGTGGAGGAGGAGTAGCCTGACCTGTTTCTCTCAAACTATCCCTTTCTACTATCAGTGTAATAACCTAACCATATAATACCCTGACCTAGCCCTATAATGCCCTGACCTACCCCTATAATGTCACCACTTATCCCTATAAAACCAATACATGTGCCTGAGCTCCATCTTGAACTTGCACTACCACATCTTGATCCTATACTACTGTATCCTATACCTGTATCACTACATCTTGGGCCTATATGGTTGCATCTCTCTCTCTCATCACTCCCTATAAATTTGGTGGTGGCCTCCTGACCTGAACTATGACATGCTAACCTATCCACCATGCAAGATATGCCATTGTACATCTAGTATCTACTACACCCGACCTTGCTAGTAGCTCCTCAAAATATGGCCCATCTATTTCCTAAGGCAAGGGTAGGGGTGCCTCTATATCATCCTTCTTATATTGAGGGAAGGCAAGAGGTACATCTTTTAACAAGCCAAACTGTCTCCTGACCTATGCCATGAGTATCATCTCTAGCTCATTGGCTCATCTCCCTCTGACCTATAATGCGCTCTATAAACTAAAAAGTTGTTTTACCTATCCTCTGAATGAAGGGTATGTCTAGTTGGGTCTCCACACAATATCTACAGGGATTAATCACTCTATCATGCACCTATAATGATCAATAACTTGCACTATGTCGTCTACTCAGGATTAGGCCATACCATCTCTCTACTATCTGAAACTAACCCTGAAATTGGCTATAATAATGGTAGGTAACCCTAATGGTCATGTCACCACAATATTCTCATATGCCCAATAATGGATTAAATGCCTAACACCAAACTATATCATCGTCATAGTCTCAACCCTCATATATATCTATATAACTGTGCTAAAAAAGTTAGTCCTCATGTGAATACAGTCTACTATTCAACCATTTGTGCTAGAACACCTATCAACACAATAGAAAATCTCCCAACATCTACATCTAGTAGTGCATACACTATAATCCCTATCATCATCAAGATGTTCAATTGATGTTACGCTTCATCAATAGTATATAGTGGCTCATAGGCAAAGCTCGCTGAGTGATAGGTCTCCTCGCTCACATGCTCTCTAAACAATGTCACCATATGAATATCATGCTCCTCTCTCAAACATGAGAAGAGATCCTCATCCTAGAGTGGTAATCATAAAATCCTATACACATCCTCATGTGTCACTATCAATTCTCTGGTTGGCCAATGGAAGGTGTTGGTGGTGTGATCCCACCTCTCGATCAATGTTATCATCAAACTCACATCTTGTGCAACTCTATAATATCGTCACACTCCCCCTAAACCTATGACTACCATGTGATCCCACTCATCTAGGGTGACATCCCTCCTCATCCATGTCATTAATGTAGGTAGGCGATCCCATAGCATCAACTCCTACCTAGCCTGCATCCATACACATACACCTCAAGTCACATACTTTCTAATATAACCTACCACCACTTTTTTCCCTTCTCTCTGAGAGAACTACATTGGTCTGAGGCCCTCAATTGAGCTATGTAGGTAGCACTTAGTCAACATGGGGTCTTCTAAGGTTATCTCAGCCATATACCCACCTAACTATCTAACCTACCTCTCTCTCCACCCTAGGCCTAACTACCTATCACAACTCTAGGCCTCATGGCTTATATCCCTAACCTTCGACCCTATGACCTATATTTTAACCCTTAGGTCCCCTAACCTATTTCAACCTATCCTTTCTTAACCATTTCCCCAACACACTTTTAACCATACCTTGGATTTTTTTCCCTACACACTGGGAGAACTACATTGGCCTGAGGCCCTCAATCAGGCTATGTAGGTATCACTAAGTTGACATGAGGTCTTCTGAGGCTAGCTCAACCATTAATTTTGTTGACTAATTCAATTAGGGATCCAAAATTGACCTTTTCTCCTATTTTGGGTTCTTCAAGGTCACTGATGTCAGTTTTATATGCCGACGTCAGTGTTTTGTGTCGATCGACGTCATCACAACCCACCGACATCAGCACCATGTCAGCCAACATTGATGGACCCCATCGACATGGTTTGGCCTTAAGTCTGAACAACCCATCTCTCAAATTTAAATTTTAACCTAAAAACTACCCCTAAACCCCTCCCAAATTCATCTAAACCTACTCTCACCTCATTTATTACCCCTATAATAGAATTATTTCCTCTAAAATTTCAAATTTAGCCTAAAATAGCAAATTAACAAACTTAAATTCAAAATCAAATCAAAGGGAATCTTACCTCATCTCTCTATCTCCTCCAAGCTAGAATAGCTGGCACTTGTGGTGGTACACCTCCAACTGGGTCCCCTCCTAGCTCTACCATCTCACTAACACTCAGAGCTTTTTTTCTCTCTAATAAAATATTATAAATGAGTTTTAGTGGGCTGCCAAACCCCTTATTATTAGGTTTGGTCACCCATCAACATCGATATCCTTGACCTAAGTCATCGACATTGGCACTATTTCCTATCGACATCAGTGACATAATCGATGTCGGCACCCTTGAATTAGAGTTTCCACCAACAACCACAACCCTTCAGATTTTACCCCTAATCTAGGGTAACTTGGAGATCACATATATCTCCCTGACCATGATAACCAACTTGGAGATCATGTATATATCCCTGACCATGGAAACCAACCTATAAATAACATATATCTCCCCAACCATGACAACCACCCTTGGAGATCACTTAAATCTCCACCCATGATGAATTTGACTAGAGATCATGAATATCTCCTCGATCACTAACCCTTTTTAACCAATATTTTATGTCTTGTATTGACCGCTTATGTTATCCTACTATAGTTAGGTATTATACACATGCATGTATATTAGGTGTTTTGGATGGCAACCAAGCTAGTCCTATCACCTGTAACCTTTTGTGTTTCCTAGGGGCACTTCCTACCTCAGATACCTGGCACATATGGACCATTGGAGATAAAACTTTGATTATTTTAACCTTATCAACTATCATTTACAATTTATGATTTAGTTATTTCTATCTAAGTCCTTCTCCACCTTACCTATTCTTGATTTTGTCAACTATCGTTCGTAGTAGTATACAAATAAATAGTGATACCACCTTCTCGTCTACTCACCCAATTCACTTCTTATCAAATTAGTACCCAATTTTAGTTTCTCCTCTGTCAGTTCCTATTTTAAGGGGGGATACCTCATCTAATACTTACAGCATCTAACTCTTATTTTTGTCTTGCAACTTGTCAGTACAAATTACAAGACAAAAAGGGGCAAATTTAGATACCAAAATTATGTCATACATGTGCGTAACTCCCTGTGTCAAAACCCCCCTTAAGCCCCTTTTCAATAATAATAATTAGCCTTCCTAACCCATGCTTTTACCCCTCACACATTTAATTAATTTAAAATATTTAATTAGGTTAATTAAAAACCACTTCTGCCACCTTACCTGGCCACCTCATCTTAAAACTAATTCTTACCATCTAAGTCACCTCAAGACTTAGTCCCCTTATTCTAACTACCCATGACTTGTTCTCACCCCAAAAATAAATTCCTAACCAACTACATCCTTCTTAACCTCCCATTTCTACTATTTCCTAATGGATACGACACTTGGCATGAGAAAGAATAGAAAATAGGCTAAAAATAGCCCTTTTACCTATTCTCATGCCACCGACATTGGTCAACCCACAGTCGACATCGACAGGATCACCGATGTCAGTTACTTAAGCCAAACTCTAAACTAATGTTCAGGTCAGAAAAAATCAAGAAAACTCATTTTTATTCACATACAGGCTTTTGCATTCAACTTTTCACACCTTGGCTTATTGTTACCTTACAGAAGTCAATCCAGACCAAGAACCAACCTCTTGAGAACCAGCAGCACATGCTTATTTTTTCTATTCAAGGCATTGGTTTGGCAAGCCTTATAAGAGCCATCCATTTGGCACTTATCATTCAATCATCTCTTCCGCTAAGTATATCACTTATTTTGTAAGTCTTTAAGCAGTTACTTTATAATAATTTTATATATACTATTTATGATATTATGCATTCCTGACCAAACCCCTATGAATGAGTTATAAAGCTTCTTTGCTTATGTCCCCTTATTCCAACACACTAAACCTCTGACTAGACCCATCCAAATAATACTCTCTCTCACTACTCTCCCAAACCTTCTAGACCTGACCAAAACCATTTCCCAGACCTAGAAAAGCCTTTTGTAACCTCCTAGGAAATTATTTCCCCTATCGACATCGGTCACCTAACTGATATTGGTCACACTTGATCATCGACTTTGATAGCCTAACCGACATTGACAACTGTGGATTTTTTTTAACTTCTATAAAACCTACCCAGATAACTTCTAAAATATAAACTAAAAATACCACCTACATTCTGTTACTATTTGTTGCACTTAGGTTCCAAACAATGGTAACATATCTCTCTTTTACTCTCTCTTTGCTATTTATTACTCTTTTGTTTCTCAAAAGTGGACTGTCATTCCTAAGGAAGTTTGACACTTCATGAAAAAAGTGTGTAGCTTGGCAGCCCACTCATATATCTACTAATAGATATATTTGTGCTAGTACTTTCTTACTTACAGGTAGTCATCCCTATGCAAAGAGGAGTGCTCACAACGTCTGGATACGGTGCACAAGTTAATTTAGGTTCATTCTAATCACTTACCCCTATCCTTCTTCTCTATTTTTCTTTAGACATGAAATAGACACAATTTTAGTGTAACACCTTAATTTGGTCTATGTACGTTCATTAGGTGATAGCTTGCCCACACTTATACTTGAATCCATCCATATTCATATGTCTATATTGGCATCATGGTTTATATCATTGGTACATTATTTTCTAGTGAGTATTGGATTATGAAAGTTAGTCCTTATGCATAATTCAGCCAAGTCCTCATAATGTTATACCATGGTGCCTACCAATACATGCTATAACAAACCTCAGCTTCATAAAGTCTATTTAGCAATGGTAGCATTGACATCTCTTCGGCACCGACATCCCATATCAATCCCAATCATATTATACACAACGTAATTAAATAATGAAAGAATTTCAACCTTTGTTAGTTCAAACGAGCATCTCCCTACTAGCAAGTTGTTCTAATTCATCATTACCCTCTGTGTTAAGTTACTATCATCATCAGCAAATCAATCATGTTTGCCATAATCAGGGTCCAATGGTTATAACCACCTATGGGCAAATCATTATACACCATCCCACCTCTATTTCTCAATGATTATAATCACCTTTGGGCAAATCATTGTGTTCTCATCAACTTTACTTTCTTTTGCCCAAATAGGAGCAAGTTGTTCTCTTATTTGTCTATCCTAACTGAGACAACTCCATCTTCTCAATGATTATAATCACCTTTGGTCAAATCATTGTGTTATCATACCACATTACCACTATTAGGGTACTATGATTATAATCGCCTATGGGCAAATCATTGTGTTCTCATCAACTTTACTTTTTTTTGCCCAAACAGGGGCATGTTGTTCTTTTGTTTGTCTTTCCTAACTGGGGCAGTTTCATCTTCTCAATAATTATAACCACCTTTGAGCAAATCATTGTGTTATCATACCACATTGCCACTATCAGGGTACTATGATTATAACTACCTATGAGAAAATCATTGTACAACATCCCACATGCATTTCTCAATTATTATAACCATCTTTGAGCAAATCATTATGTTCTCATCAACTTTACTTTCTTTTGCCCAAACAGGGGCATGTTGTTCTCTTATTTATCTATACTAACAGGGGCAACTCCATCTTCTCAATGATTATAACTACCTTTGGGCAAATCATTATGTTATCATACCACGTTGCCACTATCGGGGTACCATACTTATAACCACCTTTAGATAAACCATTGTACATCATCCTACTTGCATTCTCAATGATTTTGACTACTTTTTCAAACTCATTATGTTTTTGACCCATCATTTTCCTTTCTTTGATCCCCTCATTTCATTTCTTTCTTTCGAGGGACTGTTTGCCGACCTATTTGTGCCAACCATTCCCTCGAGGGGGCATTATATAGTAAGTTCATCATCATTGAAGTTGTAAGCATACAAGACCTTTTCATTCTTTGAGAAAACGTTACTATACCTATAGCTTGTAATGCCTTCTCAAATAGGGGTAAACTATAGACAACTAAATCTGGCCATCAATAACCTCCAACTAGGCTTTTGAATAATTTCTACCAAAATGCACAATTTGGCCTAAAAACATTAAAACACATTAAAAGCTTTAAAACTAACATATTCAAGTGTTGATATTTGTTAGGTTATCATTAAATATAGCAATGCAATTTATGAAATAGCTAGCTTTGATCAGATTATTTTGAGTCAAAATGCCAATTTTGCACTTGGGTGCCTTGGATTGCTCTTTTTTGTCAAATCTCTTACATGAGACATGTGCCTTTTTTATTTGGTGTTGACAAAATCCTAAATGGGATAACGGATCCAATGCATCTGACATTGCATCATAATTCTAATCCACTCAAATTCTAGGCTAATAACAAGATGTTATGACTAATTTAAGAAATTTGTGCACAAAGAGCCAAGGTTTACATCAACATGCTTAATAATTAAACCAAATCATGAGCCTAATTAAGAATTCCATAGAACTTGTTGAATAATTTCTTTTTGAAAATTGATTGTCATTAACTACATCATCAGGTGACATCATTTCTTAGGAAGCTATCCCTAGGCCATAAATACATAAAATATCAAGATTAACCCCTCCCATGCCTCATCAAAGCCCTTCCAGGCCTATTTAATGCCCCTCTATCCCAAATATTAATAGGGATATTTGTAGAATGAATTTCATAATTAGATTTATTCATGGCCACACATCTCAATCTTGAGATGGATGGTCATGGTTGATCCTCAAACCATTCCAAAAATTGATAAATAAGAGGCCTTACCTGTTAAATTGTAAGCTCTCATATGCCAAATTTATAATGTTGAATTGAACCCAAAGCTTCATGCAAATTAGTGTTATAATGCCCAAATATTGAGTCAAGCCAAACCAAGCCAAAGCCAAACATGGTGCCAAGGAGAGATGGAGGTAGCCACACTTCATTGATGCAGACTTCATGAGGACAAAGCCAAGCAAGCCACTTCAAAAATTATTTTGGAGCATCCAAGAAAGGTGAAGGAAGGTCTTTTTTTCATGTTTTAGTTGTGTTTTTCATTTTTGTTTTGCTAACTAAGCTCCCCCTTGTAACTAGGACTATAAATGTTATGCTAGTATGTTTATTTCATTTTGATTTAATTTTGGAACTAAAACAATACTAACCATCCTCTCTTGAGTCAAATTATTAGTTCACATTACTCACAAGGTTAAGTAAGGAATCCAGATAGCATGTTGGAGTTCTACCACTTCCAAGACTCCAAAGTCACTACCTCTGTCAGGGTCGAAAGAGTACCCATTTTCTACTCATCTATTCTCAGCTCCTATAACAATGCTCAAAGTTTCCATACTATTTTTCAAGATACACACACACACACACATATATACATATATATATATATCCTTCTTTTTTTAGTGGAATACCAACATTGGAATATCAAGATAGTGTTAACCCTGTTGTTTAAAAATCAGTATGCACTATAGTATAATAGTCTAAAAACTCAAAGTATGAAGCGTCAACATTTCCTGCCCATGTTATGATCTATTCAGTGAGGGAAAGCCACATATTTTCAAACATGCCACTACCATGTTAGTTCACAACCTAGATTTCTTAGTCTCCAACCTTAACACAGTTGACATTTAGCCTGATGTGGAGGGAGTTGTATAGTTCAAGGGAGTCTGTAGGAAGGTTCTTCTAGTTCATAATCATAGGGTTTACTGCCAACCTAAAACTTCCTTGTTCATGGTAGGATTATGCTAAATCAACCTACCATCTAGTCCCAAGCTATAATGTGACATACCACCAAATATGCTTTGTGCCCTGTTATGTAGCTACGGGTGTAGGCATTGCATAAGTTCATAACAAAGGACCTCTAAGATAAATAGGGTTCATAACTATTCTAAAGGGTAACAATATTACCAAATCTATGGGCTCACTTTGAAGAGTGTCAGAGTCCTAACTCTAAGGGAAAATAGGACTGTAGCAAGTGAAGTTTAGAGTGTCTGAAGTTACTTGTAGCAGTAGAAGGGACCAATCTAAAGGTATAGGGGTAAGATGCCATGCATAATATTATCCTTACTAAAATTCATACAATAGTATATGAGCTTTGTACTAGAGATCCATATAGCTTTTGAGCTAGGCTTTAGTATGCTTATGCTAGAATGTAAACATAAGAAAAGGATTCAAGCATAAAGTGGGTTAGTGGAATTATTATTGTAGATTAGATTGATCTAATTGTGATAGTATAGAAAAGATACATTATTCTTAAGCTAAAAATCCAGATGTAAAAATGTAAAATATAAACATTACTTTTGTAGTTTCAACAAAAATAACAAGCATCTTGATGAACTTATATACAAGAGGTCCTAATTCCAAGTAAATCAACTGACATGTACTTCCTTCAAAGGACTTTATAAAAGTAAATCATTTTAACATTCAAGATATAAGAGATTAAGCACTACCTTTAAGTCCAACTTCAAAAGAAAGAGAATTAGAACATATCATAGATAAGTCTTTTCAAATTCTTTTTACTTAAGTTGTGTTAGACCCCATATTAATTCCATTTCCCAAAGGGATGGTATAACAGAGCAAGATGCATTTAGTTCTAAGACTTTTTAGGTATTTAACACATAATCCACCATTACAAGGGGCAAGAAGATCATCCATTGAAGGGGACAGCCAAAAGGGAATAGATTAGAGAGGTTGGTCCTTCATGGTGAGGTTAACTACCCTCCAATCTGCACTATAACAATATGTAAATGATTTAGTATATGATAGTAATGTCTATCTCCTTGTAGTTAGGAAACCGATAATATAAGCATAATAATAATAAATTCATTAATGAAAAAATTCTTAAGAAAACCACCATTGAATGAGGTTATAAAAATAAAATCTTTTATGTATTTCTCTATAAGGTACAATAGTTAGTGTTCCTTAAAACCTATAGGTCATTGATATAGGAGAATATGGGTCCATAGATCTTCTCATAGTTTACTTATTTTATAGATTTATCCTTATGCCAATGTCAACAACATTGGCATTAGGTTTATCGACTTTGTGCCAATTTGTAAGACTGAATTCTACTTCTACATTACTGCATAGTCCCTTCAGTGTCAGTACTATATAACTCAGCTCGTTAGTAATGACAATTAGTGATGTCACAACATTTATCAAATATGAAGCAGTTGTTACCAAATCATGTAATGGTTTAACCGACACTTCATCTTATTCCTTTGTATATTGATGTACACTTCCATTTTTTGTAGGGGTTACATAGACAAGAATGAAGTTAGGGAGTACATAGATACCAAACATTTGATCTCTTAGATTGTATGAAAATTAGCATAATAGAACTTTGCTATTACAATTCTACATTGGTTTTCATCTTCTTTTTTTCTTTCCTTGTTCTTTAATGCATTACACCTTCATATCATATGTCATTCATAAAATCACTTCTATTCATAACCCTCATAAAATTGTTTAAGTAGGTTGTCCATTGGGTCTCCTACTGGGCCCCAGGTCAGTGGTATCAGAGCATACACACTTCATAGTGTTTTCAAGTGGTATCGAGGTGTATCTAAACTTTGTGTTTATTTGTATGCCCACTCATATGATATCTAAGCACCTTGAGTAACATAATTTTGATCCTAATAAGCCTTTCAAACAAAAAGTGATCATCAAGCTGCCTTTTAAGGGCATATTCAACTCTTATGAGATATTATTAAGCTTTTCTAAAATCTTTTTTCCTATGACAATATTTTGTCTTACCAAATGCTCTAGGAAACATGAAAATAGACTCAAAGGAGTCCTAACAATTGTAGATAGTGGGGCTACTTTGAGTAGAGCCCCTATAAATTTTCCACAATAGCTAAATCCCATCTCTACATTCTTGATCTTGTAAGTGTGAAACATTAAGCTCATAGAGGCCTTTGAATTCAAATCCCTATCTAATGGGGCTGAGTCAAAATTGACAATGATTACAAGAGGGTGGTTGTCAGGAAGATTGTTGCAAAAATAGAAACAAGTTTGCCTTCAAGAATAGATTGCACTAGAAAGTGATCCCTATTAACTAAGAATTTATCCAATCTAGAATTGATTCTCTCCCTCCCCTTTTGATGGTTACACCATGTGTATCATATACTACTATTATATTACTTGGATCATTAAAGGGGATCAATGATGCCCATAAATATCTTCATCTTTCACTAAAAAAATAGCTTATCTCCTTTTCCACTGAAAAGAAGAGCCACCAAGTTTTTCTTGCTTATCTTCAATCATGTTAAAAGTCCCCTCCAAAAATACAAGGCATCTAAGAGAGGAGGCACATTGATTCTAAATGGTTGAATGCTCTTTGTAATGGAGCCATACATTGAGGCAAGACCAAAAATAACATATTTTTTCTTCAGAAGAATCCAAACAAATCTATTACAAGGATAAACACCTGAATCAACAACATAATCAACCTAAGAGGGAACCACGAGAATGACAACACCTCCTTTCCCTTAAGGGTGGTCATTCAAAACATAAAAAAAACCTCTTTCAAAATAAACTTAAGAACCCACTCTAGTTTAAAACCAACCAACTTAACTTCTTAGAAAACAAAATAAAGGTTATCCATAGACCTTTTAAACATATTCACAATGGCTTTGCTATCTAGGGCTCCAAGCCCTCTAACATTCCAACTAAAAATGATCATAAAAAATAATGACTGAAAGGAAAGACCCAAGGGTAAATCTACTAACAAAATCAATAATCTTCACATCTTTATTTTTCTTAGGATCCTTGTTATCCACATTAAGAGAGTTAGGCCTTTTATTACAAGGATCTATCCACCCCTTATCATGAGTTTGGGAATTTAATATATTTTAACCATAAAGCATAAGACAAGTGTCCTTAGGGCTAAGAGGGACTTTAGCACTTGATCTTAAATTTTTTATTTTATTAGCAACAATAATTGAGTCCTCTTGATTAGATTGGATGATAATGAACATGACCTCACCCTTTGGAGGGACACTATGAGGGCCACTTGGTGTAATTGAGAGACTTGTTTGGGCCTATCCAATAATCACTTAGGAAACAAGAGGAAGGACACTAATTGGAACAATAATACCCCCTTGTTTCACTATTTTTCAAGTTTATTTTCTTTTTAAAAGAGAGTAAAACTTAAATAAGGGTGTGGTAATAAGATCTTGAATTCGTTGTGCATGCATGAATCTAGTCGATTGTAGATACTCCTCTTTGTCTAGGGAGGATGACCTGCAAATAAGAAAGACACTAAAAGAGGGTGGATTAGTGAGATAGATAGGTGGATTACCTAGCGTGAGCTAGATCTAAAAAGCACTAGACTTCCTTGGATGCTGTTAATTCACACTTTTAAGATAATTAAATTCTGATAAATGGAAATAGGTGCTTGCATGAAATGAAAGAAAGTACTAAAAATCAATGTAAGAAATGATTTTGAAGAGGAATGAAAAGATTTTACTAAAATAAAAATAACTTGTAAAAGATTAATGCTAAAATGCTCAAACCTACTTTAGAAAATAACTTAAACCTCTATGATGCAACAAAAACTTAAAAATTTGAATTTAGATATGATTTGATAGGTGAAAATTTCTTGTTATTTTGAGAAAAATGAAACACACAATGACCGTTGATGATCACTATGCAACCAATGTCAGTTAAGGCAACTATTGTTGATTAAGGTATGATCGGTGCCAATCAGAGATGACCGATGACAATTCCAATAAATCCACATGATGTTGGGGTGAGTTATAAAAAGTCTTTAAAGATGGTTTTCAAAGTGGTTGTTAGTTGTGGGAGCAAAGTAGAATCTCAAGAGTGTCAGAATTAGGAGTTGTGTGTTTAGGGCATTGAGAATGATCTATGGATAGCTTGGGGTAGAAGGTGAAGTGCCTGGAGTTATAGAACTCCAACACCAAGAATGGAATGTTGGGAGTCAGGAATGTACATAAGCAAATGAAACTGCTAAAACTAATAACTAAACTTGATAAAAGTGAAGATACTTAGCTCTAAGTTTTTTGGTCTAGAAGAGTGTTAAGGCTGAGTGGTAAGTTGCAAGAGATCCTGGGGTAATATGGGTAGGGTAATGTTACTTTGGCTCTTTGTGATGAGTTTTTGAAGCACTTGGGTATCTCTGGTCTGGTTGTTAATTCACCTAGGAGATTTGATTCGTTTGAGAGTAAGAGAGTTTCATGCAAAAAAAAAATTTAACCTCTCTAAGGTAAGGCTTTTGGGTTAATTTAAGTAATCCTCACTACTCCTAGTTAATCAGTGTTGGTCAAGGGGTGGCTGTCGTCAATCAAAGAGAAATAGTCAAAACTTACTAATTTTGGCTATTTACACTTAAGGCTAGTTGTTAAAACTAAAAAAATAGTCTAATATTAATATAGGCCTCATTAGGATGCATGCAAAATAAGTCTTAGGAAGCTAAGGCAATAAATGTCTAGGTAGAATGGTCTTTATGCTAGGTGTTGATCAATTAGCCATGGGTTTGGGTGAGGAGGTATAAATAGGCCTTTTTAAATTAATTAACTTAATTAAATTAGCCAAAAGGGGGTAAATGAGTGTGTTAAAATATTTTAATAATTAATCCTAACCCAAGGATTGCTTTATGATGACTAGAAGCGTGTGGTTTTCTAGTGTTTACATTTTGCCCTTTTTATTGTGTAGGTTGTATCCTCAAGCTGCAAAATAAAAATAAAAAGTGTCATGGAAAGAATGATGCCCTAAGTATGGGAGGAGGTGATCCCCCTCAAATAAAGATATGATGAGGTGAAAATGAAGTTGGGTGTGGGTTTGACAAATGTGCATGTGTGGAAAAGTGGGTAGGGTGGTACGAAGTGGTAAAGATAGCTACATTGAGGAGGACAAGTGACTAGTGAACCAGGCCACCACATTAGGTGTATTAAATATTTATGCACTTGTAAATGCAAGTCATCCAAACAAAGGTGTCTGGATTGATAAGGGGCCAAAATTTAGGTGATCTTGAGAAGGCAAAAGTGGTCACAAGTAAATGAACTATAAGTTAGTGCATTCCAAGTCATCTGAATGGTTTGTGCATGAAAGGGTGCAATTATATGTAAGGTCATGGTTTAGTTTATCATCATGAAACGTGGCAAGGTTGATGAAATTGAAGTCAAAGGTAATGATAGCAAGGTTGGTTTGTCATAGAATGATGCTAATAAGTAGTTTAAGTGTCCAAAGGGGAACTAGGTAGTAGGGTTGAACTTTAAAAAGGGGTTTGGTGGGGTGAAATGGGAAGGAGAGTATCAAAAACACTAATTAGGTCGATCAATGGTGTTTGGATTCAACCGACGATGGTCAATTAGATACTGGTGATGGTCACAAATAAACCCTAAAAAGGGATTGAAGATGACCTAAAAAGGCAAAAGACATACCAAATTTGTCATTTTGCATTATTGATTATCATTTATCCTTTGATAGAACAAAAATAATAGCCAAAGTAAAATTCTCTTATGAGCCGAGTAGTTAAGTTGACTGAGAAGTAGAGTGTGAGTTTGACTAGAGAGGGCATTAGGCAAGTCAAGAAGACAATGGTCGATGAGGATATGGTGAGCTAGGGGTCAAGTGATGATTGTGTAGAGGGTTCCACCATGGAGGCATATGCACAATGAAGTAGGCTTAGTGGCTTTACTAATTAAATCTTATTTGTATTAATTTAATATTGGTTAGGTGGGTTGAAAAATGGGGATTTGGGTTTTGAGAGGGAAAATTGGAGTGTAATGAGGGTTAGGATTGTATCTAGAGTAAGAAATAGGCTAGGGGGTAGATTAGTGTATTGTTTAGGTTTTTAGGGTATTTCGGGAAATGCAGGGTTTGGGTATCATTAGTCGACCACATAATGACCATCATTGGTCGTTATTGACCATTATTAGTCGATAGTGGATCGATGATCGATCAAGTATGGATCAACACTGATCCAAAACCCTAATTGATACCAATCAAGGGTCCACCAATAATGGTTTTAGAAAGAATCGGTGTCAGTCAAGACTCGATCATTATTGGTCATAAATGCAAGGCTAAGGGTCTAGAACCAATGTCAGTTGAGACTCAACCATTGTCGGTCATCAATGCAAGGCTAAGTGTTTTAGGGGAGTCTAAGTGTTAGGTCAATTTTGTTATGTACTCTTAGTTTGGGTTTTAGAAAATCAAGACTTAGGATTAATGTTTAGACTGAGGCTTGAAGAGTTTGGTAGGGGTAGGTTTGATAGGTAGAATGTAAATGTTATTTTAGAAAGTGTAGGTTAAGCTAAGGTGTGTGTCTAACCTTACAGGTGAGGGAGTTGTTGGTGATGTAGAACCAAGTGCCATCACTCCTAGATTAGATACATAGGGGCATAACTCCATAAGAGTGGGAACATATGGTAGTAGTTGGATTAGGAAGCATACGATTCTATCAACATATGCCATGAGATGTTGCAATGATGGTAGCCCTCATAGAGAGATGGGACTTAACTACCAACACTTTCATGTTGTCAATTGGGGAGATCATGATTCTTCTAGAGGATATTCATAGGATCTTGAGATTGCCTATATGGGGTTAGGTGATAGAACATATCCACAGTGAGGAGTAAGATCCTTACATGGATTAGTTGTTTGGGGAGGATTTTGTACAAGCAAGGTGGCACACTAGAGGTTTCTATTTTGGAGATATGTACCATATGGATAAGATAGGGAGATGGCTTGTAATGATGATGATTATGATAGCCATGACTTGTTATGCACTTTTAAATTTGAGTAGAGATAGATTCCCCTGGGCATTATTAGGTGTGTTGGTGGATATGATGGAGGATCAAATAGTTTTTGTTTGGGGCCCAGTACTATTGGTATATATCTATTATGAACTCTAGGGTTATTGGGTACAAAGATGGTATGACATTAATTTAGGATTCGTATTGGACTATTAGATATATGAGCACATCATTATGTTATAACTAGCTAGACTACCTTGGCACACATGGGATAAAAGAGGGTTCAGGGTAGGTTTTATGAGATGCAGAGTAGTCCATGCACTTCCAATAGTAGGGACAGAGGGATGAGATCTAGATTGGTTCAAAGATAGATTGGAGGCATTGGTCGATGGGGAGGTCATCCAGAGACCCTATATAAGATTGCCATCATGGGTGGGCTATGAAATACACACATTTTCATTGCAGAGCTACAAATGGATACACAAGAGGTGGCAATTTTGACAGAGTGAGGAGGTAGTTTGGATTGGTACAAGGTATCCTGAGGGTATTTCTTCAGTATACGAGAGAAGATATAGAGGCACCATTGCCTCCACCATAGCAAATTGAAGATGAGTTTGAGTAAGAAGAGTTACCTATTATAGCAAGTGTGGATGATGTGGGTGTCACACAGGATTATATTGTATGGTTCCAAGGACATTATGTCACTGTAGGTTTTGGAGGAGATGGTGAACAGGGATAGGCAAGAGGTAAAGGTGGATAAAAGTAGGCTATCGATGTAGATATGGAGGAGGAAGAGGATCAAATAGATGATGCTACCACAAAAAACATGCTATGATTATAGAGAGGGACTAGGCAAGAGTAGCATTGGCAATAACACAGGCAACTCTAGTAGTTATGACCTTAGAGAGAGACACTGCACAAGGGAAGTTGGTAGGGAGGACTTAGGAGAGATCCACTCTTCAAGGATAGGTTACCATTTTAACTCAAGAGAGAGACAAGTAAGAGGATAGGTGGTGACCCTTACATGAGAGGGATCATGTATGAGCTCAACTAGCCTCGGTTATGTAGGAGAGGGATAAATCATATGGATAGGTGACCCTCATATCATGAGAGAGGGATGCCTTGAGACAAGCAAGAGGGTGAGAATCAATAGGACCAGTACATACCATCCCTATGTCTAGATATGTAGCCACTAAGAGGAGTTATGATACTACAGGCAAGAGGGTGAGAATCCATAGGACCAGTACATACCATCCCTATGTCTAGATATGTAGCCACTAAGAGGAGTTATGATACTATGAGGCACTTATCTTTAGATAGCTACCAGATACACCCTGGTATGTTGAGTATGTGGCAAAGCAATTCATGGATAGGAGAGTTAGTAGCATGACTCCTAGTGAGTGGGTTGCATTTGCAGGCACACAGATGGGTCTGAGTGATGGATAGGCTCCAGGGGGTAGTAGTACCCCATCATCGTGGACCCTATTAGACCCATTTTTTTACTTATATGATTTTGATACCGACCTATGAGCTGATGCAACGAGATGTACATATCATTTTGAGAGACATGGACATATATATACATATATATATATATATATATATATATATATATATATATATATATATATATATATATATATATATAATTATAATTATTATGATTAGAGTTATGATGTGATGATCATGATGTATGTTGCTTATGGTTATTTATGATGTTTATGGTTTATGGTTAATTATGCTCATGTGATGATGGTGTTTATGGTATTTAGGATGTTTATATGATATTATGACATGTGGTGATGAATGTTTTAACATTTTCCAGTTCAGTAGGTATATGCTTATTTGAATGTTGGTAAATATAGACATTTACATGATTGTTATGAATCTATATGCTCTCATGCTTAGATAGCTATGTGATGGATTCATTTATTTATGAAAACTAATTAATGTGGTTAATATGGCTGATAAATTTATGGCAAAAGTTAAAATGGATTAGATGTGATAGAATAAATATGATTGATGTGATGGTTGCTTAAATAGATGTGATGGTAATTAACATATGATGATGGTGATTTCTAATTAAAATGATTTTATGAAAAAATACCAAGATAAATGATATGAATGGATAATGACAATCATGCAATAAAACACATAATGTATTAAATGTTTGTTAAATATTATGATTGTATTTATTTGGATTAGAGTTGATTTGAAAGATGCTTAAAACTATCTTAACACATAGATTAAGTTTGGGCAACAAAACTACGTGTAAGAAAAGAGATGAAATTTAAAACAATCAAAAGATAAGCATCTTAATGAATTTATCAACAAGTAGGTATAAGAAAGAAGGAGACATGATGCTCTTTCATTGGCGAGGACTTATATAGTAAGTTAGATCGTCTTAAGAACATAAGCCCTTCATATTCTTTGCATTAGCATTTATTAGTTTGTTAAGAAAATCTCGATCACATTGTGTCAAGTAAGCTCAAAATCCCTTATTTTATGTTGGGCAAAAGGGAGATGGAAGAAAATGGATAATTTTTGTGGGGCTAGCTTGCCTCTTTCGTAGGTTGTCGAAAAGCCAGTATAAACAAGTCTATATCATGTTTTGGTGTAGATTGATCAATGCAGTAAGTCTACTCATGAAAGTTGATTGTGAAATCCAAATTTTGATTTTGTGAAAGTTGATTAAAGTGTCCATAAAAAAAAAATGAATTTTGATTATGAGTCTTTTAATGTTTTTGAGAGGTTGGGGAAGCTGATTGATGAGGGAAGCTTCCAAGAAATTGCTTGCTTTGATAAATATTTGGTTTAGCCATCCTTCAAGGGAGTGGTCTTAGCTTTATGATTTGTTTTAGGCATATGATATCTATCTTTCAAGGGAGCAGTCTTATATTAAGCAATTTTTGAATTGTTATGGTAGTTGTCCTTCAAGCGAGAAGTCTGCAATGCTCGAGATGACCCATAAAATGGAATATTTTATACTTTCTCTATTTTATACATATACTTACTCATAGAGGCTTTAAAGCTTACCTTTATGAAGGTAAAACCATAGCACAAGAAGGGTGGATAGTGGATGAAATGGTGTATTAAGAGACAATGACCATGGGATTCCATCCTATTAGGGATGAAAAGTATTCATGAAAATCATGCCGTAGGTAGATCTATGGTACCCATATTTAGGATGGAGGCTAATACTATGATGGATAATCACATTATTCTATGTTGTAATCAGTTTTCCTCGAAGTGAGGGAATGAAGGTGATAATATCATAAAATAAGGGACGAGCTTAAGTTAGATAGAAGGTGAGTTTGAATCTTATTTTAACAAAAGAAAGGACACAAATGTGAAACATTAAGGATCTCAGGTTCCAATTTCCCTTTGATAAATGATAACTAGTAAGCTCCTAACCCATACTTATGCATTATGATATGCTATCTAAGCCAATTGAAAGCAAACTTTCCCCACTTGCTTCTTTACATATTGGTTACATGTTGATTTTCCTTCAAGATGAGGTCTCTGACATTAAATTCTCAATCTTTTAGGTGTTTGTTATAAGTGTGCTTGATACATTCTTGATAGACATGAATATGGTTAAGCGTGGCCAAATGACATTCATCAAGTAGCTCAAGTTGGGATAAATTTTTTTGGTGATAATCATCCTTGAAAATGATATCCCATAGGGAAATACAAAGAGAGGTAATTTGGACTTCGACGGCAAGATAGCCTCTACTCCAAAAACAAGAGAAAAAGGAGTAGCACCCATAGGGGTTTGAATGCTAGTTAAATATACTCATAAGGCAAAGAGAATGTGTAAGTGCCAATATTGACCAGATGCATTAACCATTTTAGCTAGCATTTTATTAAGGGTTTCATTAGAAGTTTCAAACTATCCATTAGCTTGTGGACAATAAGGTGATAAGAAGCTTAACTTAATACCAAATACATCATAAAGGCCTTGTACTTTTTTATTTTTAAAATATTTTCCATTATTGGTGATAAATTAATGAGGGACATCGAAGTAACAGATAATGTGATGGTTAATAAAGTTGAAAATCTTATTGGCTTTAGTTGAAACGGGGGGAATTGCCTCCACCTATTTGGTGAAATATTTTGTTGTAGTGATGATAGAATAATGTTACTGTGAAGAATGATTGTTAATTTCACCAATGAGATCTAATCCCCACTACGAGAAGGGTCAAAAATCCTTAGAGACTTGAAGACTATGACTAGGTACATGATGCAAATTAGCATGTTATTGACACTTGACACACTTCTTTACATAATCACAATAGTCTTGGTTAAGGGTAGACCAATAAGATCCAAGGCAAAGGATATGTTTAGCAATAACTAGACCACTAAAATGTCCCCCACAAATACCATCATGCATTTCCTTGATAGCACGAGAGATTTCATGACTATGTAGGAATCTAAGGAAGAGATCGTCAAAGCCTCGTTTATAAAGAATTCCCCCTAGTATGGTGTAACGAGAGGTACTCTGTATAAATACTCTATTCTATAAATATCAGAAGAAATAATGGGTAGGTTTAGATAGTCAAATATTTTCTTATACCAAATGTTAGATTGGGTCTCTTCTACGTGAAAAATGGAAGGAAGGTCCAATTTGGTGTAAGAGGGCTCATTAAGGTGGTGGATAGTGACAAAGAGCTTAGATTCAGAAGGTGTAGATGGGATTTGGGAGGCAAGAGAAGCCATGGTACCAACAAATTTGTTAGTTTAATAGAGTGGACTAGATAAGGAATGATCAAATGATGCCAAGAGTACATATACCAATTATTTGTACCATTATAGAACATCATTTTTACATTGGTAAGAGCCATTTATTTGATTGACCACAAGTTGGGAGCCATCAAAAATTCTAATTGTTTTGACTCCTAAGCCTAAAGTAGTTTGGAGACCTATGGCCAGAGCCTCATACTTAGCCATGTTATTGATGCAATCAAAATCAAGCTTAAAAAGAATGGAAAAGGTTCAACATCAAGGGGAATAAGGATGATACCGACACCCCCACCATATTGACATTTTAATCCATCAAATAACATGGTCATCTGATAAGCAGAATCATTTTGAGAGAGAGTTGCAATGGACTCATCAGGTAACTCAAGAGGAGAAGGTTGGTTGTCTACTAAAGGTGCCTTGGCCAATTGGTTGGCAATGATTTGCCCCTTAATTAACTTTTGCTAGAGGAACTCAAGATCAAACTTAGCTAAGAGCATGAACTAATTAGCCATATTTTGGTTTTTATATGGATTATAATGCATATACTTGAGTGGGTCAATGTTAGTTATGATGAAGGTTTTATGATTAATAAGGTAATGATGGAGTTTGGAAACTATGAAGACCAACGTGAGGCACAATTTATCGATATAGGTGTATCAAGTTTCATACTCTATAAGTGTTCAAATTATATAGTAGATTACTTGCTCTTTATGTTAATCATCTTGATGTGCAACCATGGCCCTTAAAAAATGGTTAGTGGCAGAAATATAGAGGTAAAAGGGCTAGCCTTATTTTGGAGGAACAAGAATAGGTGGGAAAGCAAATACTCTTTAAGTGAGTCAAAGGCCTTTTGACAGTCTTTGTCCCACTTAAAAGAGATATCTTTCTTAAGAAGGTGATGGAAAGGTTGACATCTATTAGATAGCTGAGAGATGAAATAGTGAATGGATTGGAGCTTCCCCTATAGGCTATGGAGTTGCTTGAGGTTGGGTGGTGGAGGCATATCAAGGATGGCTTTGACTTTAGCAGGATTGACTTCAATTATGTGGAGAGAAATAATAAAGCCAAGAAGTTTCTTGACAATACCCAAAAGATGTACTTCTTGGCGTTAAAGAGGACATAGAAGTGGATAGGATGATTTAAGATAACCTTAAGAATGGCTAAATGATCCCTACGACATTTAGACTTTCCAAAGGGGTCATCAACGTAATCCTCTTTAATTTTATGAATAGATCATGGCACATTGATAGGTTGCACCAGCATTCTTCAGACCAAAAGGCATGACCCTATAGTAGAAGGTTTCCTATGGGGTGATAAAGGTGGTTTTATGTTGATCTTCAAGGGCAATCAAGATTTGATTATAGCTTGAGAACCCATCTATAAGAGATAACATCTCATGACAGATCATAAGATCAATAAGTTGGTCAATGCTTGGTAAAAATAAATCATACTTTGAGCAAGCGAGGTTAAGATCATGAAATTCCATGCAAATGTGAAGTCCCCCTATTGTTTTGGTGATAGGAATGACATTCAAGACCCATTGGGGATAGTCAATGGGTTGGATGAAATTGACAGATAAGAGGCATTAGAGTTCTTCTTTGATAATAAGAGTTAATAAGGATGCATCCTATGAAGCTTTTGCCTAATAGGCTTAACATCAAGGGTGGTAATGATGTTATGGATGACTATGGTGGGGTTGATTCCTGACATATCACTGTAAGACCAAGCAAATGCTATGCTACTATATTTTAGAAAGGAAGATAAATATTAATGATCTGAGTAATCTAAGGATTAGACATTTTTGATAATGCGAGGGCTATCCTAATTACCCAAGTTGACATTAATAGTGGATTCATTTAAAATTGTTGAAGTCTTGGGAGGAAGGGATTTATGAATAGAAAAATCTTATGAACCAAGATAGGTGAGAAGAGAATCATCATCCTAATACTGAACAATATTAATGGTAAGAGATTCATATTCTACCATCTCATGATGACTCGGAGGAATGGTTATGGTTCTCCCGTCTTTTTGGTAAGTCAGGGGTCCCAAATTGATCATGTTGATCAAAAAAAAAGTTAGAGGGAATGATATTGAGATCGTTAAATTTTGAAGGAGAATGGGTTGGTGAGGATGGGATTTTTTCCTCAATGAAGGTGATCGGGGGTGGGTTGGTTGGTTCCTCTGGTGGAATGAATTCAAGATCAATTCATTCACAAGTTTTTTGGTTTTTGCATGGTAGAAACTCATGTGGTCTGTGCTCATAGCATCCTAGACCGAATCCTTTCCAATCACACCTATGGAGGTATGTCTTGGCAAACTTTGGTTTATCTAAGTAGGAGAAATTGGAGGTAAATGGCGTAGGAAAAGAGAAGGTAGTGGAGGCAGAAAGTGGTCGATCAAATCCCCCACAAAAAAGATTAGTTTGGCAATTAGAAGGTCCAAAGGGAATAATGGTTCTAATATTGGAATCATAGTTAGGTTTTTAGTCAATGTTCCCATACTCTTGGGGAGTAGGGAAGGCATCTAAGGTCAAAAGGTGATAGTCCTCAAGTGAGAGACATTAGAATGTTGATTTCAAAGGGTCTTTCATGGGGATTTGGGTGGAAGGTATGGATGAGATGGTAGAAGCTTGGTTGATGGAAGAAGAAGAGGATTCATCCTTGGTTAGTGGAATCTTGGTGGATGGAAGGAGGAGAACATCATTGAGTTGGTAAGTCATATTGCATGACTTGAAAGGACTGGGGTCAGTCGGTATGGTGTGGAATTGACCCTCATACTCAAAATTGATGCACTAATGTACGGTGGATGACACACAACCCATAGAAAGGATCCAAGTGCATCTAAGCAAAATGTTATATTGGAAATCTCCTTCTACCATGTAAAAGAGCTCAAGAAAAGTGTGAAGTCCTAAATGAATATGAAGACTGAATATCCCTAAGGTTGTAACCATGGTATCATTGAAGCATTGAAGCACCATTTTAGTTTTAGACATGATGTTCTCTAGCAGTCTCAATTGGTCATATGCATGGAAGAAATAATGTTAATGTTGGCTCCCCCATCAATCATAACCCTCTTAATGTAGATTTAGTTGATGTAGGTGGTAATGAAAGGGGAGGATCAAAATCATCTAGATGAATAAGGGGTATCTCTGAATCCTTGAAGGTGATGAGGGTGGAAAATTGAAGGGCTTTGACAAAGGCTACTAGAGGTTTGGATCTTCAGGTTGAACCTCTATGGACTGAAAGGCCTCCATCATGGCCTAATAGTGATGGGGTGAGGTGTTGATTAGCTCATATAAAGTCATCTTCATTGATTTTTGGTGAAGATGATTTAAAATAACCCTTTGTATTGACTTGGAGGGCTTGGATTGAGGTGCTTCCAAGATAGAAATCTTCAGCTTGGGTGAAGGTGTTTGGGCTTGGTTGGGTATTATAGTAGTGGGATAAGGGTATGTCCATGGGATGGACACCTTTGCTTTTCCTTTATCCTTTTTTTGGGATTGTGATCAGGTGACCACATGAATGGTATGAATTTGAAAAAGAGTTGGACTAGTGGACTGCTTTGGTTCCTCCTCACTCTTAAATGAGAGTTTAGGAGTAGGTAGGTGTGGGGTAGTTTCCTTTGGCTCTTGGCTTGGTGATGGGCTCATGGGAGGTTATTTTGTCAATAAGCCATCCTCATTACATAGTTTGTGGAATATGACTTGGAGAGCTTTATAGTTCCCTGTATCATTCCCAGGCATCTTATGGTATGAGCAAACTAGATTATCATTAAACCATGATGACTTAGGACTAAGGGGATAAAATGGTTTGATAGGAGGAAAGACCAAGTAGTAAGCTTGGATAAACCTTTATAATATGGTATAATATGACTCTAGTAAAGGTGGAAAGGGAATGGAGGTTTTGGCTTTGACATCCGGGGTGGAATCCTTCTTAGGGGTAGGTTTGTCAATAGGAGCTTTGGGTGGTGGAATACTTTTAGTGGGTGTCCTTGGGGTAGATGATTTAGAAGTTAAAGACTTATAAGTAGAAGGTTTGGAAGTAGAAGGCTTGGAAGTAGAAGTTTTAGGAGTAAAAGGCTTGGAAGTATAAGGTATAGTATTAGAAGGCTTGGTAGTGGATGGTTTGGAGGCAGAAGGTGTAGAAAGGATAGGTAGAGGTGTAGCTAGAAGTAGAGGTTGGGTTTGGGATTTCTTTGGGAGACTTGGTTTCTTAATCAAGGTGAAAGGGTGAGTTCCTAATATGGAAGAAGGATTTGGTCCTAAAATGGAAGGCAAATTGGAAATAGCCGACAAGTTTTTGGATTTCGAACTCCTAGATGGTTCCACTTTATTAGTTGGTTTGACTTGTAGTTTCTTATGTGGTTTTGGTGGTGTAAAATCCAAATTCAATTGAGGATGGGCAAGATTCTGAGTGTGGACCACACCAAGTTTATTGAGGGGATTTATGGGGATAGTGGAAGGTATCTTGGTTATTTTGGAGGGAGTTGGGTTGGATGGTGTATCTAAGTTTTGGGAGGTGGAGGTTTCTGTTGGTTTGGTTGGGGTGATAATTATTATGGTAGTGGAAGGGGAAGGTTGGGCAGACAAGGGTGAGGTTGATGAATCCTTATCTAGATAAGGGAGTCCAATGCAATGCCAAAATGTGGCCTGATCAAGGTTTGGTTGGGATAGAAACTCTAAGTTTTGGACCAACATAGAAAAGGGCTTATAGATGGGTTTAGTTCCATCGATGTTGGACTCAAAGGATAAACCTAAGGGCTAATAAATATGGACATCCATGTTCTCCTTTTCCTCTATCAAAGGTTCCAAGGCTTCAGTGGATGATTCATCCATAGAAGGGGTAGGTGAAGAAATATTTTCCTTAGGAATTCTTTCTAAAGGAAGGGTGGATAGCTCTATCATGGAAGAAAAAGGGATGGAATTAATGGTTTCTTCCTTTGTTATGTTTCCAAAGGAGAGGTTGGTGATTCCACTACCTTAATAAGTAGAGAAAGGATGATAGTTGCTTCCTTTATTTCATTTTATAAAGAAAGGGAAGGTGACTCCACTACCTCAATAATTGGATAAGCGATGGTAGTTTAGGACATGGGTTCATTAACAATTAGTTCACTAAGAATAACATTAATTGTGTGGACCTCATGCTTGTGAAAAGATTTTGCATTGTTATTTTCATTATTCACAAAAGGTGAATGGTTGGGGAATGGTTGTTTAAGAATGTCAAGTGATTGATTTGGGGGTGCATTCAGATTGTTGATCACAAGTTCTCCCTTATCAATCAAATATTGGACAATGTTTTTGAATGTCTTACGCTTACTAACATCATGTCCAATGACATGGTGGAAGGCACACAATTCATTTTTCTTATACCAACTAGGTGTAGAATGAGAGGAAATGAATTGATAGGGTAGTTTGATGGGAGGAAGTTGTATGATAGATGCCTTTAACAAATTTTCCAAAATCAATGTGTGTGACTACCCTGGTAGAGTATACTATCTTTTGAAATAGCAGTTTTGAGTTTTGACATTTTGGTTTGAGGAGGTGAAATAATTTAGTTGGCTGATAGTCAGAGGAGGATCCATTTTAAGCACAACTATATTTGTATTTCCTTTATATTTGGTTTTATTATTGGTATGGTTGGTGGTTTTAGAGGAAGAAGCTTCATTTGATTTGAAACTAGAATTTATGTTCCTCAATTTAAGCTTTCCCTTGTTAATAGCTCTAATCTAAAACTTTTGAGCCATTGTGAATGCCTCATCAAAGGTTTGAAAATTTTGAACCTGTAAGGTCGATGAGATATGCTTGGAACAATCCTAAGAGAAAAGCTCAATCAACTCAGGTTGGGGCAAAGAGAAAGAGAGTTGGTTAATCAAACTTCTCTAATGGGCCACAAAGTCAATAATTGACTCATCCTCAAATTTCATGATGGAATAAAGGTTGGTGATATAAACTTTATTAGAAATATTTATAGAGAAATGGTCTAATAAAGCATGGGCTAGTTGGGCAAAAGAGAAGAGAGAGATATTGGTAATAACACTATACCAATCTAATGTCAGACTGGCTAAGGACATGGGAAAAGTGTGGAGAAGGCTAACATCATCATAAGTAATCAAATAACATGAATTCCTGAACTCTCTAAGATACTATTAGGGATATTCTTTGCTTTGAAACTTGGTAAATTTTGGAAGCTCCCATTGTGCGGGGTATGGTTGGAATGGGATGGATGGGTGGATTGGCTAATTGTAAATTTGGTCATATGACAAGATGTTGTGGGCACTAGAAATGGATGAATCTAGATTGGTCATCTTATCCATCAACAAATTGATAAGATCAGTTTACAATTGTGCACCCTCATAATTATAAGGTATATTTTATTGGGGTTGTGAAGGTTCCACATTTGGGTAGCTAGTAGAGGATTGGGAGGATGTCACGTATTGGTAAGTTGACATGAAAGGTTGAGAAGATATCACATATTGGTGAGTGGGCATGGAAGGTTGGGAAGAAGTGGAGGCATGTACCCTTGTGGGTTTGGGGCATACCCCAAATTTGGTGGAATAGACATTGATTGGGTAAGAGGCATTGTTGGATTAGTGGGTTGAAGGTGGGTAGTGACGTTAGTGCTAATAAGTGGGAGCATAGAAGGTATGAAAACTACCAAATTTTGGAAAGGGGTGGAAGTTGGTGGGTTAGAAATAATAAGTGGTAGGGTAGAAACACTAGTAGAAGGTACTCTAATAGCAAGTGGTGTATGGGTTACTAAAGGTTGGATTGCTCCTACATTAGAAGAGTTGTTGGTTGGGGTAGGAGGTGTTTGGGTATTGGTTGTTGGAATGGATTGGTTTTGGGTAGTGGTGTTGGAAGGATTGTTGGTGGAAGAAGATGCATGGGTCACCAAAGGTTGGGTGAAGATAGTGGAAATAGAGGTGTTACCCATAAGTTGAGGTGGCATGCCATATGGTGGCTCAATGGTAGGAATCGAAGCAAAGGTATAGTGAGCCATAGTAGTAATTTAGTATTAGAGAGATATAGGACTGTTATAAAAAAGTGTGGTGAAATCCATATCTCTTTGGGTAATTTCCTAAGGTATACTAGGACTTCCAGAGGGATGGGGGGAACTTTTTGCATCCGAGATGTACTCAATGGATGAGGAAGAAGAAGATGGGTGGTTGGAAAGTGGATCTTAGTTTGCTTGGTTTCTAAGTTGTTGTATTCTCAAAACCATGCAAATAAATATGAATGAAAGGTGAAAATGATCTCATACACTCAAAAGAGAAGCAAATAAAATAAAAGATTCAAGGAAAACAAGCATATACTAAGAGTACGTTTAAGTCCTAGACTACTTTTTCTCTCTCTTTGGGCTTATGCCTCAATTTTTAAGAAGTTATGAAACTCAACTTGGGCTTGTAGAATGAGAACTAGAAAGGGCAGTCAAAAGATGGTTTTAGGTTATTAAAGGCTCTCAAATTTGTACTAGAATTTGGTACATGGATTGATATTGGGGCCTACCCCCTCACTTCACACACTGCAATGATAAGGGTATCAGGTGCTTAGCCAAAATATGCCAAATTACTAGAGATTATACTCAGCTAGTGAACTAAGTCTTGATTTCTCCCCATGGTAGTGAAGTCCAAGTGGGATAGCCAAAGGGAAAGGTTTGTTGCTAGGTGATGAAATTCTAGTTGGGTCTTATGTCATTATTTGATGTTGGATTTGAATGCATGGTTTGGTATTGTGTGTGTGCTAAGAAGTGAATTAATATAATTAATTTTATCGTTTAAATTAAACTATGTGAACTAAACAAGCAAGCAAGTAATGGATGCAAGTTATTTTTAAACCCAAAGAAAAATTCAATTTCTTTTTAATGAGTACAAGAATAACTAAGATGCAACTAAATGTGATATGAAGATGCAAGTCCTAATCCTAGGATGAGTGTTTTTCGCTTTTAGAAATGAAGTAAATTTGAAAATGCTAACCTTTTATAAGAATGTAAAGAAGAACTAAAACTTGATTTTAGAAAAGAAGAAACTGAAACTAATATTTTAAATGCAAGAATGAAAGAAAGAACATTTAATTTTTAGAATGAAATTATGCAGATGGATGAAAAATTCACCAATGCAACTAAATGTCCTAAACAACTAAGAACCTAAGAAAAAACTCAAGGGTCCCACGGGGTATGCCAAAATGTTTCACTATTTTTTGTGTTTATTTTATTTTTTAGAAGAGATTAAAACTTAAAGAAGAGCATGGTAAGAAGAAGTTGATTTCATTGTGCACACGTGAATCCAGTCGATTGTAGATACTCCTCTTTGTCTCAGGAGGATGACTTGCAAATAAGAAAGACACTAGAAGAGGGTAGATTAGTGAGATAGATAGGTGGATTTCTTAGCATGAGCTAGATCCAAGAAGCACCAGACTTCCTTGGAGGTTGTTAATCCACACTTTTAAGATAATTAAGTTTTGATAAATGGAACTAGGTGCTTGTATGAAATGAAAGGAAGTATTAAAAATCAATGCAAGGAATGCTTTTGAAGAGGAATAAAGAGATTTTAATAAATAGTAATAACTCATAAAAGACTAATGCTAAAACCTGCTTCAAAAAATAACTTAAACCTTTTTGGTTTAATAAAAACTTAAAAATTAGAATTTGGGTACGGGATGATAGGTGAAAATTACTTGTGTTTTGAGAAAAATAAAACACACAGTGATCATCGATGGTCACTATGAAAATAATGTTGGTTAAGGCAACCATCACTGATTGAGGTATGACCAGTACTGGATAGATTTGATCGGTGATGGTTCTTATAAATCCTGGTGTAGTCAAAAAGGGATGTTGGGTGAGTTGTAGGTAGGCTTTAAAGATGGTTTTTGAGCTAGTTATTGGTCATGGAAGTAAAGTGGACTCTTAGGAGTGTCAGATTTGGGAGTTGGGTGGTCAGGGGATTGAGAATGATCTATGGATAGATTCAGGTAGAAGGTGAAGTACCTGGAGTTGCAGAACTCCAACACCAAGAATGGAATGCTAGGAGATCAGAATGAACACAAGTAAATGAAACTAATAAAACTAACAAGTAAACTTGATAAAAGTGTAGATACTTAGCTCTAAGTTTTATAGTCTAGAAGAGAGTTAACATTGAGTGGTAAGATACAATAGATCCTAGGGCAATACAAGTAAATTAATGGTACTTTGGCTCTTCATGATGAGTTGTCAGTTATCTCTGGTTTGGTTGTTGGTTTGCTTGAGAGCTTTGATTCACCTGAGAGTAAGAGAGTCTTGTGCAAAAGATAATTTTCAACCTCTCTAAGGCAAGGCTTTTAAGTTACATTAAGTAACTGTCATCGATCCTAGTCAACTAGTGTCGGTTGAGGGGTGACTATCGTTGGTCAAAAAAATAGTCAAAACTTGCTAATTTTGGTTATTTACACTTAAGGCTAGTTATTAAAACTGATAGAAATGGTATAAGGTTAATAAAGTCCTCATTAGGATGCATGTAAAATAAGTCTGAAGAGGTTAAGGCAATAAATGTCTGGGTAGAAATGGTCTTTAGGCTAGGTGTCGATTGATTAGCCATGGATTTGGGTGAGAAGGTGTAAATAGGCCCTTTTAAATTAATTAAATTAGCCAAAAGGGGGTAAATGGGTGTGTTAAAGGATTTTAATAATTAATACTAACCTACTAGGTGCTTTACGATAAATAGAACCCTATGGTTTTCTAGTGTCTACATTTTACCCCTTTTTGTTATGTAGGTTGCTTCCTCACACTACCAAAAAAAAAATAAGTGTCATGGTAAGTTGGATGCCCCAAGTATGGGAGGAGGTGTTACTAGAATGTTTCACTATTTTTCTTGTTTATTTTATTTTTATAATATAGTAAAACTTAAAGAAGGGTGTGGTAAGAATAACCTTATTTCATTGAATGTGGATGAATCCAGTGTATTTTAGATACCAATCATATTACTAGTGTATACACCCCTTCCCCCTATTTATCTAAAATTTCAATCATATTACTACTCATTAAGGGAAGAGCATCTCACCTAAATTGTTAGAGATAGGAGGGGTTCAAGAGTCCACAAATTTAAACATAGGGTAATCTTTCCTTAGGTGATCATCTTTGTTGCACACAAAACATGCAAACAAACACCCTATCCCTAAAATTTTACATGAGGTCATTATCGACCATTTTTACCTCAGGCCAAAATGGGTCAACCCCCTATAGTTATAATTTTTATAAGGGATTTTTATAATGTCATTGGGTATGTTGTAGCTCATTTAATGTCATTTCAAATGCCATGGTAGTCTTGGTCATGGTCTACTTTAAATCCTTGTGCCATTTTGTGTATTAAGTGTCTTGTTAGGGTCATATATGCAAGTATCAGGTCTTCATGGTGATCAATGTAGTTATAGCATGTAAAAGGTTTGATTATGCCTCAATGAATTCATCTGATCTTTCAAAGATCAAGTAGTAGCTCAAGAACAATCTTTGTGAAGCCAGACCTTCATCAGGATGTCACATAGAAACTAGAATGGAGTAGTTTTTTTATGCAAATTTTAAAATATGCTAAAAGAGCCTCACATGACCATTGGTCCACATGAAATCAATGTCCTTAGTGTCAATATAATTATCTACAAGTTTCATATCTCGATGAGTTTTCTATCTCGAGACCTATGCCTTCAAAGTTTAGCTTGTCGAGTCTAAAGAACTACGTCATCCAGGATGTCATCCAAGAAAGAACGAACCAAATATTTTGTGCATTTTTTATCTTCACTCAGGAAACCTTGTGAAACAAATTAATCATGTGCAATTATATTTATACATGCCAAGAATATGCTCTAAAATTTCCAAGCTTGTGCAAGCTTTTTGGCTCAAGTTATAAGCTTCTAAAGTTGGACTTGCAGCATAAGATGTTCACACTAATGTCAAGTTTAAGCTCGAGCACAATAAATCCTTTTGAGATCAAATTTGATGATCACACAAATGTTAATGATGATCACATGAATGTCATTTGATGGGATCAAGGACATCATTTTTAAGCTCATAAAGTAGCTATTGGATTTCAAACGGTGGGTCCTAGTTGATCTAATGGTTTGTATTACGTCATACATCTTGATCCAATAGTACAAGATGAGTCAAATAGTCAAGGAGATTAAGAGATCAACATATGGAATAAGCACATGAGGCTGGCAAACTGATAGTGGATCTTGAGAATCAATGTATGCTTGACACCTGGCATAAGCTTGGACAAAGTTGACAAGTCAAATGCAAGATCGATGGTTGGTGCTTGATCGTACAGATCAAGATCGATGGTATGAGCAAAGGTCAATATGTCAATTAGTTGAGTCAGAGCTTGATATCCAGTTAGAACAAAGGAGAGCCTATGACTTTTGATGAAAGTTGAGAAATCATTTTTGATAGAGATAAAGAGGTATTGTAGGGTCATCGATCCACCATTAAAGTTTGATCCAATGCCATGAAGTGGGCACAGTGATGCAATCAAGTATAAATAACATAAAGTACCACCATAAAAGCTTAATATGGGCCTCTAGCTCAAATATTTTAGGGTTGTAGTGTTGTTTTATGACTATGTTTGCTTTCTTTAAAGAAGAGTCCATGCATATAAGAACCCTCAATTCCTGCAATGACATAATGGGTCTATAGTGGATGCATGAGCATGAAGGAAAGTTTGAGCATGATCCAGCTCAAAAAAGAGTTATAATTGTAAAGGATGCCATGAAGGCATACACATATACCCCAATGGTTTCATCTCCAAGACCAACTGCATGAAAAGGACCCTTTCTCTCCACTATGCATGCCATGACAAACCTGTTTGAAGTAGTTACCACCAGGACAAATTTATAATAGATGAATCCATTTTTTGTAACCACATTGATGTCAAAACTTAGCTTATAACTACTTTATCATGTTTTTGTAACTATCAAGGAGCATCAATGAGGGAATATGTAACTGTACAACCACTCGAGGTGATCTAGATCAGTCAAATGGTTTGAATGAGCATAATTTGTAATTGCATTTCAAACATTTCAAATGATTGATTCCCTTTTTCAATTCCAAAGATCCTTTTCTCTTACTTCCTTTATTCTATAAATATAGCTCTTGAACTATTGTAAAATAATTTCACTCCATGTATGACAAATCCTTGTTGGAATGATGTCATATTTTGCCTTTGAACATTAATGCAAATCTGATTTTGAGTTCTTGAACAATTATCTAAGTGTGCAAGTGATGTATGATGATGCAAAGTGATAATTCTCTATCCTTTCTTCCCTTATCCTTTCATGTTTGTATAAGAGTTCATATTCTAACAGGTCATATAAAGTGTTTTCAAGTGTATGATCTTGTCTTTTAAGTGTACAATGAGCCTAAGTGCCTGCAACTAGCATATGGTTCACTTACCTTGGATAGCTCTCATGCGTCTCACCTCCATATTAAAATACTCATGTTAGAATCCATAGGACTCGAAAGATAGTTTGTATGCCTTATTTCTTAGTGCATGAAAGTATGATGGTCATATGGAACACATCTTGGTGCATCACCCCCTTAGATTAGGTTCATTTCACGCAACTTTTAACTCTTTTCCCTGATAAGCAATTAGTTAAGTAGGTGTGATCATTTCAATATACATTTAGGTAGCTAGCCCTTAAATATAGAGGCTCATTTCCATTATAGGTACACCCACATACCTGGAAATGTTCTCATGTTGCCCAAATTTGGAAGAGACTTAAACACCCTCAACTAGGGTGAAAGATTTGGTGATAATAGTTCTGGCACACCCGGTGGGACCAAGGTCTAAGAGAGTGGAAATAATGTTGGTGTGTCTTTCTTCTATCAACTTTTGGAAGCAAGCAACCTAGCACCAATGATGACTCCAAATGATAACTTTTGGTTATAAGTAGTTCAGGTATCTTTAGTTAAAGTTTTGATCAGTTTTACATTTCCTTTGATACATGAGGTTGATATGAATAGCTAGGGTTAATACCCCTACCATGTACCTCCTTATCAACCTTGCTATGAACCATAGTATAATCCCCAATAATCCTATCAAAATGGCTATCAGTCTTATGAGCCATGATAATCCTATAACCCTCTATTCCCCCCCCCAATACAGACACCAAGTTATTGGACAACCCTATGAGGAAGGCTACCAAGATACATATCAAGAAATACCTCACTATCAGTCCCAATGTGAGCCCTATCAACCATATCATGATACCTATGAACCTTAGGAGTACTCCTATGAGTCTTGTCATGAGTAATCAGATGTTTACATGAATTGTACGTAAAGGTATTACATGGCAATATATAGGTTGTTACAGATTAAAGTGCAACAAAATGAAGTTGGTTTTGATCCCCACCATTACCCTCCTCTTCATCCACTTTTTCCATCTTATACCAAGTCCTTATTGGCATCCATACCACAGTTACTAGATCTTGAAGATGAAGTGAGTACATGGGATGATGAATATGGCAGGTTCCCTTATCATCTCATGGAATGGTTGTGAGGTGCTAACTAAAGTTATATGCAGAAGTTAGAGACATTTGAAGAGCTAGAAGGAACTCAAAGGGAGACCAAGAAAAAAATAGACATGGCAAAGAAGTGCCTTCAATGCTTGATAGATAGGCTAAATATGTGGGAGAATAAAGAGATAAGCATGTTATAGTTGAAGAATTTCAATAAAGTTATTGGCAAGATGCAAATCCTGCTTATGTAAATGCTTGTTCTTCTAACCAACCCAAGAAATCACTTCCCTATGAGCTTATTAGTGCTTTTCTCTTTCCTGAATCCACTCATAAGCCTTCTCCTTCACCTCAAACTCCATCCCCTATTCGTCGGGCCCCCATCACATCTCAACCTTCCACTACATCTCATATTCTAGCTCCTTCACATGAGCCCATCTTGAGAAAAGCAAGTGAAGGGGAACAAATCCAAGCCAAATCTGACAAAGAGGATGTCATGAGTGACCATGAGGAGGAAATCACCATAGGGAATCCCCTTGGTGACCACAAGTGCAACTTTGCCTTCTTGGATGAAGAAAATCACATTGAATATCCTACCACAGCTATTGGGGCAGAGTTTGATATGGAAAAGGAACATATTGAAGACTCTTTTACAGTTGTCCATGAAGAATGTGGCCAAGATTTGAAGAGATAGGCATTTGAGGAAGACTCCATATCTAATCATGAAGTTATAGATGATCATCTCAAGCATGAAGTGGAGTGTACTATCAAGAAAGAAGATCAAGTCACTCCTCAAGAAGTTGCAGTCCTAAGAGAGTCTCATGAGACCAAGATAGATGAAATGACTCTCAAATATGACACTCATGATGTGGATTAAAATGACTTGTGTCAAAAGTTCCATGCCATATGCAAAGAGTTTGGCAGTTTGGGTAAGGTTTTTCTTTCTCCAAGAGATTCTATATCTAATGACAAGGTTGCTAATGATATTAATGATCATGTTGATGAGTATTCTATCAAGCATAAAGATGAAGGTCATTCTACTGATCAAGAACCCACTCTCATGAAGTCATTAGATGATGTTTCTACCCAAGAAGTTATGAACATGGATGATGAAATCAAGGTAGAGGTTGAGGTTCCTCAAGAACAGTTAAGAGACCCACCTAATATTAAGCAACATCCAGAGATATGGGAACATGAAGAAGAGAAGCTTGATGCTCCAAAACATCAAGTATAATCTATCAAGGAGAAAAGCAAGGCTGAGAGGACTATCATATTTTTAGACTTGTATATTAAGGGCCAAGTACTTGAGAAGGTGGAGAAAAAGTTTTACATGGAAGATAATGAACAAGATTGGGTGGGCTATTCAGAGCTCCTTGATGAGCTTGAAGAGCTTGTAGCTGAAGAGAAACCCAATCTTATTAAGGATAATATGGAAACCAAAAAGGAAAGCCTTGTTCAACCACTATTGGAAGTCATATTTAAGGAGCCATATGAGAAGGTTGAGGTTGTTTGGATGTAAGAAGAGTTCATTTCCATAGTTATCATATTTGGAGTTGCTTGGTTCTCATTGAACATCATGTCAATAAAGTTGGAAAACACCATGAAGAAGATAGAGGCATCAATGTCAAGGATCAAAAAGATACATGTCTCATTAAACCCTTCATGTCATAAATCAAGAGAGGTTTCAAGCTTCCCCTTTGATCATGGAGGAAGTTTTCATCTCAAGTTAGTTAGTGCTTAGGTCAGTTTATTTAGGTGTGTGTTTCCTTTCTTGTGTGTTGTGTTCTAATAAGTGTTTTGAAGCACATGTATGTTTTTTTCCTGTGTGTTGCTTCTTCTTTGTCTTTCCTTGTATTTTATGTGATTCTCAAGGCAATTTATATGTCAAACCTATTGTACATGTGACTCCATATCCCAATGGATAGGATTAGGCAACTAGTCATGACATAACAAGCATACCACCCCTGGGAAATTGCCAAAGATGTTGACCATTTTTACCTCAAGCCAAAATGGGTCAACCCCCTATAGTCAAAATCTGTACAGGGGATTTTTATAATGTCATGGGGTGTGTTGTAGCTCATTTGACGTCATTTCATATGCTATTATAATCTTGATCATGGTCCAGTTCAAATCCTTGTGCCATTTAGTGCCTTAAGGGTCTTTTTAGGGTCATATATGCAAGCAGCAAGTCTTCATGGTGATCAATGTAGTCATAAAATTGCCTCAAGGAATTCATTTGGGATTTCAAAGATCAACTAGTAACTTAAGAACAAGCTTTATGAAGCTAAACCATCATCAGGATGTTACATGAAAACCATAATGGAGCAAATTACTTGTGTAAATTTTAAATATGTTCAAAAAGCCTCACGTGAACATCAAACCATGCATGATCAATGTCCTTAGTGCTAATATCATGTTCTGTAAGTTTCATATCTTGATGAGCCTTCTATCTTGATACCTAAGCCTTAAAAGTTCATCTTGCCAAGTCTAAGGAGCTAGGCCATCCAAGACGTCATCCAAAAATGAATGAACCAACTATTTTAATGCATTTTTTATCTTCACTCAAGAAGCCTCACATGATCATCAGATCACACGTAATTATAGTTCTAAATGCCAAGAACATGCTTTGAAAGTTCTAAGTTTGCAGCAACTTTCTGGCTCAAGTAATAAGCTTCTGAAGTTGGACTTATAGCATAAGATGTTCACACTAACATCAAGTTTAATCTTGAGCAAAATAAATCCTTTTGAGATTAAATTTGATGATCGCATGAAAATTAATGATGATCGTACAAACATCATTTTATTGGAGAGAGGACATCATTTTTAAGCTCATGAAGTAGCCATTAAATATCAAACATTGGGTCCCAGTTGATCTAACAGTCTGCATTTCATTGTATATCTTGATCCAATAGTGTGAGATGAGTCAAATAGTTAAGGAACCTGAGAGATCGACATATGGCATAAGCACGTGAGGCTAGTAGACTGACAATGGATCCTAAAAATCAATGCATGTTTAAAATGTGGCATAAGATTGGACAAAGTTGACAAGTCAAAGGCTAGATCGATGGTTGGTGGTTGATTGTATAGATCAAGATCAATAGTGCAAGCAAAGGTCAATATGTCAATAAGTTGAGTCAGAGCTCGATAACCAATTAGAACAAAGGAAAGCTCAGGACTTTTGATGAAAGTCGCAAAACCATTTTTGACGGAGGTAAAGGAGTATTTTAGGGTCATTGATCCACCATTGAAGCTCGATCCAACACAATGAAGTGGATACAATGATGCAATCAAGTACAAATAACATAAATTACCACCATCAAAGCTTAATATGGACCTCTGGTTTAAATATTTGAAGATTGCAGTCTTATTTTATGACTGTGTTCACTTTTTTTAAAGAAGAGTCCATGCATATATGAACCCTCAATTCCTGCAATGCCATAATGGGTCTATAGTGGACTCATGAGCATGAAGGTAAGTTCGAGCATGATCTAGATGGAACAAGAGCTAGCATTGCAAAGGATTCCATGAAGGTATACACATAGACCCCAATGGTTTCATCTTCAGGACCAATTGCATGAAAGGGACCCTTTCTCCCCACTATGTACACCATGACAAACATATTTGGAGCAGTTTGCACCAGGATAAATTTATAACAGATGGATCTACTTGTTGTAGATGCATTGATGCTAGAACTTAGCTTAGAACCACTTGACCCACCATTGTAACCATAAGGGATAATCGATGACGAAATATGTAATTATGCAACCACTCAAGGTGACCTAGATCAATCAAATGGTCTGAATGAGCATAATTTATAGAAGTAGTTGTAACAACGGTTCAACTATTTGAACTAATTGATTCCCCTTTTCAATGACAAAGCTCCCTCTCTCTTGATTTGTTTCTTTTATAAATATATCTCTTAAACTATTGTAAAATAATTCCACTCCATGTATGGCAAAGCTCTACTAGAATGATGTCATATTTTGCCTTTAAACATTAATGCAAATCTGATTTGGATATCTTGAACAATTATCTAAGTGTGCAAGTGATGTATGGTGATATAAAGTGATAATTATCTATCCTTTCTTCCCTTATCCTTTCATGTTTTTTCAAGATTTAATGTTTTAATAGGTCATACAAAGTGCTGTCAAGTCTATGAGCTTGTATTTTAAGTGTACATGTAGACACCGATATCGTGTCTAACCCTTGGTCATCCTCCCCCTTGGTCCATTCCTAAAACATGCACTTACTAATTTAAAAATAATAATTTATTATTAATATCCTCCTCTTTGACACATCACCTATAACACCTCGTCTGACACCTCGCCTTGGACTAATTCCCACCCTATGACTCACCCAAGACCTATTCCTACTTCTTTCTAACCGCCTAACCAACTCTCGTGCGTATTTAGCCCAACCTTCGACAATTCTCCAATGGATCATGCACTTGGCGGATGGAGAACGGGCTTGGTGGCTCTTTTGACTCCTTCTCCGCCCGCCGACGTCGGTCAAAATGTCGACCGACGCTGGCGGGATCGCCGACGTCGGTTTTACTTAAACCAAAATTCAAGCCTTTGACGGGGCTAATCAGAAATCGTTAATCTCTTGAGCTAATCACGAATCTCAAAAACTTCTTCCGGTAAAACAAAGTTCTCGTGTGCTCTTGCTTTCCAGTGCTCTGGCTTCTTATTTTCTTGCAGGGATCAGCATTCTTAATAGCATTTTCTAGGCACCGAGGTCTTGCATCAGACATTCTGCACAGGGATTGCCTGATATCTCCATCACCAGCGGCAACAAAAACATAGCTTCTGCACCATTTGCCAACTCGTGTCATAGCTAAGTATTTGTACTGTTTTTATTTCAGTGTCATTTCAAATATATTAGCATTCTGTCTACTATCTATTCCAAGCATCCTTGACCCAACCTTTTCTGTTCTTCCCGGAGACGCTGAAAATCCTTCTCTCACCTCTTATTCCCTTTTCTTTGCCTCTGACACCCGTTTAGTCTCTCTTTAGACAAACACCCTATGTCCAATCAACTCAGCACTCCCTATCACCAGACCAGACCCGAATCCTTATATCCCTGTCCCCCTATTGGTCTCTTCTATCCCTCTGTCCCTTTTTGACATTCTGTCCATTGTCCCAGACCTCTGCACAGACTCTCAGACCATTAACCAAAACCAGACTCTCAGACCTAGACACCCAGACCATTCAACCAAGCCCAAAACTCTGTCTCAGACCCGTCCACAGACCAAAATCTTGTCCATAGACTACTGCCCCGACTGATGCCGGTCACTTCCCCAACTGACATCGGCAGACTAACCGACCTCGGCAGCCTTGACAACCGACGCCGGTAGGACCACCGACGCCGACGACTGTGACTAGGCCGACAGCAACATTCAGGTAAGCATTTGCTTCCACTTTTCATTATGTCTTTATCATTTTCAGTCTTTTATCTTTCTGTCATTTATCAGACATCTTTTATTAATCAGTGGGTTGACATCTCTCAAGCTTTTGCTTCTGGGATCAAGCTTTTGCTTGGCAACCCACCATCTCCTTATCTAACGTCTTCTTTGTCTTAGTCTCTTTCTCTTGCAGGTGTCATCCTCCACAACCAAAGAAGAGTTCTCACTTCGTCTGGATTACGGTGCGCATGACTATATCCAGGTACATACAAGCCTTGACCATTCTTTTTAGTTTCTTAATTCCTTCTTTGAATGTGAAAGCGAAAATCTAGCATAGAAACATTTTGGCACGCCCGGTGGGACCCTTAGGGCCTTCCATGGGTTCCTTTCCTTTTTTTTTCATTTAGGTGCATTAGGTTTCTCCCTCTTCACCTCTTTCTTCTTTTCTAAAAGACATCATAAGCAGGAATAAAAAGAATTTTTCTTTCTTTTCTTGCATTTCTAGACTAGTCAAAAATCATATTCTTCAACCCTTTCTCAACTTGTTTTCATTCCAACTTAACATTTCGACTTGGGCATTAAAACACATTGCACTTTCATTTTTGCTTGCTTGCATTTCTTATTCCACACTTAGTAATTAATAATCGCATATCGAATTAATCGTAGTCCACTTGATGTTACACAACCAAACCACGTGCACTAAATCAAACATCAAACTTACTTGAGACAAGGACCGACTGGGATTTCATCACCCAGTAGATACCTTACCCCATCCTGGCAATCCCACTTGGATTTCACCACCAAGGGGAAAGCCCACTCCGTTCTCTGGCGGAGGATAATCTCTAGGAAAGGTATATTTTGGCTAAGCGAGACCAGCTCATCACTGGGCTCGTGAAGTGAGGGGAGCTTGCTTCTTAGCACCAGGTCACGTACCGAACCTAACACAGACTTTTGAGTGCCTAAACAAACCTGAAACCATCCATAGACTACCTCTTCTAGGACCCTTCTAACAGCCAACCTCCCCAAACATCACTTTAAGGCATAAGCCACATGAGCTTAATAATTTATTTCTAGGGATTTAACGCTTAGGCTCTGCTTGTGTTCTTCATCTTTTCTATTCTTATCTGCTTGTTTGAGCTAGTGAGGACATTCTTCTTCTTTGTTTTCCAAAAACTCTCAAGTCTTTTCAGTTTCTGGAAAACACAGTCTCTGGCATCGGTTTTACCACCGACGTCGGCCACCCTTTATCTCCGGCATCGGTCATCTGACCGACGTCGGCCATCTTTCTCACCGACATCAGTTTTTCAACCGACGTCAGTCTCTGTCACAGTTCTTTTTCAAAACAATAACCTTAAAACCCGCCCCTTTTTCTGTCAAAACCACATTCTGAGTTTTCTGAAACTGAAAAAACATAGTTTTTGAAACCTGACCCTTTCTTGCCTTGAATGGTTTTGACATGCAGTCAAACCAAGGCTCTTCTTGACCACGCGAGGCAACAACCGCTTCTGCCTTCACCATCCATAACCAGTCCTATAATGGAGTTCCACTCGGAGACTGAAAGAACTCCTACTCGCCCAACCCCGCCCCAGACTCCTATTGTCCTAGAAGGGGACCAAGATTTTGCACGATTCTTGGACCTCAACGTCAAAGCCTTGCAGCACTATCTCGCGCATAGCCAAACGCGAGACTACCTAGGCAACCCAATCTATGGGATGCCGACTTCCTTAGTCGAGACAATGATCACATCAACAGTATCTACAACTCAACCTATAGACAATCAAGCCAACACCTCGACTAATAACCCAACCGTGTCCTACCTTCAAAATTTAGCCTCTCCTTCTATACCTACCTCCATGGGGGTTCCGATACCCCCTCAACCTCAAACTACTCAACCAAATCCTACACCTTTCCAAAACTTAGTGGTCTCTATCCCCCCTACTCTTGCACCTATCAACACAAGAGTAAATGTCTACCCTTCAACAAGTGTGGCCACTCCTCAACCATCTTTGACGGCCCCTATCCAACTTGTGCCTACCAACCCCATAACACAAGTGCCCTTGGCTTCAACTTTCACCTCGATAACTAGTTACCCATATGTTGCGTCTACATAAACGCAACCAACCACGTCATATGCCCCTCTCAATATCTTTCAAGCGCCTTATAATCTAGGGGGCACTCCACCTGCCAATCCGTCAGCAGATATTATCAAAATGCTGATGGACAAGATGTCTAGCTTAGAGACCTCCATTTCTGGCTCACGCAATGCTCTCTCATACGAGCAAATTTGTAATGAGCCCATTCATCCTTCTGTCCCGATCAGGCCATACCCCAGTCAATGGGAGCTTCCTAAGTTTTCTCACTTTCAAAGCAAGGAAGACCCACAACAGCACTTACGGGCATTCAGACATGCCTGTTACCTTATTGCTCATGACGATGCATTGTTTTTACGCACATTTCTTATGTCTCTTTCTGGTGCTGTGCTTGATTGGTACAGCTCTCTTGCCAGCCATTCCCTCTTCACATTTACACAGCTGGCCCAGCTCTTTCTCGATCACTTCTCTATCAACATCACCAAGAAGGTCTCAATTACAGACCTCTATTCTATCCGCCAATTCGAGGATGAATCCATTGCTGATTTCGTCGCTCATTGGAGAGGCCTCATCAATCAACTCTCCTTTTCCTTACCTCAACCTGAACTTATTAAACTTTTCTCTCGAGCCTGCGTCAAACATATTTCTTCCACCTTACGGGTTCAAACCTTCCGCACCTTCGATGAAACCTTCACGATGGCCCGCAAACTTGAATTATGTGCCATCGAGGAGAATAAAGTCAAGTTGCGGAGCAAGAATCCCAACTCTAAGATCAATGACTCCTCTTCTTCTAAACCTTCATCATCCAATCCTAAGTCTAAAGCTTCAGCTAACGCTGTGGTCGTTAGACCTTCGTCCTCTTCAACCAATCAGCCCGAGCCATCCACATCTCAGAGCGCCACCCGCCAATTCCAGTAGAGATACGTACAACGACAGTATACTCCTCTCAGAGAATCATATGCGTCTGTGCTGGAAAAACTTGTTAGTTAGGGGGTTCTTAATCTCCCCCAGATTCGACCACCTCCACAATTTGATCCCTCACACGCCATCCCTACGTGGTATAGGGAAAATGACTTCTGCAATTACCACCGTGTCAAAGGTCATGACACGGGTAACTATAAAACCTTTAAAAACATAATTCAAGACATGCTTGAAAAGGGTGACCTCTACCTAGACAATCCTAATGCACCTCCTAATCAGGGCATCGACATCTTCAAGTAACCATTTCCCAATCATCCACCGACCCAAAACAATGTCCAAACCTTGATTGAAAACACTCATGAACACAACATTCAAACAGTCAATACGGTCTCGCCCTTCATCCCCGACCAACCTCAAGAGGTTAGTCCATCTATCAATCCATCACGTGTGGACGAACCTCTTTCCCCGATTAGTTCTCCGTCAACCTCTCTCATCTTGGAGGATGCCTCAACTTTACCAGCACCATCGGTCTCACCATCCTCCTTCCTGCTGCCTATGAAGGACCCGACCCTTCCTACTCCTCGATCGCAAGTGGAGGGCACCATCATCCCTGCCCTTTACCTGCTTGAGGAGCCACATTCTCCAGTTTCTTCTCCACCAAGAGAAGAACCTGACTCTCCATCTTCTTCGACCAACGACAATCCAGTTATGACTCCCACACATCTTGAGTCTGAGACTACTGCTACACCAATCTCATCTTTGACCCCACAACTGTCAACATCTTCTCAAGAACCCAAACCTCATCTAACATCTTCTCAACCATTTTCCTGACTAGTGGAGAAAATCGAACTTCTTCCTTCAAGGAAAGTGGAGCATCAGGAATTGTGGGAACGTCTTAAAGCTCTTCAACATCCCCGTGCCCTCTCGTCTCATGCTGCCAATCCTCCTAAGGCAGAATCTCCCAAGACTCTCAACAAAGACCAAACTCCCGCTTCTAAACCCGCATCTACCCCATCTAAACCAATCAAGTCACTCGGCATTCGCCCTGTCTCTACTCTCACTCACCCGTAAGTGAAGGTGGACTTAGACCAGACCCCAACCAATAGTAGTCTTCCAACCAAGTCGAAGAAGACTGCCAGGCCATAGAAGCGAACCCCTCCTCCACCGTCAACATTACCCTCCATTAGGCCCTCATCCTTCTACCCTAATCGGAGTGCTCCCTACTCCGACCCTTAACCAAAACAAATTACCTCCATTACTTCCTTTGCCAAACACAAGTCTATCCCCTCTCAAAAATTTGGCACCTCTCACGAAGAAAGTGCCGTCTTCACATGTGGCCGCACCACCAACCCAAAAGGTGGTACGAAAACCTTCTTTAACACCTCCCAAGCAAAAGTCACTAGTGCTTCATGCATCAACAAGCACGGACCCCTTAGTAGGTTCATACGCTTTGATATTATGCCAACTTTTGCAGACTTCCAGCATAACCCTTCCACCCATCAGGCATTTTCAACCTCTCGGGTCCAAGCCTTCCTGGTTCGATGACACGAAGATTTGCTTATACCATCGTATGCCAGGACACGATACCGAGACTTGTTGTACCCTCAAGGCCGTCATTCGCCGCTATATGGAGAAGGACACTCTTCTCCTTGAGGACACTCTTGACCAACCCTCGACACCTTCCCATCCAACCTCTTCAACCACATCAACATCTCACCAGTAGACCCCTCCACCTTCTTCAGCTCCTATCTTTGAAATCAATGCTATCCACATAACCACTAGGTCACAAAAGGATAAGGTGAAAGAAAAAGCCGCCATTCCTTGGACCTACCCTTTCATCAAGCCACCTCAACCGCCCAAGCCTAAAATTTCTATCCTTGGTGCATCTCAGCCTTTTTCTTCTTCCTCTTTCGGGCCAATTCATGACTCCATGTTGAAACAGCTTCACCAGATGCCTGTGAAGATGTCCCTTTATGACCTCATCCAAACCTCACCTCAGCATCATCAAGCCCTCATCAAAGCCTTACAGGCATCAGAGGTCCAACCTGAAGACCCTCAACCACTAGCCGCCCTAGTCCATTCTTTATCCCCTGTCGCCTCTATCACTTTCAGTGATTCTAAAATTCCTACCACTACCTTGGAAGATCAGGACGATGCTCTTTTCATCACAGCCTACATTGATCAGACATGTATTAAGCACATTATGATTGACGGAGGTGCCAGCATTAATATCATTTCTACCCACGCCTTTGATCAATTGGCTCTTCCCAAGAATTGCGTATCGAAGACCGACGCAATCCTTAGATCTTTTAATGACACCACCACTAACACTATTGGCACTGTTGTCCTCCATATTCACATTGGCCCGCGCACAATCCCGGAGCTCTTCTACATCATTGAGGGAGAATTCCAATATAACATGCTATTAGGACGAGCCTGGATCCGTGCCATGGCTTGCGTCCCTTCAACACTTCACCGTTGTGTCAAATTTGAACACGACAGACAAGTCCATGTCATTCCTGCCGACCCGTCCCCTTTCAAGACTTGTAACACAACCTATCACCCAAATGACGTTCTTATTCCTATCAAGCCATCAACTCCAGCACCGCCTCCATCCGCAGAAGCTTCAACTAGTATGCAAACAGCGGTTACCATCACATCACCTTCTCAAGCAACAACCAAAAACTCCATGGACGATATCTTCCAAAAACTTTCACTTGGGGAATATCGCTTGCTGACCCTAGACATGTTCCAAACTCCGCAAGAGTATGGACGCCTTAACCACAGCCCCAGCTATGACTATCAGATTGGAATGGTCATTCCTTATGGTCCTCCTCACCTCCTAACCAACCTCATCTATGGGGGGCTCAACCAAGATCTTCTTGACGGGAACCCTCTCTCTTCACCCCAACCATTCACATCAGACTTCTCATTTCTTGGCAACCCCGCCTTTGCACACACTTACCTTTACAGGTGTGCATGGAAGGGTTTTGGTTTTGGGCGCTATGAGCAGGGCTCCCATCAGCCCATCAAGCCACTCAACGATGATAATGCCAAGAAACGATATGGCCTGGGATATCACGACCCCACTCAAGCCTTCGTAGACCTTTGCCCTGAGCCAACCATCGACCGATCTCATCCAGACTCGCCTATTCTTCCATCCTCACCTACGGAGTAGGTGGTTTCCATCCCTCCTAACTTTTTCAATGCCTAAACGCTATTTGCTTAGGAACCCCTGACCTATCAACCAGGTGGGGTACCCAGGTCTCTCCTCCTCGTCTTCTCTCCATCTCATTCGCATTGGGTGTTAGACATTCTTCCTACCACCAAATGGCTAGGGGGAGTTCGACTTTATACCGCCTATCATGACCTCAACCAAGCATCAATCACACATCAACCATGATATCAATCACACATCAACCAAGACCTCGACCAAGCAACCAAAATTTGACCAATCATCAACCTTAACCTCTTAATCATGACCAAACACAAATCTCGACCTGGCCCTCGACCAGTCTTGACAAATCAGCAACCACATCAATCAACTTCTTAATCATTACCAGCATGTCACCAATATGGAGCAAAGTAAACGAGGCAAATTTGCTCCTAATTGGCTCGGACCTTATATCATCACGCATAAGTATGGATCAGGGACTTATCGTCTGTCTTCTCTTGAAGGCCGACTAGAACCTGAGCCCTTTAATGCCTTGCATCTACGACCATTCTACTGTTAGTCGAGTACTCATCCACTTGACATTTAACTTGAGCTCATCCCTTGAGCAATCCCTGTCCTTTTAATCCTCAATCCTTTCCACCCTTTTTCCCTTAACCAATCCTCTATAACCCTTTTATGACGTAGGGATGCTTTGTCCTAATAAAAGGAATCCCTTGACCTTCTATATTCTTATCCATGACTCAACATTCTATCAAAAATAAATCAAGATGTCCAAATATCCAAGGTCACCAAATCAAATCAAAAAGTAGACTGCTCCCTCGAAGGATAGTTGTACTATCATTGTTGTAGCTAATAGACTGCTCCCTCGAAGGACAGCAATTCAAAAGCCCTTAAACATATATAAAGCAAAATATAGACCACCCCCTCGAAGGATGGCTATGACTAAATCTTGCTATAAACAACACTTTCTTAGAAGCTTCCCGCATCGATCAGCTTCACAAATGACCACCAAGCAAAGTGACATCTCTATGTGGACCTTCCGCATTGATCAGTCCGCTCTCAAAAGAAAAAAAAAAAAGGGGGGTCATGGACTTGGCTTGTAGTCGTCTCAGGGTCTCCTATAAAAAGGGGCAAAGTTATCCCTACTCTAAAACGGGTTACCCTCTCCTCCTATCATATCACCTACTCAAGGGACTTTGAGCTCATTTTAATGTCAAAGTGATTCGATTACCTCTCTAACACAATCTATGGTCAACGACACAATGCATGAACGGGGCTTTTGTTCTAACAACCCCTATCTATGCTGTCATTATGGTCCTTGTCAATGAAAGAGCAATATGCTTTTCACTTCTTCTGCACTTTGGTCCCATTCAACTTCATCACTTGTCAAACCTAATCAACTCAACTCAACTCTTTTTTCAGACCACCAACATGACATTATGACATCATACATCATCATAGACCATTCACATAGTTTCTATGGACAATAATACACATAGGGACTATCGACTAGACACAATTTATGTTAAGCATAAACCAATACTTGCTGAAGCATAAATAGACCTCAATTCATTTTTAGCATACATCCATCACGAATATGGAAAATTGCTAGGGATGAAAGACCTCTCGACCAATGTTGCAAAATACACCATCACACAATATGGAAAAGGCTGCAACATCATCTTATCCTCATCATTTCAACACATGACCAAAATCAATCACTTCGACCCTCTTCCTCCCTCTTAGGAGAACTACATTGGCTTGAGGCCCTTCCAATAGGGGCTATGTAGGCAGCACTCAGTTGACATGGGGTCTTATGAGGTTAGCTCGGCCATTCCTTCGTCCATCTGCCAGCCTCGCCCACCAGACCTTGGAGATCATGACCATCTCCTCCGACCGCGACCACTTCCAAGACGACTTCGCCTTGGTTGTTTTTGCATGCATGCTACCCCATGACTGGTTAGCAAAATTATGCGCAGACTATTTTTGACCCTCACAAGTATAGGATCGCAAGCCGGTTGATCCTCACTACTTGTGACTTTTTCGTGTTTCCGAGAGCACTTCCTGAGCTTGGGATACCTGGAACACGATGACCATTTAGAGCTTCAGCTTAGATTGAATAACCCAATCAGCAGATGACTAAATGCTGGGGCCCAGTTATTTCAATTTTGGCACTCCTTGACCTTTGACCTGCGATAATTTGACCTGACCATCTCGTGAAGTGGTATGTACACAATTACAACTATTGCAGCATTCACACTCACCATCTTCATCCACTCTTTGTCAAATCAGCACTCGATTCCAGGTTCCTTTCCCTCGACACCTGCTTTGAAGGGGAATACAACATTCATAATCGGGGCAAACAACCCTCCTATTTTTGTCTTGCAGTTCACTTGAACAACCAACAAGACGAAATCAACCTTATCCCACACTTGGGGCAATCAACTCCTATTTTTGTCTTGCAGTTCGTCTAGAGCAACCAACAAGACAAAAAGGGGCAAATGTAGACACCGATATCGTGTCTAACCCTTGGTCATCCTCCCCCTTGGTCCATTCCTAACCCATTCCTAAACCATGCACTTACTAATTTAAAAATAATAATTTATTATTAATATCCTCCTCTTTGACACATCACCTATAACACCTCGTCTGACACCTCACTTTGGACTAATTTCCACCCTATGACTCACCCAAGACCTATTCCTACTTCTTTCTAACCGCCTAACCAACTCTCGTGCGTATTTAGCCCAACCTTCGACAATTCTCCAACAGATCATGCACTTGGCGGATGGAGAATGGGCTTGGTGGCTCTTTTGACTCCTTCTCCACCCACCGACGTCGGTCAAAATTTCGGCCGACGCCGGCGAGATCGCCGACGTCGGTTTTACTTAAACCAAAATTCAAGCCTTTGACGGGGCTAATCAGAAATCGTTAATCTCTGGAGCTAATCACGAATCTCAAAAACTTCTTCTGGCAAAACAAAGTTCTCGTGTGCTCTTGCTTTCTAGTGCTCTGGCTTCTTATTTTCTTACAGGGATCAGCATTCTTAATAGCATTTTCTAGGCACCGAGGTCTTGCATCAGACATTCTGCACAGTGATTGCCTGATATCTCCATCACCAGTGATAATGGAAACACAGCTTCTGCACCATTTGCCAACTCATGTCACAGCTAAGTATTTGTACTATTTTTATTTTAGTGTCATTTCAAATATATTAGCATTCTGTCTACTGTCTATTCCAAGCATCCTTGACCCAACCTTCTTTGTTCTTCTCGGAGAGGCTAAAAAGCCTTCTCTCACCTCTTATTCCATTTTCTTTGCCTCTGACACCCGTTTAGTCTCTCTTTAGACAAACACCCTCTGTCCAATCAACTCAGCACTCCCTATCACCAGACCAGACCTGACCCGAATCCTTATATCCCTGTCCCCCTGTTGGTCTCTTTTATCCCTCTATCCCTTTTTGACATTTTGTCCATTGTCCCAGACCTCTGCACAGACTCTCAGACCCAGATCCCCAGACCATTCAACCAAGCCCAAAACTCTGTCTCAGACTCGTCCACAGACCAAAATCCTGTCCATAGACTACTGCCCCGACCGATGCCGATCACTTCCCCAACCGACGTCGGCAGACTAACCGACCTCGGCAGCCTTGACAACCAACGCCGGTACGACCACCGATGCTGGCGACTGTGACTAGGCCGACAGCAACATTCAGGTAAGCATTTGCTTCCACTTTTCATCCTGTCTTTATCATTTTCAGTCTTTTATCTTTCTGTCATTTATCAGAAATCTTTTATTAATCATTCGGTTGACATCTCTCAAGCTTTTGCTTCTGGGATCAAGCTTTTGCTTGGCAACCCACCATCTCCTTATCTAACGTCTTCTTTGTCTTAGTCTCTTTCTCTTGCAGGTGTCATCCTCCACAACCAAAGAGGAGTTCTCACTTCATCTGGATTACGGTGTGCACGACTATATCCAGGTACATACAAGCCTTGACCATTCTTCTTAGTTTCTTAATTCCTTCTTTGAATGTGAAAGCGAAAATCTAGCATAGAAACAGTACAATGAGCCTTAGTGCCTGCAACTAGCCTATGTTTCACTTACCTTGGATAACTCTCATGCATCTCACCTCCATATTGAAATACTCATGTTAGAATCCATATGACTCATAAGTTATTTTTTATGCCTTGTTTCTTAGTGAAGGAAAGTATGATGGTCATATGGAACACATCTTGGTGCATCACTCCCTTAGATTAAGTTCATTTCATGCAACTTATAACTCTTGTTCCCCATAAGCAATTAGTTAAGCAAGTGTGAGCATTTAAAGATACATTTAGGGAGCTAGCCCTTAAATCTAGAGGCTCATTTCCAATAGAGGTACACCCACATACCTGCAAATGTTCCCATGTTGCCTAAATTTGGAAGAGGCTTGAACACCCTCTTCTAGGGTGCAAGATTTGGTGACAACAGTCACTTTATTGTCTAATTTACATGAGATGACATCCAAAAAACCTGAATAAGACTCAGATAAGTTAAAACCATAAAATTTATATGGGTAGTGTGATTCTTGGATTCTCAACCCTGAGAATTGTTCAAAGGTTTGAGGACTTATGAGATTATAGAAAACTTTTGATGGGGCAAATCACACACTTCAATCCATGTAGGTTCAATGGTTAATTTAAGGGATTATGAGATGATAGAAAATATTTGAGGGGGGAAATCACCCACTTCAATCCATGTAGGTTCAATGCTTAATTTAACTTGAGAGACATCCACATTAGGTTCCCATTTTAGGTCATTAGAGAAGGATTTCCCAGCACTCCAAAAACCCCTCTCACCAACACTCTTGGGCAGTTAAGATTTTTGAAGAACATGAAAAAACACCTTTTTAACATTATATTATAAGTTGCCTCAAACTTTAATTTCTTTCCACATATATTCATAACCCAATTATCAAAAAAATTCCTAGACGATAGATACTTGTCATTAGTAATAACAAAATAGTCATAACATTTTTAAGGCATAGTTCTTTACTAGAGATTACCTTCGACATAGATTCATTGGGGGGATGGAAAGAATGTGCCTATCTCCTCTCTCTCTCTCTCTCTCTCTTGGCATCCTCAAATGACCAGTTGCCCTATGTAATTTGAAATTTTGCATTTAACATTTGTAACAACTCTACCTTCTTTGTCACATCTCTGAAGTATTCCCTTTTTTCTCCATCCTTATTACCTGACTGCATAACCACCTTTTCAACTTCTTTATCTACAAAAAAAATATGGGGGTTTGATTCTCTTCCTTCTTGAAAACCATCATTCTTTTCCCCGTGCTTATTTAATTTACCTTCTTCACCTCTCTAAGCCTCTCCCATGTTTCATGTAGATGGATTTATACAAAGCCTATTTGAAATTTCCTACTTAAGTTTGTTTATTTTTAAAAAATTATAAAAAGAGTAAAAGCCTCACCCAAAGAAGTGAAAGGAAGAAAATAAAAGAAAAGAAAAGAAAACTAGGGAATAAAAAATGAGATGATGATCATCAGGACAATAATAAGGCCAACACAAATGGCAAGATAGAACATTAAGACATAAGAAAACCAAGGAGCCTACATGCAACCTAATGGAGATACTCAAAAAAACACCAATGTCGGATAACTCTCCATTTACCCACTACCAGGGGAAACCTCAAAGTTCCTCCTCATTTGTTGTTTTGTGCTCTATGCATTTACATCTAGACATATCACGTAATTACCTTAGTAGCTAGAATTTTGGTTTGCATAAAATAAAACAGAGTGCATTGTATAAAACATATCACAACTTGAAACATGCTAATTTTTTATTTCCTTATACATAATGGTATATAACATTGCATACCATGGGCACTAATAAAACTTCTATTTCTCATAAGCACATTCCATGCTTCTTCATTGTCGTTGATCATTGTAATCCATATGACATGTAATGGTCATCATATATCATCCCAACCTTCTTTTATCATTAAAATTTTAGTAAATGTTCATGGTCAATGTTTAAATAGGCCATGTGAAGCACCCTTGTAGTTTTCAAATGGTTAGAGGCTAGGGTTGCCTAACACATTTTATGATACAATTATGTCTTCTAGTATTTTCATGTAGATGTGAAAGATGGGGATAATAGGTAGTGTTTGGTAATCTAGTATAGAGTGTTTTACTAACATATATAATATTTTATATTACAATTTAGTTGACAAGGCTTGAAAGGCAAAGGGGATGCCAAATAAATTTAAAAAAATTGGCTTTTTGTGGCTGTCAAGTAATTCAAGTAGATATTTTAGGCATTTTCTTCATCTAGATCTTTGATCTCATTGCCTCAAATTGATTTGTAAACAACAGTGTATTAATGAGAATCTTATTATCTATACTAAGATTTAGGAAAAGACATCTTCAGAAGGTCCTATTGGCATCAAATTGTGCATCTTAAGACACTTTATTAGAGCTCCTACAATTTGATGCAACATTGAATCATCTCTCAAGTTGTGGGAACCTAAAGGAGAGATGAATCTCTAGATTATAAGGGCTAGCTCCCTAGATATGACTTGATGTGATTATGCTACAAACACTACCTATTATGGGTGAAAAAGGAAATAAAAATACATAAATCAAACATAAACTAGGAGGTGATACACTAAGAGTTTCTTCCATTCATACACTTGGTATTTACATAATGAACTAAGACAACCAAACTAGCCTCAACACCGTTAATGGAGCTCCCTAGCATTAGTGTTTCTCATGAAGGCAAATAACTACTCAACAAATGAAGGAAAGTGAAGGGAAGGTCAGATATGACACTACCAAATGCATACACACTTCAAGAGTCTATTATAGCATCATACACTTCATGAAACCTGTTAGGAGAGAAGTCATTTGTAGCAACACATTCAAGGATTGCATGAAAACAAGAACTCAATCTATACTTGACATTCAATATGGATCACTTCAACACATAGTTTAAATGGACTTAGATTATAACCAACTTGATTCTCATTAGCTTAAGAACAAATCAAGGTACAATTTTGGCAGGTATTCTCCATGACAAGAGTTGGAATCTCCTTGCAAAGCCAAAATGGCTTGCATTTATCAAATGTGAGAAAAGAAGTACAAAGAACATAAGGACAAGTGTCAAAGTTCTCCCATTAGTTACAAAGCATGAGAATGAGGTGTAAGAGAGGTCAATAATATGATGTGGACATGTATCCATCTCAAACCAAGTAACTCCCTCACATGTGGCGTAGGAACTCTTCCACTTTCCCTTGAAAATTGCCTTCATCATTGGCCCCTTTTGAGCACTCCAAGGAATATTAGGGACAAGTGTAACATGTGCACTGAGAAGAAGGGGTTATAATTAGTCCTTCACATATATTATAAGTTTCTTTGATCATTGATATGCTCTTACACAAGCACAATCATTATCTGTTACCATGATTACCCTCCATTAGGCTTTTTTTGACAATTGGCACTATAAATATTTTCATCTTTCTCAGATCCATAAAAGAGGTGTTATGAAACTTGTATAGGCACCTCATATGCTCAAATCCATCCAAAACACCTTAAAAGACCTTCAAAATTGAGTTGCCACTCTTTCCACTATGTGAATACTCTTATCATTCTAGATTGGCTGAAATGAGAAGCCTAATAGAGACACTTAAGACAATTTTTGAGTTTTTCAAATGACTTGAGGAGTTGATTTAGGTCTCAATATTTATATCAAAGTTAATTGAATCACTTAACTCCTTTAATAACCTATAAGAAACACTAATTCTATGATAAAAACTACATTTTTACCCTATCTGTATAGAATTTATACAATAAAAGCACATTTTTAGAAACCTAAGAATTTCTTATACAACTTTCCTTTTATACTCTTGACCTTATTCTTTCATATTGGTGCCTTACCAACTCAATTTCTGCAAACAGGTCACTATAGGCTTCTTACGAGGGTTTGAAGGTTTCTAACCCTCTTAAGGATGGTTCATGAAGTTGTGACATTGAACATAAAATCTAATCTCACAATTTGATTATATGATACCCTTACCAACTTATCCGAACACCTCCAATACCCATACAAAGTCTTTGAGTAGGGGTGAGCACTTGAAATTAGCTTCTCGGGTTCTTTCTTGCCATTTGCATACCCTGTCATGGCATTTGGTCAAATAATGACCAATTTATGACCTCCTATACATACTAAAAGATAAATCACCTCTATACACATCCCAAAAATATGTATCAGTCATTTGAATGGCTCCCAATAGCTAGAAATGAAGATGACCCCTACTTAGTAACTAGGCCTAGAACTTATCAATAGGTCTATCTACACCCTTGGCCAAAATTGAGACTCCAGTAGCTTTATTTTACACTTATAATGATTTAAAACTTCTAAAATAATCCCCTCAGCATGATCAAATCACTTAGGAAGCTTAAGTAAGGTCAAAAATGAAAATGACCATCCTTACCAAGCCCTTTGCTTACCATTCCATGCCATGGTGACTGCAACCTTTGTAGCTCAGAGCACCCTATTTTCTTCCAATACTTATATCAAGGTTTTTTAGGTTTATATGGATTTTTTACATCTTCTCCAATCATAATTTTATCTTTGTTTGCCTTTTGGTTCATCATTTCACCACTTTTCTCAAAACAACCATCTTCATGCATGGTAAAATTGCCCCTGCTCTGAGACAAAATAGAAAGTGTTTGAACTATTAGTATTGGAAAATTTATTATTGTATCATCCTCCTTAACCCCAAAGGGTACTCTTTACCAAAAATCAACCCTAAACTCCAAGATTTAGAACTCCATCTAACACCATTTCCAAGGCAGACTTTCCTTAAGCAGGCTATGTAGGGTAGGCAGGGTATAACTTGTTATTTGCCTTTGAGAATGTTCTATTATGATTTTTTCTCCTTTAATTATGTTCATTAAGTTCTTTTTTTCAATCTCTAAGACTTATTCAATCACTTTCCATATGTGATTCTTGTTAGAACCTTCATATACCCTGTTTCGTCATACTAAGCTTCATACTAGTGATGGACTGAGACAAAGTAAAACTCTCTAGATGTAGGTTAATTTTTACCTTTTTCACACTTTTATTAGGTTTTTTTAGGTCTTATATTATCTCCCTAGGTCAATCTTCATTTTTCTAGGCCAAATTCCACCCATACAACCCTTTCTAGTACAAAGAAAACCCACTTTGACTTTACTGCCTGTGTACCCTATTTGACTATGTTTGTGTGACTGTAGGCATGGAAATAGATCTTAATTGATGTTTTAAAACATTACATAAACATTATAATCCATTTATAATTGTCTGATTGTGCCTAACTAAGACAACCTATTTAGGATCTCTATAGGTGAAAGTTTGCTCCATGAAACCTGCTTGTAGGTGATTTAGGTTTTAAACTCATCATACAAGATCCTTATGATGTTTCCAATATCGTTATACTGATATATGTATCATCTAATCCTTCCTTTAGGTATCCAAAACCTTCAACTAGTACTATAGTTGACTGTGTTCTTGTGATTGTGTTTCTTAAACTCTAGGCCTGTTGTAGACATACTTCCCATGAAGTATAGCATTGGAACTAGTGTTGAAGGATTTCCTTGAAATTAAACATGACATTTGTAATCTATTCATCTTCATACAACATCTTAAACCATTTACAACCTTCTCATGCCTTAATGAGCACTTTCTTTTTTCAACTTGATAAGACCATGAACCAACTGTAGTTGCTCATTAGACTGTGTACGGATTGGGGTTAAGTATGGGATGGTCACAAAAAATCTATTTTATCTAGATGAATTTGGTTTTAACTTGCCTTTTCATTCCTAAATTTTTCATTTCATGCTTGGAGCTTCATTAAAGATATCAAAAGAAGGTCATTCCTCTCTTTATGCCTATAGGTATCACTGCAACCTTTTAGTGTGTTTATAAGCACCTTCAGGCATCCAAATGATTGCCTTATCTTGATTATTATATATATAATATTTTCAAATTAATTTTCATATGATAGGAATACAAGATAAAACAATAACCATGCTTCCTAGAATCCTGTACCTCCACCATGAAAACCCCAAAAAATCTTGAGGAACACTGTTTTGGCCAATTTGAAAACATAGCCCCAATTTGCTCAACTTTTCAAATGAGTCTTCTTTATGCTTACAATGACTCCAAAACACTTCAACATTCTTATAATTTCAAATTAAACTTTTTCAAATCATGAAATCACCTTGAAACTCTAAAAAAACACACTTTTCCATGACCCCAAGAATTGCAGGTCATACAAGTGTTGTAAGTGGTGTTTTGATGCAATTTGGTGCTTTCTTACTTGGATGAGAGTTGAAAAAGTTGTTTTAGGATTCCACCATGGATATTTAGCTTTGAAAACACAAGATAATGCTCAGGAAATCCACAAACCACTTCCTTTACTCCTATAGCCTGCAAATTGGTTTTCAAGCAAGAAACTAGCTTTCTCTTGATATGACAATATGAAGATGCTATGACTGATGATTCCACCATAGAGAGGGCCTAATCTAAGCTAAAAAAACATTCCAAAACCACACAACTCTATCCATTTCTAAACTTAAGCAATTTGGACAAATCTAGACCCTACTTGGTTGCATAGGCAGCTTTGAGGACTAAACCTTTTTAATGATGGTTCATAAAGGAGGACAAATCGATCTACAAAAAAAAATTACTAAATAGAATATAACTTAGTATACTAGCATTCCCTAGAGCCATTTCTCCCAACTCAGCTTGTACAACCTATGGTGAGTGAAAGTCTTTGACTAGTTTTGACCCTTTTAAGGAGCAAAAGGGAAGAAAAGGTGAAATTTGCAGTTTCAGAAGCTACCAAAACAATCTAATCATGGAAGTGAGTATGGGGAAGATCAAGAGACATCCCTGAAGTGCCTTCACCTACCAAAATCTATAGAAGTTCGTACAAGTGGCTAAAAACTCCCTTTTTCAAGTGTTTTCTTGATTTTAACTTGCACTTGTAGAATTGGTCAGTTACAAACAATTATTTAAGACCCCTTAGGACACATGGAATGTGACATCACCCTTTTATATTTGCATAATTCCTAATAAACTCATGCAAAGCATTAAATGCCCATTTTTTACCTTTGAAAAGACCCAAAGTGACATAGAACACTAATGCAAAGAGTGACCAAGGCTAATATAACATTTATTGGCATTAAATGGCCTGTGAAACCCTTAATGACAAAGTTTTTACCTATGGGTTTGACTCATTTTGACTAAGGGTAAAAATGGTCAATAGGTCCCTTTAACAATCTAGATTGAGTCTGGTCCAAGTGAAGCGATGCCTTGAATAATTCCCTTGGTGAAATCTTCAACCAAGATACCTTTAGAAAACCAAAAGCTTAAAAATATGCTCTAAGGATAAGTGGTATGGGACAACATTGGTAGGTGAATGTGAGTTCTCTCAAATTTGAGCCCATTAATCGACATGCAATCTAAAACACTAACAAGGTTTCCATTGTACTAGAGAAATGAGGGTCAAAACCTATCACATCACGATTGATCATAGTTTGCATGAACATGTCATTTTGTATGAAATCATACTTTTTCCGTGAATTGTTATGAAGAGGGAATCTATGTAGCATGAAATTCCATCTAGTCATATATATCAATGAGGACATGGATTATGTAATGATCCTAACAGGTAGGAGAGGATTGATCCACAGCTAAAACCTTTACCATTATTTAGTACAAGGTGTTTAATATTGTGATGTACTACTAACATATATGAAATATGGATCTATCACCTTAGCTTAAATATAATATTAGATTTATTTATCTAGTTATAGTCTTGGATTTGAAACCTAAGCAAATCCTACCTCACTAATTCTTAAGTGGCTTTGTAAAGTTTTGCCATCAAAAGCATCAATATCTGAGTAGTTTTCTTAATCCATCAATGTTAAGGCTAGAAAAGGAGTCAGAGTTGGATTATACTTAAGCATGTTAAACTGATCAAGCATATTTATAGCATACTTGGATTATGTAATAGTGATCCCAAAGTTAGACTGAGAAATTCCAATCCCAAGGAAGTAGTGCAACGAGCCCAAGTTAGTCATTAAGAACCTATCAGACAAAGTATTTTTCACTATTGTGATGGTGAATGAAGAACTCCCTATGATCAATAGGTCATCCACATAAAGAGCTAAAATGAATAGTGAATCATCCTACTGCAAGATGTAGACATTCATATCAGAATGACATTTGGTGAACCCAACTTAAAGAAGAAATGAGTCCATCTTGGCATACCAAGCTCAAGGAACTTGTTTGAGGCCATAGATAAATTTTTGAAGTATGCAAACTAAGGAGTAATATTCCACAAATCCTTGTGGTTTCTCCATGTATATTTCCTCTTTGATGTCACCATGAAGAAAGGCACTCTTCATATCCATCTTACGAACATCCCAGTGGTGTGTTGCAGTAATATCAAGAGTGAGTCAGATTGAGTTCATTTTGGCAACTGGGGTGAACATCTCATTGTAGTTAATGCCAGGTACATGAGAAAAACCCTTTGATACTAAACATGCTTTGAACATGTCTATAAACCCATCTAATGCAATTTTTATTTGGTATATCCACCTACATCAAACAAGTTTTCTTCCCTTAGAAAGAGGGAATAAATCCCAAGTTTAGTTTCTTAGCAAGGAACCATATTCCTCTTTCATGGCAATATCCCATTCACGACTACCTGATGCCTTGCAAAATGACTAAATAGTGAAAGTAGATGCAATGAAAGCATGTGGGCCATTCTAGAATTATGAATGGGTTTACCTGGTGTTTGATAGATCTCCAACCCATTGGTCAACATTTTCCAGTGTTTGTCTAGCCCAAAGAGGACAAGTGCTTAGAGAGTTATGAGGATATTCTTCATCCTCTAAAGATATTCTAGGATAAGGAGGAGGAGAATTCTCATCACTACTCTCATCATCAAAACTAGAAGAATAATCTGGATCATCAAAATGTTGATCAGACAGATTTGAATCATTAGAACTATCATCAAATTCCAGTACATCCAAGAAAAAGGGAGGAGCATCATGTGCGGATTCTTAAGTACCGTCTTGAAATCGAACACTCGTCTCAATGAACAACTCATGAGTGGTGGGATGGAGAAGCTTTTATCCCTTAACACCCTCAGTATATCCAATGAAAATGCAAGGTTGACTCTAAGGTTCCATTGCCTTACACTTCTTCTTGAGAATGTGGGTCATACCAAGAGATCCAAACACTCAAAAGTGTTTCAATGTGGGTTTTTTATCGCTTCAAGTTTCAAAAGAAGTGACTCCCTTCAATACTTTATAAGGAAATCAATTCTACATATAACAAGTGCAATTGATGGCCTCATCCCAATATTAAGGTGTAAGGGACTTGGAGTGTAGCATAAAATTTGCCATTTCCTTCAAAGGCCTATTCTTATGCTCTAAAAAACCATTTTGTTGAGGACTATATAGAACTGTACATTGTAGTTCAATCACCTCTAATATACATAATTGCTCAAAAATATTACTGACATACTCACCACCATTTTTGGTGTGCAAAATCTTGATGGCTTTACCTGACTATTTTAATACAAGCACTTTGAAGTCTTGAAAATGATCAAACACCTCTGATTTCTACTTAAGAAAATACACCCAAGTATGCCTTGAAAAATCATCAATGAAAGTAAGCATGTACTTTGTTCTATTGAATGAAGGTTTTGGAAATGGACCAACAATGTCACTATGGATAATATTTAATAAATGTTCAAATCTTCGTGAATGATCCTTGTCATACTTTTCCTGATAATGCTTACTAAGTATGCAACCTTGGCAAACTCCATCATAAAACTTGACTTGTGGCAACCCTAATACCATGTATTGACAACCTAGTTGCTTCAGGTAGCGATTGTTGAGATGGTCAAACTGCTCATGCCATAATTTACTCACCCCATATAAATGAGTAAGCAGTGAAGTAGAGGGTTGATCAGGAGAAAAATGTGATAAAATATACAATTGTGATTAGTGATATGCTTTCTCAAATGCAACAATGGTGTCACTATATGTTTCTTTAATAACCACAAAATTAGGTGTGAACTCAATTGTCTTGTTCAAACCATTGTGAGTGATATGATAAATAAATAAATAAGAGATTGGTGGATATAGAGGGAACACATAGAACACCATGAAATGTCTCATCATTCACTTTAATAAATCCACTCCCACTAACTTTCATGGAAGTATCATCACCCAACAAGATGGAAGGCATAAAACAAGGCTCCAAGGATGAGAACATGTCTTGTGATGATAACAAATCCACTCCCACTAACTTCTTTAGAAGTATCATCACCCAACAAGATGGAAGTCATAGAACAAGGCTCCAAGGATGACAACATGTCTTATGGTGAAGCCATGTGGTGTGATACACCAAAATCAATAACAAATGTTTTGCACTTATCTTTGCCCTTCTTACTATATTTTTTTAAGTTGGTTAATCTGATTCTTCATGCATTTAGATTCATCATGCCCCGATTTCTTGTAGTAGCCACATATGACTCACTCTTTCTTGGGTTTCCCCTCTTAAGAGGATGATTCTTTTGATGCTTTGGACTTAGCATTTGATTTTTGAGCATTTATTTACTTTAGGTCCTTCTTGTTATATTTCTTCTCCATGTTTCCAAAAGCCTTCTATTTGTCATGACTCACAATCAAGGCATGTGATTAAGATGACTTGAGTGTACCCATTTGAATAGCTTGTCTTGCTCCTAAGTTAAGTCAGCATCAAAGTCATCCAAGGATAACATAGTCCATATAACTCTAATGGCACGCTTGGTGACATGTAAGGTACAATTAAAGATAGAATAATTAGATCCTAACTTGGCAAAGATGGAAATGATCAATTGATCATTCCTTTTGTCAATGCCACATTTTTTAAAACTATAACCTAAGTGATTTGAACTTTGTGAAGATGTCTTGTACGGTATCAAAATTGCCTAGGCTCAAATTGATGAGCTCATTCTCCAACTCATAACCTCTCATTATGCCCTACTTCCTAAAGAATTTTTCTAATATGGTCCAAACTTTATTAAGAGTAGCAACAAATCCAATATGAAAGAATAGGTCAGGAGACATAGATAGGCTTAGAAGATCGTAAGCTTTGTCATTTCTGTTGTACCACTTTACCTTCTCTATGTCAGGTTTTAGTTCTTTTTCTGTACCCATCATGATTTGGTGTAAGCCTTTTATCCTCAAGAGGACTTGTACTTTGACTTTCCACTTGTGATAGTTGAAAGGTGTAAGAATCAGAACAAAACTCAGATCCATGGTTTATAAAAGAAGAATACACTGAACTACATGTTGTAAGACTATAAATATGTAACCCCCTGAATCTAAAAACATTCAAATTTACAAGGCACAAAAATAATACTAATATGTAGAGCTTAGAAAAACTCACACTTTCAAAAAAATGGCACCTCAAAAGGAACAAGTTAAAAGTTATGTGTGTTTGAATTTTTGGATGGCAAGGGCGATCTCCACTTTACAAGATTTTAAAATTTTGGTTGTGTAAAAGTTTGTTAATTTTTTTTTAGAATCAAATTCTCACAACAAAAACTTATGCCCTTTTGGAGCAAAATTTAAGTAATTTTTCATTGGTAGTGACCAAGGACTTAACTCCCATATGACCCAGGGCTAAGACTTATTTTGGGTGCTCCCCATTTCATTTTGATTGATGTGATTGATGGGTGAGTGATAATATCCCAAAAATGGCTCCTTTTTAAAAATGAATATTGTCACTTTCCACTATACAAATGTCATAACCTAACAAGTGTTCTACCAGGCATCAAAACTTGATAGGTGTTCCAATAGCCATTAGACCCTGGTAGGTATTTAAGTAGGCTTTGAATATGACAAGTCCTTTTACAAAGGTCAGAACCATATAGGTGATTTTGTAAGGCTCAAAACATGACTGATACTTTTGCAAGGCTTAGACCCTGATAGGTGATTTTGAAGGGGTCAGAATCCGGTGAGCGTGAATATAACCATTCAAATGTCCATCGAGGTAGAAATGTCTTGTAGAGCTTAGTTTTCCATCAAAAAAAGTCTGATAACCATCAAAATTCCATGTGAGGGGTCGAAATCCCATCAAACTGGGAAACCTCCAAAAATATGGATTCTGAACAACTTATTCAAAATCTGAAAGAGACCCACTTAGTTTTTTGACAAACCTAGAAAACCCAAAGATAGTTTTTACTCAAAGTCACTAGAAATTATGAATTTTCTACAAATAAAAAAATGACCTTAAAACCCTAAAAAATAGACAAAAATAAATTGTCATGAATTATCTCATGTTTATAGTCATTCTTAAGGTTTTTCTACCTTCTAAAGCCAATGATGTTGTCCATTTTTTATTTACAGACTCTGGGTATACATATTTGTATGAATTTATGAGAAACCCCACCAAACCTTAGAAAACTAAAATTAATGAAAATCTTGAACCAACAAAAATGTGAGATCTCATAACATAATTGATGGATTCATCTATCAACGTAGCTTTGATACCATGTTGGAGTGGGCCATAATCGAGGATCTACTGGATAGGGTTGAATACACGAGGCTGAATCTGTATGGAGTAGTGAAATCTGAAGAATAACTCATAAGAGAAAAAAACTTTTCTTCACAACAAAAAGTTGCATTAATGAGCATTAGCCAAAAAGTACATAGGAAGGTACATTATATAGTGAGTAATTAGGTCACCCAAAAAGGTAATTAACTCAATTCATTATTAGAAAATGACTTAAATTACATTTCCCTTAACGACCTATTATTACCTAAGGAAGCTAATAGACCTATAGGTAAAACCATGTAGTGGGAAAAAGCTTATACTAATAGAATTTATTCTTCTACCATGTTGGCTTATTTAGTTAATACCATTGCATTAAATTCCCTTATTAACAAAATTTCTCCAATCTTATTGTAGGCTAAAATGTCCCTCTTTAGGATAAGTATGGGTCTTCATTGTCTAGATCATGTTTCTTATAGAATTAAAAACTCTTAGGTGCGAAGTAGCATGTAATTATGCTAATGTTTGTGTCATTTTCTATTATTCTTATCCAAATGTATTGTTTATTTTCAAACCACTTTTCTATTCTGATACTTTTTCCCCATGATTCATTTATTAACACTATCATACATCTATACCCCTTGTCATTCTTTGAAACTTTATTCCATAATGTTGCCTTCTTGCACCCTTCAAAATATGGTGCCATACACCCATCATTTTCATGTGTTTGAGTCAAAATGATTATATCTTTGTCTTTGGCTTTGGGCCCTAACCTGGGTCCTCTTATTTGGGTCCTATTTTCTAAGGGTAGCCTCTAAAATTCTAGCATACCATTGTAAAATGCTCTCAGGTAGACCATATTCCCTATTTGCTTTGGGTTTGTCTAGCTATGATGTAGGCTTTTTCATTATTTAGGTATGCCCATTTCTTTTCATTCCTTGATGCCTTCACATTTTCCCATTCCTTATTTCTCTCTTCAAGTTGCATAAAGGTTGAATCTTCATCTATGCAATATGATCCTCTTAGCATGCCTATATTTATTGGTATTCTTGTTTTATCCTTGAAATTCACCATTGTGACTTGGATATGCCTTTATCTGCCTCTTTATCTTAACTTACCAATTCTACTTGCTTGTTTGATCTAAGCCTTCCACTACAACTAGTCTAAAAGGAAGTCCCTTGTTAAGTTGATTGTATCTTCATGTTATGCATAGTCTTTTAACTCTTTCATGATTATATTTGATAGTTTATCATGACATTCTCTTTCTTCTATCATTTGATTCTTAACTTGCCTCTATATCAACTCCTTTTACTTGTCCCTTATTTCCTTCACTACTCATGTCCATGTTTAAGCCTCTTATAGTTTATTTCTTAGTTTGTTCTCTCTCATTTCCATGCTAGGAAGTGCCTCTTGAACTTTTTATTTGCATTACATTTTCCTTTACTTCCCCTACCTTGGCACTCATTGGAGTATGAATGTTTTGTTTAAGGGCCTATCATTTGTGTCCTCCAACATTAACAAGGTTTTAAAGTTTTTCCACCCGTGCTTTAAGCATATTGTTGTCCTCTTCCTATGTTTTCTTAGCACTTAACATCTCCTTCATTTTAATATATATTTTTTGATCCATTGCTCTCATACTTTCTAGTTTCTCTTTTGAACTCATTAACTCTTGCACATAGAGCTTCGGTGACCAAATGAGTGGAGTCATTGTAGGGTTGTAAGTTTCATCACCATCTTGGATCTCCTCTTGGTGACATTTACCCTTTTTGTTATGTGTTTCCTTGCTTCTTAGAATGTATTTTTTTATCATCTTTTACTCCTTTCCCTTGACTTCCCTATGGTTTTAGTTGCACTTTCTGTTCTAAAATATGCAATGCCAATGGTTGTTCCTCATGAACATTTTTCTTCTTCTTATGTGGTTGTGTTTCATTTGTTTTTAGTCTTCATTAATGTTTCTTTACAATCTTTGTCCTCACTTGAGCTTGTCGATGCCTTAAAATCCCCTGGTAGTATTTTGCATTAACCTATTTCAGTTGTGATATCAATCTAATGATGTTGCATTTGGTTATGATGATGAGTTGGTGTTGTGGGGGAACCGTATCATCAACATATATATAAGTGTTTGTGCTCTATTAACCCCATATGCTCCTATATTCCCTCCCTTGATAGGGTTTGTTTCTATGTATGTGTGGACCAACTAGTGTTCTATTGTACCCTCTGATGTTAAAATTATTTTTGATTCCACTATGTTTCCAAAAGGTGGAAATTTAGATTCTTTGATCTCCAACTAAAACAAATGTTTCACCTCTGACATGATCCTCCCTAATGGGAGATCTTCTTCCATGACACCCTTTTTTAATCCTGCCCACTTTTATGCATCTACCCTGACACCTTTCTTTCTTGTTCTTTATCAATATTCCTCTAAAGCCTTATTAATGTTCTCTGATACCCCCATCCTCTGAGACCCTATTGCTTTGATATTACCCATGCAACCCTACTAATGTTTTTGGAATTTTATGATAATACAATGCTTAGGGTACCATAAAGTAAAATAACTATAGATGGGGATTATAGATATTATGTGTGTGGAGCTTGCACCCTATTGTGGGGTCTTTATTGTTGATTGTATTTCGTCAGTTCTTAGGATCAATACATTGAAAAAAAAAGCATGTTTGAAGCCATCCAAAACTTGTTCATACAAGTTTTTCCAAATGTTTTCCTTGCAACCCTAGGCTCATTAATGGTCTATGTCATTTTCAATAGTCCCGGTACAACATCAGTACTGAAAGGATCCTCCTACAATAATGAATGAAAATGCATAAAATAACAGGAATTAGCAGCATGAATTAAATCTGACAAAACACTTGAAAAGCTTAAATTGATCATAGACCACTTCGAGGAGGTGACCTCCTTTGAGCAAGCTCAATACAATAAGTTCATGGATGCCTTCATTGGCCTCAACACTTATATATGAATTCTAATCTAAGCAACTACAAATCCCCATGAATGTGAGATTAAAAAAAATGCTCGTGGGATGACTTATAAATCATATGTGTCCATAGAAACTACTAAACTAACAAAGTAAAGAGAAGAGATATCATGGGTTCATAACATCCCCTCCCTCATAGAAAAAGCATTGTCCTCAAAGCTTCAGATGTAGGAATTGGTGTTGAATCTAAAATAGTAGTTCCCATGTTGCATCCTCTTGTTGCATTCCATACCACTAAATTAAAATATTGGTGATGGAGCGGGAGTGAAGTTGGCATGTACACCTATCTAGGATTGCCTCCGGCTCAAGAAGAATAGATCATTCATTATCAAGTTCTAGTAAAATAGTCTACACTCTGGTGTTTGTGCCAAGAACTTTCTTCAGACAAGAGACATGAGATACTGGGTGAACTCAAAAAGAAGGTGGGATCTCTAACTTGAAAGCAACCAAATCAATATTTTGAAGAACCTTATAAGGCCCATATAACTTGGGAGCTAGCTTATGACACCCTTTGAGTTTTAAGGAGGATTGCTTGTAGGGTTGCAGGAGAAGAAAAACCATATCACCTACTTGAAAAGTATGCTCATAATGATGTTGATCTACCTATTGTTTCATTTGATTTTGTGCCATATAAATATTTTCCCATAGGGTACTGAAGATTTGATCTTGGGTTGAGAGAATCATATCAACTGCTTGAACTGATGAACTATTGGGGGTGTACAGAAGGAACATTGGTGGTGCTTGATCATAGATTGCTTCATATGGAGTCATTTTCGTTGAAGTGTGGTAGGAGGTATTGTACCACCATTTAGTGAGAGGGAGCCACTTTGCCCACTGATGTTGTTTTGAGGTGAAGCAATGAAGGAAAGTTTCTAAGCATTTGTTGACAATTGTAGTCTGGCCATCTGTTTGTGGATAATACTTAGAACTCATCTTCAGTTGGGTGTCAGTGTGTCAAAATAGTTCTGTCCAAAAATGGCTGGTGAAGGTTCCATCATGATTTGAGACAATGGATGAGGGAATGCCATGAAGATAGAAAATCTAGTCCAAAAAAAAAATGCGACTATGGAGGCAGTATAGGGATTGTTGAGGGCACAAAAATGACTATATTTGGAGAAGCAATCAACCACAACCAAGATCACTATTTCTCCCCTAGATTTTGGGAGCCCTTCAGTGAAATCCATAAAAATATCTATCCAAATCCTAGTAGGGATGGGTCAAGGTTCGAGCAACCCAAGGATGAGTGTTGTTTCACCCTTGTTATGTTGGCAGGTATCACATTCAGCCACCATCTATTGAATTGTCTTTTTCATTCCCTTCCAAAAGAAGTTATGTCATGCTCATTCATAAGTTTTGAGAAACCCTAAGTGCTTTACAGATGGAGAAGCATTAAGTTCATATAATATATTTTACTAAATATCTGTGCTCTGGGGAAGCACCAATGACCCTTGTATCACAGAGAAGCACCCTCCCATGAATAATGCGATACAACCGAGGGGTTAGTGGCCAACTATTGAATGATGGAAGATAATGAGGAGTCATTGAAATACCCTTGTTGTACTGTGTCCAACTAATTTGGAATAGGCATGGAAATAGTTGAAAGGGAAGCTTGGTCTGCAAATGCACAAGACAGAGCATCAACCACAATATTGTCCTTACCCTTCTTGTAAGTGATCTCATAGTCATAACCCATGAGTTTGCTGACCCATTTCTATTGTGATGGGGCAGAGACTTGTTGTTTAAAGAAATATTTCAAACTTTGGTGATCAATTTTGATGCAAAAATGATTTTCCAGTAGGTATGGTCACCACTTTTATACTACATGCAAAATGGCCATCATTTCCTTTTCATAAGTAGAGAGCACTAAATTCTTATCATAAAAGGTTTTACTGGTGAATGTAGTGAGGTATTTTTCTTGGAGGAGAACAACACCAAGTCCATTACCGTAAGCATCACTCTTGATAGTGAAGGTCTTGGCAAAATCTGGCATAACTAGAATAGGTGTAGTACACATAGCTTGTTTTAATTTTTTAAATACACACTCAACAGCTTGTGTCCAAATAAAAGCACTTTTTTCAACATAGCTATCAGTGAAGCTACAATGTTCCCATAATCCTTGAAAAAATTACGATAGTATGAAGTCAGCTCCAAAAAACCATGGAGGCTCTTGAGTGTCTAAGGATGCGGCTAATTTGTCATGGCAACTATTTTTTCAAGATCCACTCGAACCCCTTGGGCTGACACAATATGCCCAAGATACTCCATTTTATCCTAGCCAAAAGTGCGTTTGGATTGTTTTGCATAAAGATGATGGTCAAAGAGAAGTTCTAGTGTGAGCTTCAGATGTTGGAGATGCTCAGACCATGTTTTACTATAGATGAGGATATCATCAAAGAAGACCAAAATGAATTTTCACAAGTAGGGCTAGAATATTTTGTTCATCAATGCCTAGAATGTTGAAGGAGCATTAGTGAGGCCAAAGAGCATGACCAGAAACTATAATGGCCATCATGTGTGTGAAAAGCTATCTTAGGGATATCATCCTCATGAAACCAAATCTAGTGATATCCAGAGCGGAGATTGAACTTGGAGAAAAAATGAGCACCATGAATCTCATCAATAATAGGGATTGAGAACTTATCCTTGATTATGAGGTGATTAAGTGTACAAAAATCAATGCAAAGGTGCCATGACCTATTTTTTTTAACAAAGATAACTAGGGAAGAATATGGGCTAGTACTAGGGCAAATAATACCTTGCTTCAGTTAGTCTCAAATCAGCATCTCGATCTCAATCTTTTGTTGAAATGGGTAGCGATAAGGCTTGATGTTAGGAGAAATGCTTATAGGAAGGAGCTGAATACGATGGTCCTCTGGCCATGAAGGTGGCAATCCCACTAGTTTGACAAAGACACATGCATACCTTTGTAGAATGGTTTGTAGATCAGGAGTAGTGGAGACTGGTGATGTTTGCATTTGAATGGAATGGAGCTGGGCAATGATGGTGTGTGAATTCTTCTTAAGAAGCTTTTCCATGCAATGTGAATTGATGATGCTAAAATACCCTAGTTGCAAGCCTTTTAATGTATGTTTATGCCCATTATCTAAAAACTGCATCCAAAGTTTATCAAAATCCCATAGGATGGGTCCAAGTATGTGTAACCACTAGGCTCCCAAAATAACATCACATCTGCTTAAGTGCAAGGCAAACATGGTGGAGCACAAGTTATAATCTCCAATATAGATACACACATTATGACACCTCTCTTTGCAAAGTAATGTGCCCCCATTGGTAATCATGACTTCAAAGTTAGAGCAAGGATGGATAAAATAATCAGCTTGTTTGATAATTCGAGGGTCAATGAAGTTATGAGTACTACCTGAATCAATGAGTATTGTGAGAGGGAGCTTCTTAAAAGTAACCCCTGACCTGCATGGTTTGTGGGGTAGTGACTCATGCTAAGGCATGAAGAGAGATCTTTGGTTGGTCTTCTTGAGAAGCAGGTTCCACAATCGACTGAGCTTCCTCTAGATCATTTATTGTATCATAAACATCTTCTCAATCTTCAATTGTGGGTGGAGAGTCCACATCTAATAAGTAGAGCTTTTGCTTGATACATTGATGTCCCCAAGTGAATTTATCATCATAGTTATAACATAGTCTTTTTTCTCTATGGGCTTGCGTCTTTACTTTAGTCAAATGCTTGATAGGCATGGTTCTGGGAGCTAACATTGTTTGAGATTGTTGTGGAGTTGTATGTTTGAAGGGAGCAAAATTGGATTTAGATTGTTGTTGAGCTGCGATCTTATCCTCTGTTAACTTAGCCAATCCTAAGGCTTCCATCATCATGTTGGGCCAGACCATTTTGATCTCAGATCGAATTACATCCTTCAGTCCACTGACAAAGCAATTCTTGAAGAATTCATCCGACAATCCCTCAATGTGATTGGCCAATTTTTTAAATTTTGTTTGATATTCTCTCATGGTTCTTATTTAGTGAAGTTTAGTGAGTGCTCTAGTGAAGTCATCAAAAGTAGTAGGGTCAAACCATTATAAAATGAGGGTATAAAAATCAGTCCATATGGGTTTAATATGAGCCTTGGTATACCAACGATACCATCGAAGGGCTTCAAGTTCCAAGTGAAAGGATGCAAGCGGGGCTTTGTTAGCATCAAAAGTATTATGTAGACTAAAATATTATTCGGCCTGATAGATCCATCCAGTTGGATTTGCACCATTGAATTATAAAAAGTTAAGCTTCGACCCATGATAATTATTGGAAGAAGAAAATGCAGTGTCTGAAGAAGACTTTGAATATCCTCTATTGTTCATGGTGGTATGTTGAAGACTAAAGCTGATATTTTTTCATCAAGATCTTTGATGTGGGTCTTGAGGGCGACAATTTCATCCTCCATGTTTTTTGCTCTTGTTTAGGTTATTACCATGATCCAAATAATATATTTTTTTGCAATGGATAGGAAAACTAGAGTTAAGACACATTTAGTAAAGAAAGTTTTGAATTTGGGCAAAAACAGAAGGGGTAAAGGGGCTTTTAATAATTTTTTTGCATAGTGGGAGTATGATTGATGAAGGCGAGGGCAATTTTAGGAGTGAAAATGGAAAAACTGAAAAATTGGTCAAAGAGGGACAAAGGAGTAGAATGAGATGATGAACACAGTGAATTTTTTTTAAGGCAAATGAACAAAAATAGAAGTTATGGCAAAACCTAAAAAAAGGGAAATTTGAGATTTAGGGGAATTAGGAGTGGAATTAGGATATGGGACCTCAAGGAAAAAAATGTCAAGAATAGAATTTCAAGTGTTTGAATAAAGTTTGAGGATCAATGGGGCTATAGATGGAGAGATATTGTAAAAAAACAAAATATATATATATATATATATATATATATATATATATATATTTTTTTTTTTTAAATTTTTTTTTATTTTTATTTTTTATTTTTTGATTTCTCAATTAGGTTTTTTGTCTAGCAGAAGTCCTCTGAGAGTCTACTGATACTCTGTGGATGGTTTACAAATTTTGGTTTCTATCTAATATCTGCCTACAAGTCCTCTGACAGTCTATAAATACTCTGCTGATTGATTATTTTGAGTCTGTTGGAAATATTTTGAAACTAATAGAAATGGGCCTCAAGTTTCAATGGCTACCTTAAGGGTTTTAAAGATATCACTCTGACCACCAATGTCATCTAAGCGAGTACTGCTCTTCAAAATTTTTTTGGCCACAGATTTATCTTTATGTGATAGCTCTTGGTTTTCTTCATGGATGGGAACTACTCAATTAAGAAGGGGTCGTTGTCCGTTTTGCTAGCAGGTCCTTTTAATGGGTTAGCTACTTTGGGGTTCTTGTGGTACTCTTCACAATGAATTTTAGGGCTTTCACCCAAGCATTTCTCATAGTTATGCGGTCAGGTTTTTACCCTGATCCGAAATAGATTATTGTGTTACTGAAATAAATTATGCAGTAGAACAAAGTTATTTTTAAAAAATTATTATGTAGAAGAATAGAGGTAAGACTTTTTGAAAGAAAAAAAATTGGCCCTGGAAAGCGCTCTGATACGAGATGAGAGGATCCTCTCGTAACAATTAATGAAATTGCATAAAATAACAAAAATTAGCAACACAAATTAAATTTGACAGAACACTTGAAAAACTTGAATTGATCGCAGGCCACTTCAAGGGGGCAACCTCCTTTGAGCAAACTTAATACAATAATTTTGTTGATGCCTTCATTGACCTCAATACTTACTTATATATGAATTCTAATCTAAGCAACTACTACTTCCCATGAATGTGGGATAAAATAAAATGCTTACGGGATGACTTACAAAGCATATGCGTCCATAACAACCACTAAACTAACAAAGTAAAGAGAAGAGATATCACATGTTCATAACAAGTACATTGATAAGATGTTTAAATCTTTTAATAAAATGCCACATATTCTTTTGAATTTTTAAAACATATGTAATACATTATTTTATCCATTAAAACTCGGTTATAGTTTCAGTTTTTATTTCACGTGTGCGAAACACAAAAAATCACTCAATGACATCAGTAGAGTTGGGTCTTGCAGCGCTTCAAATTTTGTTTATGTGTGGAGGTCATTTGTTCGCTTGGGTTCTGTCTAAGGGTTCTTCAGCGTCTGCTCTGATCACTGTCCTTACTCGATTGTACAGTGTGTTTGCTCTGTTATGTTGAAAGCCTTCCATGCCCTGTTTTGTGCTGTTGATTATTCTCGACTTTTTGAGCTCTGATTGAAGGCCATTGAAAACTGCCAGTGGAACAACAAAGGAGAGCAACAAAATTTTATTATTGTTGGAGATAGCGCTCGAGCAATAGAACCTTCTGCAAATACACATTTTTCATTACCTTTTTTACTTTATTTCTTGTTAGAGGTGGTCACATGGTAGTAAATTAGTTCCCATCTGGGCATATGTTAGGGTTTTTTCCTTTTTCTAAAATCTATTTCAGAAACATTCACTGTTTGTTACTTATGATTGAATCTATAATGGCAAATTTATGAATTGGGTGTTGGGCAAAATGTAAAATTGCATAGCCACCTACCATAGTTCAATAATCGTGTTTTTTAAAAATTTTCCTTAATCATAGTAATTTTTTTTGTTTGGTAAATTAATAATCACAGTCATCCCCCATGTGCAAAATTTATTGGGGAGCAAATAATCTTGACTTGAACCTATAATACAACTAATAATAAGTTCATATGCCGTGCACATGGACGCTAAAGTGCCCCCTTAGTGCGCTCGAGGGCAACCTGGGCCAGCCCGTACTAGGCTTTCTAGCAGGGCTCACTACTGCCTAGGCCAACCTTGAGCTCGACACACTTTTCAAATACTGATACTGTTTCGTATTAAAATTTGACTACTAACAAATTAAATATTGTCACGTAACAAATTCTTGGTTAAGCGATATGTAAATTTGAAAATACATATACGAAAAAAAATTTAAAATACCCGAAACCTTGTACGATTTAGATGTTTTAATACACACTCACCTAAACTACTTCATTCACATGTGTGCAAGGCTTCAATTACTTATCAATGAGCCACAACCATTAGACATTTCTAGATGACAAATTTATGAATTGGGCGTCTTTAACATTGTTTTGGAAAACTTTTAATTGCTTAACCACTTACCTTAGGTTAGTAACTAGACTTTTTAAAAAAAGGCCTCATTCTTCGGTGTTTACTACTTGTTACCGTGTCATATGTGGTGAAAATCAAACTATAATTTGTAGTCCCTGACCGTACTATTGTTTTCAGAGTAAGCGATTACATGCAGCTGCTTGGCATCATTAGTCAATAACGTGACGCTTTTCGCGGAAGAGGGAAACCATGTCCGTATGTTTGCGGATAGATGATAATATTTTGTGGTTAATGTTAACGAAGAGATAGTCGTTCTGCCATGCGGCCAATCAGCTGGTTGTGTTTGTTATATGTTGCTCCCGTTCCTTTGCGCTACACCAGAGACATACGAGATAATTAGCAAGGCGGATGGAGGACGCGTGTCAAGGGGCAGCATGCGAGGGACGGCAGTCAAAGGCCAGCTCTGCAGGCTATGCAACAAAGGCTTTCCGGCAATAAAGAACAGTTGCAGAAGGCACGAAGACAATCTACTAAAAGTTACAAGACATTTGACGAGGTTGAGCCCTATCTAAATTTGTGTCAGTGTGCCGTCCTGCAATTTTTCGGAATACAGGTTAGGGTTTTGTTACAATTTCTTTAGAGATTGTCGTTATTGTGATGCATTAACAAAATCTTTTGAGTTTTTGCCCTGTATTTACAAAGATAATACATGCAACAAAATCATTGTAAGTTGTTTCAGAAATTTGTTTCTTATTATCCTAAAACCCCTCATTTTTGCAACCAAAATTCTTATACTTCGCTTGCCTGCCCTAAACGTGGTTCCTTTGATCACAAAAGAAGTTCGCGTATTACTATTAAAATTTGTCGTTGAAATTTTGTTATTAAAAATTTACCTTAAAAAAATTGTGATCTGCATTAGAAAATTTCCCCCATCGGCTCTGAGTTTTGTGGCATGATTGGCAGGCATTGGTGATTGGCCACCCTGATCAATGCCAATACTTGGAGGCAGGATTGAAGTCCAGGGGCTCCTATTGCTGCAAATTATTCATCACATCTGCCCAAGTTCTTTGCCCACCCCTCAATTACGCTTCGAGTTCAGAAACCCTAGCATTGAGGTGGCCAATTGTGTCCTTAGCCATAGGTGCAACAAAATAATGATTAGATCCCGGCAGAAAAATATGAAGTAGCAGACTGAGTGCCTCAGGGTCCTTGACATGGCGATGGAGATGGCGCTCAAAGCACTTATGGAGAGCCTCTTTGGCGTGCCACTTATTAAGAACGGCTTCCCCTAAAACTGCACGAACAAAGCCCTCTCGTGGGGTGATCATCTCTAATATCAAAGGTCTTTATCAGGCCAGAAACGGACACGCTAGATGAACCAATGGCTACACAACCCACTCTTGCTCACTTAACCCAACAGCAGAGGAGAAAACCACAAATGAAACAAGCTAATGACTGGGCCAAACCACCAGAAACAGAATCAGTTTAATAAAAGCAAAGGGCTGTCACTGAAGCCAAAATAAGAATGCATGGGAGAGAGTTCAAGTGAGTCCGAGGCATGAGAAAAATAAGTATCTCAAGAGAGGACAAGTGTCCTTCGAAAATGGTGAAAAGACAAGAAGGAAGCCAGCAATTACAATTAAGCCTTCAAGATTAACCCATACCAGTGTGTCAAGGCTTACTTTCAAGTTCAACGAATCCACTCCACCATTTGCAAAGCAATCTGGTGCCTTATTTCTCTCTTGGTAACTATGTTTCCTCTAGATAGAATCGAAGTGTAGAGCTAAAGTCATCACTTTCCGAAGGATGTTATTTGGGTGCCAATTGAAGCAGCTACGATGCAGCATAGAGCCTATAACTACCTGTGAGTCCCCTTCCACAATGAGATTTTTAAAATCATAACGAGAAGCAAGTTAAAAACCTTATACAATAGCCACTGCTTCTGCTTTGTTTTATATTTCTCAAGTTAGCGGGAGAGAGAAGGCACCACAACATCGACCCAAACTACATTGCAGAATGCTACTTGCGCCAGCAGGACTAGGCTACCTCACAGGGCGCCATCAAAGTTGAGCTTCATGGATCCACTAGGGGAAGGGATCCACTTTACCAAATCCCTAACGCCACCTTTTATTTTACTACTAACCCCTTTATTGGTGAGGGGTGAAGAGTGAGGTGGGGCATTGATCTTTTCAATCTCATAAGGACCATTTATCCCAGGCCTTCTGTCCAAACCTTTGAAAGCAGAGCTGACAACCCCTGAAGTAGCTGCCTCAACTTGAACACTGACTTGTTCTGCTGAAGAGATCTCCCAAATAATTATGTTGTTGCGCTCTCTCTAGATGTGCCAGGTGACTAATGCAGAAGAAGAGAGCCATGTTGGATGGAGGATGGGCTGCCATGAGGCTAGAATAGGAAAGCAAATAGTAGAAAACTTGGTCTTACCCAGGAAAACCTAGCTTAGTGACCACTGAGTCCCAGATCTAAAAAGTGAATGCACAGAGAAGAAGTAAGTGCTCAGCTGTTTCAATGGCCTATAAACATAAATATCTGGAGGGTACATGCATACCTCGCCTCAGAATTTGTCAAATTCAATTTATGTGCCGAGCAGACTACCTGAACAAAAGCTTTGGCTTTTAGAAGGCCACGCTTTCTCCAAACAATATCAGCCCCTCCTGTGACCAATCTGTGACCCACTACAGTTCTGTGTATGTTCCTTTGAGGCATTTCCTTAATCATTAGAGTGTATGAAACCCTTTATCTTAGTGGCATTTTATTAGATATTTCACATGCCTTGTGTCTAATTCTACATTTGACAAATGCTTGTACCTGCAACATCTGATGAAAATCTGCTTCTAATTATGTGTTGATAGATGCTCTATCATGTTTCAAAGCTCATAATTTAGCACAATGCATTCAAGAGGTTGAGTCTGGATTTTGCACCTATGAATTGCATTTTCTTAAAAGGTTTCAAAGCCCATTTTATTCATATTTTGAAATTAGTGCAGTCCATAAGACTACATACCTTTGATGCATTTTGTCAGAATAGTACCAACTGTGGAAAAGGATTGTTGACAGTGGTTTAGTGCAACTGAGATCAGCCTTACATCTACCAAATTTTTAACATGAAAATTTTTGATAGAAATTTTGGGAGAATTGAAAATTGTTTGCCAAAATTTTAAAACTTCAATAAAAAATCCAAAGGATATTTTAGATTTTTTTGGTCTGGACTGTGAGCTATGACGAACAGGATACCTAAATTGGAGTGAACAACTTCTTGATCTGCTTCTTCATTTAACATGCTTTCACTTCATCCTCTATGACAAAGGGGACTGGAACTTTGGCCAGGACTGCAGCAACAGTAATCTCTGTCCTTTTCTTCCCTTTCTTCAGCAACATATTCTTCCCTTTATACTACTGCAACGTCTGAGTTTACTTCATGTCTACATTTGCTTCCTACTAATCCTGAAACTTTACCGTTTTTGACAAAAACCCATCAAAATACTTCATACCCTTGCTTGTCCTCGGTCGACCAATATCATTGCCGATGGTTGAAACTCCTCCAACTACCATCTAGATCTTGGGTTAGGAAAAATTATCTGTCATACCTTGATTGAAGTGGCTTACGCTGTATTTATTGAAATTTTATATTAGACAACACCTTTACCAATTTTCACAGGCAACAGTGTGAAATTAGCAAACATAATTGATCAATCAAAGATATAATCGAAATTTAAACTTGGGACTCTGCTATGAAAGCTAAGATGCTTTAGTACATGAGCTCATTAGAAATTTTTTCTCTTGGTCAGTTGGATGCTGTATTGTACCAGATTTCAACATTTGGTATTTAATTGGAAATTTTGAACGTGGGGTGCTTCTATAAACTCTTGATGGATTATTTGTGACGAACTTTTTTTTTTTGGCTAGTTGGATGCTGTATCATATCAGATTTCAACACTTTGTCATTTCATTGAAAATTTGAACTTCTGGTTCCGCATTGAAAGCCATGATGGAAATATGAAATCGAGGCTCTGCTATGAAAGTCATGATGCTTTAATACCTGAGCTTATCTTGTTAAACTCACGATGGATGACTCATAAGAAACATTTTTCTCGGCTAGTTGGATTCTGTATTGTACCAGATAATAAAATCTTGTTATTTTATTGGAAATTTGAACTTCGGGCTTTGATATGAAAGCCATGATGGAAATTTGGACTTGGGGCTCGGCTATGAAAGCCATGTTAGAAATTTGGACTTGCGGCTCGGCTATGAAAGCCATGTTGGAAATTTGGACTTGGGGCTCGGCTATGAAAGCCATGATGCTTTAATAACCGAGCTTATCTTGTTAAACTCACGATGGATGAGTCGTTCAGAATTTTTTCCCCCAGCTAGTTGAATGCTGGATTTTACCGGATTTCAACACTTTATTATGCCTATTGGAAATTTGAACTTGGGACTCCTCTATGAAAGCCACGATGCTTCAACACTTTGAGCTCATCCGCAACTTTTTGTTTCAGGATGCAATATTGATACCTATTTCAAACTCTTTATCATGTCTATTGGAAATTTGAGCCTTTACAGATGATGTTTTGTGCTCTATTTTCAATGGATATGGCTGCTTTTGATTTTCTTGAGGGCTACTAGTTTGACTTGTTGGATTTTCCTTCTTTCTTTAAGGATGACACTGGGCGTCACCTGAAACAGTTGTAGGTGGCAGAACAACATCCTCGGATAGAAGGTTCTGTATGGTATCAGCCCACTCCTGATCCAGGTGATTACTTTGTTCAGAGCTTATGGCGATTGCAAGAGCTGAGTCATCATTGTCACTTAGAGGTTACCTTTCCAACTCGTGCAGCTTGTACCGGATCCCTTCTTGGTTTTCAACCATTTTAGCACTATCACCTAGAGCCACTCTCCAGACGTCAGATGATTTCAATTTTGGTAAAAAAGAGTGGCTTTGTGCAAAATTCTTGTGAGACTCAGGCTTCTCAAGAGGCACACTCTGTGGAATTGGCAAACCTAAGAAAATTGTCAGCATTAGAATCTGAAATACTCAGTAGTGATGTTGCGCTGTAGATAGAACCTTGGCTATGTGAAGGACTAATGCTCAGCTGCTGCCTATGGCAGGGGTATGACCAGACACTGAGGCAGAGAATCTGAAAATTCTGATAATACAACAGAATCCATAGAGGACAAAGGTAATATTGGCAAGTTATGGTTCTTTTCAATTTTGTCTTACTGCCCTAAATACAGACTGCCTTTCTATATCAGAATGTGACCTCTTGGAGAGCAGATCCACTATTTGGACATCGATTTCTGATGTTGGTGAACCAACTTGACCACGAGGATGTGCAGCAGTGCTAGTAAGTTCTGGTTTACAGTACAATCTTGTCATATTTGAAAAATTCCCAACATAAAGAAAACCTTCACCGTTTGGGCTACTAGAAGCTTCTAATGGCCGTAAGATAGACACTAGTAGAAGCCAATAAATTTTTGTTCTTTCAAATTATTTTATGTTCCTCTGCCTGCTTCATTCAAAAGTAGATTGTATGTCCATACTCCCAACTAGATATTCTTGGTGTTGATGCTTGGCACTGGAAAATAGTGTCATTGGTAGACTTAATTTCTGAAGATCCTGATAAAAACAACAGAAAATGTCGTAAAAAACTGAAGTCAAGGACACACATTGTGTGATCTTACATAAATCACTTATGGTCTATTGCATAACACCTATTCCATATTAGCAAACCAGCAAAATTGATCGGCACTTAATTTTCCAATTGTAGGCTGCCTAAAATATTAGCACATTATCTCCATTTGTTGGTAATTGCTCAGTGAGGATCTTCAGAATGTAATTATGATACATTCCTCCAAACAGAACCTCTCGTTATGACATAAAAAAATTGACAGTAAATATTCTCATTTCTTATCCAAACACTTCAATTAAAGAGAAATAAGGGTGCAAAGGTAATCAGCGAATCCAATTTCGCATCATTCAATTTAGTAAACAAGACAATTATCCTCCCTTGTTGTAATATTTATATTACGACTTATCCATTCATTGGATAGTCATTTGGTGGGGACCATCCAAGAACCCCTAGCTAGGTCAAATCAATTCAGTTAAAACAAAACATTCTACATGCCACATACAATCTCTTCTCATACTCCAGTAGTTTTCATGTCCAAAATGGAGGAACATGAATACACAATAAAAATTAACAATGGCTGTTAATAGACAAGGTTTAACTGGTAACAGATAACTGATGCACAAGTACTACAGCAGCATGACATGTTGAAGTTCCTCTGTTAACACAGCCAGAGCTATTGACATCTTTCAGAACCTATCATGTCAGAATATAGGTAATAGACATATTCAACTCGAACTGACAAACAAATGAGATTGGAGAACCACATAGAGAAACTCTAGGGAAGGCACAGATTCAATTTCCCATAAAATTTTAGAAATTATGTTGCGTTTGACAAAATAAGCATTGCAGAAATGAAAACTAGAAGGTAAGAGTCAAGGCTACAGAATATGCATATTGATCTGTTTGAAGCAGCTGGAGCCCCTGCAGGAGGAAATTCTAAGTTCGGAATTTCATTTTAGATAATATGACAATGTTACAGTTTGTCTAAATAGCAAAAAGTACATTTCAGTTTTACCATGCATACCACTTTTTAGTTTCAACAGTCTCTATGTCTCCATGGTAGCAGTTCTCATTTTGTACAGTTTGTTCAAATAGCAAAATACATTTCAATTTTAACATGCATAGCAGTTTCCAGTTTCAATTGTTGGTGTCTTCAATTTGTTTAAATAGCAATGGTTCATAGTATCTTCCACAATCGGCAGTGTAAGATGCTAATACATTCCAATGTACATTGTATAAAATACAGCCTGCTTGCAAAGCAAATTGTCAGGTACTAAAGCCGCTCCACGGCACTTGTTTAGAAAAGCTTAGGGAATAACCAACAATTGACCTGCACTGACCAACTACCTTTCTCCCATTATTTCGTCAGTCGTTAAAAAAAAAAAAGAGGTCATAAACCACCTGTATTTTCAGGGTAAGCACTTCTCCTCGATGCTACCATTGTCATTGGATCTAAAGCCTGCACATCCCTGAGTCTGGATAGCTCATACATTACAGGCCTCCAAACAATACCTGACTTACTAGTTTCCAGTCATTGTGAATCTGTGAACATATCATTTCTACATTCCCTGTAGCTAGAAGATCTAGGATAACTGGACCAAGAGTTAATGTTTCTAGTGCTACTATAATACCATGCATGGATAACCAAACCTCCAAGGTGCCAAGGACTAGAGTCAAGCATGGAATGAGTAGTAACAGTTTATGCCCTTGAGACAGATCTGGTTAGTTGATGGCATCACCTTAGTAGAGCTGCCGTGGTAAGAAGCAGGCAGAATGGGAACTCATATAAGCAGCAAGAAAGTTTATACCCCCTCAAGGACCCGCTGCTTCTAACAAAAGTCATCAATCTGGCCTGACAGGGTTGTATACTTCTTTATGAACTTTAGACATAGAAATTATTATTAGTCTCCATCTGTGGTAGGGTCCACCCTACCTTCATTATGCAGGGCCAACTATGATGAGAGGAATTGCCCAGACATTAAAACAACTATGTTCATAGTAATGCAATCTAGTTTACCTTCTTTCAGGTGTACGATACTGCCAGACTACCAGAGAGGTGTAATAACACTATACCCTGTAATATTCTACATTGCTTCCTTGAGGGCAGAGACAAGGGATAGGTTGCCAAAGAGTTTAGAATGTATCTTTGTTCCACGGTACTTCCACAAGTTTAGAGGACAGTAAGAGGTCCAATCCAAGTACGAGTTGACCAAGCAACTACCAAGTGAGCTTGCCAACTAGAGATAAAGATCAACAACCCTTGGTCCAGCCTGTAGTACCATATAATGCAGGCTTCAGAGTTTGCCTAGAGTTTCCAAGCTGCAAGGGCAGAGTTATCTAAATAACCACTTCAGTTTTGTGTAGATTTCCAAAGGTACTAATTACCAAGCAACCATACTTTTCATGCTTGTATTTCCATCAAGGTGGGTGCTGCACGTGACATGGCTAATAAGTATTGTACATCAGTTATTGACTGGAGCAAGAACCACCACTAGAGGTGTTTTTCAATGCTTAGAGCTTGGAATAGGGCTCACCCAAGACTAATGAGGGAAGACTTTAACAATTTCAGGCTTCTGTTGCTCAGATCTACAGTGATCTTTTTCTGTTTCACAACTTTCAATATGAAAAGTCCAAGTTTTATCTACCTTTAACTGATTCTGTCAACTGTACTTATTTCAGTGATTCCAAGTATAAGAATTGAAGCTAGATGGTACACCAGGTAAGTATTGGATCCGAGTTTTAGAATGCTTCATTACCAGGTCTAATTAGAACAGCACCAATTCCAGATTCAAGGCACATTTGGGTTCCTTACGAGTCTCTTTAACTGTATATTGAAGAAGTAGATGTAGCTCAGATTTGAGATTTCTACTAACAATAGAACATGAACTATTACTGGCAGGGTTAAGTAAGGGAGCTAGACAGCATGCTGGAGTCCTACCACTTCCAAGACTCCAAAGTCACTACCTCTGTCAGGGTTGAAAGAGTACCTACTGTCTACTCATCTATTCTCAGCTCCTATAACAATGCTCAGAGTTTCCATACTGTTTTTCAAGATCTATACATATATGTATCCTTCTTTGCTTAGTGGAATACCGACATTGGAATATCAGGATAGTGTTAATCCTGTTGTTGAAAAATGGGTATGCACTGCAGTATAATAGTCTCAAAAATTAAAGTATGAAGGGTCAACATTTCCTACCCCTGTTCTGATCTAGTCAGTGAGGGAAAGCCACATAATTTCAAACGTGCCACTACCACATTAGTTCACCGCCCAGATTACTTAGTCTCCAACCTTAACACAGTCAACATTTAGCCTGATGTGGGGGGAGTTGTATAGTTCAAGGGAGTCTGCAGGAAGGTTCTTCCAGTTCATAATCATAGGGGTTACTGCCTACCTAAAGCTTCCTTGTTCATGGCAGGATTGTGGTAGATCAACCTACCATCTAGTCCGCAAGCTATAACATGACATGCCACCAAATATGCTTTGTGCCCTGTTATGCAGAGAGTTATCCCCTAAGGGTGCAGGCACTGCAGAAGTTCATAACAAGGGACCTCTAGGACAAATAGGGGTCACAACTGGTCTGAAGGGTAACAATATTACCAAAGCTATGGGCCCACTTTGAAGAGTGTCAGAGTCCTGACTCTAAGGGAAAACAGGGCTGTAGCAGATGAAGTTCAGAGTGTCTGAAGTTACTTGTAGCAGCAGAAGAGACCAATCTTAAGGTATAGGGGTAAGATGCCATGCATAATACGATCCTTACTGAAATGCATACAACAGTATATGAACTTTGTACTAGAGATCCATGCAGCTTTTGAGCTAGGCTTTAGTACGCTTACGCTAGAATGTATCAATATGAGAAAAGGATTCAAACATACAGTGGGTCAGTGGAATTATTGGTGTAGAACAGATTGATCCGGTCGTGCTAATATAGCAAAGATACATTCTTCCTAAGCTAAAAATGCAGATGTAAAAATGTAGAGTCTAGACATTACTTTGGTAGTTTCAGCAAAAATAACGAGCATCCTGATGAACTTATATACAAGAGGTCCTTCTACTTCCAAGCAAATCAACTGACATATACTTCCTTCAGAGGACTTTATAAAAGTAAATCAGTTTAGCATTCAAGATACAAGCGATCAGGCACTGCCTTTAAGTCCAACTTCAAAAGAGAGAGAGTTAGAACATAGCATAGATAAGTCCTTCAAATTCTTTTTACTTGGGCTGTGTTAGACCCCGTATTAATTCCATTTCCCAAAGAGATGGTATAACAGAGCAAGATGCATTTAGTTCTAAGACTTTCCAGGTATTTAACACATAATCCACCATTACAAGGGGTAGGAAGATCATCCACTGAAGGGGACAGCCAAAAGGGAACGGATCCAAGAGTTTGGTACTTCACGGTGAGGCTAACTGCCCTCCAATCTGCACTATAAGAACATGCAAATGGATCGGTATACGCTAGCAATGTCTATCTCCTTGTAGCTAGGAAACCGATAATATAAGGATAATAACAACGAATTCATTAATGCAAATTTTCACAAGAAAACCACCATTGAATGAGTTTAGAAAAATAAAATCTTTTATGCATTTCTCCATAAGATACAACAGTTAATATTCCTTCAAACCTGCAGGTCATTGATCTATGAGAATATGGGTCCATAGATCTTATCGCAGTTTACCTCTGTTGTATATCTAGCCTTGTGCCAATGTCAACAACACTGGCATTAGGTTCCTCAGCTTCGTGCCAATTTGTAAGATTGAATTCTACTTCTACATTACCGCATAGTCCCTTCAGTGTCAGTGTTGACCAAATTTGACTTCTAGTCAAATTTGGGTCAACCCCTGCTATTTTGAACTTTTGAAGAAGGTTTCATGTGTCTTATGGGGTCTTTCATTGCCCTATATGTCTCACTTATCTTTCCCCTGGTCCTTGTTGAAGCTCACTTCCCTTGTACTAGGCCAGTCAACCAAAGTCAACGTTGGTCAACCATGGTCAAACTTAGTCAAAGGCTCAATTTATTTTGAAAATGTCCTAAAATGGTCTTTGATAGGTTTCAAGGTGTCTTCAAGTCATAAGTTGGCCACTTGCTAGGTCTCATGTACACAAAGTGCCTTTTGGCCACTTTTCTAACATAATAAATGACTTGTACGGATGGTGGGGTTATCAAATTTGTCACCAAGGTGGATCCCAACGTGGAGGAGGTCAAATGATGGCAGAATCTGTCAGAGGTCAGTTAAAGAATCAGTCATGAGCAGTAAATGACAGTTTTCCCTTCAAAATAGGCCTCTTTGGGCACTTGTATGGACTTCTTGAGTTCACTTGCAACTAAAAATGTGGGTGGTGTGACTCTTCACCTCCCCACAGGCCATTTCCACATTTGGTTTGCAGAGATTGCATAAAAAGTTCATTTCTAACTTATTTTCCTTCATTTTTATTTGGCAAGCCAAAGAAGGTCAAATTCAAGCACTTGCTATGAGCCGTACAAGTGGAGTTAGGAAGAATGGTCTTGGGGGTGGATAGTACTCTGAGTGTACTTCACATCCATAACAATAACTCTCATATTGGTGGCTCCTCCTTCATGAACAGTCACTTACACCTCAGACAACTTTTTATGAACTTACATTGAAGAGTATGGGTCTGTATCTGTTTCTTGTTTTCAGAGATCCATGGAGCTGTATGATTTTGATGGAGTGTTTTCAGGTTGGAATTGGCCCTCTCCATGGTGTTCTCATCATCCAACACCTTCTTTCTCAATGCCCTTGAAGGAGACTTCCCAAAGTATGCTTGTTTCTCAAGTTGGTAGTCATAGATGCATAACCTGTGTTTTTACACCGTGGAAGAGACTCCATGGGATGTTTAGTGTGCTTGGATTCATGTTTGCAAAGTGTTTTCCGAGATATAAAATTAGCACCCCCTCAAGGCAAATTGTCCATCTTTTCCTTGTTCACTGCCTTGTCATTCACAGTTACCTTATACAGGAGCTCCAGGATGTTTGTACGGAGGTGTGAAGGGTGAAAAACATGATGGAATTCATGTTTGAGATTCTAGCATACCCAAGAGTCATAGCATTCATGTCATGAGGGTTAGGATGCTATACAAGTAAGAGTTTTCCTTCAAAAGAATGATCACACTGTATTGGACTTACCGTCCCTAAATCACCAAAACAGAGATCCTTGAGCCTTTTTGGAATAATATATGCCATGACTAGAGGAGTTTCCAATGCTCTTGGTTGTTTGGTCTTGTAGCCCTATCCACATACAATGCCCATGCCAATTTTGAGGGGCAAAAGGTAAGTGAAAGATGAAGATTGAACACCTTGAAGTCGTCCAAGAAAACACTGAATTTTGACAGTGATCACCTACAAGATGTTGATAAAAAGTGACTTTGCACTTCATTTGGACAGTTGTAGACTAGGCCATCAAAAGGAAACCATCCCAAATGATCCAAAAGACTTTCATAGGCCAATATGATAGAGAAAAGGTGGAATTTGGTGTTAAGACCTCCTAAGCACCCTCCCCTGTCCATGCACATGCTTGGGAAGAATCATCTACAGCAGCGTTTAGCAAGTTTTCATCTCAGTTGGGCTAATACTGACCAAATTGAAGGCTTGAGGTGAAAATGGATACTTGCAGGGTACTAGGCCTAAATTGGAGTTGCTTCTTGTAAACCACATGACCTAAGGGAGCTCAAGTGCACCTACAGGCAGACCTAAAATTCATAAAATACAGTCATGAAGGGTATATTGGCAGTAAGGTGAAATGTTGAGTCTGTTGACCTTATTGTGATTTTTCAAAATGAACATGAGATACAAGGTAGTAATGTGAGTCTAAAGGCAATCTTAAGGGACCCTAACACACTTTGAGCAAGTTCAGAATACCCTGTAACTACCCACAGGTCTTCTCAGTCCAAACAGGCAGAAAGGACTAGGTTTGGGAACCAAATGATATCATGTACAAAGAGAAGGGAATCTATGGTTTAGGAGCAAGCAAATGTTTCTAAAGAATCACAAACACCATGATGAAGGTCTTTTAGGGACATATTAACCTGGGCCAAACCCCAAGCACACCTACAGGGTGTCTCAATCCTCAACAAGCAAATGGCCTAATCTTAGGAATGAGGGATGCATTGGTGCAAAAAATTGAGCTTAGCCTTAGCAAAATGATGAAGGGCCACCTATATGAGCTTGTGAACATCAGAGGGAATTGTGTTGTGTTCTTAAAACATCAACCAAAGCTCAGAATAGCCCACAAGTAAGCCTAAACAGTGATTTCCTTTTAGGCAGTCATAGACCTAGTCCATGATTCCAAAAGCATGGAAGGTGTTTGAGGGGCCAATAGGCTAGAATATGGTTCCAATACATCATGAGAGGACTAAATAATCCCTACATGCCTTAAACAAACTCAAGGCAATCCATAAAACCTCCAAATACAACCTATACCTTGCCTACCTTCACAAGCTGCTTGGTTCATCGTCTGCCTTGGGAATCTGAAGAGTTTGGTGATCTATACTTGGAGTTAGAAGCTCAAAATTGGTAAACACCATCCTTGGGACCCCTTAGACACTCTCCAATGGTCAATTTACCAAGGTCAATAAGGCAAACCCTCTCTGTTTTGTCTTCGAGCAGGGGCAGTTTTTCCATGCATGAAGATGACAGTTTTGAGAAAAATGGTGAAATTGATGACCAGAAGGCAAGCAAAGACCAAATGAAGGTGAATACGCTAGATGACACCTAACACAACCTAAAAAACCTTGCTAGGAGCTTTGAGGGCAAACAAGGTACCCTACACTACAAACGTTGCAGTCACCATGGCAAGGAATGGTAAGCAAAGGATTTGTTAAGGATGGTCATTTTCATTTTTGACCTTGGTTAGGCTTCCCAAGTGATTGAACCATGCTTAGGGGACTTCTATAGAGGTGTTCAACCCCCTAAAATGAAAAGAAAACTACTGGAACCTCATTTTTTGGGTCAAAGGTCCAAGCAGGCCTATTGGCAAGGTCTAGGCCCAGTCTCAAAACAGGGTCACTCTTCAGTTCTAGTTCTAAGGGAGCCATTCTAGTGGTTGAAGCATGTTTGTGGAACATATACAGAGGTGTATGAACCATTGGTTTGCAAGGAAGTCCATTAAGAAGCCATTCTGAGCTTGAAAACATTCACAGACCTCACAGAATGCACAAGGACTCGAATGCCAAGTTGAAAAGCTTAGAACTTTTATGACCTTATGCATGGGACCTTGAGGTGTAAAGGGAAGATGGAGAGGGTTCCTGAGGAGCCCTAAGTGGCATTTTGAGGAAATTCTAATGTGCCATATTTATGAACAATCCTTTAAGGGCTAGTGCACTCAAAACCCTTGAAAACTTTGTTTTAGGACCCGATGTAAGAAATGAAGCTAAAAGTGCCTCCAAATGATCGAATTTGACCATGAGTGTAAAAGAGAAGTTGTTGACAATTTCTCTTTTATACAAAGCCATGGAATTAGATTGTCCAGAATCCGTACAGGTCATATAGAAAGCGGGTTTCTTTGACATTTTCTTGTGTTTTGCAGGTCTTGAAGATGATCATGGGATACCAATCACTTGGGAGGGTAACTTGGGACTTGAACCAACTCTCCATACCATTTTTAGAGCTTGGAAATACTCACAAGTGTCCTTGATAGGTCTCTCACTTCAGCCAGTCTAAAGTGACATCTCAAGTGACATAGTGACAAGCATGGAAACTTAAGTTTGAAGGCCTTTTAAGGTATACCTGATGGTGCCAAGTGTATGAAGTGCTCTACCATGTGTCATGAGACCCCTGGTATGGAACAATTAGGAAGAATTGAAAGATGCTAGTGCCAATTGTCAAGTAAGGCCTATGGGAGAGTGATCATGGTTGCAAGGTGATGATGGTGCTTGTGTAAGAGAATATCCATGATTAGAAAAACTCCCAATACAGGTGGAGGCCCCTTTGTAACTTCCTCTTATCAACACACATGAGACACTTGTCCATAACCTGCTTTGGAACGCCCAATAAAGCCCATGATGAAGGTAGTTTCACAAGAGAGAGTGATTGAAGAGATGATAAGCCACACTTGGAGAAGAGGCTAATTTGGGATGGAATCATATGCAAATCAGTTCCATAACTCCTTTTCCACCTCACTTCCATACATTGTAACTGATTTTCATCTTTGGACACTTGTCCTTTTGCCTCTTCAACTTCTCTTTTCTCTTTCTTCTTCCAAGTTCTATAAATTGAGCCTTTTGGCTATTGTATGAATCTATCACAGTTGGTATGGCGAAGCCCTGCTAATATGACATTACACTTTGTCTTTAAACATTGAATACAATTCTAATTCTGAGTTGTGAACATTTTGTCTAAGTGTGTGAGTGATGTATAGTGGAGCTAAGTGATAGTATCATCCTTACTCCCTTTATCCTTCATGTGTAAGCAAGAGTTTTGATTTTAACAGGTCATGTGAAGTATGTTGAATGTACTAGGCTCTTCTTCAAGTATGCAATTGTCTCTTTGGTGTGCAATCTGTCCCTAGGTCAGTTATCTTGTTGATTGTCCCAAGTATGCTACGTTCACATTGAAACACTATGTTAGGATCCTTCAATGCATAGAATTGGTCTTGGAAAGCATTGTTTCTTAGTAGAAGTCTGATATTCTGTGGGATATGTCTTGGTGGATCTCCTCTTTAGTGTAGTTTCCATTTTATGCAAGCTTCTAACTCTTTTTATAAACAAGCATTAGATTAGGTGATACACATTCAAAGAAGAATCTAGGGAGCTAGCCCTTATAATCTAGAGATTCATCTCTTCTTCAAGTCCCCACAACTTGAGAGATGATTCAATGTTGCATCAAATTGTAGGAGCTTGAATAGAGTGTCCTAGGGTGCACAATTTGATGACAACAGTTAGTACTGCAGAACTCAGCTTGTTAGTAATGACAATTAGTGATGTCACAATGTTTATTGGCTATGAAGCGGTTGTTACCAACTCATGTAATGGTTCAACCGACACTTCATCTTCTTCTTTTGTATATTGAGGTACACTTCCATTCTTTGTAGGGGTTACATAGACAAGAATGAAGTTAGGGAGTACATAGATACCAAACATCTGATCTCTTAGATTGTATGAAAATTAGCATAATAGAACTTTGCTATTACAGTTCTACATTGGTTTTCATCTTCTTTTTTGCTTTCTATTGTTATTTAATGCATTGCACCTTCATATGCTCTGTAATTTATAAATTCACTTTTGTTCATAACCCTCATAAATCCGTTTAAGTAGGTTGTTCACTGGGTTTCCTATTGAGCCCTAGATCAGTGGTATCAGAGCATACACACTTCATAGCATTTCCGAGTGGCATCGTGGTGTATCTAAACTTTTTTGTTTATATGCCCACTCACACGAGGTCTGAGCACCCTGAGCAAAATAATTTTGATACTAACAAGCCTTGCAAGCAACAAGTGATCATCAGGGTGCCTTTTAAGGGCATTTTCAACTCTTATGAGATCTTATTGAGCTTTTCTAAAATATTTTTTCCTATGATAAGCTTTTGTCTTACCAAAGGCTTTGGGAAACTTGACAATAGATTCAAGGGAGTCTTGCCAATTGCAGATAACGGGGCTAGTCTGAGTAGAGCCCCTATAAATTTTCCACAATAGCTAAATCCTATCTCTACATTCTTGATCTTGTAAGTGCGAAACATTAAGCTCATAGAGGCCTTTGAATTAAAATCCCTATCCAATGGGGTTGAGTCAAAATTGACAATGATTACAATAGGGTGGTTGTCAGGGAGAGTGTTAGGAAAAATAGAATCAGGGTTTCCTTCAAGAAGAGATTGCACTAGGAAGTGCTCCCTATTAACTAAGAATCTATCCAATCTAGAATTGATTCTCTCCCTCCCCCTTTGATGGTTACACCATGTGTACCATATATTCCTATTATATTGATTTGATCATTAAAGGCAATCGATGATGCCCATAGATCTCTTCATCTTGCACCGGAAAAAGAACTCATCTCCGTTTCCACTGAAAAGAAGAGCCACCAAGTTTGTCTTGCTTATCTTCAATCATGTTAAAATTCCCCTCCAAAAATACAAGGCACTTTTTTAATAGAGGAGGCACACTGATTCCAAATGGCTGAATGCTCTTTGTAATGGAGCCATACGTCGAGGCAAGACCAAAACCAACATCTTTTTTCTTGAGAAGAATCCAAACAAGTCTATTACAAGGAGAAACACCCGACTCAACAACACAATCAACCCAAGAGGGATCCACGAGAATTACAACACCTCCTTTCCCTTTAGGGTGGTCATTCAAAACATAAAAAAGCCTCTTTCAAAATAAACTTAAGAACCCACTCCAGTTTAAAATCAACCAACTTAACTTCTTAGAAAAGAAAATCAAGGTTATCCATAGACCTTTTTAAACATATTCACAAAGGCTTTGCTATCTAGGGCTTCAAGCCCTCTAACATTCCAACTAAAAATGATCATAAAAAACAATGACTGAAGGGAAAGACCCAAGGGTAAATCTGTTAACAAAGTTAGGAATCTTCACATCTTTGTTTTTCTTAGGATCCTTGTTATCCACATTAGGAGAGCCAAGGCTTTTCTTACAAGGATCTATGCACCCCTCATCATCAGTTTGGGAATTTAATATATTTTAACCATAAAGCATAAGACAAGTCTCCTCAGGGCTAGGAGGGACTTCAGCACTTGCTCTTAACTTTTTTCTTTTATTAGTAGCAATAATTGAGGCCTCTTGATTAGGTTGGACAAAAAGGGACACGACCTCACCCTTTGGAGGGGCACTTGGTGTAATTGAGACACTTGTCTAGGCCTATCCAACTGTTTTTTAAAGACGATACATTTTCTTTAATTCCAAGTAAAGTATCAAAGGTAACCATAACTTGGTGTAATTGAGGGACTTGTTCATATTAATTAAGGGAGGCTTGTTGTAGGGACCTATCTTTCAAGCCACATTGTTAGATTGAACCATTTCAACATTTTTTTTCACTATTAACAATCACTTGGGAAACAAGAGCAATGACACTAATTGGAACAACAATACCCCCTTCCCCCCTATTTATCTGAAATTCCAATCATATTACTACTGATTAGGGGAAGAGCATCTCACTTGACTTGTTGGAGCTAGGAGGGGCTCAAGAGTTCACAGCTTTCAACGTAGGGCAATCTTTCCTCAGGTTATCATCTTTCTTGCACACAAAATACGCAAACAAACAACCCAACCCTGAAATTTTGCATGAGGTCACCTTATTGTTGAATTTACATGAGATGACATCTAGAAAACCTGAGCAAGATTCAGAGAAATTAAAACCATAATATTTATACTGGCAGAGTGATTCTTGGATTCTCAACCCTAAGAATTGTTTAAAGGTTTGAGGGCTTGTGAGATGACATAAAACTTTTGATGGGGGAAATCACACACTTCAATCCATGTAGGTTCAATGGCTAATTTAAGGGCTTGTGAGATGATAGAAAATGTTTGAGGGGGGAGATCACCCACTTCAATCCATGTAGGTTCAATGGCTAATTTAACTTGAGAAATATCGACATTATGTTTCCATTTTAGGGCATTGGAGAGGGATTTTCCAGCACTCCAAAAATCCCTCTCAACAACACTCTTGGGCAGTTAGGATTTTTGAAGATCATGAAAAAACACCTTTTTTATCATTTTGTTGAAAGTTCCCTAAAACTTTAATTTCTTTCCCCATATATTCATAACCCAATTTTCAAAAAATTTCCTGGACGACAGGCAGTTGTCATTGGTAATAACAAAATAGTCCCAACTTTTTTAAGGCGTAGTTCTTTGCTGGAGCTTACCTTCGGCATGGATTCATTGGGGGAGAGGGAAAGAATGCACCTACCTCCTCTCTCTCTCTCTCTCTCTCTCTGCATCCTCAAACGACCAGCTGCCTTGTGTAATTTGAAATTTTGCATCTGAAATTTGTAATGGCTCTGCCTTCTTTGTCACATCTTTGAAGGATTCCCTTTTTGCTCCATCCCTATTACCTGACTGCACAACCACCTTCTCAACTTCTTTCTTTGCACCAAAACGATGGGGGTTCGATTCTCTTCCTTCTTGCAAACGATCATTCTTTTCCCCATGCTTATTTAATTTACCTTCTTCACCTCTCTAAGCCTCTCCCATGCTTCACACAGATGGATTTATACAAAGCCTATTCTAAATTTCCTACTTAAGTTTGTTTATTTATTAAAAATTATTAAAAGAGTAAAAGCCTCACCCAAAGAAGTGAAAGGAAGAAAAAGTAAAGAAAAGAAAACTAGGGCATAAAAAATGAGATGATGACCATTGGGACAGCAATAAGACCAGCACAAATGACAAGACAACACTAAGACACAAGAAATTCAAGGAACCTGCATGCAACCTAATGGAGAAGCTCAGAAAAACACCAATGTAGGACAACTCTCCGTTTACCCACTACCAGGGGAAACCTCGAAGCTCCTCCTCATTTGTTGTTTTGTGCTTTGTGCATTTGCATCTAGACATATCCTGTAATTGCCTTAGTAGCTAGATATTTCAGTTTGCATAAAATAAAACAGAGTGCATTGTGTAATACGTATCACAACTTGAAACATGCTAAATTTTTTTATTTCCTTATACATAATGGTATATAACATTGCATACCATTGGCACTGATAGAACTACTATTTCTTAGAAGCAAATTCCATTCTTCTTCACTGTCGTTGATCGTTGTAATCCATATGGCACATAATGGTCATCAGATATCATCCCAAGCTTCCTTTATCATTAGGATTTTTGTAAATGTTCATGGTCAATGTTCAAATAGGCCATGTGAAGCACCTTTGTAGTTTTCAAATGGGGTACCTAACACTTTTAATGATACAATTGTGTCGCTTCTAGTATTTTCATGCAGATGTGAAAGATGGGGACGATAGGTAGCGTTTTGGTAATCTAGTACGAAGTGTTTACTGACATCTATACTATTTGACATTGCAATTCAGTTGACAAGGCTTGAAAGGCAAAGGGGATGCCAAAGAAATAAAAAAAATGGCCTTTTTGGGTCCTACTCCAAGCGATGTTCTCAAGTAATTCAAGTAGATATTTCAGGCATTTTCTTCCTCTAGATCTTGGATCTCATTGCCTCAAATTGATCTGCAAACAATGGTGTATTAATGAGCATTTTCTTATCTTCACTAAGAGCTAGGAAAAGGCATCTTCAGAAAGTCCCTTTCACAATCTGGCTTGAGTCTGGTCCAGGTGAAGCGATGCCCTGAATAATTCCCTTGGCAAAATCTTCAACCAAAATGCCTTAAGAAAACCAAAAGCTTCAACGGATGCTCTGAGGACAAGTGGTAGGGGACAGCATTGGTAGGTGAATGTGAATTCTCTCAAATCTGAGCCCATTAATCGACATGCAATCCAAAACACTAACAAGGTTTCCATTTTACTTGAGAAATGAGGGTCAAAACCTATCACATCGCGATTGATCACAGTTTGCATGAATGGGTCATTTTATACGAATTCAGACTTTCTCCATGATTTGTAATGAAGAGGGAATCCATGCAGCGTGAAATTCCATCTAGTCATATATATCAATGAGGACATGGATTATGTAATGATTCTAACAGGCAGGAGAGGCTTGATACACAGCCAAAACCTTTACCATTATTTAGTACAAGGTGTTTAATATTGTGATGTACTGCTAACATATATGAAATCTGGATCTATCACCTTAGCTTAAATTTAATATTAGATTTATTTATTGAGTCATAGTCTTGGATTTGAAACCTGAGCAAATCCTGCCTAACTAATTCTTAAGTGGCTTTGTAAAGTTTGCCATCAAAGGCATCAATATCTGAGCAGTTTTCATAAACCATCAATGTTAAGGCTATATCGAGCCTATCCAATAACAAATGGTTGAACACATATGCCCCTCAGAGAATCTACCATTTTATAGGGGCCCATGCCAACACAAAATTGCATGGCTACCCTATGTTCCTTGTTCATACCTTGAGAATTACGAACCATTTTGTATTGGCTAATAAACTCACTCACCACTTCAGGCTGTGAATTGAAGAAGTCTTTCTCAGTTTTGACCGTCACAATGCACTTTGGGACATATTTGGCTAAGAGGGCTATAAAAAGATCCTCCAAAGGCCTTTGCCTATTTTAAGCCATTGTGGGGTTGTTAGGGACTTGAACACTTTTAGCTATTTTAAGTGTCAAGTATCTGAGCTCAGTTCCTATTCTGCAATTCCTTATAAGAAAACCAGATTTGCAGTAGCTTGTCAACATGTTCTCTTTTTCTAGCAATGGATTTATTATATCTACTGATTTGCCTCTCATTGCAGCCTCTAAGAAAAGAGTTTGTCTGAGCAATGTAACTAGTTCGATTGTCAAATCCACCTGGTATTTTCCCATGGCCTAAGGATCATTCGATCACCAAATCCACCCGGTATTTCCCCATGGCCTAAGGATCATTTGATTGTCAAATCCACCCAGTATTTCCCCATGGCCAAAGGACTGTTCCATAATATAATAATTAGTAAGAGTTTTGAGGCTTCCATAGTCTATAATTTAGTAAGAAGGTTTCTGGAAAAAGACCTGCGTGAATTAAAAAAAAATCAACCATAAATGTATTGAGGTCCATCATCAGGGTGAGATGTGTATTAGATTGCAGACAAGAGCTGCTTATATGAATAATTCTTTATATATTACATTAGATGCCAAGTAGGCCCAACCAGATTAGAGCAATTATTAGTTTCATTTAATTTTGGCAAAGTTGTAAAGTAACCATCAGAAACTAGCTTATTATGAACACCCCTAACCGTTAATTTATATCCATATACCAAAATTAAATTATTAGCAATTCATTAAATGTTCCTTTCGTTGGGGGGACCACATCGAAGTTTGCGAATTATGGATCTCCAGAAGTGGATCAAGCATAGGCCCTCATACGTGGTAATTGTTTGCATCCACTGATAGAGTGCACACTATTCAGGCACAAGACATTGAGTTTGCAGTGTGTTCTGGTGGTATGTAGCTTTTAGGTCCTCATATCACTGAAAAAGTAAGCAGTTGATGGTCGTAGAGGGCTGCCTCAGCCATGACCTGCACTGTTCTGGATCCTGAGAAAATTAAATGCAAGGATATGTTGGTCTGAAAGAATGGTTCTGTTCAAACACTTACAAAGCCTACTTTTTTCTATTCCAAAATTGGATGATGTGAATAGCAGATCCATGGAATTTTCTTCCCTACACATGCTTATATCATAAAGATTGAGTTTGGATATAATTGCACAACAGGCTTCTCTTTCTCTGACACACTGTGCCATGAGCAGGAAGGTCTCCTTAATTTCCATAGACTTAACCATGTCGAAGTCCCAGAAAATCAACCAATGAGCCTGTGGGAGCTCATTGACGATTTATTACCTGAAATCTGCCCAATAAATGGCATTCTTGTTGTGCCTATGCTGGCTAGGCCAGCACATTTCTGTCCAAATTAAGCTTCAGCCAATCCATATGTTGGTTGGGATTAGTCCACTAGCTAACAATATGGTTAGCTAACTTGGGTGTCACAATACCACCTTCCTCATGCAAAGTACACATTTTTATTAGCTTTTGGACTAGTACAGTCCATAGTTTTTTGCAACATAAAACTCATTGCATGCAAAAGTTTTGATACATCAGCATCTTGCATAGTTCAACTGTAATTAAGCCACATTGGTCTGTTAAACTATATATATCCCATGAACCGACCTTCATGGACAATTGTGACTGAAGGTGCCAATATGCATCTCCTCACCTTCAATAGCGCATAGTGCCTTAAAGCCAGTGAAGGTTGCTGCCTTGTATTTTTGGGTCAGGATATCAACCATTATAATTGACTCATCTATGTCCTTGGTTATTGAAATTCATTGAGGCAATTTTCAAGTATACTAGGATATCATTTGTTTTTACTTGAGATTATTGTTATATACTATATAGTAATTTTTTTAGTTGTGCAGATAGGAACTCTCAGAGAGCTGAGTTTGTTTTTTTATAGGTCACGATTTATTCAATCTAGCAAAAGTGGATGTTCCTGTTGTTGCGGAGTCTTTGTGTCCCAATGCATCTAAAAACTGTTGGATACATGGCCTTGTAATATGAGCTGTACTGAAACACCTTGATTGTAGCTACTATCTAGTGTTCAAATGGAATAAGATCTGGTCACTATAGTTTGCATTGAATTATTTACTCTTTCTGTTTAAGGTTTGATTCACCAGATACAAAGTGATAGAAATGATCCTTACTGAAAAATGCATGGTTTGTGATAGTTGCCGACATATTACATTTTTTTCTAGTGCCTTCATTTGTGTGGCATCTTTTAAAATGGACTTCTCTTATATGGGTTGAATATGCAAGGTTTGTATTTGTAGCTTTCATAATATGATGTTTGTCATTGCATGTCTCTGCCATGGAGATGCAATTTCAACATTTACTTTCAAGCAACTTTTCCATTTAGTTTCATCAGGTGCTAGGGATGACCTGTTAAGCAGTTGGTAGGAAAATCACTATTAATAGCCAAGACTTTTCATTTGCCTATGAAAATGTGTTTGCAGTCGTCTCAAGGCATGTTTTGTGGTTCATTTGCCCTGATATTAGCTGAAAAATGTTACTGCTACTTTTTGGATGTTTTGTAACACATGAACAAACACATGGATTCTCATATCAAGATCATACCCATGAGAATTTATGCCACATTATCACCAACTATACCCATGTCAATTTTATGTTCATGTGGACCTACTGGGGTAAAGCTTAGCGTCCCTAATCTTTGTACAATATCATCCTCACTATTATAATAATGACTACCATAAGTATAACAATCATTATCTTGTGCACTATTGTCAATAGACATGACATTCATGGGAGGAGTTCTATCATCTTGGAAAATATCATCTAGAGGGTGAGCCATTACAAGCACACACTAAGGTTTGAATCGATGTATACCATAATGAAAGAACACAAATTCTAAGATAATCAATATCAAGAAACAAGAGCGAATCCCTATGGATGAAAAGCAAATTAGGATTTATCAAGGATAAAACCCTAGGCACATTAAACTAGGGTTTGAATCAATGCACATGAGCATGGAAGCACACAAACCGTGGAACCATAAACCATAGAGGGCAAAAAACAATTATGGTCATCAAAAGTGAAACCCTAGGTTGGGTGGTCGATATAACTTATAAGCATGGATTCACCAAAATGTTTTACAAATAAATGGATTTACAATAAATATGCAATGCAAATATCCATAAACATTTGAATTCAGATCTAAACAAATATAACTATACCATATCAGACCTAATTGCATTAAATTGTATTTTTTTTAAGAATTCTAGGAACATAGGCATTGTCGCAATTATTGACCATAGAGGGTTTATAGAAAGTTAGCTGATTTGTTGTAATTAATTGAGGCCGCTGTTAGAAAATAATGGCAAAAAGCAGGTCTATGTAGCAAGGTGAATTAGATCCAGAAATTTCAGTAAAAATGAAGCAGGCTGCCAGAAACGTCCTCAATACTATTATGGCTTGCCAAAAACGTGCTCTGTACAGTCTTGGCAGGGCAGCAGAAAATCAAAATCTGATCAGACGACCTTGTTCACCTGTTTTTGAACTTAAAAAACCTAGCTCTCTTTTCTTGGATTCCTCATGTATTCCTTGGAAATAACCCTACTTTGCAACCCTAATTGGGGTAAATATGGACCTAAAAAATTGGAAGTTCTATTTTGGGCAGAGAATAGCCATGCTATCTTGAGATTTATCAGGCCCTGGAACTTGGTACAAAATCGAAGACATCACAGCAATGCAATGCAGTCTCGAAGCAAGTCCAGTGAATCCTAGAATATTCCAATCCTCACTCTTCAATGCTCAAATCAATGCCAAATCAATGTAACACGATAAGTGTTAGATGCTCTTCTCTAAATGCTTAAATCCTGATTTTGGGATGGGGATGTGCCTGAAACAAATATATCCTCTGTGTGTGGAGTATGACAATGTGTCCTAAATGCATTAATCTACCCGTGTACTCATAGACTTCTTGAATTTAAATTAGGACCATATTGGTGTGCAAGTCGACACATAATTTGCAAAAATGCCCGACATAGAAGCCTAAAACCTCGAGACCCAAGACAACGGTCAAAGGGCCCATCTGGGCAAATCTTCCAGAAATATACATTGTACACAGACTAAAACCATACAATGTACGATTATGACAGACCAGAACCGTATAGTGTACGGTTCTAGCAAATGGCAAGAACATCTGCAAACCAGGAGGGAGAAGAAGACGACCATGGAGGCAGAAGAAGAAGACAAAAGGTGGGAGATAAAATCAGAAGAATGGGGATTCACCATGGCAAAACAGAGGCCCAACATAGATTCAAAAGTGTTTTAAATCACATAAAACATCAACTTAAATAATAATAATAATAATAATAATAATAATAATAATAATAATCAACCTAAACTTAATTTTTCAATTTCAGTAATGAAACAAAGGCCATTATGCTTAAATTCTTAAACCCTTAGCTGGTGATGGAGAATAGTCAAGCAAGGAAGAATTGGTGTCTAACATTGCTACAATGGACAACAATATATTGTTATCATTGTAGTCTTGGCAGTCCTTACTCTCACAAGTTAGTCACATTTCTTCTTTTGTATTTGCATTTTTTTTAGACAAGAAAAAATTATTAAACACGAGGTTGAGCTTTTATAGATGCTATAGATTCTTTTTTCATTTTTTTGCTGCACTTTTGGGGACCAAAAGTGCTGTAGAGGATATGGGAATCAAAATACAAATACGCTCAAGCACCCTCCTATGCTACTCCAAAACCAACCACATTTTTTTTTTCTTTAACTTATTTAAAGTCTACACCCTTTTGTTCAAACCCAATTTAACATCATATGCATGAACGATCCTTGCATAATACCACATTATGATTTCAACTCTAATTAATCCTATCAGATTAATATGGATTAACTACCAAGTGGAGTAGCTTACTTCCTTGAGCGTATGCTTGGTTACAATACGATATTTGTGGGTTATGGGCCCATAAGAGGCAACATCACTTAGGTTGCCCGAAATATAATTCTGACCTCCACCATCGGATTAGAATACCCAAAGTGTTAGTCTCTAATGTCCGTGCCCATTCGCTGAGCTACCTACATATTGGCTTATGTGCACCTGCCTAAGTAGAATTAGGGCTGGTTGTAGTTCACCTGAAAACCCAAAGAGTGACTCTAAACTTGTCCTTATTGGACATCGGATGTAAAACCCCCATTTGGCTTGTGGGTTGCTGATTATATTAGAATATAACCTTATTTAAGTTCCATACCTAATTGGTGTTCACACAGTCACAATATAATGCCACCGCTAAGTGTCACAGAACCACAAGGTTCTTGGGGTCATGCCACACTATATCCATAATTGGAGTGGCCGCTATCATAACCCTATAATATATTTATGTGGGTACCAAGCCACATAAAGGATCATTACACTATGTTAAGACCTTGCGAATTATCATGCAAGCCACATTTCATTTTAGTGCCTGTTCACGTAGTACTCGTGGCATATCCTATATATATATATATACATTAATATATAATTATACATATTTTCTGAATCCCCTTATATATTGCCACACTTATAAAATGCAGTGTGTCTACGTGGCCTCATGACCATCGTACAAGATCACAATACCCTTGTAAGCAAATATAAGAGACTGATCATTTTACACCATGTGGTTGCTGCCACCATTTCCTCGTGGATGCGATCTCAAAATAGACCAAAACTCATATTATAACATATTTGCAGACCCAAATAATATCATGGAGATTCACATACAAAATTAGCATCATGTTCAAGGTGAACAGGGTAGTGGGTCCACCACACTCATGTGGCCACTAGGTCACCGAATACGATCATAGTATTTTACATGGCTTCCAAACAAATAAATATTGACACTACATAGTGACCTACACATTAAACCAAATACCCTGTATATGTGTTAATGCATGACCTAAATCACATTGGAGAATCTACGCTGTCATGTATCTCCATTAGAGAATCTGGCTGCCATGTATCTCTATCACGTAGACTCGTGGTCATGTAGTGGCAAGGTTCACTTTGGAGGTTCATTTCATTCTGTTGACTCTGTGGACGCATGGATTTCTCAACTCATGTTTATGTCTGCTCAAATCTGAATGCGTTTACCATATTTATTATATACAGTCAGCCACTTTATAATTGTCACTCACAAGTTAAGTGGCATGTGCTGTGACATCCATGCGGCCCAGGGGACCATTGCACAGGGTCACATTATATTTTATAAGCCATTGAAAACACTTCCGCATACTAAGCGTGATTTTCTTGTCCAATTAGAGTGACACACATGGCAGCCAGTACGAGTCACAGAGTCACATAATACAAAGAGTCCACAGAGTGCCTGCTTGAAAGTGATATTGGGTGGTGGGATTTGTGCCATGTGGCATGATCTTGTTCTCCCAGCTAACAGAATCATGGAATAGTCACAAGGTTCAAGCTAAAAGAGAAAAGCGTTCATTGCGTTACTCCATGTGATGTGATTGGGCCAAGTGGCACAATCCTATCCTCCCATTTCATGAAGAATATTACTAGGCCGCATGAACTAAATCAAATACAAGAAAAATTGAGATGAAAAAGTGAGAAGCTCAAAACAACATTAAATCAAGGGAGGACAACTTTTATCCTTGAGATCACTGTGAATGTAGCACATAGAGATTGTACATGGCTGTGATCTAAAAGACTCGGTTCTTACGCAAGCTAACATTTGAGTGGTTGAGGGATTTTACCATGAATCCCTTAAGGGGTTCAAAGAGGTGATCACAGTGGCATTTGAATTATTTAATACACAGAGCGTCAATTGATCGTATAGGGTTAACACAGTGATGTACTGATTTCATAAAACACAGTGTCATTTATATAGCTTGCAGTTACTTAGGTGGACAGTCGCAAGTCTCATTCCCCAAGGAAGGGAAGTCCGTTGTTTAAGATAAAGGATCAAAGTATATGAAGTGGCTAAAACTATCACCGTGGGTTTTTTAATTTCTTACTTATAGCATTAATCATGTTCGTATTTATGCACATTTCTGTTCTAATAAAGGAGTAACAAGCAACAATCACTGTGACATCCAACATTTAAAAGGATTGATGAGCTATTCAAAACCATTCCTAAGCATTCCAAATTTCATAGGTAAACCAATTGAAATAACCACAACATAGTAAGCTTCAGAATGTAACATTGCCACTATTCCATATCATCACAGTTTAAGCCTTTTCTTAAACAAAACAAGACAGAGGTAAAAGATAAAACATGTGCACCGTATGTCCAGGGCTTGCTTGCTTGGCCAGTCTTTCTTTATAACTAGATCATGCTATGAGTGCCCATGTCCATAAGTGGGTAATGAGGAATTTTTTTAATCTACTGAATTTTTCACTGTTACCCATTTAATTGTGACTGGTGAACTTACACAGGGAGAGATCACACAAGGGTTCAAGCAAGAAACAACTGTCAACCCAAGGTGAAAAACACAAGGGTTCAACACAAATAAAAACTAATAAAAAGGTTGTCAAGTCAATGCAGACTATTTCGCAAATGGCATGAAGCCTCAATAAAACTTTCAAGCTCAAAAGGATTACGTTTGAAAAGGGCTCCTGCCCACAACTGCCTGAAATGCAAGTGCTAGCACATGGTATATAACCACATGCTTAATCAATTCTTGAGCTGCCATGATGGTGTCAACCATCCAATGGCACTGGCATAAATGAGCTTCGTATACAAAAATGGGTTACATATGATATAATAATCTATCATGATGACATCTATAACTCCACCTATTTAAGCCCACACTATAGGCTGTACTATGTCAAAATATGTAATGTCTTGGGATCTCAACACTAGAAGCCCACAATCTTAAATCTCCCATGTAATATGTGCAAAAAATGTGGCCCATCTAGCACATCCTGTTAAAATCTAAACTATTGCCACACATGATTTGACCTATATCTCTCCATGATGAATTCATGATGACCCATGATGTAGCAAGGTGCTATCATATACTAAAAAATAAAGTCATGCTCTATCCACCTGAACTACATTGCTAAGTATGACCACCAGATAAAGTCTCCATCCTCCATCTCATTGATGGTGTGCCTATAAAATTATAAATCCCCTCAGTGGCCTTGTACCCCTACTCATGTTTGAACCCACCCATAGGACACTGGATCCTTAGGTAAATACTAAAATGGTTGTCTAATAGGCTAATTTGTAACGATATGTTACCAATCCTAGACCTAAAAGAGAGTACTATATCTAATGTTGTGCCCTCTTTGATATGCAATCATGTGTAAGTCTCTATACAACTACACCAGTATGATGGGTCCCCATGCAAATCATGTCATATAATCCAACATGTCTTGCACTATGCCTATTAATCTAATCTAAAAGAATCAACTGCTCTTATTAGGTTATAGGAGGCCATTGAGAAGATCTATAACAACCCAAAAACACCAGCCCTAGGACTTTTTCCCCTCCTAGCACCCTGGCGGGGGCCTCTAGCTATGTAGCAATAAAATAATGAATCTGGTAGGTGCCAACACACTTCCAGGCAAAGCTAACTTCTTCTTCTTCTTCTCCTTCTTACCCACCCAAGGAAAACACAAAGGATGGAAATCACAATTAAGGAGAAAAATAAACATGAAAAGATATAAGACAGTCCAACTACTGTCATGAAAAACAAACATCCAAAAGGGAAATTGCCACAATAAAAACAAGATCCATAGATCATCAAATTCAGTCACATCCTTCTACAAATTCAGCCACATCTACACATTCGACAATAAAAAATTCCTTAACAAGGCTGTGATATCCACTATTGCCCACATGGTCTGCACTGTAAGTTCTTTGTGTCCCCACTTCTCTCTTTTCTTATCTTTTTTAAACTGCTTAGTGACCAGCCCCCTCTAACTTTCCTCAAGTCCTCTTTTTAAAACAAATCCCTAATTAAATTTCGCAGTCCTTTTCACCAAAAGTCTGTTAGGTCTTTTAATGTGGTGTGTCTAGCCTCCTGTTTTTCTTTAATTTTGGCAGACTGTCACTGTATTATCTTCTTGTGGTTCACTCAAGTCTGTCCAAACATAGAAAACAGAATTGTCACCATTAAACTTCCAACATTGGACTTGGGTGTTCCCCAAATATATCTTAAATCCCTTTTCATTAATATCCTTATTGTTCACTGCTTTCCCACTTCTATTTATTTATTTATTTCCACTTGTCTTGTCTTGTTCACATGTGGATGATTGCCCACCTTTTTATCCATGTCTTTAAACATGAAGGTATTCACTTGTTCAAAGTGTCTAATGTGCATGGTGATCCTGATTGCTAATGGATTGTTGGTTGTCACTGAATTTGCGGCTGCCATTGCTGTTTTGACTCAATTACCACTTTGATGATGCAAACCCTTATCAATTCATCTCATCATCGGTATAATGTTGTTTCTTTGTTACAATATTTGTCATCTACACCTAAACTAGATACATCATTGTTTCTCTATGGTATGACAAGGGTACTCAATAATCTCAATGATAAATGACAATAATACGTAAACCATTGTCCATCATAGTAATTAACATTTCATATATAAAATAAATGCCATATCATCTTTATGCTCATGAGTGATATAAGTCCAAGATCACATAATTCAATAAGGTGCGCGCGCACACACATGTTCTTATATGTGTGTGTGTGTGTCCCAACATATAAGGTTTCTCAATAAGTTTCATAATCAAATGATGGCAAAATGCACAAGTTCACAAGGCAAAATAATATAATAGCATCTCGAAGAGGACAGCCATGGGCCCACGAAGTAGGGGTCTCTTTGTAGGGCACTATATAAGGTTTCTCAATAAGTTTCATAATCAAATGATGGCAAAATGCACAAGTTCATAAGGCAAAATAATATAATAGCATCTCGAAGAGGACAGCCATGGGTCCACGAAATAGGGGTCTCTTTGTAGGGCACTACATACCCATGTGAAGAATAACTACGTGAAGACATGATTCTTTTTCCTTTGAATGACCCAAGAATATTATAAGCCAAAAAATGGCTAAAAAGCTTGTATCGAGTAATCCTTAATTTTTTTTTGTTATAATGGTACCGAGGACACTTGTAAGAGTTCAAATTTTCTTGCTGCAATAAGGTGGCCCATAATTTTAGCGGACATGGGGCGAGGTTGTAATGTAATTGGGTACATTTTAGTTTAACCCATGTTTGCAAATTATTGAAGCTTACCTCACACCGAATTCAAGATGGTCCATAACTTTGCCCAAGATTTATCGAGGGAAAAAAATTTCTCATTTTCAACTGACAATGTAGTACTCGGTATTTATGGATGCTGGAAAGTTGAGGAGACATTTGACTTCCTTCAGCTCATAGGATAGAGGGTATTTGGCAAATGTTGCTACTTTATATATCAGTGTTCCATTAAGTACCTTTTTGGGGGCTAGGGAAACATGGGAACGCAAACAGGGACGAAAAGTACATAAAATCCTAGAAATGATATTTGAATAGGAAATTGCATGGAGACAGGAATATAGTACAATGATGGTGATGCGTAACAGCATAACATATTATAGTTTGCTTGGTGAATCCAGCAAAGCAGCAAATTAGGTTAGGTTGAAAAAATGTTAGACTTGTTGAAAAAACATTAGACCTAAAGACCTAAAGACATAAATAGTTGTGTACTTCATATTGAATTGGTGAGGCTCAGGGTTCAAACACTAACCACATTTACAGTGTAGATGGAAAATTGAACACAAAAGGATTTGATTACACAATTAAATCAAAAATTCAAAATGTCCAACTACCTAGTTAAGATCTAGAGCCATTAAGACTTAAATGCAATTGAATGAATGCACAATTCAATCCTACACCTAAATCCTAAAGCTAAATGCTCCAAACCATGATTAAACATAATTAAAATAAGAGGATTAGGACATGGATTACCTTGACTTGGATTTTTGACATAGATGCTTGATCATAGGATTGTTGATGAAGGATTAGATTGGCATAGATTTGCTATGAGAATGGTAGATAGCTCCAATGGAGGAGTGGCTTTGTTTAAATAGAAGAGGGAGGGAAAGATCAATGGTTGAGGTTTGAAGTTAGTTAGATGAGATCAAGGGTTGAGGATTATCCAAGGAATTTAAAATTCCTTGGAAGCCTCTAGATTTAGAAGCTTTTAGAGAGGAGGGGTTAGAATAGAGAGGATTATAGAATCCTCTTAGGGATTAATTAGGCTTTACGGATGGATTAGATAGGGATTAGGTGGGTGATTAGGGACTAGGGGTGTAGGAAAGCTTAGGAATAGGCTAGTAGGTGGGTCATTGAGAATTAAAACTTCCTAAATAATAGAGAAGTAGGATTAGGATGGGATAATGGAGATTTATGATGAATTAATGATGAAGTGGGATAGAATAAGGTTAATGCATGAATAAATATTGAGAGGATGTTAGATAAATGGATAGGGCGGGATAATTAACATAATTAATTAGAATAAATGAGATGAACGGAATTAGTGTCGACTAATAGGAATATTAGTGACATTAAATGAAGTGAACAAATTTAGATGCATACATTTTGCCCTTCTTTGAGAGGGCATTGTGATTGACGAAATGGAAGGAGTAATGGTCTTTCAAAGAAAAACCATGTCATAGACGAATGTTAATAGATGATATTAGGGGATATGATGTTATGGATATGATGCATCCTCGAGGGGACATGCGAGGAAGAATGAGACGGATGGCCGCTCGAAAGAAGGAACGATGGGTGGGATGAGATGGATAGATGAGGGGATGGGATGCTAGATAGAAAATGAAGAAGATAATTTTGACCTGAGCAATGAGCTAAAAATTGAATATGCTCTTGGCAAATACATATGCACAGGGAGTAGAGATGATTGGGTCATGGTTGTTGACACATCCCAAGGGGGAATCAATCGTAACATGATGATGATAGGATTAAAAGGCCACAAGCTTTAGACGTATCCCAAGCAAGGACGCATGCAAGGGGGAGTTATAGACTAGCATAAGACGATGATTTAATAATGATGGGTGTAGCTCAAAGCTAAAGTTGAATGATATGAAGATGATGATAGAGAAGAATTGATATGATAGAGTGACCAAAAGATTGCATTGGATCAACTCAATGAGCCATAATATGATTAATGATGATGCCCCTAACAAGGTCACATGCAAGGGAGTGATAATTGATTGACCAATCAATGATTGATGGAAGAAAAGATGGAAGTTGTGATTTGTCGGGCCCAATCGACAGGTGCAGACGATTGACGAAAAGATTAAGGAGATGATTGCGAGGATGATGATTGATCAAAGATTGATATTATAGATCAAGGATTTAACTGATGCAGGATTTGAGGAGGATGATGGATGATGAAGAAAAAGGAGATAGTGGTCGAGCTATCCTTGGGTATTGAAAAGTGATCAAGTGCTGCCTACATAGTCTGAAAAGACCTTAGGTCGATGTAGTTCTGACTAGAAGATGACAATGAGGATGATGATTAATGATTATAAAGTGATGATGATAAGGATGATTAGACTTGTTAGCGATTGAAGGATATGAAGTGGATGTTAGTTAGATGGATAATGAGGATTAGATGAATGATGAGTATGGGGATGATCAAGCCATCACAATTGTCAGAAGGTTCATCATAGTCTAAGCAATCCAATAAATATGGCACTTGACAGTATGTCCCATGATATAAATATGACCAAGAGGACATGATGCCAAGGTGCATGGGCAAATAACGAACTTTGCATCGTCGAGGGCACTTTTGGTGTCCTCATAGCATCTTTGTTCATTGCCCAATAGACAAAAAATACATGATGCAAACAAAACATAAGACAAACAAGATATATACATCATAAAAGACATGCAAACAAGACAAATAGAACAAACAACACACATGAGTATCTACATGCAGTATCCCAATGTCTTGTCTAAGGATGGGATGAGTGATTGGACTAAGTTGGTTATGATGATGATTGGGGACTTGGATTTAGATAGGATGATCATGATTAGGATTAGGACGAGGTGTTGCCCCTAGTTTATGATGGAAGGATGGGTGACGTGATAAGGTCTTTGAATACTGATTTGGTCTTGAAATTGAATCAAAAACTGGCCAAGGAAGGTGGTTTAGAAAAGTGATGACCAAGGATTACCAACAGACAAGGCCCTGGAAGAGTTCGATCTAGCAAGGAGACTAGGAGATGATGGGATCAAATACCTTTCATACTAGCAAAATAGTGATTGGATGGGTGCTAGATATGAAGAGGCAATGATAAAGACAATGATGGGATCAAGTATCTTCCACACTAGCAAAGAGGTGATGTGATGGGTGTTAGGTGTGAAGAGGCATTGATAGGGAAATGATGGGTGTTAGATTAAATTCTTTGACAAGGTTATGTGTGCCAATAATACCTAGGCCAAAGATGAGATTGAAGATATAAAGGGATGGGTGATCACTAGGATGGGATTTCAAGACTAAATGTTGACGGATGGGAAGGCATGAGATGGATAGCAGATGTGATGAAAGATGAACATCATAGAGATGGATGGGACTAGGGGATAAAATGCATAAGACAAGACACCATGGACTATTTTTTGGCTTTTTTGTACATTTTTATGATTTTTAGGGTTTTTTGAAATATTTCAATTTTTAGGGTTTTTTGGAATATGTATGTACACTGTGCAAATGGGGTTACTAGCAAAGGGAATACCAAGCCTAGCAACCAGGATGATGATGGATGGGATGACAAAAAGGATGAGGGTGATGTGGAAAAGGGGATGGGGATTAAGGAAGAATGGACTAGGGAGCACCAATGACCACATCGTGAAGGAACCAGATGCTTAGTTGTCTGAGTGTCCATTGGAGGATATGCTAGGATGGTTCAAGAACATTTCTCAAGATACTTTCTACTTCCTTACGAAGGTCAAGACAAGAGGGAAGGAGAGATAGGATGTATGATAAGATCGCGGATGATGGATACGATAAATATGGATGGGTGATTGACAAGGTTGACAAGGGATGTGACAAGGAAGGTGGATTGTGCCCCCAAGTGTTGAGGTACAATGCATACAATAGATTATTTTAACATGATGCCAGAAATCGGTTTTCATCATGGTACTTGCCCAAGGCATCAGAAGACTGATTTTCACCATTGGACGAATGATTTTTTTTTTGTTTTGATTTTTTTGACTTTTATCTGGGCATCTCGATTTATTGGATATGGGGACGAGATACAGGAATGCAGGCATTGTGGTTATCTCTAGCCAACACCTGTTCTGGGGATGTGCGATGTGAGGACCATTCTATTGTTATTGTTGGATGTATGAGGGTTTGTGTGACCTTCGATGACGCTTGATTGCGACCCCTCTAGATATCTAGACCAGGGGTCTTCGTTGCCCCTAGGGGAGACAATGCTGCCCGGGAAGGTGATGGGAGGTATGGATTCGATTAGATATTGATGGGGGTGTATGACAGGATTAGGATAGGATGGTATGATGGGTGGAGGATTAGGACTAGAATGAATGATAGGATCATGATAGGACGGGGTGATGGGTGGAGGATTAGGATTGGCAGTTGTATACATCATTGGAGATGTGGGACATGCTTCATTTGATTGGTGCCAATTGATAAAAGACTGCAGGAGATCCATGACACTTTGACTTTGTGATTAATCTTTGATCTGATCACTTGATGGATGATTGGTCGTGATTTTGACATTATTTGGATTTTGACTGTCCCTTGGTTCCTGATTTTGGGCTTCACTAGGTGAGATTGATTTTTGACTTGATAAATAATGATTATTTTGACTTTGATAGTCCCCTAGTGCCAGATATTGGGCTTCACTAGGAGAAGACATTCGGATTAGGCTGATGATTTGACTCTTCTGGATTTTGACTTATGGAATCAAAGATGATTTGATCATGATGATTGACCTTTTGAATATGATCTTGGACCGTTGAATTTGTGGCACACATGATATTGCTCAAGGAAGGGTACAACGATGCATGTTCCTGCCCATCCTTATGGAAGGAGGTGATTAGATGATCATTGATGGGGAGAAAATGATCAATGATGGATGGAGGTGGTGGAGATGGTAGGATGAGATCAATGAGTGGTGATGGAGCAACATGGTTTCATAGGGGCTCCTAGGAGACCCAGGTTCAACATCGGAGAAAATTGCCTCAAGATTCAACAAAAGGATCATGAAGACTATCTGTAGTAGACGCATCCAAAGGAGGATCAGATTCACTTTGACAATCTTTGACAGATAAAGCTTGCAATTCCTCATTTATGATATCATCTTGATTGGGATCAAAAGATATGCCTAGTGATGGAGTAGAGGCATCCGGATTAGAGGTACCCTCGAAAAGACAGGGATTATTGGCCTCAATAAGGGATGACATTTCTGATGAGAAATTTGATGCGGATATTGGTGTTGAACATGATCCTAATGAAGATAAAACTTCCGATGCTGACTTCGATGCAGACTCAAATGTACAAGTTGCAATGCTGCTAATAGGAGATTCATTGTCCGCAATTGATCTCTCAACATGGGGTGTTTGATGTGATGGGTGAGGGGGTTCATGAGAGATGGGAGGACTAGGCTCATGGGGAATAAACTCGGTTGTGATGGAGGATTTGTCAATGATGGGGGGATTATGGAAGAGGGACAAGATGTCTTGACCTTAGCTTGGAGAGGGAAGGTTTTGATTGTGATTGGAGTCTTGGTATTCTTTTTCTTGTTCACCCAGGAATTTAGACTCATCTGGTTCGTCCTTGATTATTATGTCACCATGGTTGATGAGGTCTTGGACATAATCTTGGAAAGGTCGACATTGATGAATGGTATGTCCCTAGGTTCGATGATATGTACAATATTGATTTGCTTTATACCAGGAGGGTGTAGGCTTAGTAGGATCGAGATGTCGGATAGGTGGCTAGACCATCATGTTGGCGGTGACTAATTGTTTGAAAAGGGCTTCCAAAGATATAGGAAGGGGAGTATAAGGACCCGCCTCACTTTGTGATTTAGATGTGGAAGCATTGGACTTTGGATTAGATGGTTGTTGACGTGACTAGGTGGATGGACTGGAAGTAGGCGAGGTGGCTAAGATTGGATTCCCTTTGCTAGTATGGGAAAGGATAGATGATGGTTTATAACTAGCAGATGGAGGATTGGTGCGGGATTCACCTAAAGGGGCTTGGACGGGAGGTACGATGAGTTGAAGGGGGTCAACACCTTCGGGGAGTGGTACACCCATCATAAGGAACTTCAAGAGGATTTCATCCTTATGGGCAGCTATGTATTGGTCAATGAAAGTGAGGTCTAACTTCATGGCGATGGATGATAAAGGATGTACGATAAAAGGTAGGCTAAGGATTAGGGATGGTTTTTTGAACAAAGTGGGTCCAAATGACCGATCTAGTATGATATATGAGGATGGGGATGAGATAGGTTAATGGATAAAAGACTATGATCAGCTTCCAGACTAACAGTGCAATAGGTGCTAACGTCCTATCATCAATGCCTAGTTGTCAAGCTAGTAAAAAGATTAAGGATTTGATGGGTGCCTAGATTCAAACCAGCAAGATGACGGTATGATGGGTGCTATTTATGAATAGGCAAGGATGATAGAGACTAGATTGATAATGATGGGTTGCTAGATTGAAACCAACAAAGTGATAAGATGCTAGCAGTATACTAACTAAGGTATGAGACCTGATCAAATGATGAATGATAGTGGATTGGGATGATGAGGATGATAGGACTAGCTCAAAACCTTAAATTGATTTCGCTCAAGATAGGATGGAAATGATTTATGTGATGAAAGTGATTAGGATAAGGGACAATAAGTATAATGATAGGTAATGATGAAGGTGATTAGGGATGAAGATGGGGGTGAATTAGGACCCGAGCGTGACCTCAGGAACCAACTAGGATAAGATAAGATGGGGTTAGACTAGATGGGTGATGAGGTGACTAGGCTAAGGCAAGGTCAAGACAAAAGGTTTGATTAGGACAAGATGTGGGCTTAGGATAAGATGCAAATGACAAGACCAAATGTGAGAGGGTATGACTAATGATGAGTGAGACGAGGTGTGACTAGAAGGATGATTAGGATGATGTGGATAATAAGAAACAATATGAGAGATGTAATAAGGATGTACAAAAGGAGAATTATGTACAAAAAGATAAAACAAGGATATACAAGATGAGGATTAGGATATGCAAGTGATGGGGTGATGATCAATGGTGGATATGACTAGACTAGGATGGGTTGAAGACAAGGTGGTGATGGGATAAAGATATACAAAGGCAATGATGAAATAGGACGGGATGGTGGGGTATGATCAAATGATGAGATCATATAAGATGGGGATGACTAGATTAGGATGGGATAAAGACAAAATGGATATACTAGGACAATATGGACAAGAGGATGATGATGATGAGCGGCAATGTTTTGACTAAGAGGGAGTTAAGACAAGATGGGAGTTGGGATAGGCCAATAAAAAGCGTATAATGGGATGATGAAAAGGAGGTACAAGATGAAAGGATATACAAGAGGGTAAGGATGTACAAGACAAGACAAATATATACAAAATGTTGTGCAAAGACCTAGATAGGTGTATAGGTTTGGGGTATAAGGTTGACTCGGTTCACAAACAACATGGGTTTAACACAACACACACCCAAGCAAGCAAACCACACAACCTATGATTAGTAAACTCAAGTGTGTGTAATCCGATGCCTGCACCATCCAATGATTTCACGGATGAGGTTGTAGGCCGGTGATCCATTACGGTATCGACCGAATCTTCTCAACCCTGCTTGCACTCGATGGCTAATTAGGAGCTGATATTGACTCCGACAACGAGACGCCTGTTACGGTCGAAGGATCTTATGCTAGGTTTGCACAAGGTTTCTAGGTGTGTCCCCTATATATGTAAAGGTACAATGGGGCCCAAGTCCGTATAGGGTGCTGTCTAATGCTTGGTTCAGAGAGTTAACTCTTCTCCTTCACGGATGACCTGTATGATGTCAATCGCTTAGCCTAACGACAGTTGTCCTTGATATTTATACTTTGTTGGAACACGGAGTTTAGATTAGTGTGGTGGTGAAATCCACGGTCACTATCCCTCTAAGACTATGGCAAGTGCGTGGGTGTCAATTCCACGTCATGTTGTCCCTAGAAAAAGAAAAATGGGAAGGTTTGAAGGTGGTTTTTGATCCCCCAGGTATCACCACAAGGACGCAAGGGGGAGAGCATACACCAACTGTAGTCTTTGGGAAACAAACAGGTAGAACAAAAGATTAATTAACCGATTAAATTTAAATGTGATGTATCTACAAGATTTATACAAGATAAAATGATATATACAAGACAAAGTGATCAAAATGATATAAAAATGATTTTCAAAAGTGCCTCATGGAGTCTTTGACAAGCGGCCTACAAGCACACGGTTAGTAGTTTCAAGTGGCACTCAAAAGAGGGGACCTGCAATACAAGGATTAATAGTTTTAATAAATCACTCTTGAGGGGTAACTTGTAAAACAAAACGTTAGACCCAAAAGATGACTTGCAAAAAGATGATGTTAGTAAGATAAAATAACCCTTGCAAGAAACAAGATGTTAGTCAAATATGCCTTAATAAAACACCCTAAAAAATCACGATTTGGCTCTATAATTTCTTTGGGGTGAGCGGAACATGACGTGGGGGGTTTGGGGGCGGCATCCCCTAGCGGGGTCAAGAAGTAGCACCCCTTGCAGGGTCTTGGGGTAGTGTCTCAAGCGGGCTCCTTGTCGGGGTACAGGGTGGGGTTGAGCCCTCACCGCCAAAGGCAATTTGGGCCTTGCGGGAAGTCCATAATGACTCATAAATCACTAAAAACTTCTTTAAAAAAGTACTCAAAAAGAAATTTTTTGAAGATAAAATCTTGCAAAATTGCAATTACACAGGTCAATATCGCAACCAAAAACTACAAAATCGCAATTGGGGGAATAAAACCGCAAATTGTGAGTTACGATTTTGCAAAAGTTAGCTTAACCATGACAGTCAACTGCAAAACTGTGACTGTTTAGACAAAACCGCGACTACAAATGATAAGATCGCTACTGACTATAAAATGAGAGTTACGGTTTTGTGATAAACTACAAAACCTCTAGATTTAGATATTTGATCAAAATAGAGGATTAAACAGATTCTGATAAGTTGCTCAGAGGTTTATGAATGTTTATTGATTTAAGGCAAATTAAAATTGATTCATGACATATAAAAATTTTATACACAAAACACTAGACTTTTATCAGAAAATAAATCAAAATTCTGAGCAACAAAGTGTATTTACATAGATTTTACCCTAAGTCTGCCCTGTGGAATTTGCAAAGACAATATGCAGACAGATCTAGTTCAAAATGACAAAATCGTGACTATGGACACAATACCACAACTCTATAGAGCAAGGTTGCGATTCTGAAAATTTTGTGATCTGCGGTTTTGTGAAAATATGGAAAAAGGTCAAGCACTGTGTCTGGTTTTGCCTACAGATGATCTTCTTGCCTTGCCTCCATCCTGTTGTCCTTGCAAATCACACAACAAAAACTAACAAACGCCAAATTTGGTTGTAGGATGTGGTTAGTCAAAATTTCCCCTTAAGACCCAAGTAGGATCAACAAGATGTAAAACAGGGGGTTATGTGATGTTTGACTAACTACTGATCCCTACAAAACATAAAATATGAAGTTTGAAATTTGCAGGTTAGGGGATGATAAATGACCGTTAGTAATTTTACTGAAAATGACAAAACAACAACTCTCGTTGCAATATCGTAGTTACCAGGGCAAAACTGCAACTGTCAAAGTTGCAATTTTGTGATGACTTTATGCTTGCGTCGGAAACCTGCAAAACTACAAGTCAACAGTACAAAATCGCAACTATTAGGGCAAAGTCGCGACTTTCGAAGTCACGGTTTTGCCAACAAACAGGAACTTGCAAAATAGACCATTAGTAGTGTAAAACAAGATCACGACTCTTTAGACAAAATCACAACTGTCTAGACAAAGTCGTAATTTGCGGGTCGTGGTATTGTCAAAAGGTCAAAACCCTGCACGGTCAGAGGAAACGGTTAGTGGTTAAGTTAAATGTATGGTATAAAATTGCAACTATCGGGTACAAAATGCAATGTCGCAACTTGAACCTGTCAATGCAAAATTCCAAAATTTTGAGATTTTCTTTGATGGGTTAGACCTGCAAGCTAACAACACACCACTAACAAGCCAAAATTGTTAAATTTGGAAGGGATCACTCTTACCATGGTCGCCAAAATGTAGATGAAAAATTGAGCACAAAAGGGTTTGATTACACAATTTAATCAAAAACCCAAAATGTCCAACTACCTAGTTAAGATCTAGAGCCATTAAGACTTAAATGCAATTGGATGAATGCACAATTCAATCCTGCACCTAAATCTTAAAGCTAAATGCTCCAAACCATAATTAAATAGAATTAAAATAAGAGAATTGAGATATGGATTACCTTGACTCAGATTTTTGACATGGATGTTTGATCATAGGATTGTTGACAAAAGATTAGGTTGACATGGATTTGCTATGAGAATGGTAGATAGCTCCAATGGGGGAGTGGCTTTGTTTAAATAAAAGAGGGAGGGAAAGATCAATGGTTGATGTTTGAAGTTAGTCAGAGGAAATCAAGGGTTGAGGATTATCCAAGGAATTTAAAATTCTTTGGAAGCCTCTAGATTTAGAGGCTTCTAGACAGAAAGGTTTAGAATAGAGAGGATTCTAGAATCCTCTGAGGGATTAATTAGGCTTTAGGGATGGATTAGATAGGGATTAGGTGGGTAATTAGGGACTAGGGGTGTAGGAAAGCCTAGGAATAGGCTAGTAGGTGGGTCATTGGAAATTTAAAATTCTCAAATAACAGGTAAGTAGGATTAGGATGGGATAATGGGGATTTAGGATAAATTAATGATGAAGTGGAATAGAATAAGGTTAGTGCATTAATAAATATTGAGGGGGATGTTAGATAAATGGATAGGAAGGGGGGATAAATTAAAGGAATTAATTAGAATAAATGAGATGAGCGGAATTAGTGTCAACTAATATGAATATTAGTGACATTAAACAAAGCGAGAGGATTTAGATGCATACAACCGGGATGCATATTTGGTTGCACAAATACTCCCCAGCAGGGGGTTATGCACTAGTTGTTGGAACGCAGGTGTTCTTGGTGACCACGGATTACACGTAATTGCACGAGGAATCTACTCAGTCCTGCTAATGTTGAAATTTCAATAGTTTTTACTTTGACTTATGCATACCTTGCAAAAGGGTTTTCCATATCCAATTGAGCATCAGGGGAAGTTTTAGTGGCAAATATTTGCAAGTGGGCCATTTTTGACAATTTGTTTCCAAAACTATTTTCCATTTAAAACTAAATATTTGCCTCAATTTATGAAACAAGGAGCTTGACCTTGAGAAACATAGACACAAGGAAGGCTTCCCTGGCAGTAATGTGACGAAGATTAAATTGGACGTAGAGAGATGTTCTCAGCCCATCATTCGCTGAATGAAATGCCACGTGAGCAAGAGTATTTTGGGCAATCTCAAATTTATTATTTGTCGCTATAAATAGTTTATAAGGACGACATACATTAATTTCAAATGGAAAAATTGTTAGAACCATCATTTCACCAAGCAAAATCCAACTCCTATTGTTCATAGAATTCCTTCTTCTCCATCCTTTTACTAAAATCGAGGATCCTTCTCACTTTGAATTTCTATTGACACTAAAATCAGCTTGCTTACATGCTGGGGGTTCCCTCCACCCATGGAGTCTTATAAGTGTCTATGGATTAATAATATCATAAAAATTCTCTCTTATTTCCCTACATTGAGAACATCAGATATTGTTGTCCACAGAAATTGCTCCACCAAAATAAAATACATCACTTTTAGTGCACATATCACTTACACATCATGTATTATTCCAAGATCAGGAAGAAAATCACAATGTGACCTCCGAAATGTTTCATTTTTCAAATTCATGCTGTCCTTTCTTGATGGAGAGTTGTCAATTTCTTCTTATACTAAAATACCGTTGTCTCAAAATTTCTATATACTGTGATATGCATTTCATTTCCAGAAACACCTACATTAGAAGGTTCTCTTCTTAATAACCTTGCTGTATTTCTATATATTCAGAAGGTTCTCTTCTGAATATATCTGAATTCTGCTTATGTTTTCATCTGCCTTGATTTGTGGATAATGATTTGTGAAATTATACTGCATAAATGGAGGCATCTAGAGCAAACACCAACTACTTTCATCTTAGTGACAACATCATGACATTATCATGACATTCTTTTCCCAGATTTCCCTCAGAACCATCTCATGATCAGTATGTTTTATCCATGACCGTGTTAGCCTTGGTCTGGTCGATACTTAATAGGGTTATAAATGAGTAGTTTGTGTTCCTGATGCTGCATGGTATGTGTGGGAGAATTACAGAAAACATGCTACAAGCCGTAGGTCATTGCCAGCATGCTTCTGCTTAGCCTTGTGATGATATGGTTCTATTCTGCTTCTCCGGTGTAGTTGGGGAGCCTTAGGAGAATGGATGCCTTGTAGGATGGTGTGGCATGTTGTATTCTGCTTTTCAAGGTAGTTGAGGAGTTCTAAGAGAACGTGTCTACTGTAGGATAGTTTGTTATCAATTGAGAAATTTGCATTAAAACTTATGAAATCAAATGCTAGAAACCTACTGAAATGTTTCAACGTCTAACATTACTGTGTGACTAACATGCATTGGTGCATTGTGTATGCAGGAACACTGAATTCTAATGCTTGTAAATTAGATATTTGTCCAACAATCAAGGAGTCTTATTTGTATTATCTTGAGAAAAACTTAAACACAAATTGGTCATGGAGATGGAGGGCGAGGAGAAACAAGTTCCATTGGGGAAGCTGGTCAATCAGGGTGCAGAGGGTGTGAGTGCAATTACTCGGTTGTATTTTTATATCCACAGCTTGTTTCAATCATGCTCTTTTGTATTGTTTTCTCCTTTTCTTATGTAGATTGAGTTTCTGCATGCAGAGAATATTTGAGAGTATCTTTATGGGAAGAAAAGCCATTATCAAGGAGCGTTTTTTGAAGAAGTATAGGCATCCTGTTTTGGACTCAAAGTTGACCTTGAAACGTCTTAATGGGGTCAGTCCATAGAAAACGTTACCGAGTTTCTATTTCATCTTACATTGATAATTATGCAAGTTAACTTAGGTGATTGCTACTTAGTCTGATTTGAACTAAATTTTGTAGGAAGCACGATGCATGACTAAGGCTAGAAGACTTGGAGTGGCAACCCCCACTCTTTTTGCCCTTGATTCTGAATTGCATACCCTTACATTTGAATATATAGAGGGCCCATCTGTTAAAGAGGTGCTTTTGCAAGCAAGTTCCGGCCAAGACCATGGTATGCCTTTTTAGTAAAATGCACATCAATATGATTGATAATATTGCTATAAAGATGGTCATTTCTTTCTTAGAGTAAATTCTATACAATATTTGTTAACTTGATTCTATTTAATCTTCCTTTAACTTCATATGCTAGTAGTTTTTATGTTTATTTTGATCTGAACTAAGTAGCTTTTGAATTTGAGGTTGGTATGTACCTGCAGAGGAGCAAATAGAAGACGTTGCTGTGCAGATAGGAAGGGCTGTTGCACATTTACATGATGGAGGCTTGGTGCATGGTGACCTAACCACATCAAATATGATAATTCGCAGCAATTCCAAGCAGTTGGTATGAAGCTATTTTGAAAGATTCTTTTTTTCTCAATTTTTCGTGGGAGCAGCAATCGCAGAAAGAATGAAACACAAAAACAAAAAATCATTACATTATGAACTGTGAGGAATGTATTGATAGTTACAACCTTTGTCCTCCACCTTTGCATGACTGCTTACAACCTATTTATTTTCTGGGCCTATGGCCTTTAACCCCTTAAGAAGTCCTCCTACATTCCATGTCAACTTAAATATTTTTGTCTCTTCACCATAGACTGATGACTCATAACCAATTTTATTTAGTTTATTATTTGATAATATATTCCAAAATCCCTCTTTTAGCATTGTTAATGTAATGAAAGTACAAGTATCCCCTAAAATATTTACCAGAAATTGAACTCCCTATTAGACTATCCCTATATCTTATACCATTGTTCTTATGGGATGGTCAAATATGGATATACTAGAAATTGAACTCCCAATCTCCATCTTAATGGGATGGTCAAATTCAAAGCCCAAGTTCTATAATTCTTCGTCAATCCTGAGTAAAGTTGTTCCGCTCTTGCGATTGGGTCGTTGCGATTACAGGTTGGATGCCTGATTGTCTAGACGGTAATTGATAGTATTTTTTACCTGAACTGGTGGCTCACTTTTTCTTAGTAATGGGTAAAAGGACCTCAACATGCCATTGAAAAACTCTATTGAGACGAAGATAGACTCTCATCTCAAGAACGTAGAGAAGTAGGGTGGGTAGTTAGTTAGATCTAGTATGGATCGTAGATGGCAACTGATATTTGGAGTTGGCAGCTCTCCAAGGGGTCCTTTCCTACCCTACAGGATTCCCACTGAATCTGCATTCACTTGTTTGTCTCTCATTTACTTATAAACATTTGTGACAAACTGCTCCATGTTCTTCATTGCTTCTGGGACTGCTGTAACATACCTCTATGTTGTTCTTGCGCATAAGAAGTTGACATTACCTGCAATGCACAATGTCCTTTGTCAATAATAAGGTGATTTGATTAACTAATAACAGATCCATTTACATCCATTTTCACTTTCAGATACATTAACTCCTCAAGAAACTGAAGACCATGAGTTTTAAATTGAACATTCTACTTTATACGATCTCTTGTTCCTATAAAAACATCAGCAATTTAAAAAATGTTTGATATCTTCTTAAAACTTTGATTAAACACTTTAAAAAATTTACTGACATATTTTGTTGTTGTTATAATTTCCTTCCAGGTCAAACAGACTTCTTTTACCAGTATTGGTCAACAATTTAAAAAATGTTTGATATCTTCTTAAAACTTTGATTAAACACTTTAAAAAATTTACTGACATATTTTGTTGTTGTTATAATTTCCTTCCAGGTCAAACAGACTTCTTTTACCAGTATTGGACCCTTGGTTTCTGCAATATACCATGACAGTTTTGAAACTACCTGGCTATTTATTTTCCCAAAACCGACTTCTAAAATACTGGAAGGATTCTTGAGGCTAGTCCACCAACTAGATACTTTGTGTACCTTGGTTTATGAACTCCTAGATCTAGTCCAACTCATTGAGAAGGGTACTCCTTTCAGTTCCTTTCCTAACATCCATGGCCGATGAACCTCTAGAGGTTAGAGGAAACAATATTGCATGCTTGCTTCAATAGCTTTGACTATCGGCGAGGAGAATTTGAATGACCTTTAATGTCAAGGAGAAATCCACAATGTCAAATGTGAAGAGGGGTGGGGCACCCTAGCAACAATGCGTGAAGAAGGACATCGTCTCATTGGTCTGTCTCCTTATGTGTGCAAACCAACAATATCCAAAATGTGCTTGACACCTCCAACTCCGAGGCTAGATGAAATGAGGTAATAAGCCTAATAGTCCAAGAAGCCCTATTTAGAGCTTTATGTTCAAAAGAAAAAAACCAAGCAAGTCCGATTGGGATACTAAAAGATGGATAGGGAACCTCTTGAAACTTTGTAAAAGTAGTGTACCTTCCAAGGATCTCATAGTAGTACAAACACTCGAAAATAAGGTGCTATTCATTCTCCACTTCTTTGAGAGAACAAAGGCGATAGATCTAGCCCATGAGGGGATACAATAGTATGTCTCAATTAGTAATGTCATTGTCGGTAATGGCCAAGGCCCTAACTTTGGTATCAATTGAGCTCCTTAACCTCTTCGATCTATCGATCAAATGGATAAGGCTTAATGATGGTATCATCAACAATCTATAAGAAATACTCATTATAGAAAGCTATCTTGGAGTGAAGTGGATATGGAGAGGTCCAAGTTTATTGAATGTATTGTCTGTATATGTAATGTCCCCTTTTTGAGATTAGAATAATATTATTATTTACAATAAAAAGTATTCCTAAATACTTAAAAATAATAATGTCTAAGGGACTTTATGGCGGCCACCCCTTTTCTAAATTTGATTATGACTAAAAAAGGGGCTTTTGGAGCATGGGTTAACTTAACCTTTAATGAAGATAAGGCATGATCTTTTTAAAACTACTCTTAACTCTCCCTCTGGGTGGAGCGCCCCTTTTTGGGAAGGGTTTGATGAAAAAGAAGAGTATACGAAGTGGAATGATGATCATTTGAGAGGGTACTATATTTTTGTATAAAATTTATAAGTTTGAGCATGCTTGCTTAACTTGCTACCTTGGAAGTCGAAACCCTTTTTCGGTAAGTGAAATTGGGGATGGAAACCCTTAATTTTAGAACTAGGGCAGCTTCACATAGGAGTTGTATTGAGCTTCAACATTCTTTTTTTTTCTTAGTATTTTTAGTTTTGGAAGGGTGGCGACTTCGCCCTGGGGTTTGGTGATTGCTTTTGAGAGTGGCGACTTTGCCTTGGGGTTTGGGGATTGCTTTTGAGGGTGGTGACTTGCTCTTGGAGGTTGGCGACTTGGGTTAGAGGTCCTAATAGGGCAGCAATCTTTGATTTTAGGTTTGAAGACCCCTTTTGTAAGGGCTGCGTTGGATTTACAGGTTTTGAAGACCCCGTTTAATGCTGAGTGGAGTTGATAATCAAGAAAATTCTAAATTTTCAGCTGGGGGTTTTGCAGGGCTATCATAGCTTGAAACACATTGTGAAATATTGCAAAATATTCTAATATTTATTCTCTATTTTTAATAATATTTTTCAGCTCTTTATATTGGAAAAAATCATTAAAAATCAAGAATTTAAATTGTTACAATTTTGTAGAATTAATTGGTGCCTATTGGGCATAGTTTAAGGGTGTTGGAGCCCAAATTGTTCTTCGGCAACATTCAGAAAATTATTGGATAGGGTTTGAATGTTTCAAAATTTGGAATTTGTATAAGTTGTGTTAGGGTTTGCAGTATTATTTGTAGGGTTTGTTGGAAAACCCAAATCTTTCTAATTCAGCCCTAAAGGGGACAATACAATGGTATCAAAGCCTTTTCTTGACCAACTGTGGGGTTGGAATTGTCTACAATGGATTGGCGACCTAAGTCTTCACATGAGGAACACATGGGGATAAAAATACAAACGGACAAAGGTACAATTTTGAGGCCACCAAAATCCTTGATGAGTATCAAGGGATGGCTGATCTTAAGTCTCCAGTCTCCTTTGATGAGTTCTTGAAGTTACATGAAATGACGAACCGAAGTAAAAGAGGGTTATGTGCTTACATAAGAAGGTTGTGAAAGAGGAGAATAATTCCCAAATTGTGATGAGAAAAAAAAAAGAAAATTGGAAAGAGGGAAAGCCAAGTCTTCATAAGAATTCCAAGGAAGGAATAAGAAAAAAAGAGAATTCAGACTTGAAAAAGGCTAGTGAACAGTTCATAGGGGCATCCACCATGAAAAAGGGTAGTGGGAGAAATGTTCCAGTGCAAGAGGAAGCGCCATTGGCTACTTGCCCTAAAATTTCAGAGGAAAAGAAGGGCATAAATTACACATGTGAGGTAGAACTTAATGTTCTGCCATCCACAACAAAAGTAGATCATAGGGTTGGAAGGAACCCAACTACTTTGCAAGCCAACACAAAAGACGTGATAAGGACTTAAAAAGGTTTGAGGGTTGGCCAAGGAGAGCAAAGGAGGCGAAATTGATAGCTATTCAAGCAAAACAACACTTGAAAGAATTTAAGGAGAAGGGTAAGCTATTTGATTACAGCCCAAGGTATGAAAAAGAAAGTCATATTTCAGATTTCTGGAATCTTCCTTGTTTTTCCTATTTAAAGGGTAAAACCCTGTTATTATGATGTACAAAAATTATTCAACTCCAATAAAAGAGAGAGCTGTCATTGTCCTGTGGTTTTTCTTGATAGTTGTAATAAAGGGCATTAAAATTGTCTCTTATTCCTAACACATCGTGCTAAAAAGAATAATAGAGTCAAGGATGCAACTTGCAACAAAGGGCATACTCATACTTTGATTCAAATTCCAAATTGCATTGACATATGGGACCCAAGGGATATATGGACACACTTGATAATGAAGTCCAACCTAATGAAAGCAATGCATACTGACCTCTTTCACACATGTAAGGAGGAGGATGATATTCACAAGTTAGATGAAGATGAAAAAGAAAGGCTGATTGAGTTGGACAGACTGGAAATCCTCTACCAAAAGGCATTTTGTTGTTTGCTTTGACTATTTGTGCACCATACAACGCTTTGCAATCATACAAGTACCGTGTCAAGAAACTCCGGGAACAACAAAAAGGGGGTCCAACAAGATATCAAGTTTTGATAGCGGCCAAGGCATGAAGGATACACATCTGCCCGCAATACTGCAATCAGCAGGCTGTAATTTCAGTTTAAGTTATGATGGGACATTACAAAGAACATGTTGGCAAAGGAAAAGATTCAAGAAGAGAATGCAAGGGCAACATAAGTCAATTGGCTTAAAGTTGAGGACATTATTGCGCTGACAAAGAAAGTTGCAGCCAATAAGACAAAGCCATTTGAAGTTAGAGGCAAGTCTGATATGAGAAAGGAAGATGAAAGGCAAGAGCATGGAAGCATGCCAAAGGCACCTAAGTTGAAGAAGCGCAATAAAAAGAAAGTTGCAGCTGAGTTTTTCGTATATGACTGTCCTACAAAGAACATGGAAAAGATGGTGAAGACAGCATATACTAAGGCACTTGAAGGAGCTTCTGAAAGATCCAATATAGAAGAAGAAGAGCTGAGAATTTTGGCCCAGCAAGGGGTACCTGAATTCATTACAAAGGAGGAGAGGATGGGCCACCCAACTTACATTTATGCTTTATTTGCTGACTTGTGTATATGTACAACTGAAGATAAGGCTCTAAAGAACCATGTAGAAGAAGAGAACAAAGAGCGATCATGTGTACTTAAAAGGAAGGGTGTAGAAAATAGAAAAGAGGATGGTTGCAGCTGTGGAGAAACCATGACTTGTTATTTGAAAGGAATTAGAGATGAGGTAATTTTGAACGTGAAGGTGGGAGGTCTTGAACATATTCCAACCAATCTTCATCCGGTAAGGGAAGGTAAACAAATTGAGGACAACCAAAGGTATGAAAGTGTTGTGAATTTGTTGCTTCTTACTATGTCATTGGGGGTTTGTTGTCATCATGGGCAGCCTATGACAAAGAATGAGCATATGTCAAGTTTGATGTTCTTTTGTACATCATGGCAAGGCTGCGTTTATCATGGGCAGCAACATGAAAACGGTGATAGAATGAAGAGCACTTTGAGTGGCAAGGGCCGCATTGATTCTTTCATTCCGGTTCCTAATTGCTTATACATGAAAGTTTGGGATTCGGGTGCTCTAGGGAGATACAAGAAGGGTAAGTTTTCAAAAGTATTCAATGTTACTTTTGTAAATGAATTCTTTAACACATGCATTTGGCTTGAAAGGAGGTCCATGAGGATCCCTAGAAAGTATGATGGGCGCCCTAACACAATGATAAAGGATCAATACTCAAGACCTTTCATCAACTGCCATCTCTCAAAGGTAGAGTGGAAATCAAGCTACAGGCAGATAATTGTTGAAATTTCGGTCCAAGAAGGGTTGTGGCACACCTTTAGATCACTCACATGGCTGAGTTTGGCGAAGAGCGTCATGTATGACAGCGGCTGTACCAAATTTTTTAATGCTACCAGTAGCAGGATGAGCCACGTCTGCACTTGTATAACAACCATAAAGATATTTTCCGCTGCATGATGTAAAGGAGAACTCAAAGAGGATGAATTTTTGCAAAAACATTTCATGATTCTGGGCCATAGAACTGCTGTCATGCACATTTCCAGCCAACCCAACATTCGGTATGCAGCTGTTCAAGCAATCCTAATCACATACTTGAGTAATTTTTTGTTTGTAGAGATTGTTGTGTCAATTTCAGTCACTGTAAGGTTGTTTCCAACCCATAAATCACTAACACTTCTGAATGTGGTGACGTAATTTGAGTATGTTGGATGCCATCCTATGCCTTTTGCCATTGTTTGCAGCATAACCAGCCCTTTAACAAATGTTTTTACAAACACGAGTGTTTTCAGTCTCAAGGTGCTAGGATGTTCTGCTTAACATCAACAAGGGGTGGTTTGCCGCTGTCACGGAGGAGTGCCCAACCACTACAATGCTGATTATGAGAGAGAAAATGCAACAGTACAGATACAACCATGTTTGGGGCAGCAAGAATGGACCTTTGGAAGTTCATCACACTAATGGAAAGTATGAAGAAGATGCAAGCATGGGAGGAGAGTTGAACAACATGCCTACGAGGCATGGTGAAGCGGATGGAGTGATGTGGAGATCTTTTGTTTTCATTGACATGTTTGTTCTATGTGCAGGTTTAGGAACAACCTATACGAGTGTTTATAAAGAGACTCTTATGAATCAAAAAGTGCATAGTTTGCATATGTCCAAGGAGAGTACAATGATCATGACATGTGACAAACATAAGTAGGGGCAGCGGTTTTTTGTTTTCCGCCCACAATAAAAATATGGGACCCATTGGAGCTCAAGGCTATGTTCATAAAGCAAGTATTTGGGGTTGCAAGTCCACGAGGATGAATTGGGATCCAGGTATTATAGAGATAGCTATTTGGGCGAGCTTGCATTTGCTTGAGGACAAACAAATTTGGGAAGGGCAGACTGTAATGTCCCCTTTTTGACATTATAATAATATTATTATTTACAATAAAAAGTATTCTTAAACACTTAAAATAATAATGTCTAAGGGACTTTATGTTAGCCACCCATTTTTTAATTTTGATTATGACTTAAAAAGGGGCTTTTGGAGTATGGGTTAACTTAACCCTTAATGAAGATAAGACATGATCTTTTTAAAACTACTCTAACTCTCCCTCCAAGTGGAGTGCCCTTTTTTGGGAAGGGTTTGATGAAAAAGAAGAGTATAAAAAGGGGAATGATGATCATTTGAGAGGTTACCATGTTTTTGTACAAATTTTATGAGTTCGAGCATGCTTGCCTAACTTGCTACTTTGGAAGACGAAACCCTTCTTCGGTAAGTGAAATTAGGGACGAAAATCCTTAATTTCAGAACTAGGGCAGCTTCACATAGGAGTTGTAGTGAGCTTTAACATTCTGTTTTTTTTAAGTATTTTCAGCTTTGGAAGGGTGGTGACTTCACCCTAGGGTTTGGTGATTGCTTTTAAGGGTGGCAACTTGCTCTTGGAGGTTGGCGACTTGGATTAGAGGCCCTAATAGGGCAGCAATCATTGATTTTAGGTTTGAAGACCCCTTTTGTAAGGGCTGCATTGGATTTACAAGTTTTGAAGACCTCATTTAGGGCTGCGTGGAGTCGATAATCAGGGAAATTTTTCATTTGCAGCTATGCGACTCCCTTTTGGGGTGTAATTTGAGGTTTTGTAGGGCTATCATAGCTTGAAACACATTGTGGAAAATTGTAAAATATTCTAATATTTATTCTCTATTTTTAATAATATTTTCCAGCGCTTTATATTGGAAAAAATCATAAAAATCAGGGATTTATATTGCTGCAATTTTCAGAATTAATTGGCGCCTATTGGGCGTACTTTTAAGGGTGTTGGAGCCCAAATTGTTCAGCAGCAGCATTCAGAAAATTATTGGCCAGGGTTTGAATATTTTAAAATTCAGAATTTGCATATGTTGTGTTATTTGTACGGTTTGTTGGAAAACCTAAATCTTTCTAATTCATCCCTAAAGGGGACATTACAGTATATGTTCTTTCTAACAACTCTATTGATCACATTCATTAGAGGAAGAAGGGTAGGAGGGGCATCCAAGAAGCATGAGAAATGTTAAGGGATGGAAATTGTTTTTTAAGTATGAAATGGTTGGTGATTATTTTTGGTTATAAACTGGAAGTGTATGTATTATAAATTTAATTTAATGAAATAACATGGGATTTATTTTTAATATATGCAACTTCTGGTGAATCTAAAAACTTTATGTACATTTTATATGAAAACCTTATGTACATTTTATATGAAAACCTGACAAATATATTTTGGAAAAATTGTTAATTAAATTATTTGTTAAAAAATTGCCCATAAAAACTAAAGAAGTAAAGTGGTATTGGAATACCAAAAATATTGTTTCCTAGAATGACTCAATGTGGCAACTCTCTCCATAGGACGAAGAGCGAATCATGTGTATCTTGCATGGCTTGAGGTTGGTACACCAATAAGGACACGAGTCTATGTAGATAGAAAATGATTTCAAAGACATTCTCGTTGCAAAGGGACTATGCAACAAACTCAAATTGGATGGTGAAATGGATCATATGTTGAAGCATGTTAGTTTAAACCAACTCAATACGGGCCTAGTCAAGAGAACCTAAACTGGGGACTCATGCTTCTAACTCAAAGAATTGTGGGTTAAAGGCTTGCATTGAAGAGAGAGGTCTTCAAATGGATACATGGGAAATGAATCTGAAAAACATTGACACGCCAAGGCAAAAAGGGTCTATATCCCTTGCAATGCTGCAATTGAGAAAAAGGCTTCAAATTGAGAGATGGACTTGTGAAGTGGACCCCCAAATAGGTATAGGTTGTCATGATCGCCATAGGGTTTCTTTCATAGGAAAATTGGAATATGGAAGGAGCACTTCTAGAGCCATTAAAGATCATGACCATATTTTTGCTAAGGTTACCACTAGTTGCAAAAGCGTGCAAGGATGTCTAGCTATCTTTGTAAACTGTCAAGAGAATAAGAGAGGTCCACATTATCAATTCAGAATAATAGAGTAATTCACTTATGATGTATGCAACATGCAACCATTGCCAACAAGTTTGTTCTGTTGAGTAAAATTAACCAACTCGTCTATGTAGATCCCAAAGAGAGTTGTTGAGAAAGGGCACCTCTATTTGACTTGAATGGTACTCTTGTTATCGTTAGAGAGTTCATGAGTAGTTTGATATTGGCTAACAATTGTCTCATAGAGCTAAATGATGACATTAATAACAAGGTTTGGTATACTAGTAGATGTGTAACCTCTAAAATAGTCAAGTATGGGAATAGAATCAAAATCCTTTCTAAAGACTTTAAAACACCAAGCAAATTTAGAATATTGCTTGCAAGCCCTCCCGCAATGATAGCTCATGGAGTATATATGTGATCGATAGTTTGGAAATATGACTTGAAGCTTGCTTGACCCCTCTTTTTGACTTTACCACACTCTAAATGTTAAAAAAGCTTCATATCCAACACCATCAAATAAAGTTTGGCAAATTTATGCCCAATCCTGATAGTTTTGTAATTAGAGCAAGACTTTCAGATGAATTGTGTAAAGAGTGATTCTCCAATCACTCCCTATGCAATTTATTCGTAAGTCTTGCTCTAACACTATGGATTGTGGAAGATTGAAGCCTCTAGCTTCGTAATTATTGGGGTTTGAACTAGGTCTTGATGTATAAATGGGATGAATGATGTGCTTTGACAACGAGGGGGTAAAGCCCAAGCAAACAATGTCATTAAATAGATTTGTAACGGGGAAAAGAAGGGATTCCACAATTTATTGGAGAAGTTCAACTAGAAGCCCTGCATGATATTTTTCTTTGTTAGTATAATTTGCGACTAGCTCTCTTTATCGTCAAAAATAAGCCAAGAAATGGAGAAAAGGTTGATCAAGAATGTTAGAAAAAGAATTGGCATGGGAGAATCATGCCAAAGAGTCTATTTTTGAAGAGGAGGTTTTCCTTGGGAGAAGGGTATGCCAATAGATATTATGATAGCTATGGAGAGATTCAATTAAAATTTATTGCATGTCGCCTAGATGTGAGGAGCTGACATTTCTTATTTTAAGGAGATGACGATAATCTGTGTGTGGAGATATGGAAGGAAGGTAATGCATTGGGGAAAAATCATTCTCCTATATGCATTGATTCGAAATCCTTATTGTACCAACGATACATTGGGAAAGTACCATGGGATTTGGTCATTTTAGAGTGATGAATTGGATGATCATGTGAGATCAAAGCTAGAGACTAAGAATGGAGATCAAAGTTAGCGTGTCTATACCATGTAGCAAAGCTTAAATCGGGAGGACAAATGACACCACCATCCACCACTGGGATAGGGTTAATGCAAACTGGTGGTGCACAATTGCTCCCATGGTGTAGATGTTATGTAATAAGGGGCTCAGAATGGTATACACTTAGGTCCATTGATATTACTATTATGATAAATAGAAGGTTATGCAGTAGACAATTTGTGGCACAGATAACCTTCACTTAATTTATACCTTCATCGATCTAGCTTTAAGTCCTTGGCTGTAAAGGTTTGATCAAAATCGATCAGCTGAAATAATTGAAAGCAAGGATAATTCTGCTGAAAGGTTTATATTGCCATTAAGAGGCTCTGAGGATGGTCTAGACTCTAGGGGCCTCTTTCGCTTTGAGGATTGTGCTTAGAAATCTAATTCGACACTTGTGGAATCTGCTCCCTGTAAACAAACTTGAAACATGCAGATTCGTCACCAGTCAAATCTATCAAGTATGAGCAATATGGAGCAGTCAGATTTGGTGCCTTCTGAATTTTCTCTGCATATACTGCTGAATTTTTTAAATATGACAAATGTGAATAAAAACGGCCCATATCCAATATGAAACGGTTCTTCTTTCAACTGTTGAGGTGAATTGATTGTTGTCAGGTTCATCTGTGACTGTATGTCACCTGAATCGTGCATAAATATGCACATTTATCCCTTGCAATATGATTTAATTGGTTCAATCTGTTGGCATCAAGGGATGTTTTACGCATTCCAGCTGATTGTATAAGATAATAGGAAGTAGTTTGAGAATAGAATAGCAGAGCAAGCAAGGGGAAACATTGCAGAGGTGTTGATGTGATCCACGATGTTTTGATGGCTCCAAATAACCGCAATGACTTGTAATCTTGTCTGTTTAAGTTGACAAAAGGAGGTATAACCACTTTCCGACCTGGAATTTTCCCACATCGTATTTCTGTAGGGTATATCTTATGTCTCCCTTGTCATGTGATGTGTTTTGTGTTGCTTACTTGCTCAATTCTTTATTTCTTTCATGCTGATTTCATTTGTAGCACTTACACCAACATTATCATTCCTTGGTAAGTTGTTTTTAAGCAGAGTTCTTAGTTTACAACACGAAGTTGAATTAAAATCAGTCACATACAAGTTAGAAATATGTTACCGAGTACTACCGTGAAGGTCCCTGTACCTGTACTGGTATGGTTCTGGTCCTGGTACCTCTTGGGTTCTTCTCTTATCTTGGATAATCGATGTTAATAATTAAACATATTGCCGGTCTGGGTATGACAGACAGTTATAATAAACATAAGAAAAAAAAACAAAGATAAAAAAAAATAGAAAACATAAAAAGATGCACAACTAGCTAAACTGTTTTTAGTCCTATTGCATCTGGTTCTAATGAACCAATTGCTGATTTGGATGCTCTCAATGAAGAGCAATATGATGATTTGTTCACATAGTTACTGAGTTTGACTATGGCCATTTACTATTTTCCTATTTTGAATAAATGATATGTGGACTATCATGTCATTAGTCATTTCATATTTTGAATTATCAATAACCAGTAGTGTTTTTTTTTTTTTCTATGCCTCTAACATTGATAATATAATTTATTTTGTTTATAAATTTAATTAATTTTTGTATGGATGTACTCAAAGCCATACCGTACCTGAGGTCTAAAAAATGGTGAACCCTCGTAACTGTACCACTTAGCTTCTAACACATACAGGTAATTGTAAGCACACATAACCAACTGTGATACTAGAAAAGTACAACTTGCAGAAATACAAGAATAGGTCATCACAATTAGGTTACAAAAACTGCTACACGTCAGAGATTTTTAAAAAAATCCATTAATGCTTCTGTAGCAGAGCTATAGAACAACAAAAAGACAATCCCTGTACATTCCATTTACTAATAATACACATACAGACTAATGCACAGAGAGCACCATAAAATGCATCTTTTCTAACGCAATGTTATGTTTGAAATAAATCTGCTTCTTCCTCAACTTCATCTGTCTTCAGATTTCCACTCTGAGCCATAAGTATTCTGTATACTCTCTTTAAACAAACAGGTCCCAAACGCCTGCCACCTTCTCCAAGTAACCTTTCAATGACAATGTCTTGCAGGATAAACTCTTTCTCATGCACCTGCCCTCTCAAGTCGAGATAGTAAGAAAGTGTGCTAAATAAGTCAACAAACAATAAAATCTGTTACTCAGATTTATTGGCTTATCAAGCAATAAACCATTTAAAAATTAAATGTAAACTTAGAATCTACTAAAGAAAAGAAATATACGGCTCTATTTCCATACATACTGTACTTCCAGGGTCTAGGTAAACATCAAGGAGAGACCACACTGTTGGGTATTTCTTTGCAATTGCTACTGCACATTTAGGTGCAATTTTCGGAATTGCAACCAATGCTTTCAACCTGCAAATGAAATGGAATAGAACAAATCCTTCAATTCTACCAATTCATTAAACGAATGTAATATTGACACAGACATACACCAACAGTGTTTTCCCATTTGTATTCTACAAGATATTGTCTTGCTTGAAACTGTTTGGTATTTTGACTCAGAGAATAAATCAAGTCATTACTATATAATGGATATGTCCCAAGTACATAACAATCAATTGCAGACAAGCACAGTGAACACAGAATAATGTGAATATATGCAATGATATTTTATTGATATAGGCAGTGTGAAATGGTGGTTAACCAAGTGAAAGATATGAAGGCTCCATTGTGTGATAACCTCCAACTTTGAATTGAGGCCTCAGTTTTAGGGGCGATTGCCAAACTCACAAGTACAAGACATATCCGTACATCATTGTTACAAAGCAAATTGCATTAATAATAATATTTGACAATAACTGACTATTATTATAAATGAAAAGTGGACTTCAATAAAACATGGCATCACAACAAAACTGGGGGTAATAAAATTGCTTGCAACTTTCATCCATGAAAGGTAATGTGAAAATTTCCCAAGTTTCACCAAAAATATATCTGCCATACTCACACACCCAGCATACAATATCCAGAGAAACAATTAATCACACACCTCACTTTGTGTAACAGGCATACCAAAACACATCAATCGCCTAATAAATAGATTAGTCCAGTCAAATAATTTACTATCAGCTTTTGAAAGAAAACCTACATTACCGGATCCTTCACCCCAGACCCCCGGATCCCGGTATGAAACATTTCTGATACGGACCTGGGACGATCCTGCCCTGATACAGCAGGATCCTGTGGGAGGACTGTGGATTCTCCTGGATACGTCCCAGGATGTATCTGGGAGGATCCACAGCCCTCACGCAGGATCCTGGCCACATCTGCGGCCCAGGGACATTTTTTTTTATTTTTTATTTTTATTTCACTTTAACAAAAGTCAAATATGGACATCAAAAAACAATAAAAAATAAAATAATATTTCCAGTTCTGCTTCACATGCTCCGTTCAGTGCCATTCACAACAGTGGAAAGATCCTAGATGATCTAATGTTAATGGCCTTCAGCACTCGAAAGCTCTACTTGTGTACCAACCCTAGTGTAGGTGGATAATTCTTGGGTAGAGGCTGCTTCCAATAGGTAAACTGACCTACCAATCTTATTCCTCGAGGCCTCCAAAAACCGTTCATTATTACTTGACGATCCTTCTTCATTTTCATCACTGTTTGCAGGTTCATTTTTCAAATGAATTTCTTCCTCTTGATGCTATATGAAATTTCCTCATGTCCCTTGTCAAAACTCTCAGTACATAGTGGTTCTTTCCCACATTCTTATGGAAACTTGTCACTTGCTAAATTATGAGAGGATCCTTTACTCTCCAATCATTGACTTACACAAATAAACCCCCATTGTGGATTTTCAATTGAATATCATGACATTTGGCGTTGAATTATCAATATGCTTTGTGGTTATTTAACTTATTTTGTTTACTCTATGCATATTATGTGGTTAATTTTTCTTATTTGGCTATATTTTTTATATTATATATATATATTTGTACGGCCGTATCCAAAAACATATCCAGGCCCAATAAAAAAATCGTCGTATCCGTGTACCCGAAACCCGTATCTGTATCCGTACCGGTACCTGGGTCGGCTACTTGGAGTTTGAACATCAGCATGCTTCTTTTTTTGCACCATTGTATTTGTGGATGAGAAGAATCACGCATTTTTAGTAGCATTTAAGAGTTTAAAATATGATTTATAGAATTGTACGCATGTGTTGAGAATGTACACATGTCAATCTCAATGAAAGAGGTGAATGACAGCTCATAGCATGATTTTTTTTAACCTTATGTGTGCTGGTTTCAGATGCAAATTGCATTGTTAAGTTGATTTTAAAACAGCGTTGAAAGTTCGGACATTGATAAGTTAATTTAAAATTTTGTTGAATAAGTGCACTATATTAAAGTCAATTATGGATTAAATGGTATCAGAGCAGGTATTATTGTTGCTAACACATGTCAATTTTGTGTGTATTTTCTTTCACATATTATACTTGACAAGGAATTGCAGGCCATTTGGCTGCATAGTCCAACCGTTGGCAAAGCTTTGAAGATGGAAAGACTCTAATACTTAGTCAACAAATTGAAGAGGAAAAGCAATAATTGAGGGAGATGGTTGAATGCATGGAAGAGCCAAAAGAAGACTGGCAAAACAAATTGACCAGCAGCACACAATTCCTTGAAGAAGCCACGGAAGAGATGGAGAAACTTAAAGATCAATTTGTGGACAAGGGAGAATCTATTAGAAGAATAAACCAGCCAGAGGGAAGGAACTTCAAAGCCACAGGAAAGCTATAACATCCGAGGAGGTATTGTTGTAAAATCTCCAATGCAATTGTAAGAGGTTGCAAGAGAAATATGTGTATTCTACTCAAGGCAAGCGTCTACACAATACTCCCCAAACATGACGAAGGCAAGCACCTGACCATATATTTTTTCTTCCAATGAAGCATCAAATGAGTCCTTCCGTAGTTTTGAAAAGCGTACTAGAGGAATTGGCTTAAAATTGATGCAAAAGATGGGCAATAATGGTCAAGGTCTTGGCAAAAATGATCAAGGTCCGGGCAAAAATGGCCTAGGGATGATGAATCCCATAGAGGTTGAATCTAGGCTATAATATGAAGGTTTGGGGTATTTTAATAGCAAAGAGAAGATTGGAAAATGATTCATTCCCATAAAAATTACATTTTCCTTGTGACCTTTGAAACTTGAGTACCAGTTCTAAGAACGGTCTCTCCCTTGGCATGTTTCTGACTCCTGTGGCTTAATTAATTATTATTTTTTTTAATAAATTCTTATTAAAATATAGGACTTTGTGCTAACTGCAATAAATTTCACCTCCAATTTACTGTCTGCTTGGGATTCCTTCGACATCCATATTTGTCCTCTTTTGATGGATACTCTCCGGGTCAATCATCTTCACCTTTTTGAATAAGTGAAATTTGTTTGAATTGGTGTTCTTGCTGTGGAAATCCATTCGGAGAACTTTAGAGACAGTCATGGAGTGCAAAGCAAAAATATCATACTTTAAAACTGTTAAAGATGAGTAATTGAAAACAAAATCATTATATAATTGGACAACTGTTTTTCAAATTGCATTCCCAAGATCTTCAACTACTCAAGTTTGTGAGTTTTTCATTCGCATGTGATCCTTTATTATTTTGAATTTGGTTTGACTGGGTTTGATTGAGTTGGATGAATCAAGTGTCGACTTTTTTTATGGCATAGTGGAATAAGCTTGTTGATTTAGGTGAGTACTCACTGGGTCATGTTATATTTTTTGGGCTACATTGCCTCATGTAAAGGAGTAAGTACAAATCTTTAAATAGTAGAGCCATAATAAAGTGGATTTGCACTAAAGACATGGAAGGCCTATGCTTCGGGAAGTCTGTTCAAACTATGCACATATTACAACCCCACTAGCAACCCTCTTGAAGAAGAACACAATTGTGTGGATTAGTGAGGCCACCTTGGTTTTCTTGTGGTCAAAGGAGGCCATGACTTATATGCCAATGCCATCGACACTTAAGTTTAGTAAAATAAACATACTAGAATATGACGCATTAGGGTAGTTCTAATGCAAGAAGAAAGACTGCTGCCCTTTAGAAGCACAAAACTAAAAGGTAAAAATCTGCAATTTTATTGATTTCATCTAGGAACACTGCATTGGATCCATTAATTCTCAACGTCTTGAGTTCAACTATGGAACCCATCTTCAAGAGATAGACAATGCTACATGCTCGAAGAGATGAGGATGGGAAACATTTAAATCTATGAGAAGGAAATGTTTTGATATCTTGCCTGCAACCAAGAGATGGTGACAATACCTCATTGGAATGGATTTAAGAATTTAGGCGGATCATGGTAGCTTGAAATGCTTTCTAGAGCAAAGGTTGTCTTCTAAAAGCAACAAACAGGGTTGGCTAATATGCAAGGCTTCTTATTTAAAATCATATACAAAAAGGGGAAATATGATGCAGCTGTTGATGTTCTTTAATGACAAATAGAGGAAAAAATCATGGTTGGAAGTGGCCTGCAAGGAGTGGAAAAAGGATCCTGCTACCCAATAAAAAATACGACATTTAGAGGCCAGGAAAGATCTCTTCTCAACACTTCACATTGGTGGTGGAAACTCCTTGTACAATGACAAGGTATTCTCAATTTCTCATTCCACGGCAAACAACACATCCTTCTTGACTCCGATAGCACACTTGTAGCATGATAATCTATTCTTGAGACAGAATAAAGGATTGAGAATGACATTTTTTGGGAGGAAATGGAGAGTGATTACTTCTATAGTGAAATGCTAGGCACGTAAGTTTAACAAGCATAAAACTAGCAATGTTGAGAAGAAATTTCCATGGATTTCATTATAGGATACCAAACTTAAAAGGTAAGTATAGACGCAATAAATATGCACATGTTTTTAGGACCCAAACAACATTTAAATCTAGCTAAGTAGTAGACATGTCAATGAAAGAGATTCACAGGCTTCATGGTTTACCTAAGGTAATAATGAGTAATCAAGACCCCAAATGCACAAGGTACTTTTGATAGAAGTTTTTAAAGCTAAGCTGAAGAACCCTAATTATGAGTTTTGCTTATCACTCTCAAACAAATGGTGAAACTAAAGATGGTAAATGAATTCCTTGGAGGTTGTCTTTGTTGCTTTGTTTTGGACAAATTGTCCCAATGGCTTGTATAAGTAGAGTGGCGGCATGATACTTTGTGTCATCGAGCTACGAAGATGAATTCGTACCAGGCTCTATATGGGTACCCCCCTACAAGCATCACATGCCATTTGCAAGGTTGATCTACGGTCTAGGGACCTAATGGTCACCTCCAACAAACTCAGGTGACCATACATAAAATCAAGGAAAACCTTCGGTTGGCCCAAAACATAATGAACCAAGTAGATTAACACTGTAGTGAGTGACACTTCCTAGTGGGTGACTTGGTCTATCTTCAGCTTCAGCTCTACAAGCAGTCCACACTAAAAACAAAAAGGGAATTAGCTATTGGCCCTGATATTTTGTGGTCCAATAATGTCCTTTGTAAGATTTGTGATGTGGCTTATGAGATGAAGATGCTTTCCTTTGTGTGCATTCAAAAGGTTTTCCATGTTTCTTGCTTCAATATTTAAATTGACAAACCATTGCAGTACAAACTAAACTCCCTGAACTGGTTGAAGATGGCAAGCTAATTCTTGAGCTCGAAGCAACTATTGAGCGTTGCATTAATCATCTCATGTTCAAGATTATCATAAAATAAGGTTACTATAGAAGATGCCATATTGGAATATGAGCAGTTCATGCAACAAAACCCTAAGCTGCAAAGATGGCATAGAATTTCTGAAGGGAGGAGTATGTTACATCCCTGACCCTTGTTCATCGTGTATGATTGTGGCTGACATTCGGCGCACATAACCCTAAGTTAGCTCAGGTTAGTTGTAGGATCAGGTAGTTGAGATTAGAATTAAGGCTTGTTTAGTAGGTTATGAGTTTAGTTTACATTTAGTTTTATTCAACTATGGCTATTTATAGGGTCTCATCTCATTTGAGGATTATCATATGTTTATCTTGTTTGATTGTAGTTGGGAGGTTGTTTCCTTAAAGCAGATATTGCTCTTATGTACTTGAGGCTGCCCCTTCAAAGTGGTATAATACAACTGGATTCATAATTTGTATTCTGCATCATCCTTTGCACTTATACTGACGACTCCTAGAACATATCCCTTTTTTTTCTACTTACATGCCACTGTAGGACCCTTTTATTTGATATAATGTTTGATGGCATATTTTTACATATTTTCCCTTCCGATTTATCTAAAATAAATTGCCCTTTCTGGGTCTCTTCTTTGCTTCTGCTACGAAACTGTTTTTACCTTTTCCTGTAAAAATCCTTATATATCTTAGGTTTTCAACTTTTACATGTTAAGAACATATGCATACGAATCTTTTTTAGATGTGTACGCGAGATACATCTGTGTGATTAATATTTCACTGATCTTTCCAAAAAGAACATTCAATCCTTAAAAAATATTTTGAATTTCAATGCATGTAAGCTAATGTTTAGAGACTTGGGAAGACTTATCTTTGATGTTTTAGCATGATGAAATTGTCCTCGATTCATATGATGCTATGTGGAAATTAATCATCGATATATTATCATGTTTCTGGAGCAGGTCCTGATTGATTTTGGCCTTAGTTTCACATCTACGTTGCCAGAAGATAAGGCTGTGGATTTATATGTTCTTGAGAGAGCACTGTTGTCAATGCATTCTTCTAGTGGGAATGTTGTAAGTTGGCATCAAGATTAACTCTTTCCAATGGCACATGCTTTCTTTTTAGTGCCAATGAATCTATTGTTTCTATGGTTGTTTTGGTGTGGTGATTGATTTATTACTCAAAAATATATTAGTTGATTTCTTATCCTGTTGAGTTGCAGATGGAAAGAGTACTTGCTTCTTATAGAAAGTCATCAAAGCAATGGTCCGCTACACTTAATAAGCTAGGTCAAGGTAAACCTGAATTTCATGAAAACATTTGGTAGTTATTTTTATCATTATTTGGCAGTGGGTAAAATTATGCAATTTTATATCCTATTAATCAAGAATCATGTTATCTGCCTTTTTTCATTGTCTCCTGACAATCCTTCTGTTTGCTACTTAAATTTTAATCAGCCCGAACGTATGTCAAGGTTGATTTGACCTCATTGAGTCTGTGTGCGGGATGGGTTTTACTGTAGAAAACTATTCCATTGTTGCAGGTCACTCTATTTTCATAACACACTGGTCGATATTGTTGTTCATTGCACTCATGTTGATATTGGGGTATGTTTTGCAGTTCGTTTGCGTGGTAGGAAGCGAACAATGGTGGGCTAAGAATCACAAAGCATTATAAATGTTAGTCAAACTGTAAATTCATTTAGTGATATGGTTGTTTGCTACCAATTTTTATGATGTTTATAGTCTGATTTCTGACTTTTCATGTTACATTTATGATATAAGTATAAATATCAGGGCACTCAATACCATCTATCCAATTACGCAAATGTTTTCTATTAACAAAAATGTTATAACCATCTATGAACTCACAATTGGAGAATGTTGTATTCTTAAGCTTTTCTAAATGTTGCGTCTGTTGTATTTTGATTTCTTTGAAGATCTTATGTAGAGTTTAAACATCGTTTCATCTTAGCGGAATATTGGCATATAAGAGTGAAGAACTGCTTGAAATAGGAGATTCATTTATGCACTTTGTAAACATGTTGTAGAAACTTTTGCATTATTATTTTTGGGTTTATGCCTTGGTTACGACGTATTACCAAAATCAGGATAATGTTGTTTCTAACAATGAGATTCATTCCTGCACTCTTGTAAACACGTTAGAGAAACTTCGGAATTAGTGTTTTTTGGGTTTATGCCTTAGTTACTAAGTATTATTAAAATAACGAGAATTGCGTTTTTAATAACAATTATTTGCATTAAGATTTTCAGCTTAATCAAAATTGGTTCTTACGTTAGGCTTTTTATACATTATTTTTTGCAGATATGATCTTCCTTACATTCTTTAGGATTGAAACTCCACTTTCGTCATTAATATCCTGGGTTTATGCCTACATCAGGGATCAAACTTGTACTGTAGCATTAAATCCATGTTTTTAGCATGTGTGAAATACTGGAGCAGACAAAAGGATTAGATGCAAGCATGACCCAAATAGAAAGATCATCCAGTAGTTTCTATCCTGTAACCGACAATTATCTATTCAGTAGGGAGATTATCATATTATTTAACATTTCAAGATTGAATCTTGAAAATCTTTAGGTAGGGAGACTACTTCCTTGTTTCAGCCATTTTCACAACCACCAGAAGTTTCTATCCTATAACTGACAGTTATTTATCAGTAGGGAGATTATCATATGATTAAACATTTCAAGACTGAATCTTGAAAATCTTTAGGTAGGGAGATTCATAATGTTTCAACTGTTTCCGTGACCAATATCAGACCCAAAATTTGATCTTCAAAACCTGCCAGTTCAGTTGCTTACATGGAATTCAGAGAATTACAAATGATTTCCTACTTGGGTTCTATTTCAAATGACAGTTCTTGAATGCTTTTAGTGCTTGAATTAGTGTAGTGAGTTGTTTGAAAAATAAATAGAACTTGCAGTAATGAATTATGAATGTAAACGTCACAAACAAAAAATATGATACAGCAATAACAAACTTTGCCACACTTTTAACCTGCAAACCCTAGTGTGGAGAAAACCAGTTGGAAGTGGCAATAGTTTAGCTTCCATTTCTTCTTATGGCCAAAAACAATTAACAAAGAGTTCAATAAAACAAGTACAGTAATCTTCATGTTGTATGCATACTCTGGACTATTCTGTACACTTTTTTTCGTCCCTCTACAACCAATTGAAGTTCCAATAAAACAAGTACGGTAATCTTCATGTTGTATGCACACTCGGACTATTCTGTACACTTTTTTTCGTCCCTCTACAACCAATTGAAGCCACTAACTGAGATTCACACTCACATGCTTGCATTTGGATTCTTGCGTCCTATTTATTAGGTAATGTGAGTGTCCTTGCTTGCACTAAAGGACTTCCAACAGTTGTGGAACTAAAGAGACATTGACATTCTGCTGTTACACTTCCTGTTTTGCTTTCGTGGGTGGAATCATTTCTTTCAGCAGGATGAAATCACTGGGGCTGTTGAGGAACAATCACTGTTTTAATTGACGGTTTTTGTCAGATTGCAATTTCTACTCACTTTTGAGATCTGGTTCTAATTGATTTTTTGGTTGATACCTGACTGGACGATTGGGTTTTTTTTTCTTCTTGATTCTTACATATCAATCCTCCTTTTTGGAAGGCATTTGGTCTCAGAAAAGCTTAGTAGCCTGAGATGTGGGAAGCGTTCTACCACTTTCTCCTGGAGGTGCCATTTCGTTTACGTTGGTGTCTACCTCATAAATGCAGATAAAACTTGAACAGAATGCCTCAATTTCTAGAAAATCTTTGCTAGTCTTGACAAACAACCCTAATCCCTAATTTTGGACATTATTTATAAAAAATTTACGTAGAATGTCTAGTGAATTTGTTTCTATTGTGTAAAAATAACCTAATTCTCCGGTGAATTTTGCTCAATATGATTTTTTTTGTGGTGAAGTCATACCTAATGCTAAAAGATATCTAATTACTTACAGCGAAGTTGTACTTAATTCTAAAAGAATAATGACCTCGGAAGTTTTTGTGGGGAGGCTATTGATTTAAAAAAAGCTTAGTGGTTGAAGAAATGTTGGCTAGGTTCTGCTACTTTCTCCTCGAGGTACCATTTTGCTTGTCTTTGTGTTTTTCTCATTGATACAAGGAAAACTTCAAGAAAAATTCTTTTCACAGACTTGTGTAAATCCTAATTATGCATATATTTTTTTGTAAAATGTTTAACACATTTGTACCTATTGCTAAAAGATAATTTAATTCCGTGGCAAATTATACCCAATGCATTTAATTTAATTCCGTGGCAAATTATACCCAATGCATTTTTTTAAAGCAAAGCTTTATTTAACATTAAAAAACATTTAATTACTTTGGCAACGTTGTACATAGTTTCAATAAAATTAATGATTGGATTTTATTTTATTTTTATAATTCTTCAAAACAAATTAATTAGTTTTACGAGTAAATGTGCACATCATATAATTTGATCTAAAATTAATTGTCTCAATTAATTATTGTGTAACCCAAATTAATTACTATATGAATTGATAAAAGTTACATGTATACAATTTTCCTCAAAGTATGTAATAATTGTTTTAATTGGTGATGTTTACTGATTTATAATGATTTAGAGAGTTGCAATGTTTTCTTGTCAATTATTCCTCATTTGTTTTTTTTGAATTTGTTTTTGTATGTTTTAAAATTTGAGTTTAATACTAGGCAATTGATCATGGTTGATTAAATTGACATTTATTTTAGAAGTTTACGTTATTTTGTTGTATTCTCTGCCTATAGTTAATTTGTTTACGTTATCCATCATTGATCATGTGATGATCAAATGACATATGTCATTCATCTAAGTTTGGATTATTTTTTTAAATGTTTAATCTTCTGCTTTGCATGGCAAGTTTAGTGGACTAAGAGTTAAACCATTAATGCATTCTGGCTATACGATGTGCCTAAATAGTGCGGTAGATATTCTAAAAAATTAATGCATGCTTATATTAAGAAAGAAAGAAGTGCCACGTATAGGATGAGTTGAAAGCTCAAAAAATGTAATTAATTTAGTTTTTTTTCCAATTTTTCCCATTGCCAAATGCTTCCATATATACATTGTACAATATATTAACAAAATTGATTCATGCGGCCATCTTTTATTCAACAATTGATTTATACATATGGTGTGTTTAGTTTATGCTCATTGTTCTCTGCAATTGAACTCTTCAAGGTACAACACCTTACATATGTTAAATCACACTATCATCCATCTAACTCTGTGCTTCTATCAATAAGGGATTGGTACTTTTTACCAAGCAAGCAAAATTCTTTCAATTTAGATTATTATTTTTTCATTCATTTGAATTCAATAATCAAGATTTTTGGTAGTTTTGTAGAAGCAACAATGCAATCCAAGTTAAAATTCCTCATCCTTGTAGTGGTTTAGGGAAGGGTAGGGGCAATAGTAGTGGTAGTGGTAGTGGTATTAGAACATAATCCACCTCCCGAATTTGACATCCATTTCATTTTTGTAGGTGTAAAAGATACTTATGGGTCTACTCATGAATATTATGATATAGGTGTAAAAAATAATTACAGGTTTACTTAGGTGTATTATGATATAGGTGTAAGAAATATTATGGATTTACCCATAAATATTATGATACACATGTCCTTCACCTCCAAAAATTCATTATTGGTGAGCTTAGAGCCGCTACTTTTTAGAAGGCACAAAACAAAAGAATTTATTTTGGTGCGGGTAAGGTATGGAAGCTCGGGTTGGGCGAAGTGATGGTAAATGAAGTTTTCCTTTGCCTTTAACTCATCAAGTTGTGCGCCCTTAAATATAGCCCAACAACTTGAGTCATTGTTAAGCACCACAATATTAAGAAGGAAACTGTGCTATTTATTATAGAGAAACAAATTACCAACATATTGGGGATTTCAAAGGATTCCATAAGAACCACTTGAATAGGCCCAAAGAATATTTCCAGGGACTTTGTAGCAGCAAGTGATTCTTCAAAGTCCTAGTTTTTAAGTCAAACCATAAGAGACGCCAATATACCCAAAGGGCATCCTCGTTATTTGATAGTATTTAATAAATGGACTCAAGGTATGATATGTATGTATCATTTCTTCTAGGATAAATTAGTGATGCACAAGTGGATGACTTTGTATTAAAAATGGTATATTGAATCTGCGATACCATTCCTATGGTTCATAAACACCCTCTATATATGGACTAATTTCGTTAGTGCGCTTGATTATTTCTTTGATTAGCTTAATAATGTATGGGGAATAATAAGCAAGTACTACTATCATATAGTGCGTTATGAAATAAATAGTAGATGTATCCATATAAGATAGGATTTTAGGAAAAGTTTTATTGATTTTTAAATTTTGAATACTTTGAAATTAGAAAGTAGAATTTAGGAAAATAACAAATCAGGGAATTCGAGGTCACCTTAGGGTTTTGAGACCAAGGGTTAGATTCATCGAATGTTTAACCCTAAATTTTTAGATATGTAGATATAGGTTAAAAAAATAGAATTAGTTTTAACACAAGGGTGATAAACTATAGTAGGCTAATTAATTAGAAAACTTAGATTATTAACATTATGAATTTATACAATTGAGATTACTAAAAATAATAAAGTACAATTATTGAAAGATATTGCAATAAATAGGAAATAATAATACTTAGCTAGTTTAATATGTGTAGACATATGGACTAAAAACAAGTGTAAAATATATAAGATCAATGATTTAGATCAGTTCTCAGATTTAATAAATTGTACTTTTGTAGTTGCGAACACTACCATTGAATCTGGGCACTATCGTCGATGTTATTGTTCGACTGTGATGCATGGGTCTAATACATAATAATCACTGTATTTGGATGCGATCAACTTTGTCGTTATGGGTTTTTTGTCGCCTTTTTGTTGGTATATTCAGATTTGGGATACAAGGTGTCGCTATTTTCTGATTGATCAAACCCTATCTCTTTACCCTTCACCTTTGGAATGAATTTTTAGAAAAACAGGTTAGTGGGATCCTGGTGTCCAGTTGTCTCAAAGACCTCTCTGTTAATAGATGTTGCTTACATGCCAATACTCTAAGGAGGGCCTTCGACTTATGTAGTTCTCTCATTTGTGTGTAAAAATGTGTGCACAAGAGTGAAATATACTATGTGAAAATATATGCAATAATTTAGCTTGTAATTTGACAAATATCGCTTATGGACTACTCTTTAAATGCTTCAGACCTATAATATGACTACTCGTATGCTTGATATGAAAATATGGATGAATATGGTAAGAGTATAATGCTTGTGCAGTTGATTGATTTAGATTTTGTAGGTGCTTGCTTGGTATTTTATAGATGAATAATGAGAAGGCCAACTTATATTTATACCACACATTTTGAAAATATCTTACGATAAGGTTCAATAAGACAATTAGACTGACCCATGGGTTTTGATCATTTTTGTAATTTAGATGACTTTTTGCTACTGGACACTAGACAAGGATTTGGGCACGACCATCGACAATAGTCTCTTTGTAGTCGGTAGTGTCCAGAGGCTAGAAAATAGGGACAAATTTGAAACTAACAATGGATGATGTTTATCAGGGTTTAATATTTTTTGTGCAGTATAGGGGACCTTGGTCAGTATAATGATATGGATCAGACTAAAGATAAGTATTTAAGCACAATGAAATGGTGAATGCGAGTCTTTTGATAGCAAGGAGATCTAGAACTAAAGTGTAGAGCCCTGATTGATATTTATCAAATATACAAAAATGAGATGCTATAAATATTCATTTTTTTAATCTACAATCGTGCTCAATAACATAGGAGACATGAAATGATAACACTCAAATGTATGACTCCTATACTATTGAGATTTATATGATTGTAGATACTAAAACTAAATATTTATGGCATCTCAATCTTGTACATTTGATAAATATCAAATAGGTTCTACCTTTTAGTTCTAGACCTCCCTGTTGTCGAAAGACTTATATTCATTGTCTCACTATGCCTAAATACTTATCTCTTAGTCTGATCCATATCATTCTGATAACCCAAGTCTTTTGTACTGTCTAATTTTTTAAAAATTTGATAAACATCCGTCAGTTTCATTTTCACATCCAAATTTTGTTTTTAACCCTCTAGACATTGTTGGATTTATCCAATACTTCTCAACAAGATCGAATGCACACACGAAAGCTATGGAGTAGGTGAGAGAGATTACCCTAAAGCAAAGAACATAAAATGATATTTCTCATTAATTCTAAATGATCAATACAAAGAGAGAGGTACATATATAGGCAAGAGAGAGAGATAAAACCCCACATTCCAGTGAATGTGGGACTAATCTTTCGAAATGACCCAAATGATCTCTAAGACCATAAACAAGCATAATGAATCATGTAGACAAAATCCATATAATAAAAGTCTACACCAACACCACCTTTAAGTGTATTTTAGGTGGGTTAGAAAATTGGGTCCCAGGAACAAGCCCTGATGAGGTACCCAAATACATAGCTATATCCTAGTATCCTAAAAAAATATGAAGGATGTGTGCCTCTACAAAGAAGAGAGGAAAGGTAAGTGCAAAATGTCGTATGACAAATGTTGTAGTAGATCCCTCTACAACAAATGATGTCTCTTCTTTTTGGAAGAAAGAAACCTTGAGTTGTTAAATTGCTGAATTCCCACTCAAGTGAAATGCGTGTAGGAATGAAGATGTAAATATCTAGAAAATGCTCAAATGTTTATCAAAGTTTGATGAAGTATCAAAAGACTAACAATAAAAGATGACAAAGAAGAAGCATACAATAAAGGGGAGATAACAACTAGAGAAGAAGATAGACATGGAACATTCATTGAAAGAGTGTCCATGGGAAGAGGAGAGCAAGGCTGAACAATTGTCAAAAATGAAGACTGGTTTATAAATGAAGCACTCAGATTTGCAAGATAAATGTTCACAAAAAAATATGAGTCATCAATACTCTCAGTGTATATACTCTTATTGGAATCAATAAAGTGCTTTGAAATACAAGTCTGTGAAGGCTCTAGAAGAGCAACAATTTGCACAACGGATGTAAAATCTGTAATGAGACAACTAAGATCTAGCATAATCTCACCCTGTAGTGGAGGCTCAACAGAGGGAAGAGTGATGTCCACCATGGATATATCATCACAAAAAATAGAAGCATGAGAGAGAGAGTACAATAGTCTCATGAGAGAATAAGAAGCAGAGGAGGTGTGACATAAATATCAACATGATCACTGAAAATACTTTGTAGTATGCTCCAAATAGTGCAGGGACACTATATATTCCACATGGCAATGAAGATACATGGAAACATGTAGTAACAAAGTGGTAAAAACCTTGTCACAAGTATTAGCCCACTTATCCAATCGAACACGATCAGTGGGTGTAGGAATCTCTCCATACATAAATAAAATATGATTCTTGTGTGTAAGTGTTCTATGTAAGCACACCACAAAACATAATTGTACTTCCCAAGAAGGACCACGGATGTAGACTCAACCCTTTGAAGTCTCTCAAATGGGGTCGACATGATCGAGAGAAGACACTAAGGAAGTGCACAACTACATGATACAAACTGTAATGAAACCCTAAAGCACGCTCATGAATGAGACATCAGACACAACTGAGAATGCTTCCAAGTGAGCAATCAATGCTGAAGTGAGATAATGCATGCTCAAAAATAAGGATGTTAGACACTGTGCACCAAATTTCAAGCTCAAGCAAATATTATCAAATATAGCAATATAAACCTAAAACTTGATAGCACCAATAGGAATGAATAGAGGAGATAAATCATATCAAATAAAACATGCTTACCATTCTTTTTACCTTCTCATGCCTCCATTCTAGGACTTGCACTTAGACTCAGATTGACACTATGATGCTTGATTAGAGATTTGATAATGGATGCTTGGTTGAGGATTTATTTTGGCATGGATTCTCCACAAGCTTTCTAGATTGAGTTTGACATGGTTTGATATGAGCTTCTTTGATAGATTGCTTAGTTAGCTAAATGGACATGGAGACTTTATGCATTTTCTAGTTAGCCTTCCATGGAGGAGTGTTGGTTATATAGAGGAAGGGAGGGAAGATCTATGGATGAGATTCAAACTTAGAGGGAGAAGATCCATGGTTTTAGATTATCCAAGGAATATTAAATTGCTTGGAAACCTCTAGACTTAGAGGTTTCCAGAGAGGAGGGATAGGTTAGAGAGAGTTCTAGATTTATAGAGTTCTAAAACTCTCTTTAGGAATTAATGATGATTAAATGAAGGTTAGATAGGGATTAGAGAAGGATTAGGTGACTAGGGATGTAGAAATGGCTAGGGTAGCTAGGGTGGTAGGTGAATAAATATGAATTTTAAATTGGCAAGTTGGTTTAGGGGGTAGGTTAGTAGGTAATATGATCTATTAGAGGTTGTAACGAGGGGATTAATTGATTTTAAGATAGGGTAAAGGTATGTGGCATATAAGAATGGAATGGGGATTGTTGAGCTATTAGTTATTTTGGATAGGGAGTATAGAAATTATGCCAAATTAGAAGAAATTAGTACAATTAGCAAGGTGAGCACATTTTAGTGCATACATTTTGCTTCTCTTTGAAAGGGTATTGCGAGTGGAGCGAAGTGGAAGAAGTAATGATCTTTCAAAAAAAAAATCGTGTCGTGGATGAATGTTAATAGATGATGATAGGGGATATGATGCCCTCTTGAGGGGACATGTGGGGAAGAATGACCCGGATGGCCACTCGAAAGAAGAAATGATGGGTGGGATGAGATGGATAGATGAGGGGATGGGATGTCAGATGTGTGATAGAAGATGAAGAAGATGAGTGATTTGACTCGAGCAATGAGCTACAAATTGATAATGATGCCCCTGACAAGGACACATGCACATGGAATAGAGATGATGGGTGTCATGGTTGTAGACACATCCCAAAGGAGAATCGACCGTAATAGGATGATGATAGGATTAAAGGGCCGCAAGCTTTAGACGTATCCCAAACAAGGACATATGCAAGGGAGAGCTATAGGCTAGGATAAGATGATGATTTGATAAAAATTGATGATGGGTGTAGCTCCAAGTTGTAGTTGATTGATATGATGAAGAGGATAAGAGAGAATAAATGATGTGATCAAGCCATCACAAATGTCATAAGGCTCATCATAGTCTAAGTAATCCAAAAATATGGCAGTTGGCAGTATGCCCCATGATATAAACATGACCAAGAGGGCATCGTACCAAAGTGCATGGGCAAATAGTGAACTCTGGATCCTCGAGGGCACTTTTGGTGTCCTCATAGCATCTTCGTTCATTGCCCAGTAGACAAAAAGAGACGACAAATAACAAACAAGATATATACATGATAGTCAAACAAGACAAACAAGTAACACACAAATATCTATATGCAGTGTCACAATGTCTTGTCTAAGGATGGGGATGAGTGATAGGTTGGACTAGGATGATTATGATGTGATGATAGACTTAGGATAGACTTGGATTTGAAATCAAATTGAAAAGTGGCTCAAAAAGGTGATTTAGAAAAGTGATGACCAAGGATTACCAACAGATAAGGCCCTTCAAGGATCCAATCTAGCAAGGAGATTAAGAAATGATGGGATCATATACCTCTCATGCTAGTAAAAGTGATTTGATGGGTGCTAGACAGGAAGAGGCAATGATAGGATAGTGATGCAATCAAGTACCTTTAATACTAGTAAAAAGTGATGTGATGGGTGCTACGTATGAAAAGGCATTGATAGGTAAGTGCTGGGTGCCAGATTAAAGTCTTTGACAAGACGATGTATGTTGATAAGACCTGGACAATAGGATGAGATGGAAGATATGAAGGGATGGGTAACCACTCCGATTTGATTTCAAGATGAAATGTGGTATCCAAAGATGGGACAATAGGACACAGATGTAGATGGATGTGACTAAGGGATTAGGCATAAGACAAGACATAATGCGATGTTTTGGCTTTTTCAAATTTTATGATTTTTAAGGTTTTTGACATATTTCACTTTTTAGGGATTTTTAGGATATGTATATACACTGCACAAATGGGGTTACTAGCAAAGGGAATATCAAGCCTAGCAACCAAGCGAAGGATGGAGGGATGATGGATGGGATGAGAAAGGATGATGATGATGGGGACCAAGGATGAATGGACTATAGATAGCCAATGACCACATCATGAAGGAACCAGATGGTTATTTACCTGAGTGTCCATTGGAGGATATGCCAAGATGGTTCGAGGATATTTCATAAGACACCTTCCACTTCCTTACGAAGGTCAAGATAGGAAGGAAGAGGAGATAGGATGCATGATATGATGGTGGATGATGGATAAAGGGATATTGGATCAATGGATAAGATGATGGGTGATATATACAAGGTGGATGAGGGATGTGACAAGTGGGATGGATGGATGAGGATATGAAATGGATGGTTTTTCCCCTAAGTGTTGAGGAACAATGCGGACAATAGATTATTTTACCATGATGTTGAAAATCGATTTTCATCATGGTACTTGTCCAAGGCGCCATAAGACTAGTTTTCACCATTGGACAAATGATTTTTTTTTAAAACTTTTATGGGCATCTCGATTTATTGGTGATGGGCGAGATGCATGATGCTAATGCTAGATGGAGATGTTAGCCAACACCTATTTTGGAGAAATGTGATGCTAGGACCATGTGATGGTGATCTCTATTGACTCTTGATTTAACATCCTCCAAACATTTTAACCAGGTGTTTTCGTGACCCCTAAGAGGGACAATGCTGCTTAGGGATGTGAGATATGATATGGATGGGGGTATGCCATGAATGCGATGATGGGATATAGGATAAGAAGGAAGAATATGATTGAGATGAAGAATGGAGAGGGGGTTTGGCAGTCACATACAAAGTTAGATATGGTGGAGGGGATTGTTTAGATTGGTACCAGGAGACTATGGGATCCAAGACCTTTTGATTTGTCGATTCTTTGATCCAAACATTAAGAGGATGGTTGACCATATGATTTTTGACTTTATTACCCCTTGGTGTCAGTTTTTGGGCTTCACCAGAGGAGATTGATTTTTGACTTGATATATAATGATTATTTTGAATTTGATGAACCCCTAGTCCCTGATATTGGGCTTCACTAAGGGAAGACATTATTTGATTAGGCTGATGATTTGACTTTGCTTGACTTTGGCTTATGGGATCAAAGATAATTTGATGATGATTTATGATTTTTGGAATATGGTCTTAAACCTTGGTATTTGTGGCACGTGATATTAAATGCAGAGGGGAATCTAATGATGCATGTTCCTGTTCATCCCTTGGATTAAGGGGATAATGGGCAACATAGTACCCATAAATATCACTTGGAGCCTTGGCCTCAACATTGGAGAAAGTGTCCTCAATTATATCAAAAGGATCATTAAGACACATATCCAAGGTAGGATTAGATCCACTCTGAAAATCTTTGAACAAATAAAGCATTCAAGAATTTAGTTATGACTCCATCATCCTGATTGGGATCTTCAAAAGAGCAAGAATTATCATCATTTGCTGTAATATCGATAAGGGATGATGATTCTGATGAGGAAATCTGATTTGGATGTTGGTGTAGAACATTATCTAGATGCAGATAAAACTTGTTCTGGCTCCAATGCTAACTTTGATGTACATGACATAATGCTGCGAGTAAAGGAGTGATTGTCCGCGATTGTCTTCTCAACGTGGGATTTTTGGTATGATGGGTGAGAGGAAGATGATGGAAGGACAATGGATTGAGAAACGATAGGTCCATGTAAGGAATTATGGGATATAGAAGGACTAGGTTTATGGGGAGTAGACTTGTTTTGAATGGATGGGTGGTTAGAGATGGGAGGATCATGGAGGATGGATAGGATGTCTTAACCTAGGCTAGGAAGGGAAAGGGATTGATCGTGGATGAGAATGGAATCTTGGCATTCCTCTTCTTGTTCACCTAGGGATTTAAATTCATTTGATTCATCCTCGATTACTATGTCACCATGATCGATGAGGTCTTAGACATAATCTCATAAGTTTTGACATTGTTTAATGGAATGCCCCCAAGTTTGATGATATAGACAATATCAATTTGATTTATAACAAGAGGGCTTAGGCTTAGTGGGATCGAGATGTGGTATGGGTGGATAAACCATCATGTTAGCAGTGACAAGTTGTTGGAAAAGGGCTTCCAAGCATATAGGAAGGGAAGTATAAGGACCCACTTTGCTTTGTGACTTTGATGTGGAAGCATTGGACTTTAGATCAGATGGTGTTTGATATGGTTGGGTGGATGGATGGGTGGCCAATATTGGATTCCCTTTGTTATTAGGGGAAGGGGTAGATGATTGACTATGATGAGCGGATGGGGGATTTGAAGGAGACTTACACAAAGGGGTTTGTGCTAGAGGTGTAATAAGTGAGAGGGGATCAATGCCTTCAGGAAGTGGGACACTCATCGTAATGAAATTCAAGAGGATCTCATCCTTGTTGGTAGCTATGTATTGGTCTATGAAAGTGGGGTTGAGGTTCATGGTAGTGGGCGATAAAGGATGGGGGACTTGTTGGGCTAAAGTGTTGGATTTGGAAAGAAATGATAGGGGTGTCATGTAATTGGGGGATGATGATGGCCTATGATTGGTAGATGGAGGAGTTGACTGTGGACAAGTACAAATTGGAATTAAGGGGTTTTTAGCATGTCATGGAATGGAGTGGGATGAGGATAAGGGTTGATGGTGGACCTATTTGGGAGGTGATTTTGGGCTTGTGAGGTCAAAATCATCAGGAAAATGGGCACCCATTTCCATAACCATAAGAGGAATTCATCTTTATTCTCTCTAATGTGTTGATTGAGTAGGGTGACCGCATCAAGGAATGTTGATACTGATTTTGATGAGCAAGGGGATTGTGGATGGGATGTTGGTTTGGGATGAATGGGATCAAGGCTGGAAGGTAGGTGGGCACCCATCTCTAGTGCTTTCAAAAGGACTTCATCCTTATGGGCCAAGATGTATCAGTCCACGAGAATTAGGTCCAAATCTATGGGGATGGGTGATGAACAATGGAGGATGGAGGAGGTAGACTAAGGATTGGATATGGCTTCTTAGACAAAATAGAATAAGGGACCAAGCTAGTATGATGATGGGTGATGACGTGGATGAGATAAATTAATGGATTAAAGATTATGATCAAATTTTAGATTGATAGTGCAATAAGTGTGAACAACATATCAACAATGTCTAGGTGTCAATATAGTAAAAATATTGGGGATGCGATGGGTGCCTAAATTCAAAACTAGCAAGAGGATGACATGATGGTTGCTAGTAATGAATAAGGCAAGATGATTGGATTAGATGGATGGGTTTGTTAGATTGAGACTGACAAAGTGACAAGATGCTAACAAGATATTGACTAGGTACGAGATTGGATCGAGTGATGAGTGATGGTGGGTTATGATGATAGGATGATGTGGATAAGAAGAATAATTCATAACTTAAACCAATTTTTCTCAAGATAGGATGGGATATGATTTATGTGATGAAAGTGATTAGGATAAAGGACAATAGGTATAATGATAGGTGATGATAAAGTGATGAAGGGGTAAATGATGGGATGGGGGTGAGGATGATAAAGAACAATGATATGAGGATAGTTTAGACCCTAAAGAGCCAACTAGGATAAAAAATGAGGGTGAAATTAGGCTATATGGGTGATGAGGACAAGGTCAAGACAATTGATTGATATTGAACTTAGGAAAAGATACAGATGACAGAATATGATGAGATTGTGATATGATGTGAATGATGAGGTATGATTAGGATGTGATTAGGGGATGACTAATGATGTATGGGTCTAGTGATAAGATGTGATTAAAGGATGTAAAAAAGAGAAAATTATTTACACAAGGATATACAAAGTGATGGGATAATGAGACAAGATGGTATGGGGATGATTAGGACTATGGATGAGGTGGACTTAGGATAAAATGTGGATGGTGAGACAAGATAGGATTAAGATAAGTGATGGGTTATGATCAAATATGTAAGGGGGTGATGTCAATAAAATGATATGGGAATGATTAAGATTATGGTGTGATTGATGGATAATGCAAGGGCCAAAGTGAGGTGTGAGTGATTATGGATGAGGTGGTATTATGACAAGGTGTGACTAATCTAAGATAGGAGATGAGATAATGAAAAGGATATACAAGAAAAGGATGATAAAGATATACAAGATGATGATTAGGAAAGGATGTATAAGATGAAAGGAGACCCTAGATGAACAAAGTATGTACAAGATGGGGTGGATAAAATAAGTATGTACAAGACTAGATGATTAGGATATGCAGGTGATGAAGTATGACTGATGATAAGTGGGGATCACTAGGATGGGATGAGTTCAAGATGGGAGATAATAAAAGACAATGTGGGCAAAGTGATGACAAGATGATGGTATAATAAAATGAGTGGGTATGATCAAATAAGATGGGATATGGATAAGACCAAGACAAGGTTATACAAAGACTATATACACAAGAGGATGGTGACAAGGATTTTTAATGGATGATGACAAGACAAAACGTATAATGGGATGATGCCTAGGATGGACAAGATGGAGACAAGATACTATAGGGATGATGGTGAAACAAAAGGTGGATAAGATAAGGTTAAGTTTGGACAAATCAAGGTGAGATTGTCTTAGGACAAGGTGTGACTAGTCTAAGATAGGAGATGGGATAATGAAAAGGATATACAAGAAAAGGGTGACAAAGATATATAAGATGATGATTAGGAAATGATGTACAAGATGATGGGGTATGAACAAGAGGGTAAGAAAAGCATACACATGATAATGCCTAGGTTCTAGGAATGATGGAGTGATGGTGAGTGGATCTGATTAGACCAAAATGGGATGAAGACAAAGTGAAAAGAGGTAATGTTAAGGATGTGCAAAATATGTGATGGGGGTCTGGAAAATAATAAGTGGACTATACAAGGATAAAGATGATATATACAATGATAGGATGGTAAGGATAATGACGAGGGTATATACAAAAGATGATAGGATAGAATGATGTGTCAATGATATACAAGATTGTATGTGCAAAGGACCTAGATAGGTATGGATAGGTGAAGACTGACTCAGGTCATAAAAAATATGGGTTTAGCATAACACACCCAAAAAAGCAAGCCATAACCTATTATTAATAAACTGATGGGTGTGTAACCCGATGTTCGTACCATCCAATGGCTTCATAAATGAGGCTATAGGCCGGTGACCCATTACAAAATCGATTGAACCCTCTCAACCCTACTTGCACTTGATGGCTACTTCAGCGCTGATGGTGATTCCTATAGTGGTACACTTGTTACAATTGGAAGGTCCTATACTAGGATGAATGGGCTTTTTAGGGGCGTCTATGATATACACAAAGGTATGTTGGGGCCCAAGTCTTTATAGGGTGTTGTTTAATGTTTGGTTTAGAGAGTTAACTCTTCCCCTACATGGATGAACTGTATGGGGTCAACCACTTAGCCTAATGAAAATTGTCTTTTATTGTTATACTCCACAAAACACAGAGTTTGGTCAGTACGCGATGATGAAATCCATGACACTAACCCCTATAAATTAATCCTATGCATGGGGATCAATTCCATGTCACATGCTATTCTAGAGGGGGGACTTGACAAATAAGCAAACACACGATACTATTAATTAACCATTATAATTACCTATGTGTGTTTGACATGATACAATAAATTATTTACAAAAATACACACACACACACAAACAAACAAGTATTTACAAGAAACTAGCAAAAGACAATAATATACTTAAATCAAAAGATTTTTTAATAATACAATTATATTTAAGACACAAATTCAAAATGACACCCCTCCCTGAAATCATAAAGGTTAAATAAATGATTGAGGTGCCTAAATCTCCAAGGAACCTATAAGAAAAATGTTAGCAACTTAAATTTTAATAATCCCACAAGTCCCTGCAATACCGTGAATACATAGGGCAATCTCATGACTAGAATGCACAATCTCGCAACTTGACTGTCAATCTTGCGAGTTACGATTCACGAATTTGAAAAAGTTATCTAACTGTTACAGTTAACTACAAAAACATGACTGCCAAACAATCTTGCTACTCTAATCAACAAATCCATAACTAGAATAAAAATGCAAGTAGTGATATTGTAGTCTTTAAGAAAAATAGTATATAACTGTCTTAAGTAAAGAAAATATCAAATTAAAATATGAATTACAGGGCCTTGGTATTAAATACAATTATTTATGATAAAAATGCTATCAAGATATAATACTAATCTTAACTACAAAGTTGTTATTGAGATGTCAAAGCTACTATTCGCAGGGCAAACCCATGACTAAGTAGGTCACGGTATTGTAGAATGAGGTTGAATCACCTTGTAGGATGGGTTTTCAGATAATCTGCCTACTCCTGTGCTTTATATGAATCCTGCAAGACAAAGATTACCCCTTGTCAGTATCTATTTTCATATAAAAAAAGTGGTTAAATGCTTGTATAAAGGAATGCTTAAATATATATTTAACAAAAGGGAAAATTTCTTCAGTCTTACAACTTACAAACCTTGATCACCTTCTTGATAGATCCTAAAAACACTATGAATGACAATACAAAGGTGATAGGGGTATTGTTTTAGTATTTTGAGATGAAAGGACAATACCGCAACTGAGAATGGCAAAATTGTAATTACCAAGACAATCCTGCTATTGGTAGACTCATGGGTTTATCAAAAGGATGCAAAAATATTTATTTTCTGCAACCACCAATTCCAGACAAAACAAAACAAATGATAAAGAATATATCTACCTCTTATCCAATGATATTTAAGATAACCACCCCTAAACACTGTGTTTAGTAATATCACTATTAGAAATAATAAGGCTACGATTACCAAGACAATGTCGCTACTGAATGAGTCATGCTTTTGTCTAAGATGTGTGATTAGTTGATCTCTAGGGAAGTTTATTCTTGTTTTGCATACAAAGACAACAACAAAAAACAAAAAAACCTGTAAAAATAGAGAATCAACAGAAACCAACTATAGTCTAAGCCCAACTATTACTTTCGATAATATTGCTATTGGGAATGATAATACTGCTATCGATAGAGAAATATCAAAATTGAAAGACTCACGAGTTTATCAAAAATGTCTAATCAGCTTGGCTTATGAGGGTTTTCTTCTTATATTGCACACAAAATCAATAACAAGAGACAACACACCTAAAGAAGCAAATGATTAGCAAAGACATGTCTAGAATCCAAGCCCTACTATATAACCGATAATATCGTTACTATCGATGATGATATCTATATTATCAAGGCAATCTCGTGACTTTCATAGTCATAATATTGTCAAAAATCAAAACCCCACTTAAACCCGTAACCACTAGATGCTTAACCGACAATAAGGCTACTAACATTAACGAGACCATGACTGTAATACCATGACTCCCCTAAAACGTGTCAAAAATTAAAAATTTGGTCTTGAATCCATGTATAATTGGTCCTGCAATCACTTAAAACACTTTCAATAATTGTATTAGACTAAATAAGAGAGGTTACTCCCATCATGGTCATCAAAATGTGCACCAAATTTTAAGCTCTAGTAAATATTACTAAATATAACCACCAATTCTAGACAAAACAAAATAAATGATAAAGAATATATCTACCTCTTATCCAATGATATTTAAGATAACCACCCCTAAACACTATGTTTAGTAATATCGCTATTAGAAATAATAAGGCCACGATTACCAAGACAATGTCGCTACTGAATGAGTCATGGCTTTGTCTAAGATGTGTGATTAGTTGATCTCTAGGGAATTTTATTCTTGTTTTGCATACAAAGACAACAACAAAAAACAAAAAAACCTATAAAAATAGAGAATCAACAGAAACCAACTATAGTCTAAGCCCAACTATTACTTTCGATAATATTGCTATTGGGAATGATAATACCGCTATCGATAGAGAAATATCAAAATTTAAAGACTCACGAGTTTATCAAAAATGTCTAATCAGTTTGGCTTATGAGGGTTTTCTTCTTATATTGCACACAAAATCAATAACAAGAGACAACACACCTAAAGAAGCAAATGATTAGCAAAGATATGTCTAGAATCCAAGCCCTACTATATAACCGATAATATCGTTACTATCGATGATGATATCTCTATTATCAAGGAAATCTCGTGACTTTCATAGTCATAATATTGTCAAAAATCAAAACCCCACTTAAACATGTAACCACTAGATGCTTAACCGACAATAAGGCTACTAACGTTAACGAGACCATGACTGTAATACCATGACTCCCCTAAAACGTGTCAAAAATTAAAAATTTGGTCTTGAATCCATGTATAATTGGTCCTAAAATCACTTAAAACACTTTCAGTAATTGTATTAGACTAAATAAGAGAGGTTACTCCCATCATGGTCATCAAAATGTGCACCAAATTTTAAGTTCTAGCAAATATTACTAAATATAACAATATAAACCTAAAACTTGATAGCACCAATAGGAATGGATAGAGGAGATAAATCATAACAAATAAAATATGCTTACCATTCTTTTTACCTTCTCATGCCTCCATTCCAAGACTTGCACTTAGACTCAGATTGACACTATGATTCTTCATTAGAGATGTTTATAATGGATGCTTGGTTGAGGATTGATTTTGGCATGGATTCTCCACAAGCTTTCTAGATTGATTTTGACATGGCTTTGATATGAGCTTCTTTGATAGATTGCTCAGTTAGCTAAATGGACATGGAGACTTTATGCATTTGCTAGTTAGCCTTCCATGGAGGAGGAGTGTTTATTATATATAGAAAGGGAGGGAAGATCTGTGGATGAGATTCAAACCTAGAGGGAGAATATCCATGGTTTTAGATTATCCAAGGAATATTAAATTCTTTGGAAACCTCTAGAGAGGAGGGCTAGGTTGGAGAGACTTCTAGACCTCTCTTTAGGAATTAATGATGATTAGAGGAAGGTTAGATAGGGATTAGAGAAGGATAAGGTGACTAGGGATGTAGGAATGACTAGGGTGGTAGGGTAGCTAAAGTGGTAGGTGAATAAATATGAATTTTAAATTGGCAAGTTGGTTTAGGGGGTAGGTTAGTAGGCAATAGGATCTATTATAGGTTTTAATGAGGGGATTAATTGATTTTAAGATAGGCTAAAGGTATGTGGGATATAAGAATGGAATGAGGATTATTGTGCTATTAGTTATTTTGGTTATGGAGTACAGAAATTAGGTTAAATTAGTACAATTAGTGAGGTGAGCATATTTTAGTGCATAAAAACACAATAAAAAATGAATCCACATATGACAAATTGGTGCACGAATTATAATGCAAAAATTAATAGGGCCCAAAGCGTAGGTAACCCCCCTAAATATGAAACTTGAAACTTTAGTGCTTTTTAAAATGAAAATATGACCAATGTGTGAGACATTAAAAAACATGAATTTTTGCAAAAAAATGATGCTCAGTTTTGAGCTATCGATCAAAAGTTATGACACAATCAATTTCTCATAGATGAGGCCTATTTAATAAAATTTGCTCAAAAAATTTAAAAAACTTGACCAAATTTAGGCAAAGGTAGCCTTCTAAATATTTATTGGAAACAACATAGAGTGTAAAATGCAATGGTTTAGATTATGAGGAGTAATTGGCCTCCTACCAATTTGAGCCTCACCCTTCATCTTCGATAGACGAAAATACAAGGTAAATTACCAATGCAATAACATAAACTCTTTAACAATATATTATTTTTAAATAAAAATAAAAAAAATTATGTTTCTCACCCCCATAATACTCACCTCATATGATACTTTTCCCCACATGCATAAAGCATTCACCCTACTCATGCTTACCAATTTTTCATTATGCCCCCCACTCATAATTATGTTTTCCACTAGTTATGGTTCTACCATGTGCTTTACAATTTTATAATAATATCAATGATATTAAAAAAAAGTAAAGTAAGCCCCCCTTTTTTTGCCAAAAAAATGTTTTTGCACGCCATGGGATGTTATGGGACCACAGTGGCAGTTTTGGATTGCGTACAGGTTAGATAAATGGCTTGAGGATTAGGAGGACATTGTTGGGATCCTTTGCAATAAGGAGGATGACAAGTTATAGGTCGTTTGAGCAAAGAACCTTTGGCTTGCTTTTCCACTTGGAGAATTCTCAGGTCTTAGCATCATTGAAGGAGAGTGCCCTGAGCAGGTCAAGTTGCCATAATAAATAAACTCCAACATGCAACAAGGTATATTATGCCACCAACTTCAGAGCTGGTCTACAAAAGAGGGACACCAAACAACTAGAAGAAAAAAATAATGTAAAAAGCAAGTATGGATGCCATTTTCCAAACTAAAGGAAATCAGATCTAAATCCTCCTAGCTTTAGATCAAGCACAGTAGAGCTTAGTGTAGTAATTGGAATGAACATAAGACCTAAGTGTACTGTAGGAGCTGGAACCTAAGGGGCCACCAAGGGAAGGCGTCAACTTTGAGAGTGTAAAAAAAACACAATCATCTAGCTCTTTCCAGTCAAATAGACATGCACCTAGCTTGCCTAATCTGTTTGAGGGAAATTAAAGCATGTGGTTATCTTGATGTCGTGGCCTTCAATGGAAAAAGGAGCCAAAGCAGGAAAGAAGAAGAATCAAATGATGGGCAATCTTATCAACAAAAGTTTTACTACTATCTATGGCCGATTCTCCCAATGTTCATCTCCTTTAATTTTGTCAAACCCTCAAAAATAATGGAGAGAATAAGATGAATGAAAATTTAGTGACCACAATTGATCTACAGTGACATTGATGGTCGTGAGGACGATCTTATAGTTTTGCATGAATTTTTTTATACCACCAATATAAAAGCTTGTAAAATTCCACTCAGATCTAAAAAAAAAAAAAGAATCTCACCAAGAATCTGAGAAAAGGCAAATGACCATTGAGTGAGGCTCTGATACCATGTCAGATTTCTCCAAGATCTCTCATCAAGATTAAATGCACACATAAAAACTATGGATTAGGTGAGAGAGATTACCAAAAAACAAAGAGCATAAAATGATATTTCTCATTAACTCTAGATGATCAATACAAAGGAAGATAGGTACATATATAGGTGGGAGAGAGGGTAAAACCCCACATTCTAGTGAATGTGGGACTAATCTTCCCAAATGATCCAAATGTATTCTAAGACCCTGAGCAAGCATAATGAACCGTGTAGACAAAACCCATAGGACAAAAGTCTACACCACCAGACACTAACAACCACAAAGAGACAGTACCTCCGACGACAGTGTCCAAATCTTTATCTAGTGTTTAGTAGCCAAAAGTTATCTAAATTACTAAATGATCAAAACCTATGGGTCGGCCTAATTGTCTTATTTAACCTTATCGTGAGATATTTTAAAAAGGTGTGGTATAAATACAAGTCTAAACCGTTTCATTCGCCATTTAATAAATACTAAAAAAACACATACAAAAACTAAATTAATCAACTGCACAATCATTCTATTCTTTCCTAGTCATTCTTATTTCATATCAAGCATATGAACAATCATATTATAGTTCTAAAGTACTCAAAGAACAATCCATGAATGATATTTGTCAAAATACAAGCTAGATCACTTCATACGTATTTATATAGAATATTGCACCCTTGTGCACACACATTCCCACACATATGGGATAATTACATAAGTTTGAGGCCCTACTTGGAGTATTGTCTATGTAGGGAGTGCTTATTGACAAAGGGGTTTTTAGGACAACTCGACTCTGTGAGCCCATTAACCCATTTTTTAGCAAACTCATTTAAGGGTGAAGAAGGGTGAGGAGATAGGATTTGATCAACTAATGACGAGCAACAACTTGTATCCCAGATTTGAATACATCAGTAAAAACAATGAAGTTGGTCGCATCTTTATCAAGTCATTATTCTGTACTAAACACCTATATCATACTCAGACACTAACGTCGATGTAGTGTCCATATCTGACAGTAGTGTACTAGGCCTCAGAAGTATAATTTTTAGAATTTGATGACTGATCTAAAATACTAATCTTGTATATTTTACACTTATTTCTAGTAAAGATCCACTTGTGCACAATAAACCAAGTACTATTATTTATCATTTATTGAAATATATTTTAATAACTGTACTTTACTATTTTTATCAATCTCAATTGTATAAATTCATACTATTATTTATTTGAGTTTTATATTAATTGGCCTATTATAGCTTAGTTTATCACCCTTGTGTTAGAACTACTTCTATATCTCTTAACCCTATCACCACATCCTAAATTTAAGGTTATACATCTGGTGAACCCGACCATTGGTCTCAAAACCGTAGTTGGCCCAGGGTTTCCTAATTTACTATTTTTTGATTTCAAAATATTAAAATCTTTAAAATCAGAATTTCTTTTCCTCCAATAATGTTTAGTATGGATTCATCTATTGGTTACTTCATTATCCAACACATAATAATAGTTATTACTTGTTATGTTTCATGCATGGTTAGCTCAATAAAACAAAACAAGGGTTTCAAAACCTAGTCACTTATAAATAAATCCTTGCATACCACTTATTGCTATAGTGTTTATAATGAACTCTTGCTTGTCACTACTAAATGCTAAAGAGAGTGAATAGAAAAACCATATTATTCATCTTACACTCAAAACTATTCCAATGAGGTCATTACAAATACTTCACTTTTAGATTTCCCACATCATTTGTCTCATTACAAATATGTTATTTTAGATGCATACGTATGACCATATTACCAAGTAATGTGGAACCATCATATGTTGTCTCCGTGATAAACTCCATTAAATGGACTGAAAATAATATATCTTTTGAAATAGAGGAGTTACCACCTCAACATTTTATAAATTGTTGTTTACCACTATACATACAAGTGTGTGTTTGAAATAAAATGGTTAAAAGAATACTCATGTACAATGTTCCAGACTCAACATTTGCAACATATATCTCCTTTCCACTTACTTGGCATTGGGTATAAAGACATTGAATCCTCAAGTATGAGCATAAAGAGATTTGAAAATATTTAATGGGAATCAGTAGGCCAAATAACACTACACATTACTTTGGGACTCTAAGCATTGCCTACTTTATGCTAAGTGATGCCAAATGATTTGAATTATGACATACTTTTATGAGGACCTTGGATACATGAAATGTATGTGATCCCATCTACTTTTCATGCATGCCTAAAATTCATCCACTAGGGTTTTATTTATACATGTCTAAAGGATACTACTCCCTTTAAACATTTTACGATGGTCCAACAAATGAATATTCATACACCATAATATTACACTTATGATTATAGATATTGATATTTGATTAAACATGGATATAAAGTACAAGGATTAGGCAAAATGAACAAGGGGTTTCCCAACCTTTTTATCCTACTCATAATAAAAATTGATAGGGCTTTGGTTTTTCATACAAATCCATAAGGCACAAATAATCTACTCACAATAAACCATGTTTTGTATGATCCAAAACAAAATGTATGCATATACCTAGTTCTACATTTGATCTACACTTGGTAAACCCTCGTTTGATTGATAAAAAATAATTCACCATAAATTTAGACATTGAATGAGTTCTCAAATGACGAGCCATTACTAGAGTACTTGGGGGAATATGGGGATCTCCCTTCCTTATATTATAAGAACATGTTTCCTCATGCCACCATTGTTCATGATTACTTTGGTGAGAGTGATGATACCAATATCCAAAATGATGTACCTAATAGTATTCCTATTACACTATACATTACAAAACAATGCACTTTGCTAAAACAACAATACGATATAACTATGGAATAGATAAATATCCTCACCCAATATTACTCATTACAATGATGTAAGAGGATGAAGGAAAAGCCTATCGGCATGTCCTACATGACTACCTAAAATTATTTTATTGGGCTTATTCAAATATGCTTAGGATTGACCCATCGATAGCAATGCACAATATATTACTATATTTGGATGCAAAACTACTTAAACAAAAAATTCACAAAATGCATCCAAAATTGGCATTAATAATAAAAGATGAAATTCAAAGACTCTTAGATGTGGGATTCATAAGAGCCATTACACATTCCGATTGGATTTTTAACATCCTACCCGTCACTAAACCTAATAGTGACTTTTGATGGTACACCGATTATCATGATTTAAATAAAGTTTATTCAAAAGATGACTTTCCTTTTACCCAACATTGACATGATTACCAATTCTACAACCATATAAGAGAAATTTTTATTTTATGGATGGTTTTTTCAGATATAATTGTCATGAAAAATAATTACATCAATTATAATAATTGAGTGCAATACACACATATACTATTGAACATTTACGAGTCTATCAATATCACATCAAACCCACAAACAACAAAAAAGTTCAGCCACATGAATTTTCTATGGGTGAACTGGTAATAAAATAAAATAAAAAAGATACCAATGTAGAAAAAAGATAAGAAAATAAAATTCAAACCAAATTGGTTGGGCCCATTCATAGTTACAAAAAAATTAGGAAAATGCATGAAATGCATAGCTATAATTGAAATAAAACTTCTCAATAACCCAATGAACATTATGCAATTGTAAAAATATTATACCTAAATACTCCAAAAATTCAAAAAAATCACATATTAAAAATATCCAAAAACATTAAAAACATTAAAAAAATTCAAAAATTCAAAAATACTTAGTATTTCTAGATTTTATTAGCTTCCTGGGACCTACATTGTTGTTTTATGTTAGTAGATAGCATATCATTTCATTCCTACATATACATATGTTTCATGCATCTTCAAGTGTGATACAAGCATACCCAAATACATAATCTATGTAATTCTATATGTTAGACCTTTCCTCCACTCACATCATATAATATGTTTGGGGCATTTGCTTCTTTGATTAATACATATTACATATCATTTATGATCATTTCTATACTATCATGTTTGAGCTTATATTACTGACGCGTGTCTATATTCATGCTCATATTTTTTACAGTGTACTTGAGATGCTATGACACATAATTTTTTTTTAATAACACATATATGTAGGGATTAATATGATATGATTATGCTAGTTGATTATGCTTCATCTATTTTTAACTTTCTTGAGCGTATTTCATTACTTGCTATTGTATTTCTTGAGAAACATTTTAATATGTTCTTTGCATGTTGGCCCCTATACCATTGTATGTTGATTGGATATTTAAATATGTCATTATATGTTGATTATAAATTTAAGTATGTCATTCATTTCGATTGTGAAACATTTGAACATGCCCCTTATATGAGGTCTCCTTGGACCATTCCTTTTTACATTACATCGAGTCTTGTATTGTGTGTGCTAGATTTCTTACTAAGGTTATACTGTTACCCTCTAGAATGATCTATATCATGCATCTTAGGGTTTGATGTGATATCATACTCTAAGCTTAATTGATATATCTAATTTGACATGTTATCCCTATATGATTCATACATAAGTTATAGAATTACCTTATTCTTTTGAGGTAAGGTACCTACCAGTTTCTATTTCCTTCACCTAAGAAATGGGAGCATTTCATTAGGGGCATGTCATAAATGGTATGACCTCCACATTTTTATAGTTTTCTATATTATAGTGGGGGCATGCCACAAAGGCATGACCTCCACACTTATACATTTTCATAGTTTCTAGATTAAAGTTGGGGAATGTCATAAGAATATGTTATCCATAATTATACACTCGGTATCTTCATATTTCAGTGGGGGCATGTCATAAGAACATTACTTCCACACTTGCACAAGCTCTAGTTCAATTCCATGATTCATATGTACACTTGGGTCAAAATCTTATACATTGCACTGATTTTTCATATATTTGAAATAAAGTTTTTAGAATTATGACACATATAATCCAACTTAGACATATTTGAGGTGTATATGCCATGCTATTTCACCAAAAATTAAAAAATTTAGCAATGATACTACTCATTAGGACACATCGATTACACCAAGATGTACTACTATCGAGCCTTTTTTGCTGTAGTAGTTGGTTCATTTTACAGGTTGAAGTGATTAAATCATTCAACCCCACTAGATTTATATATTGGAGTGCTTAAATCATCTAATCTCACCATATTTATAAGATGAGTTGATTAAATCACCCACCCTCACCAAATTATGCATATTCACACTTGATTTGTGTGATGGAAATATAATGATCTCAATGGCTGTGTAAAAACTCATCCTTACACCAGATTGGGGGCATAATACCTTCCAATCTTCCTATTCAAATATTTAAGGTCAAGTCTAAACTTTATCCATCTATAATGCTTCATAATAAAACACATTTACTAAGTCAAATCATCAAGAGGCAACATGGTTTCATCAACACATAGGGGTACTCCTTCCTTTCTCTCTTTTCTTTTCAAACATTTTAATTATTTCAAAATTTAGATTATATATATTGATTTATACTATAACATGCTCCTAGTTACAAGTCATATACCAAAAATTAATAAAAATAGGCTCAAGCAAAGGCAAGGTATGTTATAAACAACCAAGTACATATTTATTTCCTTTTAACTTGTAATTTCATCCTTATGTATTACTAGATTAAAGGGAGAAAAATGTAGATACTAAAATTGAATATTTATAGCATCTCAGTCTTGTCCGTTTGAAAAATATTAATTAATCCTCTACCTTTTAGTTTTAGACCTCCATATTAATGAAAGACTCACATTCACAATCTCACTGTGCCTAAATGCTTATCTCTTCGTCTAATCCATATTATTTTGATGACCTAGGTCCCCTATATTGCATAGAAATCTTAAAACTTGGTAAACATCCTATAATATTAGTTTTAGATCCACACCTATTTTCTATCCCTACGGATATTATCGGCTACAAAGGGACACTATAACCCATAATAGTGTCCATATCCTTATTTAGTGTCCATTAGCCAAAATTCATCCAAATTACAAAAATGATCAAAACCCATGGGTTAGCTTAATTATATTATTGGACCCTACCATGAGATGTTTTTAAAGGTATGGTATAAATACAAGTCTAAGCTTTCTCATTCATCATCTAGTAAATACCAAGTAAACACCTACAACATCTAAATCAATCAATTGTATAAGCACTATATTCTACCTTATTCATCCTTATTTTCATATCAAGCATAGGATCAATAATATTAAATGTTTTAATCATTCAAAGAGTAGTTCACGAGTGATATTTGTCAAATTATAAGTTAGATCATTGCATAGAACTTCATATAGTATATTTCACCCTTTTGCACACACTTTCCCACACATAGGGGAGAACTACATAAATATGAGGTCTTCTTTAGAGTTTTGACGATGTAGATAGTTTTCATTAACATAGGGGTCTTTAGGGTAGCTCAAAACTATTAGCCCACTAGCCCATTTTTAAACAAACTCATTCCAAGGGTAAATAAGGGTGAAGAGATAGTGTTTGATCAATCAACAAAGAATGACAACTTATATATCAAATCTGATACATTAGTAGAAAAATAACATAAAATTCAGAATAATAAAGTTTATCTCATCCTAATCTAATTATTATTCCATATTGGACACCTGCATCACATTCAAATACTAGAGTCGATAATAGTGTCTAAATCGGGTAGTAATGTCTGAACCCATAAAAGTACAATATTTAAAATTTGACAACTGATCTAGAATACTAATTCTACATATTTACACTTATTTTTAGTCTAGATCTACCAGTGCATAGTAAACCAAATAAGTAATATTGTTTCTCATTTATTGCAATATCTTTTATTGGTGTAAGCTTTTTTACACTGTGGTTTTACCTATAGGGTCTAATTAACTTGCTTAGGTTACTAATCGATCAATAGGGGAAATGTATCTTAAGTCATTTTATAATTGTGAGTTGAGTTAATTACCCTTTTATGTGACTTAATTATTTGCTATATAATGTACCTTTCTATGTATTTTTTGGCTAATGTTGTTAATACATTTTTTTGGTTGTGAATACAAGCTTCTTTTATTTTGAGTTATTCTTTAAATTTTATTACTCCATATAGGTTAAAATTCATGTATTCAATCCTATCTAGACCAATCTTTTATTGTGGCCCACTTCGACATGGTGTCAGAGCTGAGATGATAGATGAATTCCATCAATTTTGTTGTGAGATCTAACATTCCAACTTGTTTAAAATTTTTCATTGATTTCAATTTTCTAGGGTTTGGTGGTGTTTCTATAAAATCCATACAAATATTCATATCTGGAGTCTCTAAGTGAAAAATAGATAGTGCCGTTGAATTTAAAAGGTGGTAAAACGCTAGCAATAGTTGTAAAAATGACTTAGTTTTGTGACAACTAGTTTTTTGACCATTTGGGAGGGTTTCAAGACCATTTTTGAATTATGTAAAAATTCGTACATTTGATGACTTTGAGGAAAAACTATTTTTGAATTTATATGGGTTTGTCAAGAAACCAAGTGGGTCTTTATTGGTGTTTTGAGATGCTATACCAAATATATAGATTTGAGAGTTTTCTAGTCATGATGGAATTTCTAACCCTTGCATGAAATTTTGGTAGTTTTTGGTAGTCAACAAACTTTTACCCTTGCTCAAGCATTATCAAACTCCATGACCTTGATTTCACACTCACAAAACCCATGACCCTTGTTTTCACACTTAGTTAGACCTATAACCCCTATTTGCACACATCAATGGACTTGAGACCTCTGCTTGCACACCTAGCCAAACTTGCAACCCCTGATTACATGCCTAATTGAACCTAACACCCCCTATCTACATTTTATTAGACTCTAATTTGTACAAATAATGTTGTAGACTCTAGCCCATGCAAAGTATGATGCGAACTCCATCCCATGCAAAACATGTTGTAGACTCTAACTCATGTAAACTATGTGACAATATCCAACCCATATAAAGCATGCTACAGATTCCACCCCGTCTGAAAGTGACCTCATCCTAGCCCTTAGCCCCCTGGTCATATGATAGTTTAAGTCATTAGTCACAACCAACCTAAGGGGGCTTAATATTTCTTCACTAAATTTATTCAAACTTTTGCACACTCAATTTTTTTAATGCAAAGTGGAGATCATTATTTTTTGTGAGCAAGAAACATTCAAAATTATCTAACTTTTAATCTAAAACTCCTTTTCATGCCCCTTTTTTTAAAATACAAGTTTTTTGAGCTCTACACATTGGTGTCATTCTCGTGCCTTGTAAAATTAAAACTTTGTATATTTAAGGGGGTTATACATTCTTAGTCTTTCAACACATGCAATTCAACATATGGATCAGAGTCAAGTTCTATTTATTACATTGTTCAACTATCGCGAGTGGAAATTCAAAGTGAAAATCCTCTTGAATAACAAAGACTTATGCTCAATCATGATGGGTATAGAAAAATAACTCGTTGACCATTTTTTCCCAACAGGCCAAAAATGGTCCCCCTTTGCCCCTACTGTGCTAGGCCATTTTCATTTTTTGATTTTGCTTGAATCTGGTGATTTCTATAGACTCTATAGGTTCTGGCGATTTCTACAGACTCAGCAGGTTAGTCTTTTGGCGCATGAAGGATCAGTTACAAAGAGAGTGCTTGGTTTTACAAGGCTTCTTCAGGCTCTAGCCTGAAGAAAATCACAAGAAAAGTTGGTATGGTTGAACCAATGAACCAGTCCAATCATTTGGTTCAACACAAGGTTCAGTCGGTTCAAGTTCAACGCTTTGGTTCAGTTCAACAGTTCAATGGCCTTTGGTTCAATGTAGGATTTCATCGCTTGGATTATTCGGCTTTGGTTCAAGTGGCTCGGCATGCTTCGTTGAACCGATTCAATAGATTGGTTCAATCATTTGGTTCAATGCTTTGGTTTAATAGACAATTCAACAAAAGGACCTGAAGACTTTTGTCGAGGACGGTGATGTCCTGAAAGCCGTCAAATTTAAGCCAGCAAAAAGGCCTTTGTTTTTAAAACGCCCAAGCACTAACCATGAAAGGAGCCCAAGGAATGCAGTGATCTACTAGAAGATAGCCTCGAGGGCCGAAGGAGCCGGAAGAAGACAAGATAGGGAAAAGACAAAGTGCCAAGTGTAGGAACAGGCATATAGTCTAAGTGGCGAAGGGAGGTGTCGATTCAAGAAATTACTCCAGCAGATGATACAGTGCCTGTGAATTGACCATTAGAAGGCAAAAATGGCCAACTATGCGACCCTTTTTTTTCATTTCATATTTATGAGCAGACAAACTGCATAGATGCCTTCAAGGAGTAGTCTCGATTAATGAGGAAACAATGCGGCCATGTCAAAAAATGCCTAAAGTCAAAGCCAGGGCCGACACAACATTTATGTTTAAGCAACCTGCTCTTCACAATGCTCATAAGGCACATGGGTCACTTGTAAAAAGGGTGCCAAAAGGCCTCCTTTCTTCTCCTATATGGTCTTGTATGGCCATTTAATTGAATAAGCCTTTCATGCTCCCTGACATTATTTCAAACTCCTTTTTTAGCACACCGCATTGAATTTTGATGCTTTCAAATGATATAAATTTATTTTTAAAGTCCCAAAATTTGCCTAAAATCCATTGGTATGGCCTTTTAAATCTTTTTTTTTGGATATAAGAAACGGTTTCAAAAACTTCTTTCTTGCTCAATCTGTGATCCATTTTTGAGGTTTTGAAGATCATGTTTCCACTCCAAAAGCATTTTTAAGATTTTTCAAATCCCAAATTATAGTTTTAAAGCCAATATCAGCATATGTATATCTTGGTTATTCTAGATATCCCTGTGAGTATCTATAATTATTTCCATTTGCATCAAACATTCATCTGCTAAGCCATTGGATTGCCAGTTGAGATCCATGGACAAAACAATCATTTTGAATCCATTTCAAAAGTTTTTCAATCTAGAAATTGGTTTTGTACAGACAATAATTACATAAGTATGAACTTATAATGTCCTATAAAATCAAAACTTTAATAATTCTCTTCATAGTTACACTGCATGGAAAATATTGTTTGATTTGTATGATAAGAAACTGAAGCATAAGAAGATAGACATCCACATGAAGTTATTTACTTTGTCATTAGAATAAGATGGGGATATGAGAGAATATATGTCTAGGTTGAAAAATATCACTATTGAGTACACTAAGGCTACCTTTAGAAAATTAGATGATGATCTCATAGTCACTGCTGCATTAAAAGGACTCCTTGGGTCCTGTAAGAACTTTGTAAAAATGTTGCATGTCTCTGAAAAGATCACATTCATCAATTTTGACAAGTTGTCTAAGTTTCTCATCCAACATGACCTCTCTCTACCCAAAAAATCCAAGAAAATAGAGGAAGCCCATGTTTTAGAGTTTAAGCCTAGTTCATCTTCATTTGGGCATCAAAAAGATAAAGGATATAGTTATAGAGGGGGTCAAGGTTATAGAGGAGGAAAATATAAAAATAGAAGTAGAGGTTATTATAGTCAATAATTATCTAACCATTCTCATTAAAATGAGATAAATGATAGAGGACATGGTAACAACTCTTACAGGGGTAGAGGTCAAGGTAAATCAGACATTTAATGTCATAGATGTGGGAAATTTGGTCACATTGCCTCTTAGTGTAGAATCCATTTTGACAAAATATAGAGGCCACAAAAAATTACTAAGTCTAACTCTGCTTAGTATGCTGACCATGATTATGATGAGTCTAGCAATGTTGCTCATGAATCTGCATTCACTACTTTGGGGCACATTAATTATATGGAATATGAGGCTAGAGATGAGTTCATTGATGTATGGGTTTTAGATACAGGAGAAACCAAACACATGACATTTAGGTGAGACTTATTTTGGACTTAAAAATAAGCTTCTCTCTCTCCAATTTCTTTGGCAGATAAGTCTATGCATACCCCATTAGGACTTAGTTCTATTCAGATTATTCTTCCTAATGGTTCTATAAAATACTTGGAGAATATTTGGTATGTTCCCACATTGAAAAAACATATTCTTTCCTTGGTAACTATTTGAAATAAAGGTTATCAAATTATGCTTGAAAATGGTCTCATCCATATTAATTCAATGAAGGATGGTTATGAAACCATGTATATGGGATATGAAGATGGAAACTTGGTTAGATTGCATTGTAAAGTGTTTCCTCCCATAGTGGAAGTAACAAAAGTTGTTGAAATAGGTACAAGTACTATGTCTACATAGCGGTTATGGCATCTTTGCTTTGGACATTTGAATATTCACTCTTTAGTGGACTTGCAGAGATATGGTATGGTGAGTGGATTGCCCACTTTTGCAAAGATCGTATTCTTTGTGAATCATGTGTTTTGGGTAAAAAAAGTTAGGAAAAATTTCCCAAAACCTCTTCATGGTGAGCTAACAGGTGTTTATAGTTAGTTCATAGTGATGTATGTGACATGAAAAAGTCATCCATTGGTGGGTGTAGATATTTTATGTTGTTTATTGATGATTTTTATAGGATGACTTTGGTGTTTTTCATAAAAAACAAAACATAAGTTTTCACTAAGTTTGTTGATTGGTTGTACTTAGTTGAAAAATAAATAGGTTCACACTTAGCCACTCTTCATTTAGACAATAGTGGTGAGTATAATTTGAATGAGTTTTTAGATTATTATTGGGAACATGGCATTCATCGATAATATAGTAATGCTTACACTCCATAGTAGAATGAAGTATCTGAATGAATGAATAGAACATTAGAGGGCACATCTCGAGCAATGTTGCACTATAAACATCTCAATGATAATTTTTGGGTAGAAGCCATTAGTAATATAGTGTATTTGAGAAATAGATCCCCCACAATAGCTCTTTTAGGACAAAATCCATATGAGGCTTGGTATGGGTTTAAACTAAAAGCTAAACACTTGAAAGTTTTTGGATGCCTTTGTTTTGATTTAGTTCCCACTAAACATAGAACTAAGTTAGAACTAAAAAGTCAAAAATAAATCTTTCTTGGATATTCAAAAAATAAAAAAGGGTATCATTTGCTTGCACAGGATACAGGCAAATTCATAGTGAGTCAAGTGAGAAGAACCTCATACAATAGATTACCTCCTACAACATATTTAATCAAAATATGTGAAAATAAAATAACTCTTACGAATAACAAAAACACAGAAAGCTTATATTGATCACATGCCACTTTGAGGGGGCAACCTCCTTTGAGCAAGCTCAATACAATAAATTTATGGATGCCTTCATTGGGCCTCAACACTTACTTATATAATAACTCTATTCTAACAACTACTACTTCCCTTGTATGTGGGATAATTCAAATATGCTCTAAGGGATGACTTACAAAGCATATGTGTCCATATAAATTATTACACTAATATTGCAAAGAGAAGGGTAAGGTATGGGTTCCTAACATCCCCTCCCCCTTAGAAAAAGCTTTGCCCTCAAAGCTTCAGATGTGGGAATTGTTGTTGAATCTAGAAGAGTGGTTCCCATGTTGCATATTCTGGTTGCATGCTATGCCATTGGATTAAGACCTTTGTGATGGAGCAGGATCGAAGTTGGCAGGTGCCTCTGTTTAGGATTGCTTCTGGCTCAAGAAGGATGGAGCCTTCATTATCAAGGGCTGGTAAAACTGTCTGCACTCAGATGTTGGATCCAAGAACTTGCTTCAAATAGGAGACATGAAAGATGAGATGAACTTGGGAGGAAGGTGGAAGCTCTAACTTGTAATTAACTGACCCAATCTTCTGGAGAACCTTATATGGCCCATAAAACTTTGGAACAAGCTTTTAGTGCCCTTTTAGTTTCAGTGATGATTTCTTGTATGGCTACAGATGAAGAAAGACCATATCACCAAGTTGAAAGGTACGCTTAGAGTGGTGTTGATCAGCCTGCTACTTCATTCAGTTCTGTGCCATGTGGAGATTGTCCCACAAGGTGTGGAGAATCTGATCCCAGTTTCAGAGAGTAGTGTCAACTGCCTGAACTGGTGAGCTTCTAGGATTATATGGAAGAAGTGGTGGTGGTGCTTGACCATAAAATGCTTCATAGGGAGTCATTTTGGTGGAAGTGTGGTATGAGGTATTGTACCACCATTCAGCTAGGGGAAGCCACTTGGCCCATTGATGTTGTTGTTATGAAGCAAAGCAATGAAGGAAGGTCTCCAAGCATTTGTTGACTATTTATATCTGGTCATCTGTTTATGGGTGGTCCCAGAGTTCATTCTGAACTATGTGTCTGTGCGATGAAATAGTTCCATCCAAAAATGGTTGGTGAAAGTGGCATCATGATCTGAGAAAATTGAAGAAGGAATGCCATGAAGATGGAAGATCTGATCCAAGAAAACCTGTGCGACTATGGAGGCTGTGTATGGGTGGTTGAGTGCACAAAAATGACTATATTTGGAGAGGCGATCGACTACAACTAGGATCACTATCTTTCCCCTAGATTTAGGGAGGCCCTCAATGAAATCCATGGAAATATCTATCTAGACCCTAGTAGGAATGGGCAAAGGCTCGAGCAAATTGGGAGTTAATGTGGTTTCAACTTTGTTTCATTGGTAGGTATCACATTTGGCCACCATCTATTTAATTTTGGCTTTCATGCCTTTCCAAAAGAAGTGTCGACATGCCCGCTCATAGGTTTTGAGAAATCCTGAGTGCCCTATTGAGGGGGAAGCATGGATTTCATAAAAGATGGCCTGATGCAGGTCTATACTTTGGGAAAGCACCAGACGACCCTTATATCTCAGAGAAGCACCATCCCATGAATAATGTGGTACTGCAGAGGGGTTAGTGGCCAATTGATGAATGAGGTGGCAAAAGGAGGGATCATTTGCATACCCTTGTTGGATAGATTCCAACTAGTTCAGAATGGGCATGGAGATGGCAGAGAGGGAAGGCTGGTCCTCAAAGGTTCTTGAGAGAGCATCAGCCACAACATTGTCTTTTCCCTTCTTATAGGTGATCTTATAATCATAACCCATGAGTTTGCTAACCCACTTCTGCTGAGCTGGGGATGAGACCCACTGTTCTAAGAAATATTTCAAACTTTGATAATCAATTTTGAAGCAAAAATAATTTCCCAGTAAGTAGGGTCTCCATTTTTGTACTGCATGTAAAATTGACATCATTTCCTTTTCATATGTAGACAAAGCTAAATTGCGGCCAGAAAGGGCTTTGCTAGTGAAGGCAATTGGTCAGACCTCTTGGAGAAGAATAACACCCAAGCTGATGCCATTGGCATCACTTTTGATGGTGAAAGTTTTGGTGAAGTCTAGCAGTGCCAAAATTGGTGTGCTACACATAGCATATTTGAGTTTGACAAATGCTTGATTATCTGTTGCACCCTAGGTGAAAGCATCCTTCTTTAATAAGAAAGTCAAAGGAGCTGCAATCTTTCCATAATCTTTGATGAACTTGCGATAGTATCCTGTCAGGCCTAAGAAACCATAAAGGCTCTTGAGGGTGGTTGGTCAAGGCCAATTCTACATAGCACTGATTTTTTTTGGGTCCACACGAACCCCATTAGCTGAAATAATGTGCCCCAGATAGTCAATTTCCTCTTGACTAAATGAACACTTGGATTGCTTGGCACATAATTGATTATCTGCTAATAGTTGTAATGCCCTGCCAATATGTTGTAGATGCTCAACCCATGTGTAGTTGTAGATCAAAATGTCATCAAAGAAAACTAAAATAAATTGACAGAGAAAAGGTCGAAAGATTTTATTCATGAGTGCTTGAAAAGTGGAAGGGGCATTTGTAAGGCCAAATGGCATGACAAGGAACTCATAGTGACCTTCATGCGTATGGAAGGATGTCTTGGGAATGTCATCAGGATGCACTCAGATTTGATGATAGCCAAAACGCAGATCTAACTTGGAGAAGAATTTGGCCCCATGAAGCTCATCAAGAAGCTCATCGATGACAAGAATTGGGAATTTATCCTTGATAGTGAGGTGGTTAAGGGCTTGGAAGTCAATGCAAAGGTGCCACAACCCATCTTTTTTGTGGACAAGAAGCACTGGGGAGGAATATGGGCTAGTGCTGGGGTGAATAAATCTAGACTTGAGGAGTTCCCAGATTAAGTTCTCAATTTTAGTCTTTTGCAGATAGGGGTAATGATATGGCCGAATGTTGGGTGGGATGCTTCCTAGAAGGAGAGGAATGTAGTGATCTTCAGGGCATGAAGGGGGAAAACCTACTGGTTTTAAAAAAATGGTTGCATGCTTGTCGAGTATGGCTTGTAAATTTGTAGGGTGGTTAGTAGTAGTAGGGGGCTAGAGTTGAATGGGATGCAATTGTGCAATGACCCCATGTGAGCCTTTCTTTAAAAGTTTTTCCATGCGATGAGAACTAATGTGCTAGCAGATCTTGGAAATAACCCTTTTAAGGTGTGTTTTTGACCATTATCTGTGAACTGCATCTAAATCTCAGATAAGTCCCATAAAATAGGTCCTAATGTGTGAAGCCATTGTGCCCCTAAAACCACATCACACCCTCCTAAAGGTAGGGCAAACATATCAGAGTGAAAATTATAATCACCCATTGCAATACACACATTTTGACACTTCTTTTTACATGGAAATGTACCCCCATTAGCAATCATGACTTTAAAGCTATAATAAGAGAATAAAAAGCAATCTGCCACCTTAGCAATGCGAGGATTGATGAAATTGTGAGTACTGCCCGAGTCAATGAGGATTGTGAGAGGGATATTTTTGAAGCACCCTTTGACCTTCATGGTTTGGGGAGTGGTGACACCTACTAGTGCATGCACTGAGATCTCAGGTTGAGTCTCTTGAACTACTGGGTCCTCTTCAGTGCCGGGTTCTTCTTGACTATCTTGAAATTCTAAAATATCAGGCTTACTATCTTACTCTGGTGGTGACTCCACATCTAGCAAGTACAGTTTTTATTAGATGCACCTATGACCCCTAACCCATTTTTCATCATAGTTGTAACATAATCCATTCTCTTTACGAGCCCACATTTCTACCTAAGTCAGGCACTTGATTGGTGTGGTTATGGTTATCCACTGATTCACTGTGTTCTTTACTAGTGAAAAGGTGGGAGGTCGACACTGTGTTGAGAGTTTATCTTCTACTAACTTAGCCAGACCCAAAGCATTCATCATATTTTCTAGTTGAAACATTTTTACCTCTGAGTGGATAGGCTCTTTGAGGCCACTAACAAAGAATATTTTAAAGAAGTCATCTGACAAACCTTGAGTGTGATTAGCGAGTTTTTCAAATTCAATCTGATATTCACAAATATTACCTATTTGATGGAGTTTGGTGAGAGCTCCTATGAAATCCTCAAATGCTGAGGGACCAAACTTGCCCAAAATTAAGGATGCAAAATTTGACCAATCAGGTTCATCATTTGACTTGAGATACCAACGGTACCACTTAAGTGCTTCTTGTTCCATATGAAAGGAAGCAATTGGGACTTTGTTTGTAGAGTAAGTATTGTGGAGGTTGAAGAATTTTTCAGCTTGATATATCCATCATGTAGGATCTATACCATTGAATCATGGAAAGTCTGGCTTAGGTCCATGTGATAAGTTGGAAGCAAAGGAGCGATGCTCTGAAGAAGACTCCTCCTTCTGCACTCTGTTGAGCAAGATGCTATTTTATTGATTCAAGCCACACATCATATTAGTTAACTCTGTAACCTAAGATTTCAATGTGGTGATTTCTTCCTCCATGATTTTTGTGCCTGCACGAGTGGTGACCATAACCAATTGTTAATAGCTGGGGATCCTTCACTATGGATATGCTATTGTTTGCTCTCTAAACCTGATAAGTTGGATATGGACCCCAATTTTGTTTGGCTGCCTAAAGGATTTTTTCAAATTCTCTCTAGCTACCAAAGCTGTCTGATCGAGTACCATTCTCCAAAAATTTTTGGCCATGAGTTTACCCCTTAACGATAGCTTTTGGTTTACCTCACAGGTGGGGAACTAGTCAATCGAGATGGGGCTGTTGCCCTTTTTGCTGGCATGTCCTCTCAATGGGCCAGATACTTCAGGGTTCCTGTGGTAGTCCTCACAATGAGTTTTAGGGCTTATGCCCAAACACTTCCCATAGTTAAGTGGATGGGTATTTACCCAATCCGAAATGATGGAACCTGTAATGAAAAAAATTCTTGCTAGAAATGGCACAGCTCCTAGAAATCTCTTCTTTGAAATAAATTGCTCCAAATCTACCCACAAAGCCAAGAAAGCACTCTGATACCAGATGCAAAGAACCTCTTGCAATAGATTACCTCCTACAATAGATTTAATCAAAATATGCAAAAATAAAATAACTCTTACGAATAACAGAAACACAAAAAGCTTATATTGATTGCAGGCCACTTTGAGGGGGCAAGCTCCTTTGAGCAAGCTCAATACATAAATTTGTGGATGCCTTTACTGGGCCTCAACACTTACTTATATACTAACTCTATTATAACAACTACTACTTCCCTTGTATGTGGGATAATTCAAATATGCTCTAAGGGATGACTTATAAAGCATATGCGTCCATAGCAATTATTACACTAATATTGCAAAGAGAAGGGTTCCTAACATTAGGATGTAGTATTTAATGAATTTGGGAATATGAACACTATAGAGAATGATTCTCAACTTTATAAGTTAGAGAGGAAAAATGAAAAAAGAGATAAGGGTTTGAGTAATGGGGATAATTCCTCAAGGTTGTGGTATGAAACTCAAATTCCTTCACTTTCCTCTTCTTCATCTACTAGTTCACAGGTTGATGACTTAGAAATTGTTGAAAACTCTCAAGTCCTCCTTCGAATGGTGCACATGATGAGAATTTTGGTGTTCCTGATTTGAATAATTTGAATAAGTATCCAAAATGGGCTCAAAATACTTTTTTTAACTTGATAGTAGATGAAGTTGGATTAACAAGTCCCAAGAGTTCTCATAAATAGGTGAATTATGCAATGGTTGTTACTACTTCTTCCACTAATCCATCTACTTTTGAGGAGGTCTCTACGAAACATGTTTGGCAACAGGGAATGCAAAGTGAGTATGATGCAATATTTAACAATAATACTTGGATTTTGGTTGATCCTCATCCACATATTCAACCCATATAATGCAAATGGGTGTATACGACTAAGTATAAATCAGATGGCTCCATTGATAAACATAAGGCAAGACTTGTTGCAAAAGGATATGCACAACAAGAAGGTATTGACTATGAGGAAACATTTGCACCAACTACCAAATGGCACACTATTCATATGATACTTACCTTAGTAACATAAAATGGTTAGAAAGTACATCAATTAGATGTTAAAAGTGCTTTTTTGAATGGTGATTTACAAGAAGTATATATGAAACAACCCAGGGTTTTGAACAAATGGGTGTAGAACACAAAGTGTGTAAATTGATAAATTTTTTGTATGGGATCAAATAGGTACCCAAGGCTTGGTATGAGAAAATGGATTCATACTTGAAATCTATTAGTTTTCAACGTAGCGAATTTGATGATATTCTCTATTTTTGAGTGCAGGGTATGAAATTAGTGATTCTTGTGCTCTATGTTGATGACTTGTTTATCACAAAAAATGATGAAAATCATAACAAGTTTGTGAAGAAGGAATTAAAATATGGGTTTGAGATGACAGAGCTTGGACATCTTCACTACTATCTAGGCATAGAGGTAACTCATAAGGAGTATAGTATTTTCATTTTGGAAACTAAGTATATTTTTGAGTTATTAGATAGGTTTGACATGAGTGATTGAAAACCTACCCTCACTCCAATGGAATGTAACTTAAAATTGTCTAAGTATGATGGCAGTGCCTTTTTGATGGCACCAAATATAGATAATTGGTGGGAGGTTTGATATATCTGATGACTACCAGGCCTGATATATCATTTTTAGTTGGAATTTTATCTAGGTTTATGCATGAGCATAGAGAAATTCATTGACATGCAACAAAAATAGTACTTCATTATCTTTAGGGAATAAAGACATGTGGCCTTGAGTACCATCACAACAAGAAATTCAAACTTTTTGGGTATTGCGATGCATATTTTGGTGGATGTGTGGATGACAAAGTGTCCACAACATGATACACTATGCATATGGGTTTAATTGCCATTGATTGGTGTTGTAAGAAGTAGGATATAGTGGTAAATTCATCAGTAGAATTAGAGTATATTGCAACATGGGATGCTTCCATGGAAATTGTTTACTTATGATGTATTCTTGAAGATATTTTGGTTTCTTAGATTGCTCCTACACAGTTATACATTGATAATCTGAGTGCAATCAATATGTCCAAGAATCTAGTATTTCATACCAAAAAAAAACATATGGATGTCAAATATCAATATCTATGAATTATGGTGGTGAAGAAATCTCTTGATATGATATATTACCTTACTGCTGATCAAACAACTGATATTTTCACAAAACCCCTTGATAGGATCAAATTTGAAAAATTTATAAAAATGCTTGGTATGCGTCCAAAGACTTGACTTTGGATCATGGGGGGTTTGTTAGGACTTATCCAAAGTCTTAACTTATCTTATTATTTTGTTGTGTTAGATTAATTTGATAATTGTAATGGGGCATGCATCTTTTATAAAGACAACCCCATAAATAAATTAGATTAACTTTTGGGTAGTTTTCATGTTTGTGTTAATAATGTGAACCATATTTTGGGTAGAATTATCATAAGAGTTAGTTAATAGGTTATTTGGTTTTTATTGGTGTGTATGAAAACCTATAAATAAATATTTATTTCATGTAAAAGGGTTAACGGAGTAAAGCCACCCTTTCTATGTACTTGTTTTTGGTAATTAATAAAATGCTTGTGGACCCGTACTCAGTGGCCACAAGATTCAACCTATTTTGATTTATTACTATCATTTATGAATTCATGAATGATATATAAATGTGTTTTTTAAAGTTCTTTTTTAAATAAAAGTGATTGTATGCTTCAGTTCTAAGAGACATAATTTTCTGTGTGTGAAGGCCTAAAAAGTGAGTAGACTTAATTGATAGGTTCAAGGTGTGAAATGGAGTTATATGTAGTGAAGACCCAATTAGATATTAGGATGGCCATATTAAAGTGATATGTGAAGTTTTTTAATAAGTTTTGGAATCTAAAGATGGTCCAAGGAGTTTAATGGTAACATGTGCCTTGAAGAAGGGCTAATTCTATTAGGTCTTTGTTAGGCCTACTTGAATTTTAGCCTCTATATGTTATAAAAAACCTATGGAGTGTTTGGTTATCATATGTAATATGTGTAAAAACCTATTTTAAGTGTGATACAATTGGTTTAAGGATCTTTTCTGACCAAGATGTGTTATATTAAGTGTGTGGTATAAAGGCAAGGCCTAATTAGCCAATTTGGACTAGTTGAGTTGAAGTGGTATCAAGCAAAGAAACTAACTCATTGAAGAAGTAGAGAAAGGTCATTAAAGACCATAAAATGGTTAATAATATCATTCATCCATATAAAACCAAGTTTATGAGGGTGGATACATAGTTTATTGGACCTAATAAGTCTAGAAGAGGCATATTGAGCGAGTAAGCCCTAGAGGTTGTTTGAGTGAGAGTGAAGGGGAAAGAGTGAAAAAAAAGGAGGTAAACATCAATTAAAGATTCATAAATAGGTGTTAAAGATGATAAGATATTAAATGTAGTTGATGATGAGCTCAGAATATGGCTCATTATTAACATGTTATTTCCCTCATTTCATCTCTCTAAGGATATTATCTTATGCAAATCTTAGATTGTTAGATAACTATTACATGGAAAAAAGATAATTGTCTTGTTTATATTGAACCAAAGACTAAGTCTTTACTTTGTCATAAATGTCTAATACATAGCATGTTTTAGTGATTTTTTTTATGAAGAATGCTCAAGAAAAAGACACAGGCAATGTAAAGTGAACGTGCAATTTTGATCTTCATCTAGCAAAACTACAGACTCTGCAGGCTTGGTTCTACAGACTCTGCAGGCTCATTTCTATAGACTCCGCAGGATTGTTTCTATGGACTCCACAGGCTTGTTTCTATGGACTCTGCATGCTTGCTTCTATGGACTCTGTAGGTTTGTTCCTACTGACTCTGCAAGGTCAATTCTGAGAATTCTGTAAGGACAAAGCTAAAACTGGGGAAGCCAGTGGCCAGATAGGATAAGTGAGAATCATTCCAGCTAGAATCAAATAAGGAAAATAACCACCTACTATTTTGTAGGATTTTCTTTTGATAAAGTTGTAAATATATTTGATCTTAAGACTATTATAGGATATGATATCTATTTTATTAGAATAATTGGATCTCATAGAAATCCAATCTCCTATCTTTGGATGAGTGGATCGACCAAGGAATCCTATTCCTTTACATCCTATTTTGAGTTGATTATATTATTATAAAATGTAAGATTTTCATATATTATATATATTAGATATCAGATGATAGAGAGCAGATAAGAGAGGAAAATATTTGTACAAGCATATTATAGGTTTCAGACAGATTTTATCATTTCAATTTTATGAATTAATACTTCAGTTTCTAACACTGATTAATCGTTGTTCTTGAGTCTGAGAGGAGCAAGGGCCCACTCTCCTTGGAACCAAGAACTATGTATGGTATTTATGTTATGTTTTACTAATTCATTATTATAATTAATTAGAATCTTATTACTCATAAAAACATCAAAATAAATTCACAATTTAAAAAAACATTTTCTTATTTCAAAGTTATTTCCTTCTAAGCAATGTGTGTTTTCCTTTACAACAAATGTGTGAAACAATTTTCTTTTTGTTAGTGAAGAAGTGTGATTTTGCTTTCCATGCAAGCGTAAATAAGAGTGTGATATTTTAATTTCAACAAAAGAGTGGATTAATTTGATTTCTTCCTTTTCAGCAAAAGAGTGAATCACGTAGTCTAGGACACATTTCTTTCTCTAGTAAAAGCTAGAATAGGATAATCAAACACCCCCACAACCAGCCTTCTAGATCTACCATCCCATACCTTACTGCAAATAGCTTTGGACACCAGCCCTGGTTGATAAGACATCAATTGAATATTGATTAAGTGAGGAATTAAATGACACTTATCAATTGATATGGTGCTTGGTTGACTAAGGGGTTAGATCCTCATAATTTGGAGCTTGCAGAAGACTAGTTGGGTGGGTGCTCAACTAGGTAGGGGATGAAGCTCCTTGTGAAGTTGGTGCTTCACTAAATGTTAAATCTTGTCATTCTAGGATATTAGTCCATGTGCATGGTTCATTGATTTTTATCCCCCAAGAGGGTTTACCACATACATCTTGTGTTCTCTTGTATGCTTGTGTAGTTGTTTGCTTATGCATTAATCTCTTATGTGAATGTATGCTTCATGGAATTGAATGGTCATTATTGTGAAAATGATTCACCCCTTCCCATCTTAGTAGCTACTTCCAAAAATTGGTATCATATCTATACCTTTTGGAGGAGGATTGATAGCCTACAGGTGATCCTAAGTAGCTTAAAGTGTGATGAGGACAAAGTTCATCTTATTTGTATTGATGGATAAGTTTGTGAAGATCATGATTGAAGTCTGCATAATGGTATTATCAAGGTTGAAGAAGAAGGATCATGTTTAAGCTAAAAACAAGATCAAACCTAAGTTTATAGAAAAAAAGGACTCTAAATACATATTGAGAGAAAGGTACAATCAAGGCTATTGGAATACAACTAGATATTGAGAGGGGGGTGAATCATTATATCAATTAAAACTAGTCTTTCAATCCTTTTAAAGCAAATTCAAAAGCATATGTAGATTAAAATATAAATGAAGAGATGACATACAAGCATAAATGCACTTGACACAAGATTTACATGTCAAAAATCCAAAGGAAAAAACCATAATGATAATAGTTGTTAGAAGATACTATTCTAATCCAACCTCATAGTTCAAAGCCTCACTAGCAAACCTCAATGGTTACAATGTTTAAGGACACCAATTCTAAAGAGACACCAATCCTCTAGTTTAAGAGTACTATACTAAAGAAACACCCACTCCCTAATCTGATCACCCACTCAGTATATCTGATGGCACTAACGTATCAGATTTTTCTATGGAGCTACAACTCCAATTTACAAATTAGATTCATACATGAATCCAAATCTCTATTCTTTGTTACATGTCTAATCTACAATTGATCATACTATGCATATTCTCTTTGTGACTTTCTTCCTCTCTACTCCTCACTATTCCTCTCTGGTTTTGTGTCTGGATATTTCTTTATTCGACAAATTTTATTGCCTTCACCAACCACTCAACTCTATATTTAATTTGGCTCAATAGAAAATGCAATTATTTAACACACTTTTCTTTGTCCTAGATATCATATATGTAAACAAATGATCTAGGGTTTTCTTCTTCTATCTATGTTCACACTCAGACTATAACACATCATGTCAATTTTGGACTTTAGTTCATTATGAATTGAACTATAAATTCCCATATTTCAATTTTTTTAGCCCACTAGTTACCATTGCACCAAAGAATTGACCTATTAATGCCTATCCCTTAGTCTGGGATATGAGTATCCCTTCATTATATTGTGATATTTTTAGACCAAGGAAGAAGGAAATTTATCCTAGCATAGACATCTCAAATTCACTTTGCATTTATGTAGCAAACTCTTTGCACATTTTGTTATTGCTACCACCAAAGATGATGTCATATACATAAACAATAACAATAAACATATGCTCACCTTCTAATTTTAAGTACATATTACTATTTGCACATCCTTTATTGAAGCTTTGTTGTTTCAAGTGTTGGTCTAATCTTGAATACCATGATCTAGGTGCCTATTTTAGACCATACAATGATTTCTCCAGTCTGCATGCATAATATTCTTCATTTAACAATTGAAAACCTTCTGGTTGTTTAATATAGACTTTCTCTTCTAGGTTCCCTTCAAGATAGTAGACTTTACATCCACTTGATAGACTTTAAACTTCTTGTAAATAGAGAATGCTAGAATCATTTTTATAGCTTCCAATCTAGAAACGAGATCAAATGTTTCCTCAAAGTCTATACCTTCTACTTGTGCTTATCCCTTGCACACCAATCTCTCTTTATTTATTATAACAACTCCATCCTCATTGAGCTTGTTTCTATAGACCCATTTTGTTCCTATCACATTCTTGTTTGAGGGTCTTGGAACTAATTGCCAAGTTTTTTTCTTTTCTATTTGGCTCAGTTCTTCTTCTATGGTTTTTAGCCAATTCTCATCCTTGTTGGCTTCAACATAGCTCTTAGGATCAATTTCAGTCATTAGATAAAAACTTATTTGCTCCTTGTTCATTGGAGCTCTTCTTCTTGTCTGAATTCAGTCATTCTTATTTCTAATTATCTATTTTTTAGGATGATACTTTTAAACAAATCTTGGAGGTGATTTTTCATTCTTTTCCTTAGCCTCTTCACTGTCTGATTCTTCTTCAAGATCTGACTCTTCATTACTGGTTTCCTTGTCAGGTTCAACATATTTTATGCCTTCTTCAAACTTGACATTTATGCTCTCCACCATCTTATGTAGTCTCTTATTGTAACATATATAGGCTTTATTTTGAATGGAATAACCACAAAATATTCTTTCATCACATCTTGATTCAAAGATTCCCAGTTTGTCCTCCTTTATTGTAATGTAACATTTGATTCCAAATACTTTAAAATACTTAACAGAGGTAGTCTTTCCATACCATAGATCATAGGGAGTTTTGTCACTATTTAACTTTAGTTGAACTCTATCCAAGATGTATACTACTATTTGTACTGCTTCTCTCCAATATCCATAAGGTAACTTTGCCTCCTTTAGCATTGTTCTAATCATTTCCTTGACAATTCTATTCTTTTTCTCAACAACTCCATTTTGTTGTGGAATCCTTGCTATAAAGTAGTGCCTTTTGATCCCATGCTTCTCACAATACTCTATGAATTAATTTGTGGCGAATTCTCCACCTTTATCAGATCTTAAGCATTTTATTTTTCTTGTAATCTCATTTTTAAACCATGGCTCTAAATATATTGAATCTCTAAAAGGCTTGAGATTTGTCCTTAAAAAAGGTTACCTATGTCATTCTTGAGTAGTCATCTACAAATAACATGAAGTACCACTCTCCTTTAGATCCTCTTGTCTTGGTAGGAACATAAAGATCAATATGAACTAATTGTAAAGGCTTTATAGTTGCATACTCCTTTGTTTGAAATTTGACCCTTGTCTACTTGCCTAGTTGACATTCCTTGCAAGTAGTATCTTCAGGTTTGGTTATCTTGAGCATGCATATTACACACTTACTTGAGCTCACTTTAATAGATTATAAAAGTTGACATGAACCATTATTCTATACCACAACCAAGTCTCATCAATCTTTCCCATCAAGCAACTATTACCATTCACTTCAACATGATTGTAGATATTGCTCTCAGTCCTTTTCAATTCTACAACTATTTTCATATATTTCTTTAGATTGTAGCCTTCTACATCAAATATGACCTTATATCCATTATCACACATTTGGATAACACTTAGAAAATTATGCTTCAATCCTTCAACATAGAGGACATTATGTGTAGGTAGTTTACCATCTATATTCAAGGTTACTTTACCTTTGATATTTACTATTGTGTTGTCTCCTAAGCTAATAAATCCTTATTTACATTTGCTCAATTTGGTGAACTTGCTCTTATCACCAATCATATGCTTTGAAAAGCCACTATCTATGACCCATAAATTTTGCTCATTGGCATGGAGTGCAGTTTGAGCAATCATGGATTGATTTTTCACTCTCCACACATCTTTGGGTTTCTTATTTAACTTATTTTTAAAAACTTGTGAACCTTTATTCACACTGGGAGGCATGTCTTTATTTACATTGTGTACTTTTGAACTTACAAATTTAGCTCTATAATGTTTAGCTATGTGACCAAAATTATTACAATTATAACACATTATATTTGTATCTAATAAAGGAGAAAATGAATTTTTGCTTACAAAATTGATTCTCCTTGTAGTTATAACTCTACAATCAATATCCCTATGACCAAAATGATTACAACTATAACAATAATTGTAAAAAGATGAGGAATACCTAGTCATAGCATTTCTTGGTGTAGCATGAGGAATTATTTTACGCTATGGCTTCTTCAAGTTTCTCACCTTGGTGTATCCATCAGCATCAACTAATTTTGTCTTTTTCTTTTCCTTAGGATTCATTTCAAGTTCTTCTTTCTTTACAAAAATTGTGTTTGAGTGTGTCTGTATGTCCTTTCAAGATTTATCTTTCTTGGCTCCTAATTCTCCTTCTATTTTGAAGTTTTCATATAGGTTAGCAGATGTACTAGTTGAGGAACATTTTCACTTCTCATAACTAAGCCCTGATCTCTCTTTAGAGGGATTTTGAGAGTTGATCGTTCATCAAGAATGTCTAATCCTCTTGTCAACTTTAGACTTGTATTTATTTGACCTTTGGATTTTTCAAGTTCTTTTCTCAAAGTCACTATTTCTACCTCAAGATTCACACATTCATTAGATTTAGATTGTAGTTCCATTTTGACTACATCTTGTAATATTTTAGCCTCTTCAACTTGTGTCTTTAGGCTAATAACCATTTGATCAAATTTCTCAAGACTTTTAGACATTTTCTCAATTTCCTTTTGTCCAAGCTTCTTTTGTTTTGAGTTCTCTTTTCTCAGCTTGTCAATCTCATATAGAGCACATATGAGATCACATTCTAGATCCACTTTTCCTTCTTCTTCATTTGAGTCTTCAACTTTATCTTGATCTAGATTTATAGAAGTTGATCCTACTATCATAAATAGGGATTCATTTCCCTTAGCCACAAAATCATAGTCATGATCATCATTTGAACTATCACCGTCTTCCATTGTGTCACTGTCTTCTTTTGTATATAGACCTTTCTTATTCTTGAAGAAATTCTTTTTGGGATAGTAGGGTTTTACCTTTTTGCTAATCTCTACTTTCTTAGAGTTATTATTTTTATTATGAGGGAATTTATTAGAAAAGTGTCCTCCTTTACCATAGTTAAAGCATTTGAAGGGTAGCTTACCTCTGTACTTTCTAGATCCTCTCTTTAGTCTTCTAAAAAAGTTAGCTTCTTTTTCATTAGTCTCCTCACATTTAGATGTTGATGTTTCTTCCTTTACTTGCTTGGCTACTTTGAATGCATATTCTCTCTTGAAAGTGTCTGTCTCTCCCATTCTCATCTCATAGGCTATGAAGGTCCCATGTAACTCATTAATAGTGAGTTTATCTAGATATTTTGCTTCTTCTATTGTGGAGATTTTAGAATCATATCTTAATGGAAAAGATATTAAAACCTTTTTGATAATGATTGAATCTTTCATTTCTTCTCCAAGGCCTCTGATTGCATTGAATATTTCATCTTCCTTGAGGAGGTAGTCTACAATCCTTTCCTCTTCTTTCATCTTAAGACTCTCAAACTTGCCTTTGTAAGTTTGTAGCTTGGCTTGCTTTACTTTGTCATCTCCTTCATAGATTTTCTTTAGTTTGTTCAAGAGATCTTGGGTATTTTGACACTGCATCACTTTGACAAACTTTGAGTTTGATAGTCCACAAAGAATATAATTCTTTGCCTTAGCATTGTTCTCATATGCCTTCTTGAAAACCTAATCAATAAGATTTATAGCAGGGGATGTGTATCCATTTACCATAGACATCTATACATCAAAACCTAATGAAGATAAATAAGCTTCCATTCTTATGCTCTAGAATGTATAGTTAGATCCATCAAAGAGAGGTGCCTTGTTTGATGAAGATCCTTCTTGATTATCCATTGTGTTCTCTATTCCAAGATCTACCTAAGCTGATTAAGATTATTTCAAGGAACCCTAGGCTCTGATAAAAATTGTTGGAACACAACTAGATACTAAGAGGGGGGTGAATTATTATATCTATTAAAATTGGTTTTTTAATCATTTTAAAGCAAATTCAAAAGCATATGTATATTAAAAGATAAATGTAGAGATTGCATACAAGCTCAAATACACCTAACACATTATTTACACATGAAAAACCTAAAGGGAAAAACCATAGTGAGAATAGATGTTAGAAGCTAATATTCTAATCCGGCCTCATAATTTAAAGCCTCACTGGTAAACATCACTAGTTACAATGTTTAAGTACACCAATCCTAAGGAGACATCAATCCCCTGGTTTAAGAACACCAAATCTAAGGAAGCACCCAATCCCTAATCTGATCACCCACTCAACTTATCTGATGGCACCAACCTATCAAAATTTTTCATAGATCTACAAATCTAATTTAAAAATTAGATTCATACATGAATCCAAATATATGTATTTTGTTATAGGTCTAATCTACAATTGATCATACTCTATACATTCTCTTTGTGCCTTTCTTCCTCTCTGCTCCTCACTATTCCTCTCTGGTCTTGTGTCTACATATTTCCTTATTTGACACACTTCATTGCCTTCTCCAACCACTCTTCTCTATATTTAATTTAGCTCAATAGAAAATAAAATTGTTTAACACACTTTTCTTTGTCCTAGATATCATATATATAAATAAATGATCTAGGGTTTGCTTCTTCTCTCTGTGTTCACACTTGGAATATAACACATCATGCTAATTCTGGACTTTAGTTCATTATGAATTGAAATATAAGTTACCATGTCTCAATTCTTGTTGGCCCACTAATTGTTGTTGCACTAAAAAATTAACCTGTTAATGCCTTATATAATGGCTAGAGCTAATAAATCCATGAGAGGTGGTTAAACCATTACACCTTGTAACAGATTACATGTATTACATCATAATTTTATGTCTCTTTACTAGCTATAAAATCTGTTAGATTGAAATTTTGATGCATAAGCTCTTTAATGTAGATTTGATCAGTTAGATTGATTAACTCATTGTCTATGTCGAGATATAGAGCTTATACGTAAGTTCTTGTATGTTCTTGTAACTAATTGTTTATCTAGACATGAATTTAAATTTTGATCATTGATATTGCATTTGACACTATGATCCAATGGTTTTTATTCGAATAACTCAATTTTAAAATGCATCCATTTGATCATTATTTGATAGGCTCATGCTCTCCATTTGATCTCCAAAGATGCATGACCTTTACCTTGACTTGGTCGTTAAACATTGAAACTTTGACCTCATATCATAGCTTCCTATACCTTTGGATCACTTCTACTTCATCAATCTTCTCAAACCTACTCAGTATTTAACTTGTTGTTGTGTCAATAAACATTGAGCACTTTATAGCATTTGAGTCTATTCACTCCATTGGATCTCCTTTGCATGATCACCCATGCATCATAAGATATTTTAACAAGCTCAATCTTTATATCTATTGAACCCTCAAGGATATGAAACTTAGAATAAATTCATACCTTCTATACATAGCTATCAATTCCCACTATTAAGACATTTGACATCCTTGCATTGGTCCTCTATCTGATAGACTCATGTGCTTATGACACTTGGCATTAATGCATTCACTCAAAAGGAACTTTGACACTTTGAATTCAGTGCATTCTATTGGATCATTTATGTATGATGAAGTGTGGGCCATTGATCAAGGTTGGACATAATATAAATTCTAAGACTTAGGACATATTAAGTCCTTTGAACTGTTAATTACTAGATCAAGGGGCCAGTTTTGCAATGATGATATGGATTTAAGTTGTAACTTAAGTTACTTATTCCCATCTATACCAAGTCAACATTAAAATATAAGTTTAATTATTGATGCCATGGCTAAAGCCTTAGGGTTTTAATGAGAAACCTTATCCAGTCTGAGATCTAAGTAAATCAATTATGAGATCATTCCATCTCCTCTAAACCTGTGGACCATATTTATAAAATGTACTTGAAAAACCCATAATGGATATTATATCTATTTGAATTTAAACATCCATAAATGGTCTCTATAAAATCATGATAACTTTACATAGTGAAACTATGAAACATGGTCTTCTCTCCATCAATCCTACTTGATCCTGTTGACATTAGTGACAATCATATTGTGAACAAAGGGACTCCAAGGTGGTCTCTTGGTTAGCTAGCATGATAGGTATAGATATGTGCAAGTGTCCTAGAAGTGCAAGGTTTCCTTCAGTAATGTCCATGCTTAGAATGCATGTTTGAGCTCAAGGAGGTGTCTTAGGTGCAAGATTCATAAGAGTGAAATGGTTGAGTTGAATAATGGTCTATGAGATCATTGGTAGTCTTGTTAGAGTTGTTTTATGATTTATAGATGTTTCAATGAGTGATTGAATTATTTCAAAGGTCATAAAAATATCATCATTGTTCTTAAAATGATAAGTTCTATGTCATCATAAGCAAAGTCTAACTATGAGTATGCAGAAGATTATTTATTTGGTTAAATTAAAGAGTATCTTGAAGGTTGTAGTATTCTAGATGTATCAAGATGAATTCATAAGGTTATATATGAGTGTGATGGCATGTCATTGATGTCATCTGAGGTTGATTAGTTGTTTTGAGTTTCTTGATAGGATTTTGAGTGTGCCTATTACATAGAATGTGGTTTTAAAATTTACCTTTAAGTCTGTGCCTTGTAGATGAGATGTTTCAAAAATGGAGAATGATCTAAGGATCATTGAATTATTGTTGATGATATGAGGAGTTATTTTACCATGTTGTGAAGTTTTTCAAGTTTGATTGATGTGTTTTAATTGATGTAAGAGGACAAAGGTAAGCAAGATGGAGTGGATCCATTTTGATTAGGTTTCTATGAGACCTATTGGTAACATAAGGGCTAATGGTTTCTTCATAATGATAGTGGATGATTGGAAGTTGTCTAAAGATTGGAAGTTGTATAAATCATGAAGGAGGCTTATAGAGGTTGAAAATGAAGTATTTGATGTGGTTTGGTACCTTCATGAGGGTAGTATAGGCTATGAGTCTCATTGTTGGTTTGTTGAGGAGACTTGTTGAAGACGAATTTTTCCAGATGGAGCATGAAGTTAGGGGGAACTAACTCAGATAGTTTGAGAGGATTAAAGAGATGTGCATGATGTGAGGGGGAGCATATGTAAGATGTTCTAGTTTCAAGCTTAAGTCATGATGGAGAAGTCTACTGTAGATGTAATCTCAAGAGACAAGTCAAAAAATTTGATACAATGACTTGACCAAACCAAGTCATAATTTTGAAAATGTATTGAATCTTCATGTATAGGCACATGGGGATATTGTGAGCTTTGTAAGTAAATAAGTCCAAGGATCAGGTAAGAAAGAGTGAGTGTGAATCCAAAGATAAGATACCCAGTAAAAGAAAAATAAAGTACATGTTTGGTATAAAAAGAAGATTATCAAGATGTGTATGTTGAAGGGCGAGCAATTATTCATACATGTGCATAAAAGGTAGGTGAGTATATTGAGAACCTAAAGTATATTTGAATGCATGCATATTGTTAGGGGGAGCTTAGTTTCTAGTTAGTACATTTCATTATTAATGTCAAATGGGGAGATTGTTGGCAAAAGTTTAGTCATTGATGTCAAAGGTAATGACAAAGTGGTGATGTCATTGATGAAGGATGATATCATGAATTGACAAGAAGTCTGTGTGTGATTGATAAGTGATCCATGTGGTTTGAGTTGTATTTATCAATGGAGAATGATATGATAGGATTGTAAGATATTCTCAAGTATAGTGAGATGCTTTGTAAGCTACATGAGTGGTCTTGTAGAATCTCAAGGTGCTTTGGTAACAAAGAAGCTTGAAGAGAGGTCATTACTTAGGCATGGTCATGGCTTGTAGAGACAAGATGGGGATACGATATAATAGTATGAAATTTTAATTGAGAATGGTAATTTTGGATCATGTATATGAAGTATAGACTCAGTTCATGATTCTCAAGAGTGAGCTACAGTTTCAAGGCCTCATTAAGGGCTTGCATATAGGCTTAGCCTTATGACCCTGGGTGGCCTAATGAAGTAGTTTGAGAAAGATTTGTGACTTGTGAGATAATGTGAGTTATGTTCATGATATAATAAGTTATATATAGTGTATCTATGTATTTAAAGGTAAAGAAATAAAGAGAAAGGTGCATGAACAATGTCTTGGTGTTCTCAAGGGTATGCAAGCCTAGGTAGGCCTGACCAAATGAGATAGATTGATCAGATTTAAGTGCAAGATGGAAAATATGAGTATTGATAGAGATATAGTATGTTTAATTGTAGGTGTATACCAAGTTTGAAGTCATAATTTTGCAAAAAATGCCTAAGAGTGGTTTTGAAGTTTCTTGATTGCTTAGAATGAAGAGATGAGAGCTTGAGAAGAAAGTTTTGATGCTTGTTGGCACATGTAGACTTTACATGGTGACCTAAGCCTTTTGGGATAGATTAAATATGTAGTTAATAATGTTTTATAATAAATTTTTAGTGGTTTTAGGTATATATATTTATGAACATTCGTTAAGAATGTAAACTAGTAAAAACCCTCCTATAAACCCTCTTAATGACCTGATTGGAGAAAACTTGTTGGATAGTGCCAAAAATGGTTTTATAAGTCAATTTTTATTATTTTATTTTGTATAGGACTCATCCAAACATCCCCAAGTGGTAGTGGTGTGTCAGGACAACAAGCATAAGGTATATAAAAGAGCTTGTTTCTAAAGAATTTGGTGTTACAGGGAGGGTTGACTGAGTCAACACATGAAAATCATTGGAGGTTGAAGGTCAAGAGTATTTATTTATATACATGGAGTTATTTTGGAAATATATGTTATATATTTAATCATTTTGATCATGGAAATTATCCTATCGTTAATCTACCAAAGAGTGAAAACAGTGAAAGAAATTAGACTTGAGTGAGAACCTATGTAGGGATGAGTTGCAGGTGACTAGGGATAGATCAAATGATTTTGGGTTTTTTTTAAGACATATTACTCATGTTAACTGGGTTTTTAAGTGTTTATGGTGCTCATACATAATATAAAAGGTTCTCTCAAAGTGACTTGTCTAAGTAAGATGAATTGTGAAGGTGTGTGTTGCATAAGTTGATCCATATATTCATTATTTGATATTAAATATCCATAAATTTATGATTTTATTTGATATAAATATGTTTAAGGATAAAATTAATGAATTTTAAGATCAAGTAAGTGTATGCACAAGTGTTAGATGTCATGCTTACTATGACTATGTTTTTGAGCCAAGTTGACAGTTCCAGGTGTGTTAAGGTAAGTGATGTGTTTGAGTCATTATGGAAAGAGGTGATGCATAAAATGGATATTGTGTAATTTTTTTAGACATAAATGAAATATAAAATACTTATGTATGGTAGAGAGATAGTTTAAGTATTTGAATTTTCAAAGCCAAAAGGCTTATCTAGCTGTGTATGCACAGTGTGAGAGTAGTCTAAGAGATTGGTCTATTAAACCAATGATTGATGCCAAGAAAAGAGATGTAAATGATTTATAATTATATATAGACATAATATTAAACATTTATGTGGATTATATGTTATGTAAAGTGTTATTTTAAGTGCAAATAACATGTTCATGACTGTATTTTTGGAGGTTACAGGCAGTCTGAGTGGTCAGTTTGAAGAAGTGAGTTTGAAGTTGTTTAACCTAAGTTGAGGAAACAAATGAGTTTTAATATGTAAATGAAATATAAAAGGTTAATTATAAGGAATTATAAGACCTATTGTGTTCATATTGAAGTTTGGAAAGACAAGATGCTTGACTATACTTTGATTGTGTTTGACCAGAACTATGTGAGCCTATTACAGAGGTTATTTTGGATGATTAGAGTCTGAGTGAAGGAGTCCAATATACATGGATAAGTTTTTTAATTAATGAATTATATATTGATGTTTTTTTCAAGTGGGTTGTTTTATAAAAGTGATTTTATGCTTCAGTTCTAAGAGATAAACTTTTTTGTGTGAAATGGTCTAAAAGGCAAGTATACCTAATTGATAGGTTCAAGGTGTGAAATGGAGTTTTAGGTATTAATGATCCAATGAGATATTAGGAGGTACATATTAAAGTTATATGTGAATTATTTTAATCATTTTTTGAAGATAAATATGGTCCAAGGAGTTCAAGGGTAATGTGTGCCTTGAAGAAGGGCTAATTCTATTAAGTCTCTATTAGACTTAATTGAGTTTTAGCCTCTATAGGTTATAATCAAAATATTGAGTTTTGGGTTATCATATGTAACATGTGTATGAAAATATTTTAATTTTTATACAAGTGTTTTAAGGATCTTGGATGATCAAGATGGGTTAGATTAAGTGTGTGGTATAAAGGCAAGGCCTAATTGGCCTATTTGGACTAGTTGAGTTGAAGTGGTATCAAGTGAAGAAAATAGATCATTGAAGGAATAGTATAAGGTCATTAAGGAAAATTATAGGGTAAATAATATCAATAATTCATATATAACCAAGTTGATGCAGGTGGATACATAGGTCATTGGACCTAATAAGCCTAGAAGAGGCATATTGAGTGAGTGAGCTTTAGAGGTTGTTTGAGTGAGAATGAAGGGGAAAGAGTGAAAAAAAGAGGTCATCATCAGTTGAAGAGTAATCAATATGTGTTAAATATGATAAAATGTTCAAGTTATCTGAGTTGGTGATTGGTTACCTAGGGGGTTGGGGCTTCCTTGCAAGTTGGAGCTTATAAAAGATTAGTTGGGTGGGTGCTCAACTAGGTAGCGGTTGGAGCTCCTTGTGAAGTGGGTGATTCACTAAATATTGAATATTTCATTATATGATATTATTACATGTGCATGGTTTAATGGGTTTTATTCCCCAAGAGGGTTTCCCACATATCTCTTGTGTTCTCTTATATGCTTGTGTAGTTATTTGCTTATGCGTTAATCTCTTCTGTGAATATATGCTTCATGGAATGGTAAATGGAATTGAATGGTCATTATTGTGAAACTGATTCACCCCCTCCCATCTCAATAGATACTTATAATATAATACTCACATTTATCTCCTTTATCTAAAATAATCTTGATGCCAATATGTTTTACAATTGTTCTTGCAAGAAGCACTAGTTAGGATGGAAGTTATGTAGAGGGTGATTTAATTCGATTGCTTATTAAACTAGTGTTAATGGGGTTATTCATACTATCAAATCACATTCTTCATAATATTTACTAGTTTCATATTTTTTAGGAGACAAATTTTTTTCATAGTGGCATTAGTGAAAGGAATTTGGCATTATGTTATGTCTTCTATTATTATTTTATTTTAACTAGTGAGTTAAAGAGTTTTTTTGTGCTAATAGTTTAGGAGGATAATATTATTTTTTCTCATATATGAGTTTAAAATTATGCCAATCATTTTATGAGTGGTTGTGCTCTTGAGAATCGAACCTACTCTAGCTAGTTTGAAGTTTTTAAGGATGCATATGTACAAAAATATTATGTCTATTGTTACCTGAGATCAAATTACATGCATGGAAAAGGTGGAGTAGATTGTCAAGACTGTGATAGCACTAATAAGAGACAATATAGTTTAAGTCACAATTTTTCCATTATTAAATGATCATAACTTTCATCAGATATGCAATGGCAGAGGTTCAAGCCTAAATTTGGATTTGTGTAGCAGTTTGGCATTTTGACAAAGTTGAAATCATTGATGCAAATGTTTTTTAAAAATAGAAACCAACACATAAAGGGATAATTGTGAATGTTTATTCTAAAGTGTCTAACGATGTCTTCACTCATGATGAGGACATCAAGAGCTCAACAAAATAAGGTGTGATTTTATAAAAGTGTAGTTTAAGAAGAGTATAAAGATGTTAAGGTAGTGGCAAATGATGTGTAATGTATTTTAATTGGTTAAGAAATGATGGAAAATATTTTACCTATAAGAAAAATATACGAATGTATGGCTGATTTGTTTTCACTTTGAATCTTTTTTATAGTTATTTTTGTCTTACTCTCACTCCATTGATGAAGGAAAATACATATTATAATAGGTACAAAAAAAGCAAATAGTTTATGATTTTTAGAAGTTATAAATATATTTGAAGTTAGAGTAATTAATTGTAGAGATGCGAGAAGCTTTGGCATGGGAATTTGTGGAGAGTATGAGTAGGGATAATTTATGTTCTCAAATACATTTGTAATGAATAAAAATTGCAAAAATTGATTTTTCAGGTCTTTGTGTATCTTGAGGTGAGACACTCATTTGGTCCAGGTGAGTGTTAATAAGGTATAAGTGAATACATTTAATTATAAATTATCAATTATGTAAAGAGAGAAAAAACATGTAAAGACAAAAGAAAAGGAAAAGGAAAAAGAAGTTGAAGAGTCAAGAAGGAAGTCAAAAATGCTTTATAGGCCAATGTAAGAAGAAATAAAGAGCAAATCATTTTCTTGAATAAGTTTTATCATTTGGGTCTAATTGAGCTTCTTATGTATTATTTCCTTCATTTGTTTGTAGTTTCATGTCATTTAATCTGTTTTGCTTGTAAATGTTGGTTATTATATTCTTACACTAAACTATGGATTGTGTGGACTATGAAATCATTTTAGGAGCTATACAATAGGTATTATGAGTTCCAGAAACACTAATTTAATTCTTAAAAATCATGGTAAGGCACTAATATGGAGGAGGTTAATCAAATTTATTTAATCATTGAAATAACATTTCAATATTAAAATGGGTGAATACATCATTTTGGGCAAAAGATATATTAATTTATGTAAGTCTAACAAATAAAAGTTTTAATAATTTTTTAGAGTTATATGCATTTTGAGGTTGTAATACATAGGTAAAGTAGAAGAGCGGGGACTCCGGCATAAGAGGCTGTGGATATTAACTAGTAGTTAGGTAAAGTAAAGGATATGAAAAATGAAGAAGAGAAAAAAGGGAATGAGAGGGCCTAGGAGTAATGTAGAAGAATGGGCATAGAGGAGCGAGTTTTAGAAGAGTAGGGACTCTAGAAAGAGGCCATGGATATTAGCTAAGAGTAGTTATATATTTATCTCAAATACATTATAATTGAAGCAAATGTGTAAATTTTTTATTTATTAGGGCCTTTTTGTGTCTCGAGATGAGACAAATATTTGGTTTGGGTGAGTGTAAATCATGGGTAAAGGAAGTATGATTTATTATAATGAGAAAATTAATATATAATTGGAAAAGGCAAAAATGAGTCAAATATGCATAAGGAGAAGCCATAGAGTCATGTGAAAAGAAGAACAAGAAAAGACTTTAGAGGCCTATGTAAGGAGAAGGATCAAGTAGACCATTATTCAATGAAATATATATTTTGGTCTTATTTGGGTGTTAATGTGTGTATTTGTATCCTTAATTTTTTTATTATTGCTTTATGTCATTTGTTTGATTGATTTCAACTATAAGTATAAGATTTTCCCATCATAGGCATAATCACTAGGTATAAGTGAGTCTAACATCTAAGAATACATGTATAATATGTATGTCCTACATCAAACTTATATAACCCTTGAAATACATGTGCATGCAAAATAATATGGTATCTACCAAAATATGTGATAAACAATATATGTAAAGAAGTAAACTAAAAACTTATGTCATGCTTAAGTCTTGATTGTTGATTTTAAGAATATTTTTAATGTTTTTGTTTTTTTGAAATATTTGAATATATTTTTTTGGAATATTTTCATATTTTTTGAAAAATTAAAATTAAATACAAGCAATCAAGCAAACATCACAAAGACATGCATTATTAATTTAGGTTCCTACTAATAAAAGAGGTCATCAAATGGATGTGTATATGTATATATCATATCTTTAAACCATGATTCATGTCCATTGTTGGGAAAAATATTTTATTTTATCATATATCTCAACCACAATTCATGTCCAATGTCAACAAAGTATTTTATTCTTCTTCATCAGTTTAATAAATATATTCTTATAATCAAAATCATAAACTTATCCTTAAGATTGTAATGTTGACATGTCATTCATATCATCTTCTGTATTAAAATATGTAAAAACAACTTCAACATAGGTTGTAATTGATTTTTATTATTTGTGTTACTATTTTATATGTGCATCATTATTAGGAGGCTAAATTTTATTTGGAACTACAAAAGGATTAGATATCATAGCTTAAGTAATAGGAATTAAAATGATTCATTCTTTTTATTATTGACTTGGAGATGTAGTCATACTCTTTGTGGTATTGCATATATCATAGTTATTTATGCGTGAAGTAGATATAGTGTTTTAATCCTTAGAGATCATGTTTGTACCATTACTATTTTTAAGAACATATTTATTTAAAGTTTTCTTCTTAGGAACCTCTTTTTAGGTGTATTTACCTATATATCTATCTTTTTTTTTTCTTTTAATATCCAAAAATTATCTATATGATGCCTATGAATTTTATGACAAGCACAATAATAGTTGAATTTTAGTGTAGGATGTGTAGGAGATAAAGTGTTTAACTTACAATGAAGCATATTCCTTAATTTTGCTTGGAGATATATTGGATTTATGTGAAACATTTTACCCATTGATTTTAATTTTTTCCTATCTTTTGAACCATATTTGACTTGAAATTTATGGAGATAAAAATATGCAATTGACATTAGAATGCTCAATTTTTATGATATCCACAATCTTATCTTCAAGAGATGTGATCTTTAGACATATTTTCTCTAAGAACTCTACAATATTTATTTGATATAAAATAGTCACATTAGACACAATATATTGGGAAGATATAATATTCATGTAATTTTCATTAAAATTAGGCACATTTTAAACCATGTATACTTGATGGTGATGGGTAAAGGAAGAATCAATTTGTAGCTTGCTTGAATAAGAAACTAGGCCTACAAGGCTTTTTAACCTTATTTATGGAAACTTAAGAACAAACAATGAGTATTTTTAATATAAAAGTATTTATCAAATTAATTTAATTTTATTTCAACTCATTTTATTGATATTTACCTTTTTATTTTCTTGAAAATTCAAAATATACTAAAACAGGGGTTTCTAGGTCTTCAAACTAGGCTTATAGATTGTAAAATTGATGCAAGTTTATTTCAAGAATTAAAAACACTCTTAAACAAATTATTTTTTTAAAAATAAAATTTATTAAAATTCATAGGTCATTTTCATCATTATATTTTGAGATATTGAGATTTTTCTACTACTAAAATAGGTTTTTTGACTTTCTTAATAGGACTTCAAGTCTGAGTTTTGAAAATAAAATAATCAGTAGGTGAATCAAAAACTTAAAATAAAATTTTAAATGTAATAAAAATATTATTAAACATTATTACAAATTTACATATCACTTTAATCACTCATTTCCAAGTTATGCACTTTTTAGTCTTCCTAAACCCTTCTAAAACCCTCACTTACAGACTTGTTGACTGTATTTTGTAAATGTATTCCTCTAGATACCTAATTTTAAAAAAAAATAGTTTCAAAAACTCATTAAGAAATACATTAATATATCCTAAAAAAATCATTAATTTGTAATTGTTAATTTTCAAGCTATAGTGATTTTTGTGCTCAAAACCCTAGTAAGCTTGTACATAGTCTAAGAACACACAAAAATTAATAATTTGAAATTTAGAGATTGTTTTTCAAATATATCACCTGAAGGTGGTATAAACCAAATAGACACATTGAACAATCCTTAAAATTTTATTAAGACACTTTTCTTAACTGTATAAGTCATGTTTTATGTTTTTACAGTCCTACAACTTCATAAACATCATCATAAAATTGAGTATGATTTAAAATATTAAAAAAAATTTAAATTAATGTATGATATGGGTTAAAAAAATTATAATATTCACTGAGATACTCATTTCTTTTCATATATCTTTAAAAATTAGTACATAGACCATACAAAAACCTTGCAACTTTTTCTTGAAAACCAATAACTTCAACTTATCTTTTTGTCTTATTTATTTTATTGGTTTTAAAAAATTTATAATATTATAATTGATTTAAAATATTGGTTTATTCTTGTTACATGCACCAAAGGTTTCTCAACCAACTCATGATTTACTTTAAATATGTAAGACTTATCCACCAACTTACGTTACATACATCTTGGTGGAGTTTTGTTCAAGTTTTAAATTCATTAATCATAGTGAGTGACTAAAATAAAATTATTAATATGATAAAACACCTTAAATACCCATTAAAATAGGAACAATACCTTCAATATTATTATTAACAAATTCAAGTTTTTAAATTTTTAGTTTTGGCAAGAAACCTAGAAACACCACCAAAAGACCTAGAAATGACAAATGAAACCTGGGAAAGATTTATTATTTAAAAAAATGACATTTTAGACCTCTTAAAGACCAAAAAAAACAAAATTTAATTTATTATTTACATGCACCTACATTATACTACTGGGGAAGACAATAATTGTTCATGAGCTCGAGTTCATGAGTCCTTCAATACTGCTCTAGCTGATACAAATAAAAATTTACCTTTATGTATTCAATGTTATTCTACATCAATAACATATTCATTCATATTTTAATGTGATATTTTTTATACTATTTTACTTTCCTTAGTCAATGGTGTCAATATATGTGTCCTACCATCTTTTTCTAAGGTATATGTATTATTTTTTTCATTGTGCATAGCCTTCCTATCAAAATGTCAGGGTTTACCAAGAAAAACATTACACACATCCATATGTATAATATCACAAATGTTTTCATCCCTATAATTACCAATTTGAAATTAAACTTTACACTGCTCTTTAACTAATATCAGTTGTCCTGTTAGAATCCAAGTCACTTTGTATGACATGGGATGTACTAATATTTTCAATTATAAATTTTAAACGATGTATTAAGAAACCAAAATTTCAATAATATTACTATAAAAAAAACATTTCAACATTTACCTCTTGATTTTCATCTTGTTTTGAATAAAGTCTTCTCTACCATTTCATCATTGTCTCTCTCATCATCTACTACAACCTCTCTTCCTTGATAAATTTCAATTACTTCTAACATACCTAAATACTTATCATCAATGATGATAATATTGGTTGTCCTTGTGATGCTACTATTATTTTTCCTCTTTGACCTATATTACCTCTTTCTTTGAATACCATCTTTGCACTTTCCTCTATAAGTTTTTGTTCCACAACTTGCTACTTTATCTATAGGTCACTCTCTGATAACCAAATTCTTATCTCTTTCATATTATTAGGTATATTATATGCTCTGATACCAAATTATGAAAACCACACTCTTTGATTATAAATTTGATACAAAAAATAATGATGATGAGTAAAAGAAGAATCAATGTGTAGCTTGCTTGAATAAGAAACTATGCCTACAAGCCTTTTTAACATTATTTATGACAAATTAAGAATAAAAAAGGATATTTTTTCCTAAAAAATAATTTATTCAATTCATTTAATGTTCTTCCAACTAATCTCATTGATATTTACCTTTTGATTTTCTTGAAAATTCAAAATATGTTAAAATAAGGGTTTCTAGGTGTAGAACTATGTTTAGATATTATAAAATTGATATAAATTTATTTAAATAGGTAAAAAAAAACTCAAACTATTTTTAATGCTTAAAAAATATTTTAACCAATCACTCTACAAAATTTTAGGTCATTTTCATGATTAAATTTTGAGATACAAAGGTTTTTGTACTACTAAAACATGGTTTTTGACTTTCTTAACGGGACTGCAAGTCTGATTTTCTAAAAAATTAATTAAAATTTGCCTAAAAACCTTTAAATCAACTTATAAATTTCATAAAAATACTATTAATTATGCATACAAAGTTTAATCTCATTTTAATCATTCATTTCAAAGTTATGCACTTTTTAGTCTTCCTAAAACCTTCTTAAACCCTCACCTACAAACCAACTGATTGTATTTTTTCAATATATTCCTATATAGACATAAATTAATTTAAAAAAAAAACCTTATAAACATATAAATTTATCTATCCTAAAACTTTCATGAATTTGGAAGGGTTAAATTTCAAGTTATAGTGATTTTTATGTTTAAAACCTTAGTAGGCACACAAAATATAAATAATTTGAAATTTAGATATTGTTGGAAGGGTTAAATTTCAAGTTATAATGATTTTTATGTTTAAAACCTTAGTAGGCACACAAAATATAAATAATTTGAAATTTAGATATTGTTTTTAAAACATGGAGGTGGTATAAATAACCATTATAATAATATTTATAACATTTATACACCTTTATCAATCCTTAAAATTGTATTAAGACACTTTTTTAAACTGTATTTAAGCCTTGTTCTATGTTTTTACAATCATACAACTTCATAAACATCATCATTAAACTAAGTATCATTTAAAAATGTCAAACACACTAAAATTATTGTATGATATAGGTAAAAAAAAAATATCTTTCAAATTATATTCTCTTTTATTTTCATATATCTTCGAAAATTAGTACATAGATGATATAGAAACCCTGTAACATTTTTTTGAAAACCTACGACTTTTGCTTCTCTTCTTGTCTTATTTCCTTTCTTGGTTCCTTTTATTGGTGTTTCAAACTTTATAATCTTATACTTGATGTATGATATTGGTTTATTCTTGTTACATGCACCAAATATTTCTCAAACAACTCATGACTTACTTTAAATATGTAAAACTTATCCACCAACTTACGTTACATATATCTTGGGGATTCAAGTTTTAAACACATTAATAATAGTGAAGGATTAGAATATACTTAGGAACATGTTACAATACCCTAAATACCCCTTACCACATGACCAAGAAATTTAATATTATTATTAACAAATTCAATTTTTTAAATTTCTAATTTTGGTGGGAAACCTAGAAACACCACCATATGACCTAGAAATGACAAATGAAACCTAGACAAGGCTTCGTATTGACTAAACATGACCTATTAGACCTATTAAAGACCAAAAAAACAAATTGACTATACTATTTACATGAAAAATGCATCAATAATTATATATTATTCTTGTATTATTGCATATCATGGTTATTAAAGGGATAAAGAAAGAGTCCAGATTGGGAATCTCTATCAGTTTGTGCTACTATATCAGTTGCTTCTTGTGCATTGTATCTAGTATCATTCCATTTAGACTTAAAATATTACTTACATTGAAAATTTTCACTCTAAGGATTAGAGACATAATTAAGGTTTTTCATGGTAATCAGCTTAGCTTCATGTTCTTTGATTATGTGGTATAAATGGTCAAAATATCAAAACCACTTAAACATAATTGATCCATGTAATGGATCCAAAACAATTTGTGCTTTTAAACTCATTATAAAACATAGGATTCTCATTATTAGTGAGAATGGTATTATAAGAAAACACATAATCATTGATAGGCTTGTTGGGAGCTTACTTAATCTTGGAAATCTGAGTATAAGATAACTTTTCACTAATGTTGATTGAAAGGTATGCTAAAAATTGATCTACCATAAGGTCAAAGGCATGCATAGTTTGGGAAGAATATTATAGAACCATTTTAATGCATAATATTTGAGGTTCCTTGTAAAATGTTTGGTTAATAACTTATCTTTAGATGCATAGTCAAAACATGTTGTTTTAAAATATTTAAGATGTTGCTTAGGATCACTTATACCAATATATACTGGAAACTTAGGTGTCACAAAACCCATGGGTAAAGGATGGATTACAATATCTAAGGCTATTGGGTTATGCAAAAAATGATATTAATCCATAGAGTGACTAGCTTTAGAGACATCTTTCTCTAAATGTAACACCTTAGCATATAGAGATAAAATAGTTTTCTTTAGGTAACATACAATAGTCACTCAAATTTTGTCACAAATACTTGATAATGTCTTTTTTTGGTCTATTTCACTTTAATTAACTTGATCACTTACTATGGACCAATTTCACCACCTCACTCTATCCTAATAAATAATATAGACCTATTTATTTTATAAATTACTCTTTAATACCTAAAAAAATATTTTAATTTTTAAAAACATCCATAAAAATATGTACAAATATATATAGACCTAAAATTCACATTGTTCCCTAAAGGACAAAAATGTCTAGTAGGGGACAATAGTGGTAGGCATTATTATTCCCTATGGGATGTTTATGACCTTTGTCTTCTAACCATCAATTTTAAGATTTTAATCCTTCCTTACATTGTAATCCATGTTTTTAGTATTTTAATCATGAATTTTTCATTTTTGGATTACTATAAAGACACACTTAAGTCACCTATTCTACCACTTACAAATTTAAATACAGAGGCATACATACACTACTGAACATTGATCAAATCTTCCATATCCTTCTAAATCATAATTTTAGTCAATTGAAGCAGTCCTAAACCAAGTTAAAAACATGTTTTATCCAAGCCAAATAAAATCATGATTAAGTATTGAAGTAACTTCTACATGCATTAATATAGTCAAAGGAACACAATTGCATAAATTACTCTAAGTGGGAAAACTAAGCGGGAAATTTTATATTCATAGTAGATACATATTTACTATTTATCCATCACAAGGGTGATTAGGGTTAGCTCAATCCATTACAATCCCATTTTTTCTATTTGCATATTTTTAATCATTGCAAGTCAGGGTTTCAAATTTGAAGAAGCTATATGTAGGTCTTTTGCACACATCCAAACATTAAATTTTTGCATACATACTACCTCAATTTAAGTCATAACTTCAACGAAATGATATAATTAGTCCCTATCAGTATGATCCAACCTTCTATTAACTTCACACAACTAGATTTTATAGAGAAAATGCTAAGTTTTTCATTTTATTCATAGTTATCCTCCTTTATTTCAATTTTAGTTTGTCAAATTTAGTCTTTTGATTTTATTCTACTTATTGAAAGTTGATTTATAACATTCCAATATATTATATTCAATTTATTTGAATTAGGTTTAATTTAATTATCGATAAAACATATTGGTGAACCCTAGATAGAAACACACCTGTATTTGTGAACCCAATTTTTATTCAAGCATTGTTTCAATTTTTTTTAGGGTTTAGATAAAATTTTGAATATCCGACACTAAAAAAATATTTTTTTGACTTTGGATCTAAATTTGAAACTAAAATAATTTTCTTTCAACCTTGTATCTAATCAATGACATTGAAAGTAATTTATTTTGACCTTGGAACTGATATTTGAAATTGATTTTTTTTTTTGACCTTAGATTTCAGGGGGATTTACTAATCTCCTTATACAAAAAATATTTTCTTCTAATCCTAAATTTTAATTTTCTATCTTTTTTTCTCAATTTTCAAAATATCTATATCTATATTAGATATTATTGTTGTTTCAAGGTTCATTGGTTTTCATTAAAGTTTGTCTTCCCTTAATAAGGAAAATAATTAACACTCGTGTTATCAAATGAACCAAAGCACAATCTAAGACACAACCACTATTAATGATTTTTTTTTGTAAATTAGAGCATTGTATATGAATAAGAATAAGTCTTACTTATAATTAACCCAAAGTAATATTTAATTATTATTATTATTTTAGTATTTTATAAAAGTTGTTACCAGTTACTATAATATGACAAAGGGCATGCATCATTTCCTTCATGGTTCCTCCTCCTAGATCTCAAAGTGTTAACAATTACCATTTTTTAGAAATATGATTGTCATTGATGTCAAAAAAGACATTATGAGCATGCCATTAATGCTCAAAGATGACTATGGTGATCATAGTGATTCTATCAAAGGTCAAGGATGATTGGAATGTTTGTGTGTATGAATGGAATTCATCCAATTATTCATAATGATCATCTAGACATTTTGGGTCCAGATAGGAAAAGATGAGAAGGCATTTTGATGACATCACCATTACCACGTGTGAATAAGTATGGGGGAGCTAATAATATGGTTGTGATCACATTAGTCCCTATTTGTTATGCACTGAATTACAGGTCATATAATGTAGCATGAAAAAATATATGATTGAACAAAGTAGGGCTCCAAGACATTTTTGATAGTGTTTTCCAACACAGTCAAATTTGTAGGTTGCAAGATAAATATAAGTAGGATCTTTTATAATGCCATATCTTACACATAAGAAGGTTTCAAGACTAAATGGATATATGGATCAAATATTCTATGAAAAAGGAACAAATGTGCCAATTTTTAGGTCATGAAACTAAGCACAACAATAGTTATGCAGGTGCAAAGTTAGCCTTCTAGGCAAAATGAAATGGTCTCCATATTTAGAAAAAATTAGCACAAGGTCATACAAAGTTTTCATGTTTTTAAAAAGATCATATATGGACATTTGCAAAATAAATAGATAGTAGATCTCTTATGGGTTTTTCATGAGCATCTTGAATATATGGACTACAGGTTCAATTGAGAAGGAATTAGCTCAAAATTGAATTATCTTTACTCTAAAACTAGATAGGGTTTCTAAGTAAAACCCTAAGGGTTTAAAACATGGTGTTAGTAATCACTTTCCATTTTGATAGTGACTGGCTATACCCTGGACCTAATAGCTTAAGTTATAACTTAAGACTTTGTCATCATTTTGAAACTGACCCCTCGACCTAGCAATTACTAGATTGAGTAGTGATCAAAGGACTTAATATTTCTTAAGTCTTAGACTTTATATTATGTTTCAACTTGATTAATGGCTATCACTTCATCATACGCATATGATTTAACAAAGCAAAATGAAGTCAAATTGTCAAAAAGACCTTCAAATTAACACATAAGTGACATGTGTCATAATCATGGAGCCTACATAGTAAATTAATGGAGCAGTTTTAAGTCAAAAGGTTAATGAGTAATGCAAAAGTTCCAAGTGTCTCAATAGCATAAACTAATAGCAATATGTAGAAGGTATGTGCTAATTCCAAGTGTCACTCTTTATAGAGCTAAGCAAACATAAATATTGGGCTTATTAGAAGATCTGATAGTGAATGGATGATCATATAAATAAGATCCAATGAAGTGAGTGGACCCAAATGGAACAAAGTGATCAATATTTATCAACATAGTGGTGAGTTAGAGATTGATAAGATTAATAGATCAAAAATTATCCAAAGATATAGGAAGTAGTGAGATCGGATAAAGAGCTTGATGTTTAATGACTAGGTAGAGATAAAGGTCATACATCTTTAGAGATTAAACAACACATGCAAGCTCGAATAAAGAAGATAAATGGATGCATTTTAAATATGAAAAAGCTAAATTTTATAAGCATATAAGGATCCAAAGGAGAGTGTGATCCTATCAGATATTGATTAAATGAACATGATTTAAAGTTGAGATAGTTAAATAGAGACCATTGGATCAAGGTGCCAAGCACAAGATCAATGATCGATATTTAAATTTATATCTAGAAAAATGGTTAGTTGTAAGAACATGTAAAAACTGGCATGTAATTTTTATATCTCAACACATTCAATGAGATTAATCAATCTAACTGATCAAATTTACATTAATGAGCATGCACATTATAAATTGAGTCCAACAAATGTTACAGATAGTAAAAAAACTTGAAATTATGGTGTGATGCATGGAATTGAGATGTGAGAACTAACATTTCAAGTCATAATGAACTAAAGTCCATAATTGGTATGATGTGTTAATAGTCTGAGTGTGAACACATAGAAGATATGGAATCCTAGATCATTTATTTATATATATGATATCTAAGACAAAGGAAAATGCTGCTGGTATAATTGCATTTTGCTATTGAGCCAAGTCAAATATATATAGAGTTAGATAAGAGTAGAGTGGTTGGTGAAGCCAATAAAGTTTTTCAAATAGAGACATATCTAAACATGATACTAGAGGAATAGAGAGGAACAAAGAGGAAGAAAGGCACAAAGAGAATGTGTAGAGGATAATTAGTTGCAGGTTAGACCTATAACAAAGAACATAGATTTGGATTCATATATGAATCTAATTTTTAAATTAGAGTTGTAGCTCCATAGAATAATTTGATAGGTTGGTGCCATTAGATAATCTAATTGGTACTCAGATTAGGGAGTGGGTGCTTCATTCAAGTTTTTTCTCTTAAACCAGGGGATTGATGTCTCCTTAGGTTTGATGTCCTTAAACATTATAACTAGTGAGGTTTACCTGTGAGGCTTTAAATTATGAAGTTGGATTAGAATAATATCTTTTGACATCTATTCTCACTGTGGTTTTTCCCTTTGGGTTTTCCATGTATAAATCTTGTGTCATGTGTATTTTTGTTTGTATGATCTTTGCATATTTGTTTTGACCTACATATATATTTTAATCTATTTTAAAAGTACTAAAGGACAAGTTTTAATTCATATACTGATTCACCCCTTCTCAGTATCTAGTTGTGTTCCAACAATTGGTATAAAAGCAATAGTTTCCTAATAGAAGCTTAATCAACTTAGATAGATCTTGTAAGGAGAACACATATGGCTAGTCAAGAAGGATATTCATCAAACAAAGCATCTCTCTTTTATGGATCTAACTATGCATTCTAGAGCATAAGAATGGAAGCATACGTATCCTCATTAGGGTTTGATGTATGGATTTCTATAGTAAATGGATATACAACCCCTAATACAACTCTTATTGATCAGGCTACTAAGAAGACATATGAGAGTAATGCTAAGGTAAATAATGCTATTCTTTGTGGACTATCAAACTTAGAGTTTGTCAAAGTGATGCAACGTCAAAATGTTCAAGATATCTGGAACAAATTGAAGAGCATCTATGAAGGATATGACAAGCTAAAGCAGGCCAAGCTAAAAATTTACAAAAACAAGTTTGAGAGTCTTAAGATGAATGAAGAGGAGAAGATTATAGACTACCTCCTCAGGGTAGATGAAATAGTCAATGCAATCATAGGCCTTGGAGAAGAAATAAAAGAGTCAATCATTGTCAATAATGTCTTAAGATCTTTGCCATCAAGATATGATTCTAAAATATCTACAATAGAAGAAGTAAGATATATATATATAAAATCATTTTTGATGAGTTGCATGGGACCTTCATAGCTTATGAGATGAGAATGGGAGAGACAAACATCTTCAAGAGAGAAGTTGCATTCAAAGTTGCCAAGCAAAAAAAAGTAGAATCATCCTCATCTAGATTTGAGGAGAATGATGAAGAAGAAGCCAACTTTGTCAAGATATTGAAGAGAGGATATAGAAAGTACAGAGGTAAGTTACCCTTTAAATGCTTTAATTGTGGTAAAGTAGGTCATTTTCCACTAAATACCATCATAATAAAAAGGATAACTCTGAGTAAGTAGAGAGTAGAAAAAGGTGAAACCCTCTTATTTGAAGAACTTGAAAAATAAGCAAGGTATATACACAAAATAAAATAATGACTCAATGAAAGACAATGATAATTCAAATGATGATCATGAATGTGCTTTTATGGCTAAGTGAAATGATTCCCTATTCATGACAATAGGATCAACTTTTGTAGATCTAGATCAAGATGAAGTTGAAGACTCGAATGAAGAAGAGGAAGAAGTAGACCTTGAATGCGAACTCATATGTGCTCTAGATGAGATTGATAAGCTAAGAAAAGAGATCTCAAAACAAAAGAATCTTAGATAAAAGGAAATTGAGAAATTGTCTAAAAGCCTTAAGAAATATGATCATATGGTAGTAAGTCTAAAGACACAAATTGAATAGGCTACGGGAATAGAAGATGTAGTCAAACTTGAACTAAAATCTAAATATGATGAATGTATGAAGCTAGAGGTAGAAATAGTGGCTTTAAAAAAAGAGCTTAAAAAAGCTAAAGGTCAACTAGATAAAAGTCTAAAGTTGACAAGAGGATCAGACATTCTTGATGAACTGATCAACTCTCAAAATCCCTCAAAAGAGAGATTAGGTCTTGGTTATGAGAAGGGAAAAAGTTCCTAAACTAGTGCATCTACTAACCTATATGAAAACTTCAAAGCAGAAGGAGAATCAAGAGCAAAGAAAGAGAAAGATTTTAAGGACACAAAGATAGATTCAAACACAACTGTTGTGAAGAAAGTATATCTTGAAAAGAAACATGAAGAAAAGAAGAAGATAAAGGTAGATAATATAGTTGGATACACCAAAGTGAGAGACTTGAATAAGCCAAAGTGTAGAAGATCTCCTCATGCTACACCAAGAAATGCTATGACCAAGTATTCCTCATCTTTCTATGGTTATTGTAATAGTTGTAATTAGTTTGGTTATTGGGTTATTGATTATAGAGTTGTATCTACAAGGAGAACAAATTTTGTAAGTAAAAACTCATTTGGTTTTTTTTTAGATACAAATGTAATATGATATAATTATAATAATTTTGGTCACATAGCTAAATATTATAGAACTAGCTTTATAATATCAAAATTACATAATGTAAAGAAAGGCATGTCTCCTAGTGTGAAAAAAGGTTCACAAGTCTATGATAAATAGAATAAGAGGACATATAAGAAACCTAATGAAATGTGGAAAGTGAAAAATCAATCCATGATTTCTCAAACTGCACTCCATGCCAAAGAGCAAAATTTATGGGTGATAGATAGTGGTTGCTCAAAGCATATGACTGGTGATAAGAGAAAGTTCACCAAATTGAGAAAATGTAAGGAATGATTTGTCAGCCTAGGAGACAATATAACAATAAAAATCAAAGGTAAAAGAACCTTGAACATAGATGGTAAAATACCTAAACATGATGTCCTTTATGTTGAAGGATTAAAGCATAATCTGTTAAGTGTCAACTAAATGTGTGATTATAGATACAAGGTCACATTTGATGCAGAAGGCTGCAAGTTAAAGAGATCTAGAAGAATAGTTGTAGAAGATAAAAAGATTGAAAACATCTATAATCTTGTTGAAATAAATGGTAATAGTTACCTCATGGGAAATATTGATGAGAGTTGGTTATGGCATAGGAGAATGGATCACTTCAACTTTGATAACCTAGTCAAAGAAAGCTCAAATAAGTGTGTAAGACACATGCCCAAGATAATCAAACCTAAAAATACTACCTATAAGGAATGTCAACTAGGTAAGTAGACAAGGGTCAAATTTCAAACAAAGGAGTATGCAACTACAAAGCCTTTCTAATTAATTCATACTAATCTTTGTGGTTCTACCAAGATAAGAGGATCTAAAGGAGAGAGGTACTTCATGATATTTGTAGATGACTACTCAAGAATGACATGGGTAACCTTTTTTAAGGACAAATCTCAAGCCTTAGAGAGATTCAAGATCTTTAGAGCCATTGTTGAAAATCATATTGAAATAAAAATTAAATGCTTAAGATATGATAAAGGTGGTGAATTAACCTCAAATGAATTCATAGAGTATTGTGAGAAGTATGGGATCAAAAAGCACTACTCTACAATAAAGACTCCATAGAAAAATGGAGTTGTTAAGAAAAAGAATAGAACATTCAAGGAAATGGCCAGAACAATGCTAAAGGAGGCCAAGTTACTTGATGGATATTGGAGAGAAATAGTCTAAACAATAGTATACATCTTGGATAGAGTTCAACTAAGGGTAAATAATGACAAAACTCCTTATGAGATATAATAAGGAAAGCCTACCCTCTGTTAAATACTTCAGAGTATTTGGAAGCAAATGATACATCAGAAGAAAGAAAGACAAATTGGGAAGCTTTGAATCAAGATGTGATGAAAGAAATATTTCTTGGTTATTCCACTCAAAGCAAAGCTTATGTATGTTACAATAAGAGGCTACACAAGATATTGGAGAGCATCAATGTCAAGGTTGAATAAGGCATAAAACATATTGAACCTGACAAGGAAATCATTACTGAAGAATCAGATCTTGAAGAAGAAAATAAAGAAGAAGTTGAGGAAATGAATGAAAGGACACCTCTAAGATTTGTTCAAAAGGATCATCCCTAAAAAGAAGATAATTGGTAATAATAATGGTGTTAAGATAAAGAGAAGAGTTGCAATGAATAGGGAGCAAGTAAGTTTTGTTCTAATGTTTGAAATTAAGCTTAAGAGCTATGTTAAAGCCAACAAGGATGAAAATTGGCTAAAAGCCATGGAAGAAAAACCAAGTCAAATAAAAAAAGAACAAAACTTGGCAATTAGTTCCAAGACCCTCAAATAAGAATGTGATAGGTAAAAAACTAGGTCTATAGAAATAAGCTCAATGAAGATGGAGTTGTTATAAGGAATAAAGCAAGATTGGTGTGCTAAAAATATGCAAAATTTTAAGGCATAGACTTTGATGAAACATTTTCTCCAGTTTCTAGATTGGGAAGCTATAAGAATGTTTCTAGCATTCTCTATTTACAAGAAGTTTAAAGTCTACCAAATGGATGTCAAGTCTACTTTCTTGAATGGGAACCTAGAAGAAGAAGTCTACATAGAACAATTTTGAAGATTTTTAGTTGTCTAAACAAGAAGATTATGAATGTATACTGAAGAAAGCACTATATGGTCTAAAACAGGCACTTAGAGCATGGTATTCAAGATTGGACTAGTACCTACAACAAGAAGGATTCAATAAAGCATGTCCATACAACAATTTGTATTTCAAATCAGAAAGTGAGCATATGTTGATTATTTTTGTTTATGTAGATGACATCATATTTGGTGGTAGAAATAACAAGATGTGTAAATAATTTTCTACACAAATTCAAAGTGAGTTTGAGATGTCAATGCTAGGAGAACTTTCTTTCTTATTTGGTCTATGAATAGAAAAAAATAATGAAGGGATATTCATATCCCAGACCAAGTATGCAAAGGAGATGCTCAAGAAATTTAGAATGTAAGATAACAGAACTAGTTAGTGCTCTCATGATAACTAGATACAATTTGAGCAAAGAGGATGAGTCACTTGATGTAAATCAGACTATTTATAGATCAATGATAGGTAGCTTACTATACCTAACTACATCAAAACTAGATATCATGCAAGCAGTGTGCATGGTTGCTAAATTTTAAGCTGATCCTAATGAGTCACATGTCAATGCATTGAAAAAGAATCTTATATACATTAATAGACCATTGACTATGGCCTATGGTATCCTACAATTGAATATTTCACTTTGATAACATATACAAAATGTTGATTAGGTAAGAAGTGTGGATGATAGAATAAACTACTAGTGGTGGTGAACTTTTCCTTGGAAATAGACTTATTTCATGGTTGAGAAAAAATCAAGAGTCAGTTACTCTTTTCTACAATAAAAGCAGAGTATGTAGCAATAGTGGCATGTTGCACTCAAGTCCTATGGATGAATCAAACACTCAAGGACATCAAGGTTGAGTACAAGTCACCTATTTATATTCTTTGTGATAATTCAAGTGCAATAAATATGTCAAAGAATCTAGTGATGCATTCTAGAACCAAGAACACATCAATCAAGTATTACTTCTTAAGAGAGAGGGTTGTAGATCAAGAGGTCATAATGGAATATATGCCAACTAAGGACCAAATTGTAGACATATTCACCAAACCTCTTCCCAAGGAAAAATTTGAATATCTAAGACAAAAGTTGGGAGGTGGTGGCTCCTACACCACATCACTAAATCACTAGTGATAGGGCATGAGCCTAGGGGGAGTCTCATGAAAGCTTTATTAATCCCTAGAAGAAGAGAGTAAAGTCAACTCAAGTAGTATACTTATGAAATTTAATAATGAGTTGAAATTTATAGATTCTTGGATAAACTCCTTTATCTAATAAAGGGGGAGAAAATATTTGGATAAACCATTAGCTAGAGTCCCTTTTTCATCGATGTCAAAGGTGGAGAAAAAGGCACAAATTATATTTGTAGGTAAAAGAGAAAAAATGTTCACTGTAAAAGTGTAAATGCTTTCTATAGGAGAAAGAGTAAAAATGTTCTCTACAAAAGTGCAAATGTCAAAGAAGAAGCAGATCAAGTGTCCAAGCTGAGTATTAGGTAGATGTGTCATTTCATAAGGGGAAAGCAAGTTTGGTATGAAAAAATTTAATTCATACTTATCAGAAGCCAATGCATGCAATGCCAGATAAGGAGTTAAATAGTAGAAGATCAGAGCATTTAGTTTGCCATCAATGATAAAGGGGGAGATTGTTGGAAATATGATTGTCACTACTGTCAAAAGAGACATTATGAGCATATCATTAATGCTCAAGTATGACTATAGTGATCATGGTTATTCTATCAGAGGTCAGGGATGATTGGAATTCTTGTGTGAATGAATGGAATTCATCTAGTTCTTCATAATGATCATTTAGACATTTTGGGTCTAGACACAAAAAGATGAGAAGGAATTTTGCTAACATCACCATTTCCATGTGTGAACGAGTATGGGGGAGCTATTACTATGGTTATGATTACATTAGTCCATATTTGTTATACACTGAATTCTAGGTCATGCGATGTATCACGACAAAAGATATGCTTGAGAAAAGTAGGGCTCCCAGGATATTTTTTGATAGTGTTTTTGAAACATAGTAAAATTTTTAGGTTATAAGATAAATATAAATAGGCACTTTTATAATACCATATCTTTTACATAAGAAGGCTTCAGGACCAAGTTGATATATGGATCGAATCTCCTATGAAAGAGGAATAAATTTGATAATTTACAGATGATGCAACTAAGTGAAACAAGAGTTATGCAGGTACAAAGTTAGCCTTCCAGGCTAAATGAAATGGTCTCCATACTCAGACAAAAATCTACATAAGGTTATGTAAAGTTGTCATTATTTTGAAAAGATCATCTATGGATATTTTCAAAAGAAAAAGATAGTAGATCTATTATGGGTTTTTTCATGATCATCTTAATATATGGGACCTACAAGTTCAATTGAGAAGGAATGAGCTCAAAATTGAATTATAGTTGTTCTTAGACTGGATAAGGTTTCTCAGTGAAACCCTAAGGGTTTAAGTCATGGTGTCAATAGGCACTTTCTAGTAAGGGTTTAAGTTATAACTTAAGCCTTTTTTTATCATTATGAAACCAACCCCTGCCTAGAACTTACCAGATCGAGTAGTGATCAAAGGACTTAATATTTCCTAAGTCTTAGACTTTATATTATATCTCGTCTTGATCAAATACTATTGCTTCATCGTATGTAGATGATACAAAAAAGTGAAATGAAGTCAAATTATCAAAAAGACCTCTAATTAAAATTTCAAGTGACATGTGTCACAATCATGGAGCCTGTATAGTAAATTAATGGAGCAGTTCTATGTCAAAAATTCAATGAGCAATGTAAAATTGCCAAGTGTCTCAATAGCAAAAAACTGATGGCAATATGTAGAAGGTACATGCTAATGATAAGTGTAACTCTCTCTAGAGATAAACAAACATTAAAAATTGGGCTTGTTATAAGATCTGATGGTGAGCAGATGATCGCATAAAGAAGATCCAACAGAGTGAGTGGACCCAAATGGAATAAAGTGATTGATATTTATTGACACAATGGCAAGTTAGAGATTGAACAAGTTTGAGAAGATCGACAGAGTGAAAGTGATCTAAATATATAGGAATAAATTAGATGGGATAAAGAGCTTGATGTTTAACAACTAGGAAAAGCTAAAAGTCATGTATCTTTGAAGATTGAACAGCATGCGGAAGCTTAAATCAAGAAGATCAACGGATGTATTTTAAAGACGACAAAGATAAATTTTGAAAGTGTCTAGTGAATCTAATGGAGAGCATGATCCTGTCAGAGATTGATCAAATGGATGTAATTTAAAGTTGATCCAATCAAATAAAGACCATTAGATCATGGCGCTAAGCACAAGATCAATGAATGATATTTAAATTTACATCTAGACAAATAGTCAGTTGTAGGAACATGCAGTAACTAGCATATAATATCTATATCTCGACATATTCAATGAGATTGATCGATCTAATTGATCAAATCTACATTAATGAGGTTGATACATTAAAAATTGAGTCCAACAAATTCTATAGATAGTAATAAGACATAAAATTATGGTGTGATACATGGAATTAAGATGAAATAACTAAAAGTTCAAGTCATAATGAACTAAAGTCTAGAATTGGTATGATGTGTTAACAGTCTGAGTGTGAACACATAGAAGATATGGAACCCTAGATAATTTGTTTATATTTATGATATCTAGGATAAATTAAAATGCTACTGGGGACAATTACATTCTGTTATTGATTTATTTTAATTCTTCTCTCTCTCTCTCTCTCTCTATATATATATATATAATATTATATATATATATATATTATATATATATATAGTATATATATATAATATATAGAGAGAGAGAGAGAGAGAGAGAGAGAGAGAGAGAGAGAGAGAGAGAGAGAGAGAGAGAGAGAGAGAGAGAGAGAGAGAGAGAGAGAGAGAGAGAAGAGTAGAGTGGTTGGTGAAGCCAATGAAGTGTGTCAAATAGAGACATCCAAACACATGACCAAATAATAGAGAGGAGTAGAGAGGAAGAAAGGCACAAAGAGAATGTGCATAGTATGATCAGTTGTAGATTAGACTTATAATAAAGAACAAAGATTTAGATTCATGTATGAATCTGATTTATAAATTGGAGTTGTAGTTCCATAAAAAAATATGATAGGTTGGTGTCATCAGATAAGTTGAGTGGGTGCTTAGATTAGGGAGTGGGTGCTTCCTTAGAGTTGGTGCTCTTAAATCAAGGGATTGGTGTCTCCTTAGGATTGGTGTCCTTAAACATTGTAACCAGTGAGGCTTTAAACCATGAGGTTGGATTAGAATAGTAGTTTCTATAAGCTATTCTCATCGTGGTTTTTCCCTTTGGGTTT